>OX375874.1:9184400-9846143 GCA_947359465.1 Metellina segmentata | reverse complement strand
AAACTTTGAATGTTTTTCTTTTATCTCTTTGCAGTGCATCTGCTTTTATAAAAAGGGAAAGAAAGAGTTAAGTTTTATGAGGCCCGGACTTGGTGTTGTCGATCTCAAAATTGCTGTTGCAAGTTTGATTTAGTTTTCTTTTTTTTTATTAGTTTTTTTATCTTTTAATGGTCTTTAGAGGAGTGCTTTTTTTAAACATATTGCTGCTCATGGGCAGGTGACACCATTTTGTGTTGTCTGTGTCAGGCTCAGGCTCCTCCCTAATCCACCAACACTTTCATTTTTGTTTTTGAAATTACAGTGCTTACATTGCTGTATCTGCAGTTTCAGCCTGCTTGCGAAATGGAAATTACCCACCCCAGTAATTATTTTATAGCAGGGCTCGAAATACCCGGGTGCACAGATGCACCTGAAAATAAAATTGTGCACCTAATTTTTTCCCTCGCGGTTCACTCAGTGCACCTATCGTTAAAAAAAGCGTGGAAACCTATTTATGTTATTTTATTACGTTATTTTGATGTCTGAACAAAATATCAGTATCGACCTCTCTCGCTTTAAAGGAACGTAATTAAAATTCCTAAATACACACTATGCGAAAACTTTAATCCAGAAAATGCTATGTTGCAATGAAGGAAAAATACAAAACGAAGGATGGACACTAAACCTTATGGGTGAAGATCTGCCAAAAACGTAGACGTTTCTGATTGCCCACCAATGTCTGACGATGACTGAATATTTGTAAGTAATAATTTCGCAGATAAAAAAAAAATGTTTCAATATTTTTATTTACTATCTACTTGAAACATATCCAAACATACCCAACTAATAAAGTAGTTTACATTACATAAATGTTCTTATATTACGTTTTTTTTTAAATGTGTACCTAAAATATAATCTGTGCACCTAATTTAAAAACTTAGGTGCACCTGTATTAAAAAATCTATTTCGAGGCCTGTTTTATAGTACACTTTCATAAAATCATAATGAAAATAAGAAGTAAATTCATTTATTGGCACATCGAAGGTTTCAATAAAATATAATTAGTGGCAAACTATTAATTTACTAAAAGTATGTAAAAGGATTGCAAGTTGCATACGCTAGAGTCAAATTTGACTGGAATCAGATGAAAAATACAGTCAGTGAGAAAATATTGTGTTTTCTTCATTGTATGCATTGTGCTGAGGATTCGTAATTGGTTTATAAACTCTTAGAAAAAAAAATTTTTAACAGAAAATATTTTGTTTATGGAGTATCGATATATTTACTTCAATGTAAAAATCGGCAGCAAGCTAGTTGAAATCTTATTTATTTATTTGAATACGAGGTTTGTAATAATTGGTAATTTTTTAATTAACGACGTACTAGAGCAACACAACGAGCTATTGACGACGGTCCGCTATCAATACCTCAAGGGAATGATCCGAGGGCAATACCACGGTCAGATGACGAGGCAATATCTGAGCTGGCACCCCGCTCTCCAAACTTCCACCCCAAACCAACGTGAGGACTTTTGGCCACGATCAATTTAAGGTGCACCAGCCGCCTCTACACCACACGCAATATTCAATTGAAAAAATATTTGATATGAAGGCAGTTGAATAAACGCCGCACTGAAGCAACTCAACGGCCTATTGGCGACGGAATGGAATTGATGAGGTAATGTAAGGTAATTTTAATTAACGTCGTACTAGAGCATGATGAAGGGAAAGATCTAACAAAATCAATATAATACATCAAAAAGGAATTCTTCATAAATAAATCACTCCAAAAATAAACAAATTAAAAAAATGCATAGCATATAATAGTAATAAACAATCAATTATTAATACACATCAAGCATAACCGCAAAAAAATGTCAATCTTTATTTCTACAATAAATACATACACAAAAAGTTTTATAATTAACAAATAGTAAAAAGTCATGAAATTATATTTTTCCGAGAAATTGAAAAAGTATGTAACTGAAATTAAAACGATAACTAATATTAAATGTTGCCGAACAATTATGCAATAAAATTTCCCGAGCGTACTCAATTTTATGCTAAAAGTATTATTTACGTATCATACATACTTGACTGAAAAATCATAGAAATAAAATTAGGCTGTGCGATATTTAAACAAAACAAAGATTATTCCTTCATATAATATCTTAAAAGTACAGAAATAATAAAAAGTCACAAGACACTTTTTTAAAATTATACACATATTTTTACTAGCAATTATATACTTCTGCTGGATAAATAACAAAGCAAAAATTATATGTTGCTGCTAATATAGTTCTATATTTTTACACGATTTTCTTGCAAAATTTTACTGTTAATTTAGTATTTTATTGAATAAAATTTATTGGTATGAGAATTCACTGAGGATACAAAAATATCCTTTTAACTATATCAGAGTTATTTTCAAGAGTGGTATATATAAAAAATTAGTTTCTGTAAATTGTTTTTCCTTTTAATATGTGAAGAATAACAATAAATAAAAGGAACTACATTAACAAACAAAAAGCACAATAAATGATTATCAAGAGTAATACTGAAAACTAATATAAAATGTGAGGTTTCACTGAAAATTAACTGGTTAATTTCTAGTCGACGATATAGCTTTGAGCTTGGCGATTGTGATAACTCGCCAACTAACAGGGAAGAAGACGACTTGGCAACCCCCTCTTTCTACCATGCCAATCGAAAATTAATACAACTTTCAAGACCGTACCATCAACTGGAGATTTACCAAATTGCACTTTTATGTACAATATTAATTTTTCGAAGTTCATAAAGGTTTCATGAAGAAGGCAGTGGAAGACATTCAGTTCTCTTCAACGGGATTACATTTGTTCCAATTTCACCGGTGTTTAAATCTCCCCATCTGGTTTTTCTTCTGTGGTTCTAAATTTTGAACGACAATTTCTTTGAGGCACGGTTTTGCTCCTCTTGTTGAAGGAGATAAGGCTCTGCCACCTCTAGGGCAACCTCAAACAGCAAACGGTATTGATCCTGAAAGGCACACAAGATCTATGAATAATGGGGATTTACATAATTTGTGAGAAATGAACGCAACACATTATGCAGTATATCGATGATAAATCTTGTAATGGAGAGATTCAACATATATATATATATATATATATATATATATATATATATATATATATATATATATATATATATATATATATATATATATATATATATATATATATATATATATATATATATATATATACTTAAACTAACGAAAGAGCAATATAAAAGGTAGGGGTTTTCAACCAGAAAACGAAAGTTAAAACTAAACATGCATACGCGCTGAAATCTGCAGACTTAGCATGGTAATATAATTTCTAAAATAAAAACCAAAAGGAATTTATAGAAAATGAAAATGTAGGTGAATCATGGCGTCATCAGGAAGGAGCCTGCCCCATACCACACAATATGGTGTTTTCGACGTATTTGAGTCGTAGAACGCTAAGAAATTGCTTATATACTCCCCAAACACCATTAAAAGGGGGTGATGAAACTGACCAGCTCTTGATAGACGAGATATCTCGTCATTTGTGGAAACTGACCAGATTTTGTTACACGAAGTGTCTTGTCATTATCAAAACTAATTGGCTCATGATGGATGTGAGATACCTCGTTACTAGAAGAAAACTGACCAGATCCTGATGGTATTGGTAAGGGAAATTTGGCCAGGAAAGGGAGGAGGGCAGGAAGGGAAGTTTAGGGTGGGTAGAGTTGATAAGACTATTGCTGATGATGACGTCATTTTTTCGAGATGGCGTTCGTTTGATAGGCAATTGGGGATGACTACTAATAAGGAACTGTGATGAACAAGATGACGTCAATATTTTGAAAAGTTGCCATGTTGTTGAACGACTGGTAGCTCCATCTGGTGGTGAGATGTTCAAACATATTATTTTAATTAAAAAGGAATTTCTTGGATTCGAACCCAGGACCATGGGGATGCGATGCGAGCATGTTAGCCGTACATTGTCATAAGAAGATAACTGACCAGATCTTAATGGACAAGATATCTCATTATTTGAAGAAAACTGACTAGAACATGATCTCGTCATCATAACAATAGGTCATCGGCTACCATCTCGATGACGACATCTCTTGTCATTGGCAAAATTGGTCGGATCTTGATGAACGAGATATCTCATCTAACCCACTTTGAGTTGTGAAGAACAATATGTAGATCAAAGACTCGTATAAAGTGAGGTTTGCTCAGGAGGTGTGCAAGATATGTATTTGAATTGAGTCAGTAATAAAATAAGGGTGACTCAAGGTACAGGGTGCATCCAAGTTTAAATGCGCATGCTCTGAATAAACATGAATAAAAGTTTGGTAATGGTAATTAACTAACGTCACACTGGAGCAACGCAACGAGCTATTGGCGACGGTCCGAGATCGATCCTCAAAGAAAAGATACGAGGACAACACCACTGTTCTGGCACCCCACTCTCCAAACTTCCACACCACGCCAACGTTAGGACATTGGAGGTCATGACAGAATTAACGTTCAACAGTCCCCACGTACAGGACGATTGTACCGAGATTCAAACTCGCAACCCTCCGATTGCTAATTCATTACTATTCCAAACGGGCTATCGCTGCCCCAGCAAAGAGTTTGGAAAAGACTGAACAAACATTCCTAGGAAAAATCCCAAGCTATATGTTTGAATCAGGGTTTTCACTCTATTTCAGAAATAAAATTCCCTGACTCTTCCATGATTTCCAGACAAATTTTTACAAAAATCCAGGTTATACTTAAGCAATTCACGACATTTTAAAGGTTAAAAACCAAGAAATAATTTAACATTCACACAATAGCCAATAATAAAAATCAATTTAAGTGCCATACCCTGTAAAAATTAATACACAAAGCACGAGTAATTTTGCATCAAAATTACTCATTTAAATAATCCAACATATTTGACTTAAAAATTAATTTGTGAATAAATCTCTAATGTTATAAAAGGAAGTGTTTGTCTGTTTGTTTGTCTATCTGTTTCTTGCCGCAAAATCCTGACGATTCTATGGCACTTGACATACAGCAATTACAATACTGCTTGATTCTACAGCAATGAGATTTTGCACACAGGTAATCCGAATATTTTGCAATTTTTGGGTCGCGGCGAATTTTAAAATTCAATCTAGAAGATTTTTAAATGAATTTAATAGTTTTATTCTCCATCGCGGTTTCAAACGCGGATAACTTTTTCTATCCGTGTGACCTTGCAGTTAGGGTTTGGAAACAGGCCAAGTTTTTTTCATATGCAAAACGCGGAGAAAATTTTTTTTTCATTTCCGCTTTGATTTTGCGCGGACGAAAATAAATTTCCAGCCAGACGATAGATCTTTTAACTGAATTCAGTTCTTTTTTCTATCTCCAAGACCGTTAAAGATAGAGTAAAAATTTCAACGGTTTTGAAATCTGCGGAAAATTTTACACCAGAATAATACCTTACACAACGGGCACGGGCAACGCCGGGCTAGCCACACAGTGGCTAGTGTATCATAAGCATGAAATTCTTCGATTTAGGCCAGTGGACGAAACAAAATTCTTTATATCGCACCCCGGCAAGAAAAGTGGCACAAATCAAAAAATAAAAGTTTTGATATGTCATTGAAAACTATACTATGAGGTGCCCCAGCATGTTATATTACTATTCTATGGCAGGCCTCGAAATAGATTTTTTAATACAGGTGCAAATTGTGCACCTAAGCTTTTAAATTAGGTGCACAAGATGCACTGTGTGCACCTAGTGGTAAAAAATTAGGTGCACAGTTATATTTTCATGTGCACCTGTGCACCCGGGTATTTCGAGCCCTGTTCTATGGAATATAATAGATGTTACCACCCTAAATACTTACATAATATTTAAAAGAAGCTTATGCTACTTCAATATAAGTTTTATAGTATACTTTAAGTTGATGTTTCTCAAATTCTGCAATTTTGAGTTGTGTCACTTTTCTTGCCAGGGTGCTATATGTTCACTATCATCTTTATCTTTTAAAATCGGTTGAAAAATTCAATTCATAAAATAAATTGATACGAAACTGTGTACTAATCTTATTGGCTACTCTTCTCCAAAGCGTCTGAAAAGCCATGATCAATCATTTTCCAGGTTATTGAGGCGATTTTCCAGGTTTAAGACGAAAATTCGTAATTTTCCCTGACATTTCCCTGATTTTTTGGACAAAATTAAATTCCTTGACAATTCCAGGTTTTTCAGATTTTTCCTGACCCGTGGGAAACTTATTGAATGGAACTTGTTCCATCAGGAATATCTGCTACACAACAGGTAAAGAGGTAGTAAATGAATACGGGCAACTTACGGAATTGGGGATGAATTCGGACCTGTTTGTCCGAATGCCCTTGACAATCTGGTAGACGTCGAGACCACCCTCAGACTCCACCTGATCGCAAACGTGGGTGGCCGCTATGAACAGCCCACACCTGGTTGCTCCATCCCTGCGGAGAAAACACCTTCAGTATAACGCAAATAAATAATTATCTTAACCTCTAAGCAAGCACGATTTTGATGTTGCTAATTGCAACATGATTCAAATTAAACAGGAGACGCTTAAACCTATCCGTATGAAAAATTACTGTGTGAATCGCCAACCATATTTTATAAACATACCTTATTGAGTAAGAGGTTTGGATTTCAATTTCTAGAGGAAAAAATAGATCACATTTCTTCCGCTTGGGATGAAATTCGGGTTCTTTGGTGAATTTTCAATAAAAGTCGAAATTATTTTCGTTGACCTTCGGTAAATTTTTCATTAAAATGCACCACAAATATCATTGACATTTTGAGAATTTTCAATAAAACTTGCCAAATGCGGATTAGAGATGACCCCAAAATTTTGAAATTATTAGCTATGAGACGAATTTGCTTAACACATCGCTGCCGGTAATTTATAAATGGGTTTTTCCCAGAAGTCGACATGCTTTTTATAAAAAATATGATTGAAAAGTGCGCCAGTACCAGTATAAATTGGCAAAAGCTCAGCCAACAAATAAATTTAAGCTATAAATTCGAAACCACATACCTTTACAACTAGCTTCTAACCTTTACTCCACGCCAACACCTAACATATAATGCCAATTGAAGCGGAGAATAAATGTTGAGACGCAGCTCTTCCCGCGCGAACGCGTGACTGGCTACTGAGACATCACGCCACTCCACGCGCTGTCGCGAGATCGGCAGCGAACCATGGTGGAAAAATAGTAGCAAAAGGTCACACTTTAGTCGAGTGTGGTAGTAAATCATCACCCTTATAATTGACTTTATTGAAACTAGCAGCCGTGTAAGCTAAGATGGTGCTCTGTGTCCATAATATCCAAATGAATAAGATTCATTCACAGATTGACAAAGTAAGATGGTAAAGCCGCTTTAACATTTGCGAGCCAAACAGTTCGAGAGCCTCTAGTTCTCATGATTTGGACGTCTCGGGGTCGATCCGCTTTCTGTCGGTTTTTCGACGAACACAGAGGAGTTAGCGGTTCAGGTTTGGACGGCGTCGAGAATAGTTTGTTGCTTTTCTTTCTGCTCGCGAATCTCCGGGCGCCATCATCATTACCTATGACTGTCTGGTGGTTCGCGGTTGGTTCCTATCTTTCCAAGGGATTGCTGGAAGCTCGTTGTGAGAATAATTTCAACGAACGGTTCGGCTCACAAATGCATACGCAAGATTAACAGCTGCATACTCACTGGCAATGAACGGTGATGGGTCCACCCGATGACTTCTCATACCACAACTCGGCCATCTCTATCAGGGTTAGCACGGAGGATGGCTTCATTTCGGACATCCAGCCGTTGAACTGCAACTGGATGATTTTCAGAGGTTCTTCGTTCGTCTAATACAAAGAAAGAGCGTGACTGTTTTGAACAATGCATCAATCAAATATTTGAGACTCCTTGATTTGGAATTCTCTTTCTTGAATGAATAGTTTTGAATGCGGTGGACTTGGCCAAACACTACAAAAGGCACAATAGGTAGTATTGTGGGAATTAATTTTGGGACATTAACCCTCCAAGTGCTTTCAACGAGATATCTAGTCCATCAAGATTTGACCAATTTTATTAATGTTGAAACTTTTTGTCGTTAAGGTATTGCGATTTTTCTTATTAGGGCGAAATCGAGATCTGGTAAGTCCTTTTCTAATGATAAGAGACGACAAGATCTTGGCGGAGGATATATTTCGTTTATAAATTTGTTGGAGACGAGATATCTCGTCCATATATCTTTATGGAAGAGATGGATTGTCTGGATGAATGGATTGTCTTAAATAAATTTGACAGCTCAAGAAATATGTGCAAGGTCCAATTATCAGTTCAATGACGAGATATCTCAAAGTCCAATTATCTATTCAATGGCGAGATGGATTGTGTGGATGGATGGATTGTCTTACATAAATTTGACAGCTCCAGAAATTCAATGTCCAATTATCTGTTCAATGACGAGATATATCGTCCGTATATCTTTATGGAATAGATGGATTGTCTGGATGGATGGATTGTCTTACATAAATTTGACAGCTCAAGAAATGTGTGCAATGTCCAATTACCTGTTCAATGACGAGATATCTCGTGTCCATATATCTTTAAGGACGAGATTAATTTTATTATATATGTTTGACAGCTTAAGAAATGCAATATGGCAAACTTAAGCCCGTTTTTCTATCTTAGAATAAATTCGGAGGACTTAAACCTGCGATGCTGAAACTCAGTAGAATCAGCCCATCTGGTGGTAATCTCATCGAGGTAGTTGGTCATTAACAAAACTGATCTGATCTTGATGGACAAGATATCCCGTCATTAGAAAAAACTGACCAGATCATGATATCGTCATCATAGCAAAATTCGGCACAACCTTGATGACGAAATATCTCGTCAGAAGCAAAGTTTGTCTGCTTTTGTTGGATGATATATCTCGTTGGAACTACCTAGAGGATATAACAAGACAGTTCCGCTCGTAGATACTGTGAATTCATATTTTGCTTTAACCCTTCTTTGCATAGTGGTGGAAATTTCCATCATAACATTGAATGCCCAAAAATTATATAAAAGAACAAGTTCACTTTAAGTTGATCGTGTCTGGATACCTTTTTAATGTCCATTGCATAAAAAGAAAACATAGCTGTCAAAAATAAGCAAGTGTCACTATCAGTAAAACGAGCTTGAAATTGTCATTCCGCTGTTTGTTGTAGTTGCAATAAACGTATGATTTCGTTTTTAATTTTGTTTTATTAAATTTTGTTTCTGTTGCTCAAAAAAGTGAAAATGAGTGGAAGAAAGGTTTGTAACATGCGTTTCTGTTATTTTTAGAGCAATTTCTGAAAAAGTTTGCGTTTAATTTAAAAAATACCACATGATACCATCATATTGTTTTATGCTAAATTTACACTATAAATATATACTAAGATTTTTTTAACCATTTTTCCTTTAATTTTGAACATGAATTATATCACCTTGATTTATTTCACCAATAAAGAAAAAATTATGCAAAGAAGGGTTAAGCTATGGTAACGAACGACAACTAATCTAACTCTAGTCTTGTGGGAATTACCTTGAGTGTGTTGATAAGCCTCATGATGCGAATCACGAAGGCGCCTTGTTCTTCGAAAGCGATGAGCTGGACTTCGAAGTCTCCAAAAGAACACTCTCCAAGCTCGGGCCAGTAGATTGCGACATTCTAGAAAAACGATAACAATCAAAAAACGATTAACGGAATGAGAAATGCAATTATTATTTTGTAGAGGATATCATTAAAAATTTATTATTTATAACCACCGACATTTTGTGTTGGTTTCTGTGTCACTAAAGCTTTGGTTTCCTAAGAAAGTGGAGCCGTTATCTAACAGCCGTGATACGTCATGATGCCGCGGGCATAACTAGACGGCCGTCTAAACAAAAATCCAAGGTGTCAACTTAGGCGGACAGAATACGTTGGAGAATGGGCAACACATACGGCTGTCGTGGTTTATTTTAATCGAGAAACAAAACAAAGTGGTTTTTTATTCTCTAGTTCAAAGTTCCTAACTTCGGGATCGTTGAAGGTGGAGTGAAAATTTCAACAGATTTCAAATCAGCGTAAATTTCTACACCAGATCGATATCAAAAACAGTTTTATTATTCAATTATTTACCATTTGATTATTTAATTATGTATTAAATAATTAATTATTTATTCAAAGAAAATCACATTTAAGGTATCGATCTGGTGTCAAATTTTCCGCAGATTTCGAATCCGTTGAAATTTTTATTCTGTGTTTAACGATCCCGATTTTACAAAAACGAATTATTCAATGGCAGTCAAAAATGTTTATTTATATTGCTCCTCTTGGCTGGAATGGTAATGGTAATTTTAGTTAACGTCGTACTAGAGCAACACAACGGGCTATTGACGACGGTCCGGGATCAGTCCCTTGAGGGAAAGATCCGGGGACAACACCTCGTAATTTTGAACCACGGTCAGATGACGAAGCAACACCTGAGCTGGCACCCCACTCTCCAAACTTCCACACCAACCCAACGTGAGGACTTTCGGCCACGACAGATTTAAGGTGCACCAGCCGACTCTACACCATACGCTTACAAACATCCATGCCCGTACCCGGATTCGAACCAGGAACCTTCCGATCTGGAGGCTAACACCTTAACCACTATACCAGTTGGTCGGCTCCTCTTGGCTGGAATCGCTTGGAGCAGGAAATGAAATCTGGCCGCTACAAGAGAAAAAACGTTCTCCAACTGTTTGAGACCGCTATGACGACAGTCATGGAAATGGCGACTCCGATCATTTTCGTTACGCTCACAAACAACGCTCTCTAGGAAACCAACACCATGTGTTAGTATAAACAACGTTTTAGTGACGTCACCCACCGATACATCACGGCCGCTAGATCAAGAAGCGGCTCAATCCCATGATAGTACTTTACGCAAGTCAAACTTGATTGGCTAGTTTCACGGCCTTGGCTTCACTTGGATATCCCGCCAATCTGATTGTTGCAGTAACCATTTGATTTTGAATATGAGCGTTGTTTCGTAGAAATACATTACTTACACTAGCGCCTCAGCGTACAGCGTAAGTGTCCGACAAGTTGACTCTGATTTGCTCCTCATATATATGTTGTATGGTTGTTGTTAGTAGTATTTCTTGCCAACTTATATTAAGGGTACTTATACTTTAAACAGCTTCTTTTCGTAAAGCAACGATGGCCTAATGGCTAAAGTCACCCACCTTCAGATTAGCATCGGTAGCAGAGGATGTCTTCCCGAGTTCGAACCCAGCTGGCCGAAAAATTTTTAGATCCTCCAAATTATTAAAAAAAAATTCCTTTTCATTCTTATTTACTTTTCCTAATTTTTGATACCCTTTTCATAATTTTCCAAGCTTCCGTTGATTTTACATAAATAATCTAAGAACCACTCCTGAACTCACTACCAGCTGATATTTTACCGCCCCTCTGCCGTCCCCTTTGCTTTAGGATGATGGTGTCGTATCAGCCCCTGGCTTAGGACCATTCTGATGTAACAAAAAGCATACATAAAACACTAACTTATATAATTATTAACTTATATAATAAAAGGATACAATTTTTGGCTCCCACCTCTACCCACCCATAGCCATGGATCTGAAAAGAAGAAAGCAGAAAGGAAGAGATAAATCGCCAACAACTATAAACCTTGATGACATACGTATCTAGGTCATGTGATCCGATTAGCCAATCAAGTTGGACTTGCGTAAAGTACTATCATGGGATTGAGGCGCCTGTGCTAGATCACGGCTACGCTTTCTTAGGAAAGCGAAGCTTAAGTCAATACTAAAATTTCCGGTACGAACGCGCAAAAATTCCCTCAAATAGAAGAAAATGTTATACAGCATTCCTTTTTGTTAACCCTCCCAGTGGTTGTCACTAGGCATTTCGTCAAAATCACTGTGATGGGAAGAGTTACTTTAATTCCAGACTTTCAATTACGTTTGCGTGGTATGGAAAGTGGGGTGCCAGTTCAGGTGTTGTTTCTCGTCGTCTAACCAAGGTGGCAATAAAATCCTTGAAAAAAAGTTCCCTGATATTTCCCTGAGTCTCACAGAAATTTCCCTGATTTTCCAATTCCCTTAAGAAATGTTGTGATCCGTGATTGGTATCGATATACAGTATCCACATAACACTATACGACTGGTCCATCTGGCTAAGGGTGATTTGCAGCTTCTTTTTGTTTAGAGGAACCACTAGGGCAGAAGACTGACTTGACCTCTGAGTTCGCCTGCAGCCGTTAGCTGAGCATAATGGAACGGCCTTCACGCCTTGGGTGACCCTACCAGGAGAAAATTCTCCCGACGTACTTCGCCCGTTCCGCCCAGGGGCACCCCCTCGCCACTATGAATCCATAATGAATCCATTATTACAGTATTTCAAAAATTGACCACAAATATTTGACATCCCAGACCAGAATATTCTGAAGCTTCTCTGCGAGATTGGCCTGAAAACACCAATAAGCCTCCAATGGATTCCATCGCATATCGGGGTGTATGGCAACGAGACAGCCGATGTACTCGCCAAGAATGGCTGTGATCTCCCTATGGACTGTTTGAATCCATAATGACAGTTTAGTGGAGAGCACTCCCACTGAGGTCCACTCCCTGGGAAAACAGCGTTTGCTTTCCTTGTGGCGCCGTACGCCATCCCACCATTGGTATGCTGGCAATCACCCTGGACTATCAATCACATGCTGTGGCCCTCGGCCTTTTCAATCAGCCATGGCCAGATTTCGAAGTGGCCATCTTAAAAGTATCAAATTTCAGAACGGGGAGAGAATTTTCCCTCCTTGTTCCTGTTCCCTACCTGCCAGTCCTGATCACCTTCTTCTCTGTCTTGGCGCTTCGTATAAGCAGCTGTTGGTTGATCAGGACTTTTTGCAAGTATATGGGGATCTGGCACGACGGGGCCTTCTGGACCTGGTGTAGGCTTTCCTACACCAGGGGGATGTGCAACAACAACATAACACTATTTTAAATATTTAGGGTCAGAGGGTGTAAAAGGATCATTCTCAACAAATATTTTGTATTTTTTTCTCTACTGATATTTTAATTGTTATTGTAAGGGTTGTAAACCTTAATGTAACTCTAAAATTGCAAATGAAAAAACTGGAGAAAAAATGCAAAATAGTATGATTGTGAACTTTTTACACCTGACGATTGTCACACAATTCATCGAAAACAAATGCAAATATACATAAAAAATTCTACAAAAATGTAAATGCAAACAAAAATAACTAATTTAATACACAAAAAACATCATTTGTTACACAAATTTCAAATTGTATCCCACAAGTTGTATCGCTAGCCTCACGGCGACCAAGATGCTGCAGCCGCGAAAAAAATGGCGGCGGCGGTTTTCGCGGTGTTAAAAAATTACGACGCTAAGGTTCTTTATTCGAATTACAATTTAGGCGAATACGATTTATTCGATTCTCAAAAGTACTCGTAATCGCGAATCTCTAAATAGGACAAACGATAATGGTAGCCGTTTAAATTGTCAAAAATTCCCTGATTTTTTGTAAAATTTGGAAATTTTCCCTGATTTTTTCAGAAATAGAAGTTTCCTGAGAATTCCCTGATTTCCCGGTTTTCCAGGTTCTGTAACCATTCTGCTGACCGTAGTTCAAAATGACGAGGTTTGTTGTAGGATCTTTCTTTTCGGAATGTATCCCGGACCGTCGCCAAAAGCCCGTTGTTCTACTCCAGTCCGACGTTAATTGACAACCTACCTACCTCCCGTCGACATTATTATGAAACAATTTAAATTATTCTGAGTTTGCAAGCCGCTCCGTGAATTTAATTTTTATTGCGCGCAAACAACTGCCACTAGCGTACTGGTAAACGTTTTTGTAACCTGGTGCTATATTTAATAAGCACGCGCAACATGGTTGGGATGCTCTTGGTAGACGTGTTTCACAAAGGAATCACCCTCCCCGAACTGTGCAGGAGCTCAAAATTGCTTTGAGAGAGGAATGGGACTACATCCCCCAAGCACTCCTCGACAGTTTAGTGGAGAGCATGATTAACAGAAGCCAAATGTGCATTAGTGTGAAAAGAGGCCTCACTTCTTAATGAGTGACTATATCTGTCATGACTCCGACTAGAAAGAACATTTTTTGAGACTGGAAATTGTTTTTTTTTTCAAGGAGCAGTTTTTTCTTCTTTTTATTATCTTGCTTTCCCATATTTTTAAATCTGTAACCTTTTGCATTGCACTTAATGCACAGTATCTTCATTAAATATATATACTTAGTTTCGTTTCTTTAATCATTGAATATTATTAATTATTCTAAAAATTGTGTTTGTTCCTTAGCAATTGTCAAGCAGTGTAAGATATTAGCGAATGTATTTTGAATTATGCACGTGGTAAACTGTAACTATGATATCAAAAATTATCGGAGGAAATTATTAAGAAGAATCGGAGGAGTGTGTTATAAAAAGAGGTGATCAATGTTTTTTGTAGTTTTGAATTGCCAGAAATAAAAATATGAAAACTGAATAAATGTGGAGAGAATCGGAGGAGTGTGTTATAAAAAGAGTTGATCAATGTTCTTTGTAGTTTTGAATTTTCAGAAATAAAATCTGAATAAATGTCTGAATTTTTCTAATATGAGTTCGTTTACATGTGTTCGACCGAAAAGCCAATTTACAACTCCTTAATGCAATTTTACTGATACTCTGATCGCTCGAATATTGACTAGAGACCCAATCACCTACATCTAACTTTAGAAAGGCTATCGGTCCTTTCCTTAGAATGGAATACTTTGGAAAAATTACTTCTTCTTTTTTTAGAACATAATACCTTAGAAACCTTTTAGTGGTTCTTTCTTTAGGATACAAGCATTTAGTAAAAATATGTGTTTTCATTCGTTTCCTTAGAACAGAATCCTTTGGAAAGGTTCTTTTTCTCCATTCTTTAGAATATAATCACATAGAAAGACTCAATTGGTCTTTTTTAGGATAGAAGCAGAAAGTAAAATTATGTTTGTATCTCTAAAAATAAAATCCTTTTGAATCCTTATAATAGAATCATTATGAAAGATTCTGTTCGTCCTTCCCTTAGATTAGAAAAGATTGGAAAGATTATGTTGGTCCTTCCCTTAGAATAGAAAGGATTCGAATGATTATGTTGGTCGATAAGATCAAAACAATCTAGAAATCATGTAGGAAAGATTGCAGGTTACAGAACGCATATATAAGTGTGAACCCCTCAGAGCGTTAACAGTAAATATCAGTCAAATATGTTCACATAATGAGTATCACATTTCGATTTATTTCAGTGCCTCATAAAGGAACGATAACTGAAGTTTTAATGGACGACAACATCTAAATTTTGGCCCTTTGTAAGCTGGACCATATAAATCTCCAGGATAAAAACTGATTCAACACGACAATTGAGTTGCTTTCAATATTGCTACATTTTTGAGCATTGACGATTGTATTTCTGCGTGCGCCTGATAATTATCGTTTGCACAATTGCTAAACGATTATCGTTAGCACGCGTGCATTGATACCTTGATTCGCGAAGAACTAACAAGTTAGTGAGTGCGGGTCAGATAATTGAGGCGTTGATATTTGAAAGAGAGGAAAGTGCCAAATCGGTCATTTCATTGAAATGATTCTATGTTCCAATGCCAGTAAAACTAAAAGTCCAGTTCCGAAAAGCCCACAAGATGTCACTAACAGTAAGTTGATCACTATTGGCTCTAAGAAAGAGGTAAGTGAAAACTTCAACTTGCTTGTCTTGTAAAATATAGTTTTTGATGCTTATATCCATTTCAACGTCAACATTATCGTTTGCGAGCGGGCAATGATATCTTGGCTCGCAAAGAAGTAAAAAGTTTGTACCATATGCAAGGTATTTAGGTATTTAATTACCATTTCACTGGAGCAACACAGTGGTCTTTTGGCGACGGTCCGGGATAAAACCCAAAGTGTCAAATCCGAAGACAAAGCCACATAATTTCGAAACGCGGATCAGATGACGAGGTCACATTTGAGCTGTCATCTCACTCTCCAAACTACCAGATGCCGGATAATCATCGTTTGCTCGATTGCCAAATGATTATACTGTACCATATGGTACTAGCCGACCCTTTCCCCTAACACGTGGACGCTGGAATGTTTCGAAATGCGAAAACAACTTCAGACTTTGCACGTGCGGCTCATCGGTGGCCCGTCGGTCCATTTGATCCATACACAGCTGGAGTTTCCGTCGGTTCCCTAATCCCATGTCTGGGATCAAGTTTTGCGGTGGGGGACTCAAGTCGGCATGACAGACGGTTTTCGCATCTGTATGGGGGTGTTTCTGTTCTGGAGAGGACATAAACATCTCTAGAGGGCTCGGAATTCACCCCCCCCCTCTCGTCAGCGGCGGTTCTGCGAAGCGAAC
The DNA here is from genome assembly GCA_947359465.1 of Metellina segmentata. Classification (NCBI taxonomy): domain Eukaryota; kingdom Metazoa; phylum Arthropoda; class Arachnida; order Araneae; family Tetragnathidae; genus Metellina; species Metellina segmentata. The sequence continues at coordinate 9,829,692 of OX375874.1, read as the reverse complement.
GTGGATTTTAGAAGAATTCGGACTCGAGCTTCGACGAGAGACAGACGTCTCTGTTTTTCCAATTTTGTTACTTTGGCTTCAGGCAGGTTTCGGTTGTCGATGGCTGTGCCCATAATTATCTTTTTAAATTTTCTTGTAAATATTTAATTTATGTAAATAAATAGTTTAATTTTAAACCAGCTGTCCGTCAAATTCTTACATGACGGTACAATACATAGTTTGCGGCACGAGCTCACAAAAAGCGATGTTGTTTTTTGCTCCGGTTCTCACCAAGTCTTCGTATTCGTCACATCCGTTCAGCATGACAATGAGTGAAGACTTTTCCTGGTAAATGAGCCTCCAAAAGTCTTCGACGGTGTGAGACATGGGCATCTGGGTGACCATAAAAGCAGCTGGTTTGGTGTAACCCTGAGAAGAAATCACAAGTAAATACATGAGCAGTAATACCTGTCAAGTACGTACCACACAGGATTTCACGTCGTCAATAAGTAATATGCAAATTAGAGACGGGCTGTTATTCCGATAGAAGGGAAAATAACAAGTGCAGCTAGAATGTAACAGTAATTGTTAGCGAAAATATTAACGGTTACCGATAGATGTTAAAAGATAATTTTAAAATTACTTTTATTACAAAATAAAAAATGGTCAAACGTTATTAGCAATCTGGTAAAAACAAAATTGAAATAACTATATATATAGCTATTTCAAACAGCAAATTTATAGTTAATATCCAATTCTAACAATTAATAATATTCTGTGGAGTATTTATATTTATTCACAAACTGTTCTAGTCCCTTATTAAGTGCAACGAATGTGTTAATGCCAGCAGTTACTAGTTATGGTCACTGCAAAATAGTAATAACCGATACATTAAATAAGAGTTTTTCTTCATCTTAGTGTATTAATTAACGCTGCTTCGTTTCCGTAAAGCACTCGAAAGGTAGGTTGATATTTCTTATATGTTTATAAATATACTCAAAGAATATTGCAAACAATCGCAATGTAAATGTTTTAATTGTTACACATAAAATTAAGAGTACAAAGTCCAAAATCCGAAATCCTCCGGACCTCGGTCACTCCAAATTTTGCATCATTTACAGTTTTTTGTCAAAAAAAACCCCCTAATCTTCCTTCTCGCGCGCGAATTTGTCCACGCGGTATTTACGTACGGAACACGTTTACAATACTAAAATAGCGGACATATAAATAAAATAATTTAAAAAAAAATCCCAAAAATGACTCTATGGGAAATGTATTGGAAATATCAATTAAACAGTAAAAAGCACCGAAGCAACACAACGGGCCATTGGCGATGGATCAATCCCGAAGTAAAAGATCCAAGGACAACGCTTCGTCGTTTCAAACCACGGTCACATGAGGGATCGCATTTTTTTATTTTGGTCTTTGAAACTTTACTGTGTTAACTGTTACAGGTAGCCTAGTAGTGATTGACTAGTTAAGGTATACTATCCTTCAATAATGGACCGGACAGCAAGATGTGATGGTATAAGAGAAAGAATACATGCTTTTATAGGGGTATGGTCTCCCACGTGCTGCAATTACTCTAGCAACCCTTCTGGGCATACTTTCAACAAGGTTTTGATACACAGCTATGGGTATTTGCGTCCATTCCTGCTGCAAGAATATCGCCAGCTCAGCTGTAGAGTTCGGACGTGGTTCCCTGGTCTGTAATCGTCTCTCTAATTCGTTCAACAAATGTTTTATGGGGTTTATTTCGAGACTCTGAGCAGGCCAGGGAAGACGTTTTACATCCATATCTTGATATCACTGCTTGACAGAGGCTGCAACATCACATGGAGCGTTTTCGTCTTGGAAGTAACATTCGTCCATTCCATAAATTTGCTAGAGCATAGAAAGAACCTGATGGTCCAAAATGTTCATGAAGGCGTCGGCGTTCAATTGACTAGGAACAACATTCAAAGGTCCTAGGCTTTACGACGAAATGCACCCCCAAACAAGTAGTTGGATTTTATGCAAATACGTTGGCGTTCGGTGCATTATTGTAGGGTAGTGTATATTAATATGGACAATTTAGGATCTAATTTTTGGTCTCATAGTATAGAGTCAGGAGTAAACATAATATAGATTACTTACATCGACAAATACAGCATTTATGTAGTCATTTTGATCCTCGTCTGGATCTTCTACATCCAAACGAATGCGAGATGCATTTCCTGAAAAGCGATAAGAATAAATCCAGTTAAGATTAGATAAATGAGTCAGATAAATCCAATCATGCACAATAAAGATAATTTCTAGTTTGACAGAGCCATACCTTTTCTAGTATGTCATAGTAAAACGTTAAGTTATATATGTGTATTGAGCTTGAATTAGCTTTCAATACTTTAGACTGAATGTCAAGAAGAGAACAATAGTAACAAAATAAACAAATTATCTATCTTCCGGTCAGGGAAAAAGGTGTTAAGTCTTATATAATAGAACCAAAGGAGTCCAAGTGCATCATTATCAAGGTGTAAAAAGATCATGATTAATGTAAAAAATCAAGTAATCAATCTTTTTTTAAATTTAAATCAGATTTTTTTAAATTTAAATTTCTGTAGGCCCTCCTATTCATTGTTTTTTTAATAATTATGTATAAATTTGTTACTTAAAAAAATGAGTTTTTGACAAAGGTAAACCAATATTTATATTTTAAGTAAACAATCAGAATTTTTTTTTGTGACAAGATAAATCAATATATATTTTATTAAAAATCCTAGTTTGTAACATGTTAATAGATTTAAAAATGAATTTTTAAAATAAAAGCAAAAGATAAAACATTTGTTTAACTTTTCACAGAAGTTGACATCCTACATAGTGTTTCTTGAGAAAATTGCATCATAATGTAAAAAAAAATTTATCAGTAAGTGTAAGTGACAGACCTGAAAAATCATAAATATAGTTAATTGAAAAATCACTATAGTTAAGCCATTGGGCCACAGTCAATTAGAGGGGTAACAAGTAGCTTAGGCCTACTAGTGGGGTTTTTCTTTGGCTGTCTTGACATTTAGAACTAGGCCTACTGGTCATGGACAATATAAATAGCTAAAGAATATTTAAAGCTTTTTTAAGTATAACATTAATGTACAATATTTTCCCATGCGTCTCACATTTGAATGAATGATTTATTCTCCATATCATATTATAAAACTATGCATGAACATTGTCAAAACTTTCAAATAGATGTCAACTTGTTTTTTACTTTACTGTTTGTCAGAATCCCTGACTCAACAGATTACTTAGTCCATAGCCACCTCAGATTATTTGCAAGTGTCCAGTGCCAAACATTTTCTGAAAAGCTTACCAGTACTGGATGTAGACATTAGTTCTGAAATCATTATGAGTGCAGAAAGTTTAAAGCATTTGACGAGTTATGTGACTTTTCTAGGGTGCATTTATTTAGTTATAAAAATGTAAGATTGGTTGTGATTTAAATCAATGATTTCTCTCTATGTAAAAAAAAAGTTAATGCCGCCGCAGGATGAAAAAATTGGCTTTTTTTTTGTCGATTCTTAAACGGTTTATCGAGAAAGTACGGATAAGAAAATTACGAAACTAACATGGTTTATTCAATATTGGAAAAAGATTATAAAGATTTTTTTCCGATACGGCTATTAGTTTAGGGTTTATTAAGTATCCAAATTGAAAAGGCGAAATATTTAACGCGAGTGAGCAAAAGACGTACAAATTTTCAGTCTTCAGCAATAATTTTTTTAGAGTACCTCTAAATGTGAATTTTTGCATAACGCTGCGTTTTTTTAGAAATTTAAATTTGGTTCCCGATGATATTTTTTTTTAATTCGGCAAAAAGTGGATATATTCCATGTGTGAGCGCATTCCATACTTTTTTTTAAAACTATCATAGCAATACTTTATTACTATTAGTTTTTAAATTTGGAAACATCGCAGGAAACCTTAGAATGTGCTCTTTCTTACGGTACAATTATTTTTGAAATTGGTTCATAAATAAATTCGATGTGTTGAAAAGTATAATTTCTTGATAGTGTACAAATTATTCCTCGCGCAGACGCACGGACAATACAACGTCAAAGTCGGTTTTTATAAATGAGTATACTCTCTATGAATATCTGAGTAGAGATAATATAGGGGTTCTGGAACAAGAGGATTGAGGATTGAGGATTTTAGGCGCAGGATTGTAGATGAGATAAGCATTTAATGGGAGATGATCGTCGTTTGATAAGGTATTCGGGGAATCACTGATAAGATTTGTGTGGTGTACTGATAAGCTGTTTGAAAGAGGCGAGATAAGGAGAGGGGATGATGTTTGTTTTTATTTTGGTGGGTGAGATACGATCATTTTGTTGACATGTATTACTATGGTGATGAAGGACTGGTAGCTCCAACTGGTGGTGGGATAAGCAACCATATTATTGGAATTTAAAAAGGATATTCTTGGATTCGAACCGAGGTCCTTGGGATTTGAAAGCAGACATGTTAACCGTTGAACTATCGAGTAGTTGAGGAACGGAGGTGTTTAAATGTACTCATGGAGTGTTCGTTAATTGGGACTTGTGTATATTTTGTGGAGTGGTGGGATTTTTATTTTGAATAATTAATTATACCTAATTAATTGGATCCAGGCCTTGAACGACTGGTAGCGCCATCTAGTGAGGGGATGGAGAATTAAATGTACTTTAGTGAAAATACTATAATATAAAAATAAGGGAATTACGGTATAAATTAAAGACTTAATGACTAGTACCGCCATCTAGGGATGGAAAAAGTAACAATTAGTCTTAAAAGATTTATTTTCTAGCTGTATTTTTAGAGTAATACTTTGGAATTAAATGGTAAATTATTTGAAAGAAAAATAATAATACGTGGATTCGAACCCAGCAAAAGGTAATCGCGGTCAACGGTTTTTACACATGCACTTAAGCCGTTGGGCCACGACCACCTAAATGATTGTGTTATATTAAATAGAGTCTATCGTTTTGATAATGAGTATAGTACATACTATCAGAGATTGAAAAGTCTAGAAGCTTCTGGAACGTGTGACTCATGGTTTTTTTTATCATGTATAAGGTTAATTAAGATAATAGAGTTAAACATGGACTCGCCGATAGGACTTAAGTAAATGAGAAACTTTACTATTTAAGAGAATGTTGTTTTATGATTGTAAGAGAAGAAATGTTAGAACTAGATCACCCAATGATTCACATATGACATGTCTGAACTGGAACTTTCTATAGATAATGGTTATCAGATTGCTATTAGCCAATTAGAATTGAATGTACTATTTATAAAAGAGTTAAGATTTCATACAGATCTGTATAACGTTCTTAAGCATTTTGGAGCTTGTTTGACCAACTTTGCTGATCAACATGAAGCGATCCTGCAACTCGGAATCAACGCCTTCTAAGCTTGTTAGGTATACAAGTAACACTAAATCGTGTACCTTTTCTGCTAACGCTATGCCAAACAACTACTACTGCTTGGGTGACCATAAATATGTCTATGTGTCGGACTTTGCTAACACGGTTCGAGTGCACATTAGGCAATTTCAACTGGACGCTGAGGGGCTGCTTTCACCCACAAAAGATGGTATTACCATGACGCCGTTCCTGTGGTACCACTTCTGCAATGAAATGGATGTTATAGCCTTGCCTTTTCGACCCGGAACTGTGAACGTTGTGCGGGACTGCCTTATGATTGCTAAGGACTACATTGGCGACGACATTTATGTATCCATACAGCGTTATTATCAAAAGGAATACAAGCGCATGTTTCAACAAAATATGGTGATGCTTTCGGAAAGTGAATGGAGTGAGTTAAAAAATGTGTGTAAAGTGCTAGACGACAACATTACCAAAGTAATGTTTGGTACTGTACTCATTGAACTGTTGGAATTTGAAGCTCGCAAGTGTGCGCTTCGTACAGATGTCAGTTGCGAGGATGCGGAAATGTGCTTAACAACATCACTCACAGAGGTTTTGAGAGAGCACATTAGTAAAAGTGTGCAGTGTGTGTTTGATTTGCATACTGCTGCTGGCAGCCGTAGCAATCAAACACACACTGCACACTTTTACTAATGTGCTCTCTCAAAACCTCTGTGAGTGATGTTGTTAAGCACATTTCCGCATCCTCGCAACTGACATCTGTACGAAGCGCACACTTGCGAGCTTCAAATTCCAACAGTTCAATGAGTACAGTACCAAACATTACTTTGGTAATGTTGTCGTCTAGCACTTTACACACATTTTTTAACTCACTCCATTCACTTTCCGAAAGCATCACCATATTTTGTTGAAACATGCGCTTGTATTCCTTTTGATAATAACGCTGTATGGATACATAAATGTCGTCGCCAATGTAGTCCTTAGCAATCATAAGGCAGTCCCGCACAACGTTCACAGTTCCGGGTCGAAAAGGCAAGGCTATAACATCCATTTCATTGCAGAAGTGGTACCACAGGAACGGCGTCATGGTAATACCATCTTTTGTGGGTGAAAGCAGCCCCTCAGCGTCCAGTTGAAATTGCCTAATGTGCACTCGAACCGTGTTAGCAAAGTCCGACACATAGACATATTTATGGTCACCCAAGCAGTAGTAGTTGTTTGGCATAGCGTTAGCAGAAAAGGTACACGATTTAGTGTTACTTGTATACCTAACAAGCTTAGAAGGCGTTGATTCCGAGTTGCAGGATCGCTTCATGTTGATCAGCAAAGTTGGTCAAACAAGCTCCAAAATGCTTAAGAACGTTATACAGATCTGTATGAAATCTTAACTCTTTTATAAATAGTACATTCAATTCTAATTGGCTAATAGCAATCTGATAACCATTATCTATAGAAAGTTCCAGTTCAGACATGTCATATGTGAATCATTGGGTGATCTAGTTCTAACATTTCTTCTCTTACAATCATAAAACAACATTCTCTTAAATAGTAAAGTTTCTCATTTACTTAAGTCCTATCGGCGAGTCCATGTTTAACTCTATTATCTTAATTAACCTTATACATGATAAAAAAAACCATGAGTCACACGTTCCAGAAGCTTCTAGACTTTTCAATCTCTGATAGTATGTACTATACTCATTATCAAAACGATAGACTCTATTTAATATAACACAATCATTTAGGTGGTCGTGGCCCAACGGCTTAAGTGCATGTGTAAAAACCGTTGACCGCGATTACCTTTTGCTGGGTTCGAATCCACGTATTATTATTTTTCTTTCAAATAATTTACCATTTAATTCCAAAGTATTACTCTAAAAATACAGCTAGAAAATAAATCTTTTAAGACTAATTGTTACTTTTTCCATCCCTAGATGGCGGTACTAGTCATTAAGTCTTTAATTTATACCGTAATTCCCTTATTTTTATATTATAGTATTTTCACTAAAGTACATTTAATTCTCCATCCCCTCACTAGATGGCGCTACCAGTCGTTCAAGGCCTGGATCCAATTAATTAGGTATAATTAATTATTCAAAATAAAAATCCCACCACTCCACAAAATATACACAAGTCCCAATTAACGAACACTCCATGAGTACATTTAAACACCTCCGTTCCTCAACTACTCGATAGTTCAACGGTTAACATGTCTGCTTTCAAATCCCAAGGACCTCGGTTCGAATCCAAGAATATCCTTTTTAAATTCCAATAATATGGTTGCTTATCCCACCACCAGTTGGAGCTACCAGTCCTTCATCACCATAGTAATACATGTCAACAAAATGATCGTATCTCACCCACCAAAATAAAAACAAACATCATCCCCTCTCCTTATCTCGCCTCTTTCAAACAGCTTATCAGTACACCACACAAATCTTATCAGTGATTCCCCGAATACCTTATCAAACGACGATCATCTCCCATTAAATGCTTATCTCATCTACAATCCTGCGCCTAAAATCCTCAATCCTCTTGTTCCAGAACCCCTATATTATCTCTACTTATCTGGTATTTGTATCTGATCTGAGGGCCAAGTAAACCTTGCGTAGGGCTGTATGCCAGGCCTGAGAACAATCGATTCGCTACACATTACTTATCTCAAGCGTATGGTTTCTGTTGATGGGCTGGTTAAATTTGACTCCAACGAAAACTACAGCCACTTCTCAAATAGCTAGTAAGTATATCTCATTCAATACGTTCTTCTAATAAGGAATGCCGTAATCCTGTAGCTGAAGACCAGTTATATCCTGTTCCTTTTACTCAAACATGCAGATATGATGTCTTCTAGTATCATTTAAATAGCGTTATATTCACTTAGGATTTAAAATCGCTTCAAAACTTTTTATATTAACAGGGGGTTTAATATACGAGTAAGCGTTGAGAGGTTGAGGAGGTGTGATATACCTCACAGTTTTGGGGCTGTAACGTAACACTAAGTTACAAATAACTAAAATTAACAAGAAAAGTAACAAAGGTGTGGAAAGATTGGTAGCTCAAAAAGAAGATATTACGCCATTACCTGATTCACCCATGCGCTCACACAGCACCCTCTTCAATATGGGAGACTTAAAACGAGGCTAACTCATGTTATAAAATAAGTTTTTTAAGATATGGGTGTTTTTGTGAGTCTTACCAGGAACTGTGAGTGGATCTCTGTTCTTTGCGATATTTGCTTCGGAGAGGGCCACTGAGCATCTGTTGACTTCCATCTTTTTTTGAGTTCGGTTGAGTTTCTGTTGGGAATGAAATTAAGAAAAACTCATTCAATGCGTTTCAGCATACCAAGTCCATTTAATAATTGATTGACAGACAAATTTAAAACGTGACTGTGTGTAAACAGAGGTCAGAAAAATATTTTGGTGGAAGGCAATTTTTACCCAAAGATAGAAGTCCAAAGAAATGCGTTAGATTTGAGTTTACCCTTACCAAGTGATTTCGACGAGATATCTTGTCCATCAAGATCAGGTCAGGTTTCTTCTCATGACGAGATATCTCGTCATCAAGATATTTTAGGTTTTTTGATGATGACGAGACAAAGTCAGTTTTCTTTTTATGACGAAATATCTTGTCATCAAGATAATCTATTTTTTTTTGATGATGACGAGAACAAGATAAGGTCAATTTTCTTCTAATGACGAGATATCTCGTCCATGGAGATCTGAGCAATTTTGCTAATAACGAGATACCTTTTCTAGACAACCATAAGAAGGATAAATAAAACTTTATTTTGTGATTACAGAGCTGAAAGCTCCGATTTCGCAATATCTTCTGCATACATGAAATTTAATGGTCGAAAAACAAGAATTGGCTACAATAGATATCAGACTGAATTGCACTAACGTTCTTTGCAAAAGTTCTCTCCCGTGCATGAAAATAAATATGCTCCAATGCTTCCTCTTCCATTGAAAAAACGATGCATATGTCCTCAAGATTGAATCCCTGCAATTAAACCTGGGTGACGACATTATCTGTAGCTGAAAATGTGGGCTACAAGGTGAAATACCTTCCTAAAGTATGCAAATTCATTTAGCTCCAGTAGGAAACAAAATACTTGGTGATTTCCTCCGGTACATTTGCAAGTGTCACACCAACTGCATCGAAAATCAGTTCTGATCTTGATTAGTCTGCCCGAGAGTGTTATTCAAGGCAAGGGATCTGGACTCGATTTTCAAGACTGTTCAATTGAGATTCCAGATTAGAGAGCCTTGAGATTTAAACTCTTAATCTCAACAAAAAGTATTAATTTATTTTTAAACCCTTCAAGTGGTTGAGACGAAATAGCTCGTCCATCAAGGTTTGATCAATTTTACAAAGGATGAAATATCGCGTCAACAAGATAGCGTCGATTTTTTCATGACGAGGTCAAGATCTGATCAGTTTTCTTCTATTGACGAGACGTCTCGTCCATCGAGATCTGGTCAGTTTGAATAATCACGAGATATCTTTTCGATACAACCACCAGTAAGGTTAAAACATGTTGTAAAGTATTAGCGCCAGCTGTCTCGGGTAAATAGCCTTAGTTAAGAATCTCTCGGAGGTTCCCGGCCGCTCAAGAGCCTTGATGGTCATGTTAGCGCCCACGCATGAAACAAACCAGTTAGCTTGCGGACTCCGTCTGGTTGGGAGGTCTCCGTAGCAACGGGGTTATTTCAGATTTTACATTTGTAATGCACTCCATGTTCCAATATTTGACCCATGTATCGTATCATCTGTGTTTAAATGTATGAATAAACGTTAAGTTTAATATCCTAACAAGATTGGATTAATTTGGCACAGTGTTAGTGTTACTTCGAATTGAGTTAAAGAAGCCATAAACAAACGTAAGTCATGGTCTTAAAGGGACACGAAAAAGAAAAATATACAACACTTGAATAAAGACAGAATCTAATGAGTTTATAGATTCCAAGTACTATGAATCATTCGTCATCAATTTTTGATAATAGTCCTCATTTTTTGATTCATCATCAATCGATAATTTGTCAAAATTTTGATTGCCGATTTGTTATGATAATGAGAACAAACTTTGGTCCGTTTCACTGAATGATCAGACACTTCATCGTGACAACCACCAGAAGGAAACCTATTTGTTTCAACAATAAAAAAAATTCCACACTTGAATAAAGACAAAATCCTCAATAGTATTCCAAGTACTATCAATCACATACGTTGTACTGCTTGAGGATCAATGCCCTCCGGTCTATGGTACTCATGTGGTCCAACTCCTTGAGGTAACAACCTATCTTGTCCAGTCGCAGAGACGTGTCCTCGAACTGGATGGCTTCCACCAGCGCTTCGTAGATGAATGCGTACTGTTCCTGAAACACAGAGTGAACATTCAAACACAATTCTTAACACTGAGAGAGCTGCGTCGTGCGCATGTTCACCGAAAATTGGACGAGTTTATTTTCGAGTTGTAGGTGTTGCATGCGATTATGAAAATGGATTAAAAAGGTAGCATTTTCTTAATTTTGCATCATTTTGTTTGTTTTCAACTAATCTCTCTGCTCGTACTTCATTAAATTTTTAACTTAAGTGCATTTCGATTTTGAAATAATGAAATAATGTATGGTCACAAATGTAGCGGTTAGGGCGTTTTCCATGTCCCACCCAAGCAAACTAATGCAACGCTTAAACAGGGCGTTCACGAAATATAACAAAAGGGCAATTTAAGACGAAAAACGTCAATAACTTCTTGGCACGACGACATGTAATTGAAATTGCAGACAATAAAATAAATTTATAAATTATGTCAGATGTATAAAACATTAATCAGTTAATACTTTAAATGACTTACACTTACGAAAATCTGCTCGAAATTGAGACCGTTACTCTTGATACACGCGTCGCATCGTATCATAGATTCCCGCATATACTGAAAATTTACAAGCATTTCGTGGACGGCTGCGGAAAGTCTCGCAACTTGTTACTCCTCAGAAACAATGTTTGTGTCTTGCATGAGGGACTCCAGACGTCCCCATAAAAATAAATCTAGAGGGGACAGATATGGTGAGCGTGGGAGCCAAGTGATGGAACCACCTCGGCCAACGCATTTATCAGGAAACGTGACATGTAGATAAGCATGCACCGGGAGTACTGAAATGAGCTCCGTGTCATCATGTTGGAACCACATTTTAGTCGGATGACTGCCGTTACAGGCTCCAACAATGTGGGCAATTCAGACAAAATGCGCATCTGCTTTCTACACATTGCTATACTGATTCATTCCAATAGCTAATGACCTTGCTTGCGAAAACTACCATACGCTGGCCTGAAAGAGCCCTCAAAATGTCTCGTGCAAAACGCGACGAGGAGGTGGGGAACACAAAATTCAACAGAGAAATTATGGGGAAACAACTAATACTCCACTTGCTTCATATATACTGGTGTGTAAAATCCAAGGATATTTTAACGCATAATTTTTTAGATTATAACCTCAAAAGTAAACGAAACAACCTGTGCGATTTGCATGACCCCGAGGATATTCAGAGGAAAGAGTGTGCATAAATTTTGGAATAGTGATGCAACTGCAATAACTTCAGACTCATTCTCTGTATACAAACTTCCTCTCTGTTTACTTTCCGGTTACCCTTCTTCCTTATGGTAGCCAGCGCAGGGTCATCACATCAGACATATTTAAGACATTTTTACTGTTAGACTTCAGACATTTTTACCGTTAGTTTCTTCCTTTGTTAATGTTTTGTTTTTACTCAGTCATTCGGAAACTCTCGGTATACCTTTTGTATTATTTTCCCACATACACGTCATTTCATTACAAAACCTTACTGTTCCTTACGTTTTGCATATCAGTGTAAGAGTGGTTTGGAAAATCAGGTTTTGAAACAGATAATTGCTAGTATCTATTTTTTGATATTTATCTTATGTTGTAAGTGAGACGGACCTTAACCATTAAAATATTACGACCTTAGAACTTCACAATCCATCTCCCGATAAAGAGGTCTACGCTTATACAGGTGTAGTTTTCAAAACGTTCTCAAATGTGTTTTGAAGATTTCATTTTTTGTTGTAAAAAAAAATATTTGTGAAAGAAAATTTTTTTGAAATAGTTATTTTTTTGTCAATTTTAGAAGTGCGACAAAAAAGCCGCCAAGGCTGTTGCCACCGCTATAAACGTAGACTGCAGCTGTACCCAAACAAGTAATCTACATACACGCAAGGAAAAGTTTAGACGCATAATTGAAAATTACACCCAGGGTAATTACTACAGGAATAAAACATGCTCCACCTACATCAAGCAGACCATATACGTGAAATATAAGTATACTGAACATTGCTGTTGCGAGGTGCTCCAAAAAGTGTGATCGACAAGTCGACTTGTAGTCATGTGAGTGCTGTGATAGACCGATTACGCATCTTATCGCATCTGTTGACGATATAACAGCAAAGCACAGGGTAGAGATCCGTTAATGTGCTTTCTGTGAATGCTCGTGACAAAAAAGATGAAATCGACTAGGTCAACTAACATGTCGCGCGGACCCATCAGATGATGAATCATTTAAGGGCCGTCTTGAGTTCTGTGGACAATTCAATCGAGGATTGGTATTGAGAGGAACTACAAAAGGTGTCATAGAATAGTGCGCTTTGAAATTTTGACTAGATTAGTCAATTTCTCATTTTATCCCCTTGTTTGGCGATGTAACATCTAATGACATCGTAGTTCTTTGTATGTGCATTTCTATTGAATGGTGACAAAATTGGTGAAATTGCCAGTCTTCAATGTCGTACGCACCAATCAGATGGTGGATGTTCGCTTACACAAACAGTATAGTCTAAGAGCCACGTTACAACTAGTTTTGCTCACATGATCCTGTGTACTTAAAAATGTTACATTACTCCACTCTACTTTTATGTATACTCTGTATCGCAGATCTACCATTTGACAAGGTGTCTCCATCTTTAAAATTATTGGGACGGAGGTAGTGGATTCGGATCTCTAAAAGTTACCATTCGTGCTGACAGAATAGGATGAGAGGGGAAATATAAAAGTAGAGTGAGAGCTACGATAACCTTTTTAATGCCCACGATCATGTGACCAAAACGGTACTGAAATGAACCTCAGAATACTTTCGTCTGTGACTGGAAACGAACATTCATCATCTGATTGGTTCACGGGACGAGAGAAAACGACCATCCAAACCTGGTCGATTTCACCACTTTTGTCGCCAGAGTTTATAGAATTGTGTAACCACACGCTACTCTGGCATACGATGTTATATCGCCAAACGAGGCTATAAGTAACCAAATCGGCCAACCCATTCTATTTATCACATAGCAGCCACATGATTGATAGTCAACTTATTAGTCGCATTTTTCGAAACGCATCTCAATAGTAATGCCCAGTGTACTTACCCTTCACGTCTGTGGGAAATAGTACTTACCAGTGTTTGGACCAGATGGACCCTCTGGTGCCTGGAGTTGTTCACGAACCTGAAGACATCCACTCGCTTGTCCTCCGCAGCCTGCTGACAGAGAGCGTCGATTGCGATATAGGCACCCGATCTTCCTGCCCCAGCACTAAGACAGAAAATCACGTATGATTATGGTAAGTAGTTAATTGTCGTGTCATTGGAACAACACAACAAGATTAGCAACGGTCCGGGATCAACCCAGGAGGAAAAGGTCAGCACCTCAGCTAGCACCCTGCTCTACAATCATCCATGCCACGGCAACATAAAGACGTTTGAAGTCACGACAGGTTTAACCTGAACAAGCCCCTATGTACACGATGGTCTTTGGTTGTACTGGGTTTTGAAATCGGTTGCTGATCCGTTACTTTCCAACTGAGCTCCCACGGTCCAGCCGTAAATATTCCAGTTTAAGGTTTATTTTGTGCTCTTGCTCAAGTCCTGGTCTGGCTATTTATTTGATGCAAACTGAGAAAATTTCAAGATACAAGACGACATTTATAGGGAATATCAGAAATCCCTCGTCATCCAGTGTACATAGTTCCTAATAACGAAGTAGGTAGGTAGTTAATTAGCGTTTAACTGGAGAAACACGACGGGCTATTGCCCACGGTCCTCGGACGATCCCGAAGGGAGAGGCTTAAGACTAACTCCATGTCCTTTCGGACCACAGTCAAATGATGAGGTCAACCCTAAGCTGGTACCCCACTCTCCAAACTTTCACAAACGCGACTAGGCTCAGGACGCCCTCGACATATCAGTCGTCAAGAAGACCGTCACATCATACGAAACGCACGCGTAGAGCCAACTGCCTCATTCGACTGCCTCTATCCAGACACAGGCAGCACCTTCACTACGGGCCCTGTGTCTTCCCGAACCATCGCAAGGCGCCTGGCTGAAGGACATCTGGTATCGTGGTGCCCATTACGTGTGCTGCCAATGACACCCACCCACCGACGCCTCCGTTTGGAGTGGTGTCGCGCACGACGAGATTGGACTGCAACGGAATGGAACCAGGTCGTCTTCAGCGACGAATCTAGATTCAATTTGAGCAGTGATGACAACCGTGTTCGTGGGTGGAGGCCCCGTGGTGAACGCCTCAATCCTGCCTTCGCTTTACAGCGACACACCGCTCCCACAGCTGGTGTGATGGTATGGGGTGCCATTGCTTACGATACACGGTCACCCCTAATATTGATCCATGGCACAATGACAGCCCAGCGGTACGTCCATGACATCCTTCAGCCACATGTGATGCTACTCATGGCATGGCTCCCAGGAGCCAATTTTCAACAAGACAATGCTCGGCCACACACAGCAAGGATGTCACAAGACTGCCTCGCCACATTACCACCCTTCCCTGACCTGCTCGATCCCCAGATTTTTCACCAATCGAGCCTATCTGGGATCATTTGGGACGGCAAGTTGGACACACTACGAGTTTGGTCAAACTAGAGGCGCGTTTACAGCAACTGTGGAACGAGAAGTCTCAGGACATCATACGGAACTTATATGCCTCAATGCCCGCTGGTATCACATCGTGCATTCGCGCTAGAAGGGGTCCAACAGAGTACTAAAACTTCCGTTCAGATGTACTTTTTTCTGCAATAAATGGATCCTTTTTCTTTGATTTTTTAACCACTTACGTATATCAAAGTAGTACTTACATGTGTAAAATTTCGTTTCATTTTGACGACTTTTTCTTGGTGCGCAAATTTTTATGGCAATGAGTGTATACGATGTGTAAGAAGGAAAATGGAAGAGTAGCGTTACCTGCAGTGCACCACCATTGGCCCAGCCAAGACGGGGTGGTCATCTCGCACCCTTTTTATGAACTTGATGAGACAGTTGAGGTTAGTGGGCACCGTCAGATCTGGCCATCCAGTGTACTGGTATTGGACGACCCGGTGAGTGCCGATCTCCTACAAGGGAGTACAAAACAGCTACAGCTAAAAGCATCTACAAAACATATTGAAAGCAATAACACCCGAGAAGATTTCAAACAAGGGACTCACTTTTAAACCTCCAAGTGGTTTAGAAGAGAAATTTCGTCCATCAAGATCTGACAGTATTGCTAATGACGAGATAGCGCATCATCAAGATTATTTTATGATCTGATATGTGCCGGGTTTTTTTATGATCACACAAGATCTGGTACATTTTTTTCTAATTAGCTATCTCGTCCATCAAGGGGTACAGCTGCAGTCTACATTTATAGCGGTGGCCACGGCCTTGGCACTTTTTTGGCGCACTTCTAGTAGCGAGTTATGGCTGGTTAAGGCAACCCATCTGTCAGGGGGGTACAGCTACACTCTACGTTTATGACTGATGGCAACGACTTGGCGATTTTTTTGGCGCACTTCTAAAGTCGCCAAGGAAAGAATTATTTCTTAACTCTTTTCCTGTCACAATTTTATTCTTTTTACAACACACTTTTTAAGCACATTTCAGAACGTTTTAAAAAGTATATTTAAAAAAAAATTTCACAAAAAGTAGTAAGCTTAATCACATATCAAAACACATTTGTGAACCAACAGAGAAACTAAGCTACGAATGGTAAGAATACCCTGAAACTTATCAATTACACTAAATACAGTGAGCATGTTGAAAAAGAAAAAGATTTACAAAAGAAAAAAAGCATGAAATAATACCTGATAACGTCAGAATTCTCTCGTAAAAAAATAATGAAAACGAAAATGGTCAAAAAACAACAAAACTCTTAATCCTGTCGTGAAAACTATTATAACAAAATAAAAATTCCACAACTGTCAAAATACAAATAAATGGACCAATGGTATCACAGAAAACGATTTAAAAGGACCAATGCAATAAAAGGATATTTTAAAAACAAAATAACCAATGGGAGGAAAGAAAAAAATTTCAAACGAATCAATGAAATCAAACGATTTTAACGGATTTTGGAAGAACTTTCTAGAATATTCAAAATGAAAATTAATAGTTTCCGTTTGCCGAGGTTGCCGTGAAAACCACAACAACAGCAACGAAAGATTGGTTGCCTTAATTTATCGTAACTCGCTACTAGAAGTGCGCCAAAAAAAATCGCCAAGCCGTTGCCATCACTCATAAACGTAGAGTGTAGCTGTACCAGTTTTTTATGATCACACAAGATCTGGTACATTTTTTTCTAATTAGCTATCTCGTCCATCAAGGGGTACAGCTGCAGTCTACATTTATAGCGGTGGCCACGGCCTTGGCACTTTTTTGGCGCACTTCTAGTAGCGAGTTATGGCTGGTTAAGGCAACCCATCTGTCAGGGGCGTATATAAGGGAAGGGCCGAGGGGGCCCGGGCCCCTCCCGAAATTTTGACTAGGTTCAATCATGGTAACTTTTTATTTTGAATTTTTTGAAATCGAATTTGTATTTCTGGCGAAAACAATTTTCTTAAAATTTTTTATTATTTTGACACTTTTAAAAGCTATTTCCTTTCCTGAGTAAAGTAAACACAGTGGGTTGGACATAGGGATCACCAAAATATATGATGGTTGATGAAAGATGTGCTGTGACCACGTGGTTGTGAGAGTGCTACTCAACAGGGAACATTTTCTTCCTCCGCTGCCTGCAGAATCCAACGGACACGCCTGACAGTTTTGCGACTTTGCGAGGTAAGAAACCCTCTGTCTAGCTTCCCAAACAACCTCTTGGGCATTTCACTTGTTTTTCGACTCCAGCCTTAGAAATTACAATGTTGTGGAACGAACGACCGTTAACCATTCGTTATATATGCATATTTTCAATAACAAAAATGTTTGGAAAGGAAAAAATCGTATTTGAAACGTTTTGGGTAAAAAAAGTTCTCAATTAAAAAAGAAAACAAAATTTAAATTTTTATTCCGTGTTCTAGTTCTATCAGTCATAATTAGTAAACTAATATCCAGATACTCATACATTAAACAAAGAAATTTCTATTGAGATAATAATTAAAAGTAAATTACCTATCCATCAACTTTAAGAGTAGGCCCCCTGTATATAAGAACGAATTATATAATATTTTAAATAAGTAAACAAGTTACTTTTTTCCAATTAAAGAAATGTATATTTCATTATAAAAATAATACTTAAAATTATATTTCCCACTTTCTAAAATACATTTAAACTGTCCTTTTTTTTACCTATGTCTGACCTTCTATTCCTTTTAATATCCATGCAGATTTTAAGTCATTATTATGTACACTAACATTATTTAAAATGCATAACTACCTATCTTTAGAAATAAATTTTAAAACAATTTGAGAATTTCAAATTGCTGTTGAAATTATTTTGAATTGTTATTATTTATTCAAATTGATATCCGGAAGTCCTAAATAGCTTTCGAATGTTTGCTTCCCTCAAAATGAATATACCAAATTGCTTTAGATAATATTTGGCACCCCCCGAAATAAACTCCTATATACGCCACTGCTTATACAAAAACTCCTATATACAAAATAACGTATTACGTTATTTTGTTTTTTAATGGCAACCTCGGCAATCGAAAAGTTTAAATTATCATTTTGAATACTCTAGAAAGCCTTTTCAACATCCCTTAAACTGTCGTTTGATTTCATTCGTTCATTTGAAAAGTTTTCTTTGATCCCATTAGTTATTTCAATTTTAAACTCTCATTTGATTTCATTGGTTCTTTTAAATTATTTCTTTGATTTCATTGGTTCTTTTTAATTATTTTCTTTGATTTCATTGGTTCTTTTTAATTGTTTTCTTTGGTTTCATTGGCTCTTTTAAAGGTTTTTTGGCATCTGTGGAAATTTCTTTCATTTTAATTTATGTCACGGTACTGTTCTATCGTCTCTCTCCCTGTGTATTATTATTCCGAAAAAACTAATTACTTTCCCTTGTAAAAAAAATCAATTTAAGCTTACTGATTTTCGTGAACGTTTTAAAAAATATATTTTTTAAGACGTTCACAAATGTGTTTCTGAAGCTAATTACTTTCATTTATAAAAAGAAAAAGATTTTGAAATAATTCTTTCCTTTATACTTTAAATATATACTTACTTATATATTACTTATAATAATATTACTTATAATAATACTTTAAAAGTAGGCCAAAAAAAGCGTCAAGACAGTTACCACCGATATAAATGTATATTGAAGCTGTACCCGTCGATTTGTAGCCAGTTTTGCTAATGACGAGAATTTGATGGTCTAAACAAGCACTTAGACGGTTAAGGAAGATGAAGACTGATTCACTATACACAAGTAGGCATCGTACCACATGGTCTATATGCCGAGTGTTACATTCTCGCCCAGTCGGCAAATTTGTCAAATCCTCCAGCACCAGACATCTTTGAGGTCATCTGAACCTTTAGTGAAGCTAGGCTGGGTTTTCTAGCGCAAGAGCCCTATTGGGTCAAGTTACATCAGCACGTCAGACAATGTTTAGCTCTCCTGGTGATTGTTTGGGCAAGGGCTTCAGCTATGTCGTATAACCACCCTGGTAACCTTCTTGGTGGTTGCCTACACAAAATGACGGTACAGCTTCAGCCTACGTTAAAAGCGGAGGCAACGGATTTGGCGCTTTCTTTTGGCTTACTTTTAGTAGCGAATAATGGCAGGTTAAGGGAACCCATTTGTATAACGGTTATTGTGGTTCTCATGACAACCTCGGCAAGTAGAAAGCATAATTTTCATCTTGAATATTCTAGAAAGTTCTTTCAAAATCCGTTAAACTGTCATTTGATTTCATTGGTTCATTTTAAATAATTCTTTCCTGGGCGACTTTAGAAGTGCGCCAAAAAAGAGTGACAATGTCGTTGCCACCGCTATAGACGTAGACTGAAGCTGTATCAAACTGACCACATCTTGATGCAAGAGATATCGCGTCATTAGAAAAAACATTGATCATGTCTCGATCTCGTCGTCATAAAAAATAGTAGCCGTATTTTTTATGACGAGATATATCGTCGATAGTGAAATTGATCAGGATATATGGAACTGTGGATATGCAACGAAAATAGTTTTTCCGAGGCAGAACCGAAATTTAACCCGGATAAATTACAGAAATCGAAATTGCGCCGTTGCAACTGGCAGGGTGATACCCAGTGGCCAACCCCACTAATCCACGGCAGTCCCCTGCAAGGTATGAGGTTTATATTGGAACAACGAGTCGTTATCTGACCGTGATTCAAAATTACGTGCGGTTGTCTTCGGATTTTTCTTTCGGGTTGGATTACGAACTGTCAACGATTGCCCGTTGTGTTGCTCCAGTGCGACGTTAACAAAGTATCTACCTATCATCTCATGACTTCGACCTCCAACTAGATCAATCCTCAGGGTTCGTAGTTTGCTATATTTAAATCAGTCCCAGGTTACATTATGTCTCAAAATAACTAACTTTCAAATTCACTCGCCTATGATCTAGTTCATACGACATGAATACATGCAATATATTTCTCGAAACTATTTTATATACTGATTCCACTGCTGATACACATCAAAGGAAAAATTTCGATATTACAATCTCACGCTTTTAGAGGGTCCTTCCCTAAATAAACATTGCAAGGGTCCAACAAATTAGAGACCCTATCAGTGGTAGTCCGTGCATGTCCACATTATATGCTGGAAGAGTAGCAACCGGAGGGTTTCGAGGTCGAAACTCGATCCAACCAAATTAGTCGGGTACAAGGGGACAGGTGCACGTTACTTTTACGTTGCGGCGCTTAGATTTTTTTAATCGTCTCCAGGAACGGCTCTATCACCTGCATATCCAACCCCCCTTACCTAATTACCTAACTTGAGCGATAGAGTCGTGAGTAGCATTTATGACAGATACTTTCCTTTCAAAGTATTATGTGGCGTATATCACCAGAGCGACCTTCTGCCTATCCCCCAAAACGTTCACACCTCACGGTTGACAGGGTAGGGTACCCCGAACATGAGGAGGAACCCTCTAGAAGGTCAGTCACTGACAGCTCGTAAATGGTGATAGATGTCAGCGGTCACTTAAAAGGGGGGTAACATCCACCGTACACATATCTATACCATGCCGCTAGTGTAATGGAAATTGTAGTGGTACAATTGTCTACCGGTCGCAGCGAAAAGTTTAAATCAGTAGATGCCTCAAATGTCCTCAATTTTGTGTAGTGTGAAGTTTGGAGAGAGGGGTGCAAGTTCATGTGTTATGCTAGTCAGCTGACCGCTGTTCAAAAAGATAAGGTTTGGCCTCGGATCTTTGACTTCGGGATGGATCCCCCACTGTCGAAAACAGCTCGTTGTGTTGCTCCAATGTGACGTAAATTCAACAACCCAACATTCAAATTAGCATTGGTAATGGTAATTTTAGTTAACGTCGTACTATAGCAACACAACGGGCTATTGACGACGGTGCGGGATCAGCGATTCTCTTACGGGAAAGATCCGAGGACTACACCTCGTAATTTCGAACCACGGTCAGATGACGAAGCAACACCTGAGTTGGTACTCCACTCTCCAAACTTCCATACCAACCCAACGTGAGGACTTTCGGCCACGACAGATTTAAGGTGAACCAGCCGCCTCTGCACCGTACGCTTACAAACATCCATGCCCGGACCCGGATTCGAACCAGGAACCTTCTGATCTAGATGCTAACACCGTAACCACTATACCGGTTGGTCGTCAAAAATTAGCATTCGAAAAATGAAGAATAATAATGGAAGCGTACACTTAAAGATCTTTTTACTATGTTGATTGTAGAAGGAGGAAAGGTAATGTGTGAGCAGTTTTCAAAGTAAACCATTGAGTAAACCTGATACTTTCGAACTACCCAAGGGGTCTGTCAACTAATGTGTTATTACGGGTCTGCACCTTAACACTCATGGTGTCTGTCTTGACATCTCGTTTGCAAAACCATTAGAAGATCTTTGTGGACGAAATATCTCGTCATTAGAAGAGTTAGTCAGATTTTCACTGATATCTCGTCAAAACCACTTGGAAGGTTAACAGGAACTGCGAACAGGAGAGGGAGACAGAAACACATATCAGTTATCTGAAGATGCATTTACAGCTCGAATGCAAACGAGGTAAGGTAAGATAATTTTAATTAACGTAATACTAGAGCGACACAACGGGCTATTGACGACGGTCCGGGATCAATCCCCTAAGGGAAAGATCCGAACAAATGCAGACGAGTTGGGCCGTCCTTATTAAAAGGATTTTCAATCTGTAATTGAGATATTAATAGAAGAGAAATTACTTACGTCCACTTTCCTTATCAGGATTGTGCGGACGATGTAGTCCTTGCCCTTATCGGAGTGAATAAGGAGAATGTGCATATCCCCGCAGTCCATGGAATCCTCTGGCCAGTATTTAGCACATTTTTTCTAGAAAACAAATATACAGCTGATGTTCATTCTGAATGTTGCTTAGTCTTGCTTTCAAAAGAACATTTACATGTATTTTGAATTGAATTGAGGCCGGTTCAATTCAAGATCAGTTTCTCAGTACGGCTCTAAGCCTCTAGCCGTACTGAGAAACTGATACCCGAAACAGGTTCGTGCAGAGGGGCTTCATCCATGAAAGTTGCTTCGCTATTAACGTAAGTCAAAGGAATCTGCACGCTTTCACTGATTTCTTAAAGTGAGGTTCGAATAATTTTAACTTCATGCAAAATATATGTACCTTTCTAATTTCAGGGGACACGGTGCATTGAAAAGCATCTCGCTGTTTTATTTAAAAGCAAATTACTTTATTCACAAAATGATAACACAGCAGAGCGTGGTTTCGAATCACGGATCTCTGGGTTAGTGGCCTAGCAGGCTTCCACTGCGCTCAATTGCTGCAACAGTTAAATGAGAAATAGGAAATATAAATTCTTAAAAGAGGTTCGATTAATTTAAATTCATGTAAAATATGTTTCTACTCATCTTTAGCTAGACTTATTTTGCTACCTAATTCTTATTTTAGTCGTGATATTTCGTTTTAATCAATATGAAAATTGAAAAATTGTTAAAATCTTCCACTGTTTCTTGGTACGACTACCCCTCCAGTCCTGAGAACATGTGGTGTTGTACTTAAGAACAGGCATAGATTGTGGAGAATAACACTTTAACATAATTTTTCAACTCAAACTTTTATTGAACAATCATAAAGAATTTTATTCTCGAAAAATTAAGATAAGTTACAAGAATTTCAAGTACTTGTGCAAAAATAATATGAAAAACTTACATTTACTTCAAAAATCACAGCTCAGAGAAATTTTTTTTCATGGTCACAATCATGTCAGTCTTTTTTATTAATAATAAATCGCAGCAAAAGAACTAGTATTTTTCTTAACATGTCACTTTTAAGTGCATCAAAAAAATTGAAAAACCTTACACCAACAACCTTTTCCTAACTAAAAGCTGGTAACAGGAAACTGAAGGTTTTTATAATTTTATCAGTATTTTTTTTATTTTTACATAAGCACATACTAAATCATTTTCCTATGAATCATATTATATACATTCTGAAAATTTTCAATTAGCTTGGAAACAAATCATTGACGATCCGCTGTTGTACCTAGGGACAGCAGCGTATTTTGTCCCTATGGACGACAAGAAAAAGTGTCCCTTGGAACAACAGCTGACCATTTCGAATTCGATCGACAATATGGCAGGGTTGAAGTTGAGTGAACGATCCAAAAATATGAACTAACTCTTGAAAAGCAGTAGAATTGATTGCTAAACCGTGTGTGTCTGTAAAGTACACTGACTGATGATGAAAATAGTTAGGCAAAAATAGAAAATGGCAAAATATGACATATGTTGCAGTCGCCATGCTCAAATGACATGAGTGACTGACGGCATCCTAACCTAGTGTTAAACACCAGCTCAAACAAAATTCCCTCCTCATTTTCCATTTTTTACAGCGATTGTCCCTAGGTTTGACTGTACCTTAGATGCACCACTCTCCTCTAGTGTTCAACAGGAATTAAACACACAGGGCGATACATCTGGAGATTATGCGAGATCTAACAGCTATATGATGATGTGGTCAGGAAATTCATTGTTCCGACAAAGCAGTATGCTGCCTTATTATCATGGAGCACCAAACTTCCTTTTTCTGATTAGTCTTAATGTGTGGTAACAGTGTGGAAATTAAGTTTCCTCTTACAAAGATCCTGAAGAATGCCATTATAGGTTGACCTTTTTCTGTTGATAGTACTTCAGCCACCATTCTAACAGTACTTCGGTACCTCCTGAAATTTTCCCTCTGCTCAAATCGTCGACGACCTGTCAGTTTGGTCATCATTTTGTCCCAGTCGTCATGGAAACACTCATGCATCTCAAAAACCGGATCTCGATAATGCTGCATCCCAAAGAGCTTCTTGTATAAGCATGTGGTACTTTTCTGTAGCTGTTTTTCTCATTTTCATAAGAAAAATTATATTGACTTCCCGCTGTTCCGTGCCAAAGGAACACGTGAGCACGTCATTACTTTCGTGATGTTTCACAGAAATGCCGCTTCTCAGAAATTGCTTGTGGCACATCGCTTATTGGCCAGTGACTAATGGACAATTCGCTTATTGAACCAATGAATACATTCGAAAATTTTCGAACGCAATCATTGAGGTAAATATACCATTGAGGCACATGTAAGGTAACCTTTCTATGTGCGCAGGATCACGTGCCTCATACTAGTAGTAACGTGACCTAGTACTAGTAGTAATGTGACTATTTTTGTCAGCTAGCATTCATCATCTTATTGGTCCACGCGGAGAAGACGCGAATTCATTGATTCATCACCTTATTGCTCCACGTGATACTGTAGTAGACATTCTCGATTTCACCTTTTTCATAGCCACTTAAAAGAAATGCGCATTCAAACATCTACCCTGCCATTCGATGTGATATATCGCCAAACGAGGCGATAAGACGTCAAACCGCCCAACCAAGTCAATATTTCACAGAGCATTCACGTGACTACTAGTCGACTTATCGGTCACACGTTTCGAAGCTCCTTTCAATAACAATGCGTAGTCTTCTCATATATCATGCCTAAGGACGCATAATTTCGCGCACGATTGCGTCAGTGCGAGTACGCTTTGGACCTGTAGTATTTTAGAGAATAAAGTTATCTTGAAAGTCAGTTTTTTTAAACTGTAGCAATACTAGTTAAAGAGTAAAAAGAAAGAGCACTTTTGAATATACAGTGCTTTACAGTACATTATTAATAACCATCCCAGTTGTTTCGAAGAGATATTTCGTTCATAAAAATTTGGTCAATTGTGCTAAAAACGAGCTGTCCAGTCTCAAGATATTGCCGATTATTTGATGATGACACGAGATCAAGATCTGGTCAACTTTCTTATGATGACGAGACCTTGGTGGACAAGATATCGCGTCTATCAAGGATCTGGTCAGTTTTGCTAATGACAAGATATCAAGTCTCAAAATATTGCCACTTTTTTTTATGATGACACGAGATCAAGTTCTGGTCAACTTTCCTATGATGACTAGACCTTGATGGATAAGATTTAACGTCCATCAAGGATCTGGTTAGTTTTGCTAATGACAAGATATCAAGTCTCAAAATATTGCCACTTTTTTTATGATGACACGAGATCAAGTTCTGGTCAACTTTCCTATGATGACTAGACCTTGATGGATAAGATTTAACGTCCATCAAGGATCTGGTTAGTTTTGCTAATGACAAGATATCAAGTCTCAAAATATTGCCACTTTTTTTATGATGACACGAGATCAAGTTCTGGTCAACTTTCCTATGATGACTAGACCTTGATGGATAAGATTTAACGTCCATCAAGGATCTGGTTAGTTTTGCTAATGACAAGATATCAAGTCTCAAAATATTGCCACTTTTTTTATGATGACACGAGATCAAGTTCTGGTCAACTTTCCTATGATGACTAGACCTTGATGGATAAGATTTAACGTCCATCAAGGATCTGGTCAGTTTTGCTAATGACAAGATATCAAGTCTCAAAATATTGCCACTTTTTTTATGATGACACGAGATCAAGTTCTGGTCAACTTTCCTATGATGACTAGACCTTGATGGATAAGATTTAACGTCCATCAAGGATCTGGTCAGTTTTGCTAATGACAAGATATCAAGTCTCAAAATATTGCCACTTTTTTTATGATGACACGAGATCAAGTTCTGGTCAACTTTCCTATGATGACTAGACCTTGATGGATAAGATTTAACGTCCATCAAGGATCTGGTTAGTTTTGCTAATGACAAGATATCAAGTCTCAAAATATTGCCACTTTTTTTATGATGACACGAGATCAAGTTCTGGTCAACTTTCCTATGATGACTAGACCTTGATGGATAAGATTTAACGTCCATCAAGGATCTGGTCAGTTTTGCTAATGACAAGATATCAAGTCTCAAAATATTGCCACTTTTTTTATGATGACACGAGATCAAGTTCTGGTCAACTTTCCTATGATGACTAGACCTTGATGGATAAGATTTAACGTCCATCAAGGATCTGGTCAGTTTTGCTAATGACAAGATATCAAGTCTCAAAATATTGCCACTTTTTTTATGATGACACGAGATCAAGTTCTGGTCAACTTTCCTATGATGACTAGACCTTGATGGATAAGATTTAACGTCCATCAAGGATCTGGTCAGTTTTGCTAATGACAAGATATCAAGTCTCAAAATATTGCCACTTTTTTTATGATGACACGAGATCAAGTTCTGGTCAACTTTCCTATGATGACTAGACCTTGATGGATAAGATTTAACGTCCATCAAGGATCTGGTCAGTTTTGCTAATGACAAGATATCAAGTCTCAAAATATTGCCACTTTTTTTATGATGACACGAGATCAAGTTCTGGTCAACTTTCCTATGATGACTAGACCTTGATGGATAAGATTTAACGTCCATCAAGGATCTGGTTAGTTTTGCTAATGACAAGATATCAAGTCTCAAAATATTGCCACTTTTTTTATGATGACACGAGATCAAGTTCTGGTCAACTTTCCTATGATGACTAGACCTTGATGGATAAGATTTAACGTCCATCAAGGATCTGGTCAGTTTTGCTAATGACAAGATATCAAGTCTCAAAATATTGCCACTTTTTTTATGATGACACGAGATCAAGTTCTGGTCAACTTTCCTATGATGACTAGACCTTGATGGATAAGATTTAACGTCCATCAAGGATCTGGTCAGTTTTGCTAATGACAAGATATCAAGTCTCAAAATATTGCCACTTTTTTTATGATGACACGAGATCAAGTTCTGGTCAACTTTCCTATGATGACTAGACCTTGATGGATAAGATTTAACGTCCATCAAGGATCTGGTTAGTTTTGCTAATGACAAGATATCAAGTCTCAAAATATTGCCACTTTTTTTATGATGACACGAGATCAAGTTCTGGTCAACTTTCCTATGATGACTAGACCTTGATGGATAAGATTTAACGTCCATCAAGGATCTGGTTAGTTTTGCTAATGACAAGATATCAAGTCTCAAAATATTGCCACTTTTTTTATGATGACACGAGATCAAGTTCTGGTCAACTTTCCTATGATGACTAGACCTTGATGGATAAGATTTAACGTCCATCAAGGATCTGGTCAGTTTTGCTAATGACAAGATATCAAGTCTCAAAATATTGCCACTTTTTTCATGATGACACGAGATCAAGTTCTGGTCAACTTTCCTATGATGACTAGACCTTGATGGATAATATTTAACGTCCATCAAGGATCTGGTTAGTTTTGCTAATGTTGAGATGTCCCGTCTCAAGATACTGCCGATTTTTTTATGATGACACCAGATCAAGATCTGGTCAACTTTCTTGTGGTGACGATACCTTGACGGACTAGATATCACGTCCATCAAGGATTTTGTCAGTTTTGCTAATGACGAGATACCTCTTCCAGACGATAACCAGGAGGGTTATGATATATAGTTTGATTCTATTTAGATCGTATTAGACTTACATAAACTAGAAATGATCCTCACCCTTCCGTTCTCCACCAGGTCAGTCACCATGACGATGATTGGAGAGCGCTCTTGCCAAATCATTCGCCAAAAGTCGATGATGGTATTCTCTAAGGGTCCTGCGAGAGTGATAGACAAATATATCGATATAGAACCGAGAAAGTGGTGATAGTTGATTATCAAGCGCATTCAGATTTTTTTTTTTTAATAAAATATTTTCAAACATTTTTCTGCTCTCAATGGCACATCTTTAGATATGCACGACCTCGAGGTAGTCTAGTGATCTTTCCTTTTTCCATGGGGTTGCTCTCTTAAGTAAGCAATCTATCGACCGCGTTATCCAATCTATCTTTTTCTCCTTACATCCCATTATTCTAATCCCAAATTCCTCTTTTTTCCCTTCAACGACAGTTTTTACTTGAAGTTGCATGTGCTTGGCACAACTTGGCCAAATACAGCTCTTACGCCATAAAATCCAAACACAACCAATCAAACATTTTTGCGAAATTTATATTATTCCTCAAGTTTTTCATTTGTTCTTGCAAATTTTGGATGCCCTTGAAATCATATCAGTAAAAAAAAATTAAACATCGGGAGCTGGAATTTTGCATGGTCATATTAAGAGTCCTTTTGAAACGATTTCCATCAAATTATGTGAATGTTGAAATTGATATTTACTAGAGAGAGAGAGAGAGGGAGAGAATTACGCTTTAATAATTACTATTGAATGAAAAATAATTTAAAAGAAAAGTACTTGACAGATTTCGTTTTAGTCCTTTAATAGTAAGGTGGTACAAAATACATGGTGTCCATAAAAGAATGTCCCAGTCTCAGTGGTATATTATAACATTTTAATTTAGACTATTTACAACAAATCATATAAATTGAAGGTAAACTCGCCTAGTTTTTCTTACAAATGGTCAATATGTGCACCTTTAGTTATACAGCACACATCTAACCTAAAGTCCAATTCTTACCGTAACAGGGGTGGCTTATCAGGATATGTTGAAAGAATGACTCTTTCCGCAATTAGTAGAGTGTGAACCTGTAAATTTTATTTGGCAACAGGATGGAGCCCCTCCCTATTGGAATCTCTTCGTACGAGAGTGGTTGAACATCGAAGTCCCGGTCCGTTGGATGGGTCGTAATGGTCGAAACGACAGAGCTCTTTTCCGCTGGCCTCCACGTTCACCTGACATAACGCCATGCGATTTTTTCCTTTGGGAATTTATAAAAGATCGTGTCTACGTTCCGCCGCTACCTAATGATTTGTCAGAGTTGAGACACGGAATTGAAGAGGCTATTGCTCCGGACTTGTTAACCAAAGTGCGGGAAGAATTGGATTTTAGGTTGGATGTGTGCCGTATAACTAAGATGCACATATTGAACATTTGTAAGAAAAACTAGGTGAGTTTACTTTCAATTTGATATATGATTTGCTGTAAATAGTCTAAATTAAACTGTTATAATATACCATTGAAACTGTGACATTCTTTTATGGACACCCTGTATAAAATCGATAGGACTTGATTGTATGGTTGGGTTGGCTTTTATGGCGATGTCCAAAAACGAACACGCTGCGCCAATCAGAGGAATATGAATATTACTTCAACCCATATGGATAGTCGGGTAGATGAATTGATGACACACTGGAGCAACATAGCGATCTTTTGACAACCGGTCCGGGATCAACTTCGAAGGAAATGATCCTAGGAAAACCTCTCGTAATTTTGAAACACAGTCAGACGACGAGGTCAACAACTGAGCTGGCATACACACTCTCCAAACTTCTGCACCACGCCAACGGGAGGACATTCGAGGCCACGACCGGTTTAACCAGCCCCAACTCCTACGAACATGAAGGCCTTGGAGTTAGTAGATACAAACAAATGTTTGGGAACTTAATGTTACATTAGGACCTTTTTTTAAGACCCGCCCTGGGTCCGCTCTCCAGAGGCTTAGAGCACATTTTATGACCCGGGAGGAGGGCCTCCATTGAGGCATACCACATTTATTAAATATCAATTCATTAGGTGTACAAGTGGCAACAAGCCAGAATAAAAACAGGAACAATAGCACAACGCCGGAACTTGAAAGTAAATTCTGCTAAAAAATAAAACCGGAATATACCATCGGTCTGAAAAGGCATGTAAAAAAGAAACGAGAAATAAATATTAAAATAGGTAAAAGATTTAACAATCTAAAAAGTTAAAATTTAAGGATTTAAAGTGGGCTTAGACATAGTCCAAGGCTCTATATTAACATAGAGGAGCAAGGGATCCTTAAACAGCTGGAGGGGAGGGGGGCGGTCAGCCTCCACCTCCTCGGCCGCCCACATACACTGTGTCAGTCATTATAGACTCTAGGGGTTGCTAAGGACCCTTTTCAGCCATTCGGGTTTACTTGAGTCGGAAGGCCTGGTGATGTGAAAGTTCTTTGTGCGCGGGCAGCCGAAGATATCCTAATGTATTACCTCTTCGGCTGCACGCACACAAAGAACTTTCACATCACCAGGCCTTAGCATCTTCAAATTTTATGTACTGAGACGTCTGGAAAAAAGATGATTTCAACACCCGGATCATCTTGGGCCTTCCTCGAGAGGGAAGCAGACGGCCACCCTAAAATTACACGCGTGTTACAATTCGGGGATAACTCAGGCCAGAAAGTGATTAAATATGTCGTAGAGTCAACATGTAATCCAACTTTTTGTACATTCCTGTCACACACGTCATTTTCTAACGATTTCGAGTACAGCTGTGGAGTCTAGGCATCTCTTAGTGTTGCAGGTGTCTGAAAAACAGTAGAATTAACATTCCAAGAGGGAGGCAGACTCCCCCGGATAAAACGCAAACGGAGAGACGAGAAAAAGAGGCCACTGGGAGAAGTATTTACACAGCTATACGGTGAAGTTAAACACCGATGACAAAAGAAAGAAACAGTAGTTCAAAACTTGCTGATGAACATTCGTTCATTAATTGTCCAATGTACATACTGTAGATAATCTTTCTATTGTAAAACGACACCTTTCAATTGGTAATAAAAACTTGTAAAGGTATCCAATTGAGTTAGGGTGATTAACATCCAGCTGAGTTAGAGCACTCCAGGGTAATTGTATGGTGCCAAAAACGCCACAATACTCATAATTCATAAACGATGTGACCAAATGACATCAAATGTTGGCATATGAAGTAAATATTGATATAATTCGAAATTCGTGGTCAAAAAGGAATTGTTATTCGAAAATAAAGGTTTGCGTTCAATTTAACATGAAGACGGTCCTTTATTCGAATTTTGTGCATAGGAATCAACTCTCCGGATGACTGTCTCTTAAAGGTTTCTCGTTATAAGAAAAACTGACCAGATCTTGATGGACGAGATATTTTGTCATAAGAAGAAAACTAATCATGTTTCGATTTTGTCATTAAATCATTGGCAATATCTTGATGACGACATATCTCATTAGAAAAATTGATCAGATCTTGATAGACGAGACATCTCATTAAAACAACTTGAAGGTTGTTTAGAAAATTTTCTGTCGAATGGTATCTAAATTGGTTCATCTATTAGAAGTGCTATGTACAATATCGATAGTTAACGATTCAACTTTTCAGGTGTCAAAGATCTTTTTCACTACCGTTCAGAATGTGAATCTTTGAGCTTTTGACCAGTATTTTTTGCAATCATACAGCTCCACGTAAAAAGAAACCATTTGAAGACAGTGTGTATACACTATTGTGGAAACCCATATACCTCGTGGGAAGACAAAAACTAATGAACAGGCTGTTTAAAAACAAGAAACCAGACTCATACCCAGAAATAAATTCAATATACTGTGTCTTCTCTTTTCTCAGGAACTATTCTGCTAATTTGTCGTCTCATATAAACCCTGTCACTGTCAATCCATGCAGGTTACGGCAGCCCGGTTGGAAAGAGTAGCGGATTAGCAACATGAGAGTCACGTGTTTGAAATTCGATCCAACCAGAGTCGGTAGTGAAGTGGTGCTGGTGCACGTTAAATTTGCCGTGACAATAATAGCTCTGATGTCGGCGTGTTTTTTAAGTTGGGAGAGTGGAGTGCCAGCTCAAGTGCTGACCTCGTCATCTAAACATTGTTCAAAATGGCGAGGTGTTGTCTTCGGATCTTTCCCTTCTGGATGGAACCCAGACCGTTGCCAATAGCCCGTTGAATCGCTCCAGTGCGACGTAAATTAAAGTGCCAACTGCATCAAGCCTTGCATCCAATGATAATGGTCAGTTAACAGATAAGAGTCTGGTTCCATTGTAACAGCATTATTATGCCCAGTGCACACATCCGATTTGTCAACGTGCTGCGCCGCTGAGGCGCCGAAGCTCAACTATGCACACATAACCGTGAAATGCCGTAAATACTCATTTAGCGCCATTTGTGATGGATATCTATCGAAGAAAACGTGTTTATTTCACTTACTTGGTGTACAAAAAATATATTTTGAAACAAAATAGACGCGTTCGTGGATACGTACATTTATTACTTATCTATATATATAATTCTCTTACGTGGCACGCAAAAAAGACGTTATTTGTAATCGCGTTTTGGCAACACTGTACGATTCTTTGTTTATCGCGAAGTCTCGCGTATCGATTGAATTTATAGCGTTATCAGATAAAATTTTATTTAAAAAAAAAAAAATAGGAAATTTTAATTTTCTGTTGCAGTTAGTTTATAATAGAAATCAAAGAAAGCGGAGGATCTTTTCAGGGCCATTTAAAAAACGGTCCTTTTCAGGACCAACAATTATAGTTCAACAAGACGCTTGCACTACAACTTTCGGCAACAAACTCAATGAAAAAGTGTGGGTCGTTTGAGTGCTGGGAAAATGTATACACAAACAACATGCTGGGTATTCAATTTCCAAAGCAACGCTCACATTTCGAGTCAAAATTTGCACAAAGTTTTCATTTGAATTCTGATTTTAGAGATACAGTATATATTTTTTCTGTAATACAGCAAATTTAGATTTGAAAAACATTTTTTTGGTAACATATTTTGTAAACAATCCCTTCTGCTAGGACACATGTCTTCATTGAGGCGAGCGAAGCGAGCATAGGTTCGCGCAGCGAACCAATGAGGATTGCGAAGCAATCCTCCGGGGGTTGGCGAGCGTCAGCGAACAGGGGGCAGGCCCCCTAGTTATTAATATTCCATTTACTTATAAAAACAAGGTACTTGAGGGCGGAGAAGCGTGTGCGCCGAGCTGCGGCGCCGTGGGGAACTGCGGTACAATTTGCACGCAAGTTGGACATGCGTCGCCGTAGCTGCGGGGGAGGTATGTGTGCACTACTCTATTGTAAGTAGTATGGGCCAAATATGTTGTAAGTAAAAATCTGAATTTCTATGCTATTTCTACCCCTTAGAATTTAAAAAACGTTAGTCTTCTACTCTTTTGACAATTTCTATGGATTAGTCTAATACCATTTCAGCTGATGATTACTAACTGCAGCATTACAAATGCTGATAAAAGATTTCCTCACCCCAAATTCTTTAAGACGTGGTGTGCTAAATAAACTTCGTTTTGCTCGGGTCATAAATGTGATTAAAGTGTTCGCATTTTGTACTTTAGCGTTGGTTGTTTCTTTGTTCCTTGAATCGCGATACTTTTAAACTTTATTTTAAACATTTCTACTTTTTTTTATTTTAAATCCTTTTGTACAGCTGCTGTCATTTTCATTGATTTGTTCCCTTCTGCATCGGTATTATTTCATAGTAAGACGGTGCTTTTCTTTATAATCTCGTCATACTTTTCTTCTTGCTTTAATTTTTCTTTGCGCTTTCTTTGCCTTTATGCAGATGCAGTACGGGTCAAAATAAAATTTTTATATTGTAAAAAGAAAAATTACAAGTTTTAATAAAAATAAATCCATTATAAAATCGCCTGAAGTTCAAATTTTATTGAAAATGAAATCCAATGTACAAGATTTAATCTAATGGCAGGTTATGTGACTCACGTTACAAAATTAAATGCATTCCATCTTTTGAGAAAAAATCATGAATTATTAAATAAAGTTTTTCAGTTAATCTTAGGCATCATACTGAAAAAATAGAAAAAGTGAAAGTTTTAATTTTAAATTTTGACTGTTATAAAATAATTAAAAAAAAAAAAGGTTTTTGTGACACGTTACATTATATTAAGCACTTTTTCGAAGTCATTCCATAAACATAGTTATCGATATCTGTTAAAAGAGCTAGACATGATTTCCTCTAATTAAATAGCTCTTTCTATTATGCATGAAAAGTAAACAAAATTACACAATGTTATTAGAAAACAATGTCTGTAAAGATAGCCAAGTTCTCAGTAAAAGAAACTTTATTCCTCTGGTTCAAGGTATGCACAATTGCCCATGAACTGATAAAATAAATGCTTGATGTTGTTGTTGCCAAATTCAAGTATAAAGCTATAAGCTATCTGGAAAATAACTAAAGAAAAGTTTAGGAAATTTTCTAAAATATTTGTTTTTACTCGTATGCCGCATGTTTCGTGGAAATTGCCCATGTATTATGCTAAGTGTATATCGGAACAAAATTTTAGTTATTAACCGTAGGACACTTAACTACCCTGTTATTTGATTTACAGAATAGTACAATCCTTACTTTGAAAAATGCAAGCACTGATATTTACTTTAAAAAAAGAATTGAAAAATTATCATTGACCTACCTTGAGTAACGATATATTCACGAGGTCTTCTGAATCCCTGAAACAAATAACGAAACAATTAAATACTTTTAATCTAACTTGTACAATAGAAGAATAGTAGAACCTTAAAAACACATATTTAAGATGAAAATATAAGTACTTTGAATTTACGTCGCATTGGAGCAACAGAAGAGACTATTAACGAATACTTGGACCTATTCCGAAGGAAAATATCTGAGAACATCTCACCATTTTGAACCATTGTTGGATCACAAGCTACTCTTACTACTCCCACACCACGAATACGTGAGGACATTTGATACCATGGCATATTAAACGTGTCCCGAAGACAACAACAAATATAACAACCAAAGACTCACGTGATGGGCTACGTTTGTCATTGGTTGTATCGAGTTCCGAACTCGGAACCCACCTGTTCTTGAACACGACTCTACAGTTAAGCTTAAGATGAAAAGAATAAGATCATAAGATTGTTTTAAGATAATATCGCTTTAATTTGAAGCATTCTCGATTTCGCTTTCTGACGTAAGATAATTGTAGGCTAGTTCTTAACCCTCCTTGTTTGGCGTAGCTTGTCCCTTTTTGTCATTGCGCCATAAAAAAGAAACATTCAATCCCTAATCCCTCCAGGTGGTTGCCTCGATGAGGTATCTCGTCATTAGCAAAATTAATCAGATCTTTATGGACGACATACCTCGCCATGAGACAAAAAAAACTGACCAGCTCTTGATATTTTCACTGTCAAAACTTCGGCAATATCTTAACGACGAAATATCTCGTCAAAAGCAAAATTGGTCATTTTTGTATGAACCAAATAACTCGTCGAAATTATTTCCGAGGGGTGAGGTTCAAAACAAAAATAAAGTTAAACTTCTCTGTTTTGAAATGTTCACCTGCTTTATTTTGTCAACTCTTTCAGGGCTGTGGCCTGTGACATTCAGCCAGCCACATTGTCTTCGTGGAGCGGAACCTCCCCGCTTAGGCTCGATCCGGGCCTCCAAACGAGATAATTCCAGCGTGTCATCGGACGTGGGGATAAGCTTAGATTTGCCTCACACGAAGCCGAGCCGAAGAGGATTTCGACGACCATCGATCGACAGATTCGCAACTAAAAACTTCGAAGTATGTGTACCTGATCCGAACGCCTGTTTGGAGGCGAAAGCCCGGAAGCCTCAGGGAGGCAGACTTTGACGTTAGCGGCAGATAGGCCAGACCTTTTGCGGTCAAGACTTTTCGGTAGACACGGATTGTGCTACCAGACGACCATCTCGGTCAGATTAGGACGTCAGTCCTAAATATAGACAAGACTTCGCCGTTAGAAGCAAATAAGCCTTGGCGGCCTGGACGTCTCGGTAGACATGGATTGTGCTACCAGACGACCATCCCGGTCAGATTAGGACGTCAGTCCTAAATATAGACAAGACTTCGCCGTTAGAAGCAAATAAGCCTTAGCGGCCTGGACGTCTCGGTAGACACGGATTGTGCTACCAGACGACCATCCCGGTCAGATTAGGACGTCAGTCCTAAATATAGACAAGACTTCGCCGTTAGAAGCAAATAAGCCTTAGCGGCCTGGACGTCTCGGTAGACACGGATTGTGCTACCAGACGACCATCCCGGTCAGATTAGGACGTCAGTCCTAAATATAGACAAGACTTCGCCGTTAGAAGCAAATAAGCCTTAGCGGCCTGGACGTCTCGGTAGACACGGATTGTGCTACCAGACGACCATCCCGGTCAGATTAGGACGTCAGTCCTAAATATAGACAAGACTTCGCCGTTAGAAGCAAATAAGCCTTAGCGGCCTGGACGTCTCGGTAGACACGGATTGTGCTACCAGACGACCATCCCGGTCAGATTAGGACGTCAGTCCTAAATATAGACAAGACTTCGCCGTTAGAAGCAAATAAGCCTTAGCGGCCTGGACGTCTCGGTAGACACGGATTGTGCTACCAGACGACCATCCCGGTCAGATTAGGACGTCAGTCCTAAATATAGACAAGACTTCGCCGTTAGAAGCAAATAAGCCTTAGCGGCCTGGACGTCTCGGTAGACACGGATTGTGCTACCAGACGACCATCCCGGTCAGATTAGGACGTCAGTCCTAAATATAGACAAGACTTCGCCGTTAGAAGCAAATAAGCCTTAGCGGCCTGGACGTCTCGGTAGACACGGATTGTGCTACCAGACGACCATCCCGGTCAGATTAGGACGTCAGTCCTAAATATAGACAAGACTTCGCCGTTAGAAGCAAATAAGCCTTAGCGGCCTGGACGTCTCGGTAGACACGGATTGTGCTACCAGACGACCATCCCGGTCAGATAGCCAATATTGGCATGCAGGCGCAGACCCCTTGCGGCCTAGAATTCTCATTGTATCACGATACAAATAAATCTTGTGTTACGTTTATACGAGAGTTTGTTTTGTGTCCCCGTCACCAGTACACTAGACGCCACAGACCGGAAGATCAGTGGCAGTTCATGACCCAAGTGGAGTGTCGCTTCTCTGCCCTGAGCTCTGCAGAGCTGTGGACTAAGCAGGGTTTGCTCTCACGCAATCATCGCTGGCAACGAGACCGCAGAACGCTTCTCCATGTAATCTGCTTTGTGTGGTGATGAGACAAAAGTTCCCGCACCATATATTTTTGTAATAAAAGAACAGTAAAAATAATGTAACTGATTGTTCACACATACAATTAGAACGATGTTCCTTCGAGTCAAAACTTCCATCCCACACTTTAATCTCACCACGCAAATTACTAATAGACAAATTTTTCCAACCGGTCATGGTCCCTTCCCTGCTCGACCTTTATAGTTTTAAACTCAAAAGTACCTCTATACTGTCTCTGGGCAGAGCTGAGAAACGCAGATCATTATCTATTTGAAATTCAATGAAATAGAAGATACCATATAACTAAACCAGCACCGACAAATAAAATTCAGTAACTGACAAACGTTAGCAGGTAAATCCAATTACCCCCCAGTTAATATCATATTAATAACAGCAATAACATTTCTTTAGAATTATTTTACGCAATGACTTAAGTACGATTATGTATATAACCTCTCTTTCCCTTTTCCTGTAAATACCCCGGGTCACGGTAGCCCAATAGGAGTGGTAGCCCAAGTGGAGTACAAAGAGGAGCTGGTGCATGTTAAACCTATCGTGACCTCAAATGTCCTCACGTTGGCATGATGTGGAAGTTTGGACAGTGGGATGCCAGGTGTTTTTATCGTCATCTGACAAAGGTTCAAAATTACAAGGCGTTGTCCTTTGATCTTTCCCTTTGCGATTGATATCCCGGACGTCACCAATAGTCCGTTGTGTAACACCAGTACGACGTTATTTTTTCTTCAGCTATTTTTAAGATGGGCATTGACCTTCTGGCTCCTGTTTTTGTAATGAATCTTGTAATCACCATTCCCTGAAGTACTGCAAGCCCATCACGTGAGTAGGGTCGCATGGGCCATATTACCCTTCAAAGGTAGGTAGGTAGTTAATTGGCACCGAACTGGAACAACTCAACGGGCTATTGGCGACGGTCCGGGATCAATACTAAAGGATACAGATCCAAGGATAACGCCTCGTCATTTTTAACCACGGTCACGATGAGATCAACACCTGAGCCTGGTACCCTACTCTCCGAAGTTCCTCACCATTTCAAAGTGAGGACATTTGAGGACAAAGCAGATTTATTGAGCATGCCCCGCGTACACGAGTCTCTGATTCTAACGAGTTTCAAACTCCCAACACTCCGAATGCAAATATATTACTCATTCAACTGGGCAACCACCGCAAGTTCTTACTGACATAATTATTTGAATAAACCTACGAGGAATATGTGAAATTTTTAAAATTATATACTGTTTTGGCCGTTTTCTATTTATTTCATGTACACTGCTGGCTACCGTAAATGCAACACCCTAAAGCAAACATGCAAATAATATGAAATGTACAACATGCATTAGCGGAGGTGAGATATGCAAATGATTAGGATTTCAGCGCAGACGCACATCACGCGCGCCTGTGGCGCCACTTCAAAGCGCTATTTAAGGCTTGGAGATTTCGACGATTTCAAGTACGGCAATTGTGTTTTTCTTGTGTTTTTTTTTCAAAAAAAACGATCAATTATGCCTCGTAGAAAACGGCAATCATCTTTTGATCAAGCATCCGAGTTCGACAGAGGAAGGATAGTGGCCTACCGAGATTGTGGATTATCTTTCAGGGAAATCGGTAGTCGTGTTGGACGAAACCAAACAACTGTAATGCGGATATGTGATCGTTGGATGCAGGAGGGTACGACGGACCGACGTGTTCGATCGCATTCACCTCAGTGCACCACTTCACGTAATGACTGGAATATTGTGCGTATGGCAGTGACGGATCGCTTAGCCACATCACGAACCATAGCACAGCACATTCAGTCTGTAACGCATCATCTAGTGTCTGCTCGTACCATTCGACGCCGTTTACAGCAGAGTGGTCTGTCCGCAAGACGTCCATTGCTTCGTCTACCCTTGACGCAGAAACCACAGACGTCTCCGCCGCCAATGGTGCGATGAAAGAAGGATGTGGACGGCAGAATGGAATGAAATTATCTTTACTGACGAGTCACGCTTCTGTCTGCAGCACCACGATGGTCGGATTCGAGTCTGGAGACACCGTGGAGAAAGGATGCTGAACAGCTGCGTTATGCACCGCCACACTGGTCCTGCACCGGGTATTATGGTATGGGGTGGTATTGGATATCCCTCTCGCACTCCTCTAGTACGCATTGCCGGTACTTTAAACAGCCAGCGCTACATCTCCGAGGTGTTGGAGCCAGTTGTCCTTCCTTACCTTCAGGGCTTGCCCACAGCCATATTTCAACAGAATAATGTGCGACCACACGTGGCACGCATTGTCCAAGGGTTCTTCGTCAATCGCCAGATTGAATTGCTTCCCTGGCCAGCTCGCTCTCCGGATCTTTCGCCGATAGAAAACATGTGGTCCATGGTTGCTGAACGATTGACCCAGATTACATTCCCAGCTGCCACACCAGATCAACTTTGGCAACGTGTGGAAGCTGCTTGGTCTGCAGTACTCAAGAACACATTCAAAGTCTCTTTGAATCAATGCCGAGTCTTGTGGCAGTGGTGATCTCCAACAATGGCGGCTACTCTGGCTTCTCATTAGAGGTTTTCCCTAGCTTCGGCTAATCCGCTGTGGGTTTTCAATAACTCGGTACGGAGGGGTCTGCTTCCATTCGAAGGAAGGAAAGCTACTCTGGCTACTAATTTGTCAGGAACCACACTTCACAGAAGTCTATAAATTTAATCATTTGATACTTGGTCAACATGTTATATACAAAATAAATTTTGTTGTGATATCTCTTGTCTTTCTTGGTGTTGCAATTTGGGTGGCCAGCAGTGTATTTCATACGTTGAAAATACACGATGTTTCGTTACCTTATAAGATAAACTGTTTGATATATGCTAAAAAAAAGAAAAAAACTTACATCAACGTAGCTTGCATTGATGTAATCGTTGTCGCTTTTGTTTGAGTCCGCTTTCAAAACGACCCGATATCGATCATCTGAAACAAAATAGACAGAAAAAATATTCATTATGAAATTATTTTTCTGTTAACTAAATAATATCTCACTCTAACTTGAAATAGACATGACTATGATAGTGTAAAAATACTTTTCCTTAAAAC
The DNA here is from genome assembly GCA_947359465.1 of Metellina segmentata. NCBI lineage: Eukaryota > Metazoa > Arthropoda > Arachnida > Araneae > Tetragnathidae > Metellina > Metellina segmentata. Next base: position 9,789,525 of record OX375874.1, on the reverse strand, counting down.
TTAGACTTAGAGATGGTATTGAAAGAAAAATAAAAAAGGTTTTGCTGCTATTTTGTTTTGTACTAAACATTTTTATAAAATAAAGTACAAAAAAATTATATTTTTTTTCTTAAAAATTACTCATTACTTAAATTGTAATAAATAAAATACCTTTTATTTTTCTAACATTAAAAGTTAGGAATCATTAAATTTATTAAAAAGGTATTATTTAAGTATTATAGTACACTTTGTCACGAAATAAATTCCATCCCGTTCATAATATAAGAGACCGTTTTTTAAGACGTTTTAATTTCCACAAAGTACTTCATTCATATCGCTAAGAAAAAAGTACTCGGTCTTATGTTTTATTTCTTTGACCCTCTGAGTGGCTCACGTGAATATATCCGTTTTGTAACTTGAAGTCTTCCATCGCTCATCTATGCCGCAAGACGTTGTTATGCCTCAAAAACAACCTGCAATAAAAGAACCATTGGGTGAAGTGTGATGGCTCAGAAAGGGTTCATTTTTATGAGGGTTAGGGTTGAGCTAAATGTGTCAAGCAGATTTATTTTTCTGGTTCTATGTCTGGTACTCTCTCTTTTTTCATCAGATCTAGCAATGCGCTGAATCGAATGGTACCTTGGAAAGAGAGTGGTACCTTTGGCCACGTCTGAACTTTTAAATAATAAGACTTACATGGCAAAATGTTTCCATATCGATTTTTCTTCAAGTTGACGCTTTTGCGCGCAACAGTCCAGGGTGATATTTGACCGTTCACGAGCCTCTGAAAAACAAATTTGAAATTCATTTACCTCCATTAACTGGGACATTCATAACAACAAATTAAAATCTTATATTGATATACTTGCTGTATGGTTCAGCTCTGGTAAGAAGGCATATGACCTTGGGCAAGTACATATCTGAAAGGTACTGAGCTAGCCAGCTTAAAGGGCTGTCATAAGCAAACACTCGTAATGTGATCGCCTTTGTTATTGTTTTCGCCAACTTGTAATCATTGCGATCGTCTCAGAAGCATTGACGCCAGAATCTGTGTTCAGCGAGCGGTGTGCGTTATAGCTGTTCCCTAATTTAACGAACAGACTCGCTCAAATTCCACCATGCCAGTCCCGGACGCGATACATTTTTCATTTGAGATAAAAAAGAAACATCAGTTTAGATATCTCGTCCATCACGATTTGACCAATTTTGCTAACGAAGATACATCTAGTCATCAATATACTGCGATTTTAATGAGGATGAGATTAACATCTGATGACATCTGATTCCAATGATGAGATATCTCGTCCGTTAAGGTCTTTACGAATGACGAGATACCTTGTCGAGACAACCGCTAGGAGGGTTAAACAAACCTTCGACCATGTAGGTGTTTCAAACTAATTTATAAATAAAATCTGGTTGTTTCAAATGACATCTTTTAAAATACAGGTTAAATGGCGAATCCTTTGAGATAGAGGATACGCTGTTGGTTACGTAAGAATTTTATTTATTTTAAACTCCGTACCCCTGGTTTGTTTTATAATTTTAATGACAATATTTCATTTAAATCTCCTGGTGGTTGTGGCGACGTGGTATCCCGTCATTAGCATAGATGATACGATCTTGATAGACGAGATACGGACACAATCTTATACAAATACAAATATTGACGACCAGCTATAAGCACAAGCCCAACAAGGCTGGTCCTTTGTTTATGAATTCCCCAATTCTCACTGACTATCCAATGGTATCTTAAATACGCACACTCCCTTTGAATTAACTGGCAACGCGTTCCATTTGTCTATTACCCTTTTAAAGTAGTAGTTTTTCCTTAAATCCCGATTAAAATGTGTCTTATTCAATTTGTACCCATGGCCCCTTGTTCTGTTATTCCTATTGAAATTTAAGCCCTCTGTGTCCCCTTGTTTTACCAACTTGAAAAGCGAATCAAATCCCCCCCCCCTCTCCTTCTTCTTAACGAGATGATCTTGATGAACGAGATCATAGAAACAATTAACAGAGTTACTATTTTAAAGTCCAGAGAAATAAATATCTTTTAAATATTTAAATACAAGGAACAATGACATCTCACAAAAAGTGATTATTACCTTAAATTCTTCTGCAAGAGCGTTCGTCGACTTGGCATTCATCAGATAATCTTCCAAAGTTTCAATTCGTAAACCATGGACAATTTTGCCGTCACTTTTGCTCCTCTTCAGAGATGGATCTAAAGGGAAATGGATTGAAACATAGTAAAGCTACAATGACCTGTGAAAACAAGGTATTTAACCGTATAAAGTTACGAATAACTCGATAATAAAGTGAGGTAATTGTTCTACAGAATATTTACTAAATTAAGTATGTAGAAATACTGCGGCGACGCGCTTTCAACGACATTGATATGTATATCACCTGCGCGTTTGCTACACAGGTGTCCAAAGGCCACAAACACGTTTTTCAAAATAATTCAAAATTGCTACCAGAAAATTTAATAAAATTTGTATTTTATATACTTTGAAGAACGAGTAGTACAATGTTAGCCTCCAGTTTGAAATAAATGGTGTTTGGCGTTAGTTTTGTAGCACAACGTGGAATTTGACCGTTTAAGCATCTGGGATTTTCTCTTGCAGAGTTGTGAATATTGTGATAAAACCCACAAGTTTGACTGTTTACAGTGAGAATGAGTTCTCATTAAATGATGAGTTCTCATCATTAGATGATTCAATGAGAAGGAGATTCATTATTATTTTTTCATATGAATGGCAACAGTATAAAGACATCACAGATTCTAAATTTATTTTCTCCGTTTCATTTACCGAGCAACGATATCAGCATATGAACAAAACAAATACACAGTTTTAACTGGAGTTCTGGAGTTTTCTTTCTATCTCCTAGATCGTGAAAGGTAGAGAAAAAATTTCAACGTATTTGAAATCTGGGGAAAATTTTACATCAAATAAATACCTACAAATATGATTTTCTTAAACAAAATTTTTAATTTTAATTTTTATATTTTTTAATACAAATTTGGCCGTTACGAACAATTTGACCTTCGTGGTTAGAGAGATCATATTCATTCATTTTGATTCCCTGAGCAACGGATTCGAGTGAAGCAAAACAAATAAAAAGTTATGACTGCAATGCTTTTTCTATCTCAGCGATCGTTAAAGATAGAATAAAAATTTCAACGGATTTGAAATCTGCGGAAAATTTTACAACAAATCAATTTGATCAATTTCATCTGATTTTCCTTTAAAAAATAAGTTTTTAATTGAATATCTTTTATATTTTTGCAAGAGATTGTGACGTTACGCCTGTTGAATCTCTTCACAATTCGAATTTAGCCGCATTTAACAATGACAAGGCCAACGTTGACTGTGGTGTTGGTTTGCAAAGCAAACCAAATAGGAATGTATAGCAATCATCGGGATTGGCAAGCGTTCGCGACCAGTGGTCACACCTGACCCCACGAAAAGAACTGTCACGGGCAACGCCGTACAAGCCACGCAGTGGTTAGTTCGAAGGATGTGCAGAAAGAATGTACGAAGCGTATGTTTCGTAGGATGTACGAAGCGTGTGTGTTCGAAGGATGTATGAATTCCCATTTGGTTGCTTCGCAAACCAAAACCTTAAAACGTTCCTGCGGATTTCATTCTAGTCATTTGGTAAAGCTAACTATTATTTTCTAAGATTGATTGTGTTGCTCCAGTGTGACGTTATTAAAAAATACCAAAATACTAAGACGGATTGTATTTTTATATTTTATTTATAATTGATGGTTTACTATTTTAACTGGTAAGTCCTACTTAAAAATGTAATTATTTGTAAAGTTGAAATAAAATGTAAAGAAAAACAATTTTTGTTGTTGCTAATTTTCATTTTTTTTTCCATATACCTCTTATTGATGGTGTTGTAATAAGGTTGGGTTTGTTTTGGAAATCTTAAAAAGGTTTTTTTTTAATCACAATGACTGTTTCTTCGAGAGATTCGAATTGCCTATCAAGAGATCAGAATTGAAATAGAATAAAAAATAGGTGACTGCTTCTATTCGTACGGATTTAATTGTAAATAAAAATAATACTTAAAAAAAAATTTGCCCTCGCAGTCAAAAATTAAAATTTTTTGACCATGAGGGCTTATAGTATAGAACGCTACCTGAATTTTAAGGTATTAATCATAATTTTAAGTGTACAAGAAAAATGCTTATCATTGCTGTGAGATTCATAACTTATTCTATTCACCCGATCCTACGGTACTTAATGCTAAATACGTTCCCATTTATATTCATACCTTTCAAATTATTTCAAAATAATCTTATCCAGCAGAAACTTTTTACTATATTTCTGTTACAGAATTAAAGTTCTACGTAATGTTTGTTCTTTAAGTTAATTTTAGCATGCACTATTAATTATGAAATTTAATGTAAAAAATACTACACCATATATTTGATAAAAATTGATTCGGGATTCTTTTATAGGAAAAGTACAAGATTTGACAATAATACCTTTCCTACCAGAAGTTATGAAAATGTGATATTTCTCTTTAGTTCCAGTTATTTAGTTTTGCTAAAAAATAACAAATATTAGACATATGTTCACTTACTTTTAAAACTAGTACTACTTTAAAACTACGACACGAAATTTTCTTTTATCTTATAAAAAAGTTTCAATCGATTTCCTATAAAATATTTGAAAGTTGCTGTTCGCAATAGTCTAGAATGTTAATTTAGCAATTAATATTGCATATTTATAGTTAACTTGAAGAGAAATATTTCGTAAACTTGATTTGGGTTCTTTTAGATGAAAGCGACGTTAGGGCACAATTTATATATATATATATATATATATATAGTACAAACAACACTCCTTCATCAAAATTTATGCATATTAATTTTAAAGGCATTTACTTTGCTTTGAACGATGCGCGAATAAAATAAAGGGTTCGATTTTATTTACCACTGCTGCACATTATGAATAATGAATTTTAGAATAATGTCATGAATAATACTTAGGTTTTTCTAATATCAGTCAAATATTGTTTGGACGTCCACCAGAATGTTAACAGAAAAAGAATCGAAGTAAAACGTTTACTTTTTTCCCCAAGCGGCAAAGTCCTGAATCCGTCTTTGATCTGCGACACGTCCACGGATTCGCTGTCTGGCACCTTGTACATGACGGACCACGTCATTGAACCGGACAGACCCGAGTCACGGGTAGAGAAAGAGGTTGTAGACTTCTTTCTATCCCTGTATAAACGAAAACAAAACACTTTGGAGAGTAGGAAAAAGTCGAAGATAGAATTCCTTCCCTAATTCATATTGATACAATACTGCTCGGGTTAAAAGGCAGGTGACTATGGGTAGATTCATTTATTGAAAGATTCATTTATTGCCAGTGGGTAAGGACCGCCATAAACGAACTTGTGTATAGTCCGGCTGCGGAGAATAGACATTTAAGTTAAGTGGTTTTGAATAAGGCGATATGGTGGGACAGGTTAACATGAACAATACGTTTTCACAATTAGCTTCTTAGAGTGTGTCACGATTCCCTGTCTTTCACCACTATGGTTACGATCACAGATAAGTTACAAGAACAGTTGTTTTTGTGTTCTAGTTGCTACTTGTTCTAGTGGACGAAAGTAGTGGTCCGAGGCCGATGGTTGTTGATGAACTCCGTCGTGAAAGTTCAGTAAAAGACTCAAAAGACACAGAGTCAAAATTCCATATTTGGAGTATATTTTACTAAATTTAATCGGTCACGTCACGTAAGTTACATGTAGTATAAAGTAGCAATTACATTTGGATAGGCATTGAAAAGTGTAACTTTCCTCCCACCGGCTGTATATTATCTTTACTTGACCTCCTGTTCTAAAGATGGATTTTATCTTTTAGTTGTATCGGTAACTATTTATTGCTCTGACTTTTTTAATTGGCTTTTGCCGCACTTCCTCGCTTTAAATCTTGTGGACGTTTCTTTTAATTGAAAAAGCTTTGTTCTTAGGTTGCCAGCTTGGCGTTTTCTATGTAGGGTTGCCAACTTGGCGTTTCACTTCTTGTAAGATGCGAGATGGCGAACCTTACAACGAACATCGATGGATGACCGTGCCTGAGTTGATACGATCAAGAACATGAAATACTGGGTGCTATTCTGTAAAAGAAACCGAATAAAGACAGATTTGTTGTACACTTCAGAGGAGTTGGACGTGTTTTTTCGCCGGACGGTGCGGCGTGTATTTTGAAAATATATATTATATTGTAAATAAATGTCAATGACCAATTTAGGGGTGCAGTGTCCTACTGTTCTTGACCACTACTACCCACACTATCAATCAAAATTACTCTTGACAGAATGGATTTTGGTTTTGAGTTTATTCTTCGGTGTAGTAAGCGATATAATTGATAACGAGTTGGGTAAGCAAATTACCACATATTCTTGGTTGGGTTTTGGAGTTTTAGGAACAACGGCTATATAGCGAACGTATACACGCTAATTGTGGTAACCGCGTCCGTTTACAAGAATAAAATTAACCCTCTTGGTTGTTGTCTCGACAATGTATCTCGTCATTCATCAGAGAACATTAAAACTGACTAGATATTGATGGACGAGATATCTCGTAGTTAGGATGAAACTGGTGAGATTTCAATCTCATCATCGAAAAATCGGCAATACCTTGATGTCAAGTGGGATATGATAATCACACCAAACGTTTTTTTACCCTAAAAGCAGGGACACTCAGCCTGCAACCTACTTGTTTCAATTTCAAATCCCCTAAGAAATCCCTGAACTTGAGGAGAAACAAAGTTCATCACCCCTCGACTCCGAGAAATTCGAACGGGTACGCCTTCACCCAATGGGGTTGAGATCTTCTGAGATGGCGCGAAGTCCCTAGGTAAAAAAAAAGGATTGCCCCCCCCCCCTGACGAGGTCAGGACGAAGCCCCCAGATTTTGGATAACTCCAGAGGATGTGGACAGAGAACTAATTCAATTCTCAGGCAAAAAAAGACGGGTGCATGTCCGTTGTGGCCTTTCTTTTCCGGAAGTTGTGGCCTCTCTTATCCGGAAATCACGACTGGGAAGACCTCTCGGCATGGTAACCTGCACACTCCAATTATGAGCTGTACAATCGAGGAAACGAGTATACATAAACTAATTCAGCTATTGAACAAGGCTGCTTCCTTATTTTCACCAACACCAGAGATTTCCAGATCCTTACGTTTCCCAACTTCACCTTGATTATCCCTATGAATAAAGGTATGTCCGTATTCCCATCCGATACCGATTGAAAATTCCATTCATTCTTATTGAACCTGTGGTATCCAAACCCCAAAATTAGGTAATATTGACCAGTACAGTAAAGATATCTCTTCATTTCCAAATTGGTCAGACCTTGACGGACGAGGTACCTCGTCGAAACTAGGGATGCGACATCAATGTCAATGTTTTTAACATCGATGTATTGGAGTCGATGTTTTTGCAACATCGATGTTTATACTTGCCAATGTTTTTTACGTTATCGATGTTTTATTTTTGAATGAAAAAAGTACCGTTATAAAAATTTTAAAAATAACCAAGTAGCATCATTTTTATAATCAGCAAATTGAACATACTTTTAGACCCAAGTGACCAAGGGTGAAGGGTCTGAAATGTAGGGATGCGACATCGATGTCGATGTTTTCAAAACATTGATGTTTTATAAAAAAAACATCGATGTATTGGAGCCGATGTTGCATCACTAGTTGGTAAACCAGTTTTAAGAAATGGGGGTGGGGGAGTTTAAATACACTGAATTTTAAAAACCTCGATGTTTAAAAACATCGATGTTTTGCTGTCGATGTCGCATCACTAGTCAAAACCACTTGAAGGGTTAATACCACTAACAGATACACGAAATGTCGCTTTATATTTTAGATTATTTTCATTTGGAGGTAGGTACTATTGGGTGCAGCTTGGCCAGATCTAACCATATGCCATTAAAATTCAATCAACCTACCATTTGTTCATTTGGAAGTAGAAAATGTGGATGCTCATATACATTACAAATGCATCCGAGATATAATGTGAGTAACTACACTGCCAACAATAGAGGTAAACAATTAACACATTTTACACGAGGATCTAATAGTTCAGTGAATTTAGAGGTGAAGAAGTCGAAAATTACCTCCTGTAGCAAATGGCCCAAGCTATACAGAAAGTTGACACAACAAGGAAACCAAATGATGCAATCACAACGAAGATGAAAACGATTATATCCATACCGAATACTTCACGCTTCTTGTGAGTAACCTGGATGTCGGCAGTACCTAAGGGGAATATTTAAAAAACAACATTCACTTTTATCAGTTATTTATTCATTCTTTATTTTACTTCGATGTCTATTTATGAAAAAGGTTTGCTTAATATTGTATTGATTCAAAAAAAGAAAACACAGCAAGTTCATACATTTAAAGTAGGATGGGTAAGCAGAGTTAAATTGTCAGAATGAGGGAAGAGCCAAAGAGCAAATTCAATTCGTAATACATTTGAGTACCTAGGTATATATAAATGACTGTATAAAAGGACTTTTCTGTAAAGCTAAATGTATATGACGTTGTTTTTTATGTAGAATGTGTTTTCTGTACGTATTTCGTATAGGAAATAATATCTTCATCTAGTAGATTGTTCGTTTTGTCTAGTGAATGTTGCTTCCATCGAAAATGAAATCTAACCTCCAAGCTTCAAGATTTTGTGCGGGCCATTTTAAAATTTCAGAAAAAGTAATGAACGTCACATGAATTAATATGAGAGAAATAGAAGTCCCATACCTGCAGTCTCATTTCTGGGCAGTGATAAAACAGATTTCAGCTCCTAAAACAGAAAAATAGAAGCATTTTAATGATTAGCAGGGTTGTCTAAGTTGCTTTTGCAAATTGCCATATCCTGAATATGTTAGAGGTATTCAATGTTTTATCGTAAGATGTAAAATTACATTATATTTTTAAAAAGGGGCATTTAATCACTCATGTAGTCACCATAGTGTACTATGGTCTTCCTCAACCTGGTTATCAAGTTTCCAATCCCAGCTTAAAGAAATTTGGGGGTATGGAGTCAAAATATAAAACCAAAACGTTTTTGACGTGAATTGAATTTTTCCCAGCAAGAAAGTGTTGACAGGATCTGAAAAGATGACACGTATTTAGGGAAAGGTAAGTGTGAAATTTCCCATCCAAGATTCGTAATTTTTTTTGCTGAGTGATCCTCTCAACATGTGCTTTTGCGTTTTCGTGCTGTATGATAGTACCTTTCCTGTTAATCAAAACAGGTTGTTTCTCTGCAATGGCTGATATCAATTGGTCAAGCTGATTGTAACAAATGTCTGTAGTAACGGTTTCTCCAACATAAAGTAGTTCAAAGTGAACCACACCATGAATGTTCTACCAAACACATAGGAGAATCTTGCTTCCATAGATATTGGACTTCGGAATTTTTTTTGGCGGATTTACAGTAGAGATTTTTTTAAATCACTGTGTTATAGGGAACCCATTTCTCGTCTCCCGTTATGATACGGTCAAAAACTTTATTATGCCGGCTTATGAGAAAGTTCCATATGCAGGACCTTTGAAGTTTGTTCTGATAACTGAGCATATGGGGATCCCATACACAGTCATGCTGAAACTTCCCAATGGATTTAAAGTGCTTTTGAACACTGTTGACCAAGAAGCGTTGGCAAGGATCTTCTTCCACAATAGCCAGTAAATCGTCTTTATAAAATTGAACTGAACGATCATTTTTTGGGACATCGAAGTAAAAATTGCCGCTACAAAATCGGTTGAATCATCGCTTGCACTTGCGAACGTCTAAACAATTTCATAAATTGCATAATGCCTAATATAAGCGTCTCCAAGTTTACCGTTATTCCTTTTGTAAGGAATATTTTACACCTTCTAAAAGATCTCAGCTGAAAACACAACGTATATACACTTTAGCAACCAAAACTGGGATTAGCCCAATCAATGCTTTAGCTATTCCAAAACACACTGCAAAATTACATGCTCTCAAAAACTACATTTATGTTTACCCTTAATGTAGAGCAATTAGCAATTTCTGACTAAACTCTTCAAGGACAGGCATTTAAGGTAGACATTTTTGTCAAAGAAAACTGTTTCGCGTATATAATAGAGGACGCTGTTCGGCGGTTTTTATTCAATCTCCTCTTTCCTCTCCTTTTCTAGTTTTTCCTTATAAAAGGTAGTACATTTAAATTAGAACAGACTACAAGACAAATAAATAAAGAATTATAAATAAGTTTGCTAGGACATGGGATAATTTGTTTTTGATACTTAGATCTTCAGTCTCCTTGGAGAAATAGGATAGTTTTGTCTGGACGAGATATCTCGTCCTTAGCAAAACTGACCATATCTTTGAAGAGATATCTCGTCCTTAGCAAAACTGACCATATCTTTGAAGAGATATCTCGTCCTTAGCAAAACTGACCATATCTTTGAAGAGATATCTCGTCCTTAGCAAAACTGACCATATCTTTGAAGAGATATCTCGTCCTTAGCAAAACTGACCATATCTTTGAAGAGATATCTCGTCCTTAGCAAAACTGACCATATCTTTGAAGAGATATCTCGTCCTTAGCAAAACTGACCATATCTTTGAAGAGATATCTCGTCGAAACCACACGGAGAGCTAAAACAAAAATTGGTAATTTTCGGTTATCATTTCGCCAGTTGTAATTGTGCGCCAAATGTGGCAAATTATTTATTTAACGTACATAAGTACATTAGCTTTGCAACGATGTTATTGCGAATTCGCGGAAAGAAGGAACATGGACTCATTCCCACCGAGATTGTCAGTTTTTGCTGAACTATTTTTTATTTTAATAAGATTTTTATTCTTTTGTGACTTTTTGTATTTATTTTGATAATAATAAAATAGTCATTCTTTTCAGGAAGCTGTATCTAACGTTAGAATTGCCATTTCTATCATTCTTATCTCTAGTTTAAAATCTAATTAAATGTCAGTGCCTTTTTTGTTGATATGATTCGGATTTCAATAAAAATTTTATTGGTGGTGAAAGTTTGTATTTATTTAGATTTAAATAAAATAGTCATCATTGCATGAAGCTGTATGTATGTATCGTTGGGGTTGCCATCTCTATCATTATCATCTCCAGTTAAATTTCATGACAGCATTTGGTGCACAATTACTACTAGCACCCAGTTATCAGAAAAGTACCCAAAAATCAAAGCACATTTTCAAACACAATTTCTCTAAGAGCCTACACACTGAGACCATACCTCGTCCTTGACAACCAACGTCCGGATACTGATCTTGTACTCGTGTCCAGGGTTGAGGTGGACGTTGAGGTAGGGTCCCCAGGTCTGTCTGTCGCCCACTACGAAGGTCTGCTCCCCCGTCTGAGAGACGTTGCTGGGGTCGATCTCGGCCGCTATGTAGTAGGGCAGTTTGTTCTTCACCACAGCGGTCTCGAAATCACTCAACAGGTTCTCGTCTATTGGGTCGGCATTCAGTGCGTCCTCCACGATCACCTGGTACTTGCTGCAACGAGACATCTCAAGATCAGTCGAACTTCATCGTTCATAGTGACGGTGGTAGAATCGTTGAATTAACGGTGCACTGGGCAACTGGCGACGGTCCGGGACCAATCCCGAAAGGTAATTGGTAATTTTAGTTAACGTCGTACTAGAGCAACACAACGGGCTATTGACGACGGTCCCGGATCAGTCCCTTACAGGAAAGATCCGAGGACAACATCTCGTAATTTTGAACCACGGTCAGATGACGAAGCAACACCTGAGCTAATACCGAAAGGAAAAATATAAGGACAATATCACGTAATTTTGAACCACGATCGGATTACGAGGTCAGAACCCGTGCTGGCATCGGGAAATTCCCAGGATGTCGGTGCCTCTAGGAGGCCCTGTGGGTCCTTTGATACAAATATATTTAAAATAATGTGACATTGGAGAAAATAATTCAATTTATACAGTAATTTAGATTTTTCTGCAACTAGAAAACAGGTCTTAGTTGTCCGGTTGGAAAAGTAGCGGACTAGCAACCGGAGCTACTTCAAAACTCGGTTCAACCAAAGACCGTCATGCATGCGGGAGATGATGCACGTTAAATATGCCGTGGCCTCAAATGTCCTCACGTTGGTGTGATGTGGAACTTTGGACAGAGGGGATGTGTGCCAGTTCATGTGTTGACCTCGTTATCTGTGGTTTGAAATTATGAGGTGTTGTCCTCGGGTCTTTCCCTTCAAGATTGATCCCGGATCGTCACCAGTAGTCCGTTGTATTGCTCTAGTGTGAGGTTAATTATCTTCCACTTAGGAAACCATAGAATGCTAAAAGGATCGACGAAATCTATTGTATCATAGCTGGCCATAGCAAGGATTCTGAAGAATAATTGGTAGCAATGCTGATATAATAACCCTCTTATAGGCTTATATTCGTGTTGAAAACTGCCCTGTAGTGGACATTCTCTGGTGCAAGAACTTGTTCCAAACTGTCTCCAGTTCTGGGTACGGAACAGTTGGTTTTTCTTACTTGGGTTATCATTCCTTCTGAGAGAAATGAGGCAGTTTTTCTAGACGAGATTTCTCGTCCTTTGAAAAGTTCACCCAATCTTGAACGATAATTCAAATCGAAACTCTTGGAGAGTCAATCAATCAAGCGGTCAACGGGCGTAACGAGTGTAAGTCCAAAAAAGGAATACAGTAGTAATATGAAAAACCAATAACTAGCATAAGTATTCAAAGTTTTTTATTTAACTTTCTACATTTCAAAGTACTCAATTCCTGAGGCTGGTAAATGTCTATATTTTCCGATCCTTCGAGCCAGCCGTGACAGCTCATAGAACTGCAATAGTGACACAACCCAATAGAGATAATATAATCAATTAATGGAAAACCTTTTGGAATTCGGGAAACACTGACCGCAAGTCAGAAACCTTTATAAAATTTCCCAACACAACACTTTATTACAAATAAACCATTTATAATTTATATTTTGATCGAACACGGTCCATTTTCATCATATTTGCAGATTCCGAATTAAAAGATCTCCACTTCGTCCTGCGGTGCAGAGATCTACTAGGAACCCCACACACTCGACTGTGTAGCGATTCTAGTTGAATCTCTAAGGAATTTAGCTTCTTGATTAAACCATCCACTGAAAATCAATCAATATGGGAAATAATGTAATCCATTATAAACAATTCTTACGGGAATATGTTAATGATTCCAGATGGCCTGCGTTATACTGGACAGGGTAGGATTGTTCTAGGTATCTAAATTTTCAATAAAGTCGAAATTGACGGAAGAAGGACGAGAAAAAACAGTTTGGATTTCCAAAGGGAAAAAAAGAAGGTATAGGATAAAAATAATAAAAAATTATTTTGGTCTTATGGTCTAGCAAGGATACTCATCCAAAATTGTGAATTTACTTCTGTGGAAATGGCCGATGTTTATAACTTTATATATGTATGAATAAGTGAACATATTTCATACTGAATTTCATTATACTGAATATATAGTATATTATTGAGTTATACGGAGTATCATTTTGTAAGAGAAAGGGAGTTCATTCCAAAATTTAGCCAGAAGTTGAGTTTCCATATTCAAAAGTTTCATCACGCGCGCACGAGTATGGATTCCATATTCAGTTTAGATAGAGAAGTATGATAAGAAATGTAAATAACAAACCTGCAATCGATGGATATAAGTTCTTAAGAAACTTTACACGAATCTTCTAGTTTAACGATTCGTCTTTTCATATTAAATTGCATGCACAAAAACATCACCAATAGCTCCTTTATACAACGTTAAACGTCTAACTTCTATGAAAAAAGAGCTAAAATTTTGTAATATTTGTAAATTTTTCAAACCCATATATATTTTAGCTTACAAATATTAACTTCAAGTGAAAACTCTTTAGTCCGTTTGTTCACGCCCGATTTGTATTTGTAGCTTTATGTAATCAGCCCTGTAACAGGTTTGTTTTCTTAATCACAGTCCAGTTGGTGGGATTGTTTATATGGAGACGTATTTCCCTTAGCTGTTCTATACAATACGTCAGTTAACCCATTTTTCGAATACTATTTTAGCAATTCACCCGTTGTATTGCTCCAGTGCGACGTTAATTAATTACCTACCTTCCTACCAGCACTTCACCAACCATAATTCGAAAGACCAAATACCGAATTGATGTAGGATAGTTGGTCAACACTAATTAGATTGAGAACCAAATGCTGCCAAAACGGCGATAAACTATCCTTTCAGTTAACCTCGATTTGTATCATGAGAGAGAATTTGAAACGCGGAAGTAGAATCTTCACAGACCATCTTGTTTGCTTTCCTTACAGTGAAAATTCCTCTTTCTCTATCTCAAAAGTAGTTCTTGCATCGCATCTAAAATCACAAACGTGACATGCACAATAAAGGCGAAAGTTCGACAACGATGTCTGAACAATAAGTCTTAAGGCACAGAGCGATCTTAAATGTTGAATGTGGTTGTTGCCAAGGCGATAACCTAGGTGACAAGATATATATTGAGCGTGAAATTACAATTTGATAAGCGTCCTATTCCACGAAGTAGATAGCTCACTCTGTGTACAATATGTAATAAAAAATGCAAATAATTATTTGTAAATACATATTTTGGTAAAACTAAAGAATACGGTACTAGCCAACTATCGAATCGCCAACTATCATTTCGTTGCCAAACGTCTATTTAAATGGGCATGCTGCCTTATTCCAAAATTATGACCAATTAATAATAAAAAATTATCACCAATTGGATACTGCACCGTGTTCCTAGTCCAGTCAATATATTTGTTATTTATCAATTTTCATTCATTACTTTTAGGAACTCTACTTCCCATCTAAAATGAAGACTTTAGATTGGTAATATGGCTTAATCCTCCATAAAACTTAACTGATCTCCATATGGAAACAAATTAATTGACTATTCAAATTCCATAGTAATGATGGTAAGATGTACTTCACTTACAAAACGGCAGAACTGCCCGTTGTAGAGAAGGCAATGGGGATGGTGTCGTTGGTGGCCGCCACTTTCAGCAATTTCAGAGAGGGAGAAACGTGATCACCTGGTTGGATTAGAGTAATAAATTAGGTTTACCTTTGGGTAGAAGTAATTAAAGTAATCCTTGATTACATTGTGAGGTTCTCCGACAGGACATTGGCGGATCTGTCCTTGGACGATCATCCAGGAAAGGAGAACGATGGAGGTGAGTATAGCAGATCATAAACTTAAAAATTACCAGTTTTTCTTTCTGCTTATACTTGGAATTGTTTCTTATATTTAATTTCAGAAGGGAATGAAAAACAGTTAATTCATCGAAATTAATTGAATGAAATGAACTAACGACATCTTAACCTTTACGCTGCGGCGCTTAGATTTTTTCAATCATCACCAGGAACGGCTTTTCTCCTGATGCTCAGAGTCCCCATTCCTAATTACCCAACTAGAGCGATATGGCCGTACATTTACGACTGACGCTTTCCTTTCATAGTATCGTTTGGCGTGAGAAGAGATATCACCTGGCACTTTCTGTTTTCCCCAAAGCGTTAAACACCTCAAAGTTGGCAGGGTAGGGAGTTAACGAACAAAAGAATAAATCCTCTAGAAGGTCAGTAGCTGTCAACTTGTAAATGGTGATCGATGCCAGCGATCACTTAAAAGGGGGATAACTTTCACCGCTACCATGCCGCTGGTGTAAGCGATATTTTAGTGGTAAGGAAATCAATCTGCCGCATAGTAAATGTTAAAGGAGAAAGTCCTTAATATTTTAGAGTTCTGCACTTTGAAAAGATCACATGAGTGCCTGCCTCAAATTCCAGTTAGTCTACATCTCCAAGCGCTGCGTACTAATTACTTTATGGATTGCATCACCGAAGAGAAAAATCAGACCACTGGGGCGGCGATGCAGGCTCAACAACGAAAAGACTCCTCAGGTTGCAACTGTGAGAAAAGAGACTTGAGATTGGGACATCGGCCTGGAAAGACGTAGTGAAGATCCTTCGATATCATATTCCAAAAGACGCAATGCTGTAAATGTAATGAAGTAGCTTTCAGTTACAGCATTCCCAATATTTTGGAACATCACTTCGAAGGATCCCCACTACGTCCATCCTGGTCGGTGTCCAAAACTCCAGTCCGCTTTCTCTCCCCCATCGCTCTTCTTTCCCGGGTGATCGTTCAAGGACAACTTCGCGACTGTCCATCAGGAATCAAATGGTTCCTTCCGGCCAACATTTATTCCTCAGTGTTTGGCCGGAGAACACCGCATACAATTTTATCAAATTAAGTAAATGCCATGACAAAAAACACGCACACACACAGACAAAAGAATTTTTCTTTCATCGTAACCTCCTTCGAAAACAAATATCTACTATTATGAAAGGAAGTGTTTGTCTGTCTGTTTGTATGCTTGTCGCAAAATCCTGACGATTCTATTGTACATCTCACAGCAATGAGATTTGGCACACAGGTAGTACGAATTTTTTTGCAATTTTTGGGTCGCGGCGAATTTTAAAATTCAATCTAGAAGATTTTCAAATGAATTTAATAGTTTTATTCTCCATCGCTTTTTCAAACGCGGAGAACTTTTTCTACCCGTGTGACCATGCAGTCAGGGTTTGGAAACATGGCGAGTTTTTTCATCCGCCGAACGCGGAGAAAATTATTTATTTCATTTCCGCTTTGAATTTGAGCGGACGAATAAATTTCCAGCCAGACGATAAATCTTTTAACTAAAGTCAGTTCTTTTTTCTATCTCCTAGACCGTTAAAGATAAAGTAAAAATTTCAACGGATTTGAAATGTACGGAAAATTTAAGTTTTAATTAATACCTAAATATATGATTTTATAATGATTTAAT
This sequence comes from Metellina segmentata, assembly GCA_947359465.1. Lineage (NCBI taxonomy): Eukaryota > Metazoa > Arthropoda > Arachnida > Araneae > Tetragnathidae > Metellina > Metellina segmentata. Next base: position 9,772,641 of record OX375874.1, on the reverse strand, counting down.
TAAAAATAATTTTTTAATTGAATATATCTTCAACGGATTTGAAATCTGCGGAAAATTTTACACCAGAATTATACCTTACATCACGGCGTTGCCCTTGGTGTTGATTTGCTCCGCAAACCAACACCACTGGCACCTCAACGCCGGGCTAGCCACGCAGTGGCTAGTAATATCTATTTGCCCTGCTGAAAGTCAATAAAACAGGTTTCGTCAAATGTGAGGAAGAAACCACAAAAATTAACTTTCGCCCAAATCCAAATGTTTTAGTATTTGATGAAAAAAGTGTTCCTTCCCATCATAACAGACTCCCGTACCTTGTGTCGTGAGGAACTGCACCAGTTTCAATAATAACGGTTGGAATGAATAGAGCATATCTAATGAAACATCCTACATTGAATCGCCTATCATATTATCAACTATTGAACAAAAAACATAAACTAATGATATTTGTGCGACGGATTCACTTTCAATGAGTCATTAATCAGATACGAGAACTGCTCGATTAGTATAAGAAATCTCTTGGCTCGATTAAAAATAGGATGTTTTATTTTTAGTACCCTTTTCAACATCCTTTGAATATCTTGTATGAAAATTTTAGTGTACTAGGGGGCCCGCCCCCTGCTCGCAGACGCTCGCCAACCCCGGAGGATTGCTTTGCAATCCTCATTATTTCTCTGAGCGAACCTTATTCGCTTCGCTCGCATCAATGAAGACACGTGTCCTAGCAAAAGGGATTGTTTACAAAATATGATATTCCAAAAAATATTCTTCAAATATAAATTTGTTGTTCTGCAGAAAAGTTATACAGTACCTCCGGAATCACAACTCGAACAATTTGGAATTCAAATGATAACTTTGAGCAAATTTTGACTCGAAATGTGAGCGCTGCTTTGGAAATCGAATATCCAGCATGTTGTTTGTAAGCTACAACAGCTTGACTAGTAATTTTTTTTTCAATAAAATTTCATCCGATAACTCTATAAGTTCAATTGAGGCGCGAGGCTTCGTGGTAAACAAACAATCGTAGTGTTGCCAAAACGCGGTAAAAAAATAACGTCTTTTTTGCGTGCCACGTAAGAGAATTATATATATAGATATCTACTAACTGGTAACAGCTACAGAGCTCTCTGAACAGAGTAATGTCAATCCTCTGAGCGTTACGATATTTCTTAGTAGTATAGCATTGCCTATATATATAAAGCCCATAATACATATAATTACTAAACCACAATTATTCATTACAAGATTCAAGATGGTAGAACACTAGTTAGAAGTCCTGCAGGGTAGGCTGCAGGTTCCAGAACGAATACATAAGTGTGAACCTCTCAGCAGGTTAATTATGATACCCTTATACGTTGGTTAGGCTCAACATATTCAAAGTAGACTATAGGGATAGTCATAAAAGCGTTACTCACCTAAAATGACTGTCCAACAGATTATGCTGGCTTCGGGTCCATATCCGGCGGATGTCTTTGTGGAAACACTGATCTTGTACTGTGTGCTAGGATGGAGTTCTTGGAGGAGGGTTTCTGTCGTGTTCTCATCAACTTCCACTTTCTTAGGAATGAAAGGAGTAGCATTGAAGACGGGATCCAAGGTTGAAATCGGACGGTATTTAATCTGAAAGGTATAATATCACATAAACATTTTTCTTAACAGTAAACATTTGTATAACGAACAGACTGGGTATTTTTGATTAAAAACTAATTCCTAATCATACGTCTTATTCTCTAATGAATAATTAATTAAAAAGGCTTTTAACTGTTATATTATCGGCTTATAGAGCAGAATCTATCTCTTTAACCAACATTTTTTCGGATAAGCTAAATGCTTATTTTCCTGATTACAATATGAACAAATGTTTCTTGTCATTTATTCAAAAGATAGGAAAAATTGTCAAAATGCTTATAAATCCTATTTTAAATAAACGCTAACAGTTATACTTGAGCTGTGCAGTAAAAAACTCCTTTTATCAATTAATAAGTTTCTGTTCTGATCCGAACATATTTCAGTTGTTAAAACTGCCCATTAAGTGTTTGAGGTCTATCAACCATGTTAATCACAGTATTAACCCTCCATCAGTCTCGGTCGTTTTTAACAAATGGGATCGTGGTGCATCTCATCTGTGAGACTTCTGGACTTTCATTTCCTATTTACGCATACGCATAAAAAACAGTTTCCAAAAATTTAGTACCGGTAAAAAATTTAAGTGTATAAATTTGGCACTTCTTACAGCTATTTCTTTCATTGCATAACTTTGAAAAAATGTCATATTAGAGACTAACGGAGATTTAATGAAAAAATATTACAAAATATAGTCTGCATGTAGAGGGATATAAGTTGTTTGTTACTAGTCTTCACTGACTAACGACAGCTAGACAGCATCCATGAGTCCCCACACCCTCAAAACGTCATGGGCCTGCAAAGGATTCGTTTCAAAAAATTCCCTGGAGAGCTGGAGACAAGAGAGGATGTCCTCTGGGGATGCACTTCCCTCACCACATTTAGAGCATATATATATAAGTAAAGAAAATACTCTCAGTGGTCTTGGTCCTTAGAGTCCCTCTTTGGCTACGTTAAGGTCTACTCTCACCGAAAAATTGTGAAACATTTCATAGTTCTACATCCCTTATGTCGTTGAAAAGTAGTAGACACGTGGTTTCAAATCTTCATCATGCGGTGGAGAAATGGATTCTGGTCGTATAGGAAATATAAAAATAGCGTGATCAATGTCCAAGTCAATTTTTCAGAGGACAGTTAAGTGATTGCTAATCTATAGAGCCCTCATACGGCCAATAACGCCATCCTCCCTGCGAATTAATTTACACTATCCCTTTTCTGTATCACGTCTTCTTCACTCGTAAAGTCGAGCATGAGCATTAATTATATCACATAATACAATAGTTTTTACACCTTAAATTCCATCTAAGTTCAATTAACTGGTTTTATTTAGTCTACGTCTTATAATTTCTTGTAGTGGGACAACCTGCTGGAGCTTAAAGACCCACCTCATCTGGATGACAGCTAACCATCTCCGGTCCCTGTCAGCACTTGTGAGGGTGACTAACTGAGCTGCTGTCTCCCAACTCGTTGGCGGAACTAACCCTTTGAACCGCTGACTTTAATTTTGTGCTTTTAAGCCACTTTTGATACTTATTTTAAATTTTCTTAACTATGCAATTTAATTTTATGTACCCACATTATGATAGGGGCGATACGCTGTTTGCAGTAGTACTCCGTAAGTGATACGGATGGTTTAAAGTTACAGTGGTGTAAGTCACTTTTGTAAAAAGAAGACTTAGACACAGAAGCCAGACATAATATAACCAAATTTAACTAAATATAGTTAATTAGTGACAGAAACTAGATCTAGATTAGTTGATTTCGTGATAACTGAAAACATGAAAAAAGTCAGATCTTTATTCAACGGCCAACTGATGGTAGTGGAAGTTTTTACCTTTTTTTTTTCCGAAAAAAGAACTTACACCTCTGTCACTTCAACCCGTCCATATGTATAGTCAAGTAGTGTACATATTGGTCACACGTTTTGGAGGTTCTCTCAACATTAATGTTCAGTCTACTTATATTTCACTTCTATGGTTCTGACTGAAAATCGAGTTTCTTTATGGCGGATATGAAGAAAACTTGCTGGACCGTTACTTCAACAACATGGTTAAATAGTATGTAAGGCTAAGTAGGAACTTGAAGATGAAATGCATTTTGTAAGAAATTAAGAAATACAATGTATTTCTTCTATTTTTCAGTACAATGGCCTTTACAAGAGTTTTTTCTAATGATGTCAATACCATCAATTAAGGATTTGAATACATTGATGAGAGTTCAAATTAAATCGCTAAATCCAATTCAAGAAATTGCACTAAAATTTTCAATTGATTTGCTTCAACTACTCAAACTGTATAACCATCTTATTTCAGCTTACTTTGTATCCAGTGATAACACCGTTCTTTTCTAAGGGCTCTTTCCAAGATACGTTGAGACTTCTAAGCTTGTTTTCTAGTACCAAGACTTCGGAAGGTTCACCAGGAGCTACGATGGGTAAAAAAATTAAAAGCTCGTCAATAACATAAGTGACAGTTCAGTAATTTAAATGTATTATTAACTCTAAACAAGCAGTACAGCTAATACAATACTTTTTTCTATTCAAAGGACATATTGTACATATTGTAACAGAACTCTGTCAACACCGGCTGATACAGACGACTGTTATGTATGTCGTTTGTTTTATAAACTCTAAATTAATTTCTACTCCCGCAAACACATTCTAGTAGTTTTCATTAGAATCGCCGCACACACCTTAGAATAGTGGATTATTAAAGTACATTTTAACTGTAAAACACTAAAATAGAGAGTTAAATTAACTACGATTCACACATTAGCACTATCAATATATGCTTGAATGTAAAGATGGCGTGAGTACAATATTAACAATACATATTATAATTCCTTAAACTGAACAATTCGGGGGGAAATCATGCCTTGAAAATTAATAATATACAACAAATACCCAACAATACAATACAATCAAGGGATATTAAGTAAAGCGAATTTAATCATCAGGAAGAATGAATTCAGCTACGATTGAAAGATTGAGAACCATTGATCCACTAATAGAAAAGTATACATCAACAATAATTTTAAATTTATTTACCTCCATCTAACGTAGTTTCAGACAATCGGCTTGTATTCCCCCAACCTGCCTTCGTGGTTGCTTCAATCTGAAAAATAACGTGAAAACAATACTGACCTGACATGATCTATTGAAAATATATAGTCGAGACAACTTTTGCGCTTTTTATTGGATGTTAAACAACATCACGCGGGAGAAGAAGCAAAAAAAAAACTCTTCCCTTATGCGAACTGAAACTTTTGGACCCCGTCCTGGGTACGAAAGCAGAAGGGACGCTACGGGGACGGATTTGAGCTTGGACATTCAACGGGATTGGACATGCGGTGTGTCCACAACGACCTAAACTAACTTTAAATCGCTAAGGTTATGAGTTGTTACCGTCAAAGATAAAATTAAACCTGTATGAAGCTTGTCCTTTTAGAATTCGTCTTTTTTGCGTCCAGTATTTCTTATTCTTGCTTCTTCATACCGCTGGGAAAATAGGGGCAATACCCAATTCAATTTCCAAATCTATTCGCGTTCCAATTCACGTGCACATTCGATTCATACAGGGTGGTCCCGAATTCATGGTACAAACTTTAATGGTAGGTACAGGACATTGTAACAATGATTTATTGTATAGGAATGTATAGTCGCAAGTGACGCGGTGAGGCGTAAACAGGGGAAATAAAAGGAAAGAGAAATGGAGTGATCGGTTGGTATCATTGCCGGTAGAGGGCAGTAGATGTCTAGCCGCTGTTGAACATGATGCATCGCAGTAGGGAAAAGCGCCATTCACAATTGTGCTGCCGTAGACGATGGGTGACTTTACGTATGCAGAAAAAGCAGACATGCATTACATGTACGGCCGTGCAAATGGTAACGGCAGAGCTGCGTTACGAATGTATCGCGCGGAGTATCCTGATCGACGAATGCCGGATCATAGAATTTTTCAACGGTTACATCGTCAACTTTGTGAAACAGGTGCGTTCGACGTCAACAGACATGGCGCTGGTCGAGTAAGAGCTGTACGCACTCCAAGGCTGGAAGAAAGCATCCTGAACATTGTGGCTGATAGACCCGAGTCAAGCACAAGAACTGTTGTTCTAAACCTAAAAGAACACTGTATTTCCACCCTTTACCTTAGAGCTGTGTTTTCCAAATTGTTGGGTCCGCGCACAAAAAATATCCTATTTGAAAGTTTCCATAGGTGCAGTTTTTCATGTTAATAAAATTAGAAGGGAAGCACATAATAAGCTTGAATAAAAATTTAGGTTACCTGTATAAAAATGGAAGTGACAAGCTACAGTTATTTCTCTTGTTACAAAAGTAGTTAACAGTTTGGTGGTTAGTTGGTTGTTTTGGAGTTTTATAGCGTGAGGGCCACATATTTGGTTAAGTTAAGCCAAACACAAGACAACGTGAAGTAAAACATATCGCGAAAGGGGAAAAAGAGGGATTGGGGAACAGAGTAGAACTACTGAGAGAAGAGTAATTATAATAGAACCCATATATTGCTAAACCTTAAATACATTAACCGAACTTGTTTGATGTCATAAAATTACTTCTGAAAGAGGCGTGTCGATTAGATACTTATGAAAAACTGAATACTTGAAATAAGTCAATCTAAGATCAAAAATCGCATATTCTGATACAGAATCGCTATACAATCGCTGATCGCTGTATAACTGAAAACTAAGGGGCTGTGGATAATAGATTTGCAAAATAATACTCTTTTGGTGTGTTTCCTAATTTTCAAACCCTTGTCTTGTCAGATTAAATAGAAAAAAGTTGGCTCCACGCACACACACTGAATCACTTTACCGACTATAGAACGAATTCACATCTTCACATAATAAACTAATTTTGTTTTATTTGATTAACAAATAATATAAGACATGGAAATTGGAAAGGGCGGGATACTTTTCGTGTGAAATAGCTTCGTTTTGATATCAACATACAACAAACCCATTTTGTTTACATATCAATATACAACATACCCATTTTGTTTACATATCAATATACAACAAACCCATTTTGTTTACATATCAATATGCAACAAACCCATTTTGTTTACACATCAATATACAACAAACATATCGGCTAATTGCAACGAATTATACTTACAGTGATATCGTACAGAGTGGCAGGCTTCAGACCCGATACGTCAACAGAAAGTCTCTCTTCGTCATTCTCTGTGACATTGTAATATACTTGAGTGGCAAGAAGTCCTGTCTTACTGTCCCACGCACGGATCCGGTAGTGTGTGACGAAGCCATTGGTGTGATCCGGCCGCTCCCATGAAAGACCAATTGCGTCCTCCATCACCGAGAATGCGTTCGGACTCCTGGGTGCATCCGGCACTGGAAAAGAACACAATTTCTGGAATGTCAGTGACGCACCTGAGGAGTGGCTGTTGAAATACAATCGTCCTCCACAAGGTAACAGAAAAGTTAAATGTCCGTCGACAGTATCATTGATTAAAGTAAGTAGATTTGAAACAGTTGTACACCAATCTCGAATCAAAGCTTGACTTCACGTGTAAAGCTACGTTTAATATCTGTCTACCACGAGAACCAAGGATCGTCGTGGAGCAGGTGGCTAGTTCAGAAAAGGTAGCTAACTCGAAGGTTGCTAGCGCAGTGTGCATACCCACTGCGCTAGCACTCTTCGAGTTCTACAGCAGCTCAGGTTCGATGCTTGTCAGGTGCATTCTTCCCCTGGATGTATACCCCTCCTGTGTGTGAGTAAAAACTCACTGTGTGTATGTCTACTACTTGATATTGTATGTCTTCTGTCTGGCGCAACATGACCAAACATGCCCATCAAACCCCAACCAGGAGAACTGCACCGTCTGGGTGGCGGTGATCTCTATAGGAACAGGACTCGTTCATTTTGAGTAGGGTGACTCTCGGGGATGACGTAATTCTATACCCCTATGGGAAAATAGGATAAGACGCGTTTCTATGGCAACGGACTTTATGTAAGGAGCAGTTCCCGTGTCAGACAGACATTACATTAGCTTCGGTTTATAGGGTTTCCTTTCGGTCTTTTAGATGCTTGACAGTAGGGAAAGGTATAAATCTGATCGTGGAAGACGCATCGATACCATATAGGTCAACCCAAGTTCTGGTAGACTAAAATAAAACCCCTTTCTATGGACAGTGTTGCAACCGTGAATACCACTGTGGAAGACAATCGACATGAGGCTAGCGGTACTCTTTGCTGTGTGTGCGCTTTTACACACTTCCGAAACTAGCGCCTCAGCGTACAGCGTAAGTGTCCGACAAGTTGACTCTGATTGGCTCCTCATATATATGTTGTATGGTTGTTGTTAGTAGTATTTCTCGCCAACTTATATATAATAAGGGGAGGCAAAAATGAACTCTTCTTTTAAAGAGCTCCTCTTGGGGAAGCATCGATGGCCAAATGGCTAAAGTCACTTACCATCAGATTGGCGTTAGCGGCGGAGGATGACTTCCCGAGTTCGAACCCAACTGGCGAAAATATTTTTAGATCATCCAAATTATTTTAAAACAATTCCAATTTAATTCCTTTTGATTCTAAATTACTTTTCCTAATTTTTAATACCCTTTTTTTATTTTTCCAAACTTCCGTTGATTTTACATAAATAATCTAAAAACCACTCCTGAACTCACTACCAGCTGATATTTTTCCGCCCCTCTGCCGTCCCCTTTGCTTTAGGATGATGGTGTCGTATCCATCCCTGGTTTAGGACCATTCTGATGTAACAAAAAGCATACATAAAACACTAACTTATATAATTATTAACTTATATAATAAAAGGATACAATTTTCGGTTCAAAATGTTAAAACCTTTCGAAAACCGTTCCTATCAGTCAAAGAGATCTGCGCCAAAACGTAGATAAATAGCCAAATGAAACACCTTTACGTCTCAGGCACATGATCATACCAGCCAATCAGAGTCAACTTGTCGGACACTTACGCTGTACGCTGAGGCGCTTGTCTTCCGAATTCCAACATTTTGATTCCTACAGTTGAAATTGCAGTTTAAAGGGCTGCGGTATCCCACTTGAAAGAGGACCAACCGGTCTGGTGGTTAAGGTGTTAGCCTCTAGATCGGAGAGTTCCGGGTTCGAATCCGGGTCAGTGCATGGATGCTTGTAAGCGTATGGTGTAGATTCGGCTGGTACACCTTAATCTGTCGTGGCCAAAAATCCTCACGTTGGATTCGTGTGGAAGTTTAGAGAGTGAGGTGCCAGCTCAGGTTTTGCCTCGTCACCTGAACAAGGTTCAAAATGACGTGCACTTGCCCTTAGAGGATTGGTCTCGAACCGTCATCAATAGCCCATTATGTTGCTCTAGTACGACGTTAACAAACAAATTACCCAATTGAAAGAGCAACGAATTATTAGCAACAGGTGTGTTACAAGTTCGATACTAGGTCCAGCGAAGGACCATCGTGTAATCGACGACTGGTGTACGTTAAATCTGCCGTGGCCTCAAATGTCTTCACGTTTGCCTGGTAAGGAATTTTGGGGAGTGGGGTACCAATTCAGGTCTTGTTCTCGTCATTTGACCATGGTTCAAAATTACGACGTTTTGTCCTTGAATCTTTCCATTGGAGATAAATCCCGGACTGTCGACAACAACTCTCTGTGCTGCTCCAGTGGGAAATTAATTAACTACCTACATACCCGTTTTTGACGTAGTGCGTTTTTTGATGTGCGTTTATTTCCTAAGTTAAACCTATTCGCTCCCAGTTACTTTAGGATGTGTTGATAGTTATTGCCCCGCCGCGTATAGAAATGGGTTTTTTCCCTGAAGGCGACTTACTTTTTTTATAACAAAATATGGTTGAAAAGCGCGCCAATATAAGAATAGATTGGCGAAAGCTCAGCCAACAAATTTGCAATTTCATCATCTGTTAGAGGTTTATAAGATGTATTTTTATTTTTTGGAGTGGGGCGTGAAGTCCCTACAGAACTATCGTCTCTACAACTCGAATTACAATATTTTTATCAATAAAGCTACAAATTGAACTACAACAGTCAATCAAACTCTACAACTCAAATTACAATATTTTGATCAATAAAGCTACAAATTCAACAACAATAAAGCTACAAATTCAACAACAATAAAGCTACAACTAATAAAGCTACAAATTCAACAACAATAAAGCTACAACTAATAAAGCTACAAATTCGAAACAGCTCTTCCCGTGCGAACGCGTGACTGTCTACTAAGACATCACTCCACACCACGCTCTGTCGCGTGATTGGCTGGTTAAAGTTAGCGTCACATCACGCGCTAGCGCGAGATTGGCAGCGAACGTGTTAAAAAAACTAATATTCACTATGCTATCCGCATGAGTATAATAAAGTTGTATAAAAGCGAGTAGGGATTTTTATATACATGAAACTTGACTTTTGTACTAGTTAAATACGGAAAGGCCATCTGAAATACGAATTATTGCATCTTGGTTAAGTTGGTTATGGGTTTTAAGGCGTAAGGACTATATTTGTCAAACTGGGGGCTAGACACAAATCACACAACGGAGGAGTGGTCGAGAATAGTGGCAATGAATAAAAACGGTATTTGGTATCATGAGAGCGTGATTCCCGTGTTTACCAAGAGGAACCCAATTGGAAGTGCAACAGATAACCAACAGGAGGTTTGCGAGTTCGAAACTTGATTCATCCAGATAGTTGCGTACAAGGGAGATTCTACACGTTAAATATATCGTGGTCTCAAATGTCTTCTTGTTGGCGTTTTGTGGGAGTTAGGAGTGTTCTCGGGAGTAGAAAGTGCTTAAAACTGCGACTACGTCGCAGAAAAAAGTCTTTGCAGAACAACTTTTCCTTAATTTTACCAAAATTTTGGCCGATTATTTTTTTTCAATCACAAGTTACAATGTTCTGCAGTGCAAAGCGCGCCCATGCCACACTTTTTTTTCTTTTCTAGCTACGGAACAACCTCCCTACACTGATCAAATCACCAGAAACAATTTACAAATAACGCATCTTCTATGTCAATGACAAAATATTTAACTTCAAAAGTGATCGACAGAATTGCAAATTCTGAAAGTATGCCTTGGTTTTAAATAAAGTAAGTAAATTAATTTTGATGTTTTATTATAAATATGTAATACATATTTAGCCGATATTTGTCTTTTGCGTCTGTTTTGATTTGACTGCAGTGTTCAAAATTCGTACAAAATGCCTGCAGAACAATTGCAATTGCTTGGAGTTGTGTTGCAGAACACTGATTATAATTTTGCACCTGGGGGAGTGTTGACGTTGTGTTGCTCCAGTGCGATGTTAATTACCTCTCTACCCGTGTTTACTCAAGACAGTGAACCCTATGGGGTAAAACAGATTAATTGGTGGATCGAGTGTCTAAACCCGTATGGAGTATGAAAGAGATGTATCCCGGAAAGCTCTTGCATCTTGTTTGAAGATTGTTTTATTTGTATGAATGTAAGATAAATAATAGCGGAAAGAAATTTTTTAACGGAATATTCAACAATATTTACTTTAAACTGTAAGCTTTAAAACATGCCTAATTCATTTGAAAAAGGATTGCTTTCGTTGTAACAACTCTACTAACACATATTATCTGTGGTTTTATAGTTAATTTTCACTCCTCAATTTTTGGAGGTGTAGTTCTCCGACATAAAATAATTGATGGGGAGAGTCAAAGGATTTGACCTCATGGAACTTGATTACCACACAGCAATGATAGTTTATTGCAATCTGTTTCGAAGTCCAACGATAAGGTGACTTCGCGGCATAAGAACGTTGAGTATTTTCTTTCTAATCGATGAAACCACTCAAAGGTGTTTAAAGATTTTACGCTGCTTTTTAAGGGGATGAATTGAACTCTGTGAAACTTCTTTTAACTTGCAATCAGGATACATTATAGGGGACGTTCAATTCTACGAGCATGTCCCGAAAATATGGTAACCCGCCTTCTTTCCTTTTTATTGTCTTAGCCGTTGCAACCCTTTGGAACAAGTTAATTTCCACTTGGAAATTAGCTGCTAGCGTCCTCTACAATGTATCTTTAAAAAAGGTTACATAAATAAAACCCACCTCCTTCATCCGTTCTGTGGAATATCAAATCAGACAGCAGTCCTCTGCCAACTGCGGTAACTCCTGCGACCATAAATCCATACTTGGTGAAAGGTTTCAAATTCTTGATTGTAACTCGGAGATCTGTGAAATAAAAACCAATAGCTTTTTTAAATGGTGCTCATTTTTTTACAGAAAATTAACATTGTAAGATAAAATATACTCACATACATTTTACAAACTAAACTGTTATAAACAATATAACACCCATAGACTGACACAGTAAAACAAAATAATTTTTTATTTCGTTTATTGCACACTTTTTAAGTTTCTCAGTATACCATAACAATTATTTCATGAAATTGGAGAAAATTCATATTTTAAACTCATTGGTTTTACAAGAATAAAGATGTATAAACTATTACATTGTTGTTAACCATTAAAGGTCCTTGGTCCAATGGACAACAAAATTTAATTAATGATATTTTATTGAAGGGAAATTATTTGAAGTACTTAAAGTAGTAAATTCAATACGAAATTGAGAGATGGCGCATGAATATAGTTATATATCCTTCCATATCTAACTATATAAATGGTGACAAAGATCAAAATGTCCATATTTCTGGGAAAAAACTACTCCAATATATGAAAAATGACTGATAGTCCTACCTCGCTCTCAAACCTGATGCTACACGCTCACTTTAGCACCTTTTAATATTAGTTTGAGTTTTAAAATTATTTGTTTTTCACTTAATGAAACTATGACAATATTACATAGCATTTACTTTAGCATACGGAATTTTTCACAAATTTTTGTACAAAGTTTAAGAGGGTAGGAAGGGATGGATGTCGTCAAGGGTACCTTTGGGATGCGATAGGTTGGCCAGGTTTAACCCGTTGTTTAGCAACCCCGTTTCTTCCTTTGGGGGATATCTCAAAGGCAACGTGAACAAACCCCAAATGAATCCAAAATTGATCTCATCGCAAGTCACTCGTGTCTGCAACTACCAGTCCGGAATTTTGTTATAATTGGTGGCAAGCCAGGTCTTGACGTTGTCATGCGGGCTTTTGTGTTGGCGGTGGCAACTTTGAACACCTACTGTAAAACTTATTGTACAGTTATTGTTGAACTATGATATTAGGGTTGTTCGCATTCTTACTGTCTAATTTCTAATGCACAGTATCAATGCCCTTCCTTGGAGTATCTCTTCACAAGCTCACTCTACCCACCCCAGGATGACTGAAACTAGCATAAAAACATAGGAACTGCAGAGACAATCTATGCAAAATTATCAAATATCCTGTCTTTCGAAGCCGAATCCTTATAGTCAATAGATGACCACACCTTCAGATGTACAACAAGACACCCAAGTGTGATTTTGCGAGATAACGAAACTAATCAACTTCGATGGGAGACCACAAAGCCCATAAATACTCACAAGGACAGCCGCGAGGTCTCCTCTGGTGGGTCGTTTCTGCCACATAGTGACCTCTATTACTTCCTGGCCGACTAACCGATCTGATGGTTAAGGTGTTAGCCTCTAGATAAGAAGATTCATAGTTCGAATACGGGTCAGTGTATGGATGTTTGTAAACGTTTGATGTAGAGGCGGCTGATGCATTTTAAATCTGTCGTGGCCGAAAGTCCTCACGTTGGGTTGAGTGTGTACGTTTGGTGAGTGGAATGCCAGCTCAAGTGTTGAATCGTCATCTGACTGTGGTTCAAAATGACGTGGTGTTGTACTCGAATCTTTCCCTTAGGGGATTGATCCCGGACCGTCGTTAATAAGCCGTTGTATTGCTCTTGTACGACGTTAATTAAAAATTACCAATTACTATTACATCCTGGTAGCGCTTGCAGACTTTCATCCCTACGTGAACACGGTTTAATTTTGTGTACCCTTTAATGTCTAGAAGTTTTGAAATTTTTGTAAATAAAGAAACAGACAAATGAATAGTAAATATTCAAATATTAGTACAACAGTTTACTTTAGCAATAGGGTCACGGTAACTCGGTTGGAAGGGTAACGGAACAGCAACCGGTTGCGAGTTCGAATCCAACCAACGACCGTCGTGTGCAAAGGGGGTGGTACACGTTAAGTCTGTCGTGGCCTCAAATGTCCTCAAGTTGTCGTGGAGTGAAGAGTGAGGTTCCAGCTGAGATGTTTACCTCGTCATCTGAACATGCATCCTCACATTGGGTTGGTGTGGAAGTTTGGAGAGTGGGGTGCCAGCTCAGGTGTTGCCTCGTCATCTGACCGCGGTTCAAAATTACGAGGTGTTGCATTCGGATCTTTCCCTTAAGGGACTGATCCCGGACCGTCGTCAATAGCCCGTTGTGTTGCTCTAGTACGACGTTAACTAAAAATACCAAAATTACGATCTGACCATGTTTTAAAATTACGTGGCGTCGTCGTCATCGAATCTTTCCCTTGGGGATTATTCTCGGATCGTTTACAACAGCCGTTGTGTCGATCCTGTGCGATGGTAATTAATTACATTACCTCAGACACCACACCGACGTACCTGCAACTGAATCAAAAATGTGGCTGATGTTCTCCAGCGACCTCTTGCTCCTGCCCAGTCCGTGCGCAATGTGTACGACGTCTTCGTTGTGCATGAAGGTGTACTCATAGTAGATGATGTCGCCGTTCGCCTCCTCGCAGGGAAGGGGGTCCCAAGCGAACTCCAGGGAATCGTTGCTTGAGGAGGTGACTCGAACGTTTGGGGGCGCCTCGCTGGGCACTAAAGAAAACGATAAATAACTGTCAAGTGCATCATACACTACCCTACAATAATGGACCGCACAGCAAGATGTGCTGTATAAGGGAAAGAATACATGCTCTAATAGGAATCCCTCACGTGCTGCAATGACACTAGCAACCCTACTGGGAATATTTTCAATAAGGTTTTTATACACAGCCATGGGTATTTGTGTCCATTCCTGCAGCAAGAATGTCGCCAGCTCGACTGTATAATTCGGACGTGGTTCCCTGGTCGGTAAACCGGATGGAGGTAAAGAAATGTGATGTGGCCCTTCGTTTTTGAACTGTCGAGCGTCGTAAAAGCGAGGTACAGTCATAGAGACTCTTTGTTCTGTCCCCTCGAACAAGAAGAACCGCGGGACCAAAACCATTTTTGTCTCTTACGTATTTAGCCTAGAAATTGGCTTAAATTGTTAACTTTGTAAATATCTAATTAAATGTGCTGTATATCTTAAAGCTGTTTTTAATTGCCTACAAACCACTCGCCACTACAATTCATCTCACGAAGTTACATAGGATTAAAATAAAAACTGAATAAATCTAAGAATCCAAATTACAATTATTTGAGTCACGACATGATACGTTTCTCCCTGAATAATTGCGAGAAAGAGTGAAATATTTAACTCAAGATTCTGAAAAGCAGCCATTTTAACAAAAACCTCTTTTGCCCTGATAGGAAGGTATATTCCATGAGTGTATTTCAATACTTTTGTATTTCGTATATACATAGATGCCAACCATTCCGGATTATCTGGAATTATATTGAATTTTTTTTTTTAATTCGCTAGAAAATCTCGCTAGATATGTTTGCAATTATTTTGCATCATATTTGTAAACTAACTAACTAACACCAACACACACTCCCGTGCCTAGTGTCGCGAGACACTGTACCAGTTTAAAGAAGTGTGGTTGGATGAGTAGAGCATGCCACCAAGGTGACATGTCTACCCAGAATGTTAGAGCACATTACATTACATTTATACATCCTTACATCTATACAGTATATACATTAAAATCACTATACTAGGTTACATTATAAATATATATATATATACATGCAAGGTGAGAAAAAAGTTCGTTTTTCTTAGTCTCTTAGGATAATCAAGTCCTGATGATTTTCAATGAATCTCACCATGTTAATAATTTTAACCCTCGAGCCCTTGTTGCATGCAATGTTCCTGAGCCGTGTAATTTTAAGGCATGGTGGTCGGCAGGTGTTCTCATATGCCATGAGGCTGTAAGGGGGCAAACTGTGATGTAATGTAGAGGTGTGCCAATTTCACCACATGAGCAGTTTTCGGACTTGATTTTCTTAAACCTCGTTATGTAGGATGGGAATGGGCCGTGCCCTGTGAAGAAAAGTGTCTCTTCCCTGGTCCAACTTTATGATTTTAGTGACACTTTTGGTAACACATCGTGCACCGTCCTGCCTGTTTCTCCTTCGTCCCATTCATTCTGTCATGCATCAAGTAGCCAGCTAGTGGTTTCCTTTCTGTAATGGCTCTTGGGCCATTTCACCCCTTCATCTAAGCATTCCATTGTTGTTGCCTCATTTGCTAATCTATCTGCTTCTTCGTTTCCATCGTGACCCGCATGGGCTTTAATCCATCCTAGGCAAATTTCCTTGTTGTTGTATAATAAGTGTTGTATTTTTCGTGCCAGTGGACTAGGCGTCTTGGGGTTTTTAAGTGCCAGGAGACCAGCTCGATTGTCTGACCAGATCTTGACATTTATGTCTGCTCTTGCTTCTGCTGCTTTTATGGCTGAAAGTATTCCATAAAGCTCCGCCTGGAAAACGGAATTATTGTTCTGCATTCTCGTGGACCATTGTTGTGTTATGCACCCTTCTTGAATAACGCAGAATGCACTTCCCACTCTCTTCTCCATTTTAGAGCCGTCGGTATAGTAGCTTATGCCGGAATGAAGAATTCCCACTGCAGGATTTATTCTGTCATTCGAAAGAGTTTTAGCTGGATGTATAGACCAGCCTATCGCTCTTTCCTCGTAGTCATCTTTGTCATAGTTTGCATCTCCAAGCTTTGTACTTATTTTCATTCTCATTTTGACGCACACCGCTTCTTTTTGAAGTGAAAGATGCAGTGGTGCAATTCCCGCAATTGTTTGAAGGGCCATAGTGGGTGCTGTTCTGTAACTTCCTGTTATTGAGATCAGAAATTTTCTTTGTATCCCATTTAACTTTCTTACAGTACGTTGAGTTGGGTTGTGACACCAGACCACTGCACCGTGACTCAACATTCTTTCAGTCACTGTTTTGTACAGCAGCTTGCGAAATTTATGCCCTATGCCCCATCTAGTTCCAGCTATTCTTTGTAGCATTTGAAATTGGAACATGGCTTTTTGTCCTATAGTTTGTACATGAGCCGCCCAATTTAGTTTCTCGTCTAGTATAAGTCCTAGGTACTTTAGTGTACTAGTTCGTTTAATTCTTCGTTTATTCCAGTAGATGGAAGGTCCTCTCGAGAGATTACTAAGGAGGAGGTATTTAGTCTTTTCTTCGGACACGTTCAGACCTTGCTGATCTGTCCAGGTTTTTAACAGATCTAGTGCATTTGTGGCTAGCTCACCTAATTTGCGCTCTGATTTTGCCGCGATTACAAAGGCAAAGTCGGCAGCAAATGCTTGCATGTGGACTCCTTCAGGCCATGGTAGACCACGATATTCGGCCACGATATTCCACAGCACTGGTCCGCTGCACGATCTCTGTGGACAGCCTTTTCCTTGTTTCTTGATTGCCGGACCTTCGCTTGTCATTAGCATGACTTTTCTATCCTCGAGGACTTTAGCAAGAGTATTTTTAATATTGGAAGGGCATTTAGATTTCGCTAGTCTGTTTTTGATGACATTGTAGTTAAGATTGTCGAATGCCCCCTCAATATCAACCGACACAACAGCTACGTGCAGTTTTTTCTTTTTCTCTTCATTAATTCTGTTTAGTAAGGTTTCTAGAGCACTGTAAACAGATGAGCCCTCCTTGAAACAAAATTGGAGTGCATGCCTTTCTTTGTTTTCAACTTGATGATAAGTTAATCTTTGCACAAGCAATCTCTCCAAAACTTTTCCAATAGTTGGCAGAAGGGAAATTGGTCGATATGATTTTATTTCATCGTGTTTTCTTCCCGCCTTGTGGAAAAGAATAATAATTCCGATTTTTAGGGACTTAGGAAAGGTTGCAAGAGTAGTATTTTTTCAATTACCTTACTTTATCACAATTTCCAATGTATCAATAAACACAATTTTTATTATTTTTAAATTTAGACATTGGCATAAAATATAAAATTCCTGAAAATCTCATTTCCTAATCCTGTAATATCTTATCAGAAATTGGCATCAAGTGTACGAATATAATACTGATGCCATAACTATTATTGCAAATGTTTCTCTTTTTTCTTATTGAAGTGAGATACTATTGGCGCTAGAGGGTCTGGAGTAAATGGATATTCCTTACCTGATTCTGAAGTTGTGGCCAGTCTCGAAACACTTTCTCCCTCTCCAGCTGATGTTCTTGCTTGCACACTCACGTTGTAAATGGAATAGGGATACAGATTTTGAAGCGTAATCTAGGGATATACAAAATGATTATGCATTTGCCCTGAATAAAAAAAAATTGTGATGTGATACCTAAAGCTACAATGTTGAAGGTATTCTTTATTTCATTATTGCTTATATATTCTTATTTATTCTTTATTCAATGTTGAATGTTTGCTTGGAATAGAAATGAAAACCTTTTTAAGGATAGAATTGAAAGAGGATAAATTAGAATTTAATTGAGTCTTGATTAGAATGGAATTGGAAAACCTTGGTCAGAATATAATTGAAAAAGGCTTGTTTAGAAATGAAGTCTCCTTTGGAATAAAACTGGAAAATATTATTTAGAATATAATAGAAAAATGATTAGTTTTGCAATAGAATTGAACTTTGGGGTTGAAAGAGGATTATTTATAACAGAATTTTGAAAAAGGATTTTTTGGAATGGAATGGGAAAAGTCTTGTTTAGAATGTAATTGAAAAAGCATTATTTAGAATGGAATTATAAAAGACTTATATTGCATAGAATTAAAAAATGATTATTTTGAATAGAAATGATATAAACCTTGTTTGTATTATCACTCACTTCTGTGTCCTCCGAGTGCAACTGCCTAGTCCTCAGCTCGTCCACTTCTCCCGACAAACCACACTGCCCTCTGTCCATCAAGATGTAAGTGATGACGTAGCCCTTGATCGCCCCGTTCCGTTCAGACGGAGCTTCCCAAGACACCAACAGAAGATCTGGCTTGTCTTCTAGGGCTTGGCATTCAAGGTTGGATACAGGAGGAGGCACTAGAATGGGAAGATAACAGTGAGTACCCAGTACCAAATATACCCAATATTAGAATCCTCCAAGAGATTTCGAAAAATATCTCGTCTATCAAGGTATGATCAATTTTTCTCTTGGCGAGGTATCTCATCATCAAGATATTGGCGAGTTTTTAATGATGACGAAGTTAAGATCTGGTCAGTTTTCTTCAAATGACGAAATATCTTGTCCATCAAAGTTTGATTGGTTTTGCTAGTGACCAGATTCATCAAGGCAGAAAACCACCCCAAGAAGGTTAAGGGAGTCTGGATATATATAAAAAATAAATGGTCTCAAAATATGAAAAAAAGTCCAATTTTTTTATCATCTTAAAAAATAATATAGATATTTCTGAATAAAATGAAACCTAAATTATTTTTCTACCACCTAGAATCAGAAATATTCAACTTTTTATAAACATGACAGCTGCAAATCAAACTAGCCTTCATAATTTTAAATGTACTTTTTCTCCTTTTGTGTTAAGGGAGTCCGGGACACATCAAAAAAAAATTTCTATTAATTAATTTATAATTTTTTATTTTTTTTGTGCTGATTACCCATTGAACTAATAAACAAAATCACAACACAAATGTTTTCCAAAATTTTTTTTTTAATTTAAAATTAAAATTTCTTGAAAAAAAGAGGGGTCATTTCAAATTGCTAAAACTAAAAATATTCTAGATCAATTTTCAAAATTCATGCAGTAAATTATTCACAAATTTATAAACTTTAATTACGATTCAGCAAATTTAAAAATATTAATTCAATAGAAAATAAAAAATATTTGAATGAAAACTTCTAAAAATTTTAAGGTACTTTATTTTTAAAAAGTCATATTTTTAAAAGTAAATATTTGTTTCAAATTTGCTGAATCAGAAATAAAGTATAATGTTTGAAAAAGATATATTCCAAATTTCAACCCTTAAACTTTATTGGTTTTCGACTTATAGCAATTTGAATACAGGAAATCTTGAAAAAATGTATCATGGAGAAAAACGCATTTAAAGTTTTAAAGACAGATGTTATTGCCATGACAACAACTGTCAACAGTGTTAGATTTTCAAAACAACGCACCACAAAAATTATTATATCTCTAGTTTCTAATTAAGATAGAAACATGATTCAAGCGTCATTTTAAGCAGAAAAACACAGAGAATTTCTTAAAATAATAAAAAAAAAATTCGAAAATTTGACGATTTTTGTGTCTTGGACCCCCTTAAATGGGATTTCACAAGTAAGTAGTAAAAATCGATATAACTTAAAAACTACTTGTCATAAATGAACGCAATTTTCTACATTTACTTTTCAAATATATTTCTTTAATTTGTGTTCAGCAATTGTGTATACATACATTATTTTTTTTTCTATAATTTTTCAAACTATGTGTTTATGTAGTTTTTGAACAAAATATAAAAAAAAAATTTCTTATTGTTTTAAGCAAAAATCACGAAGACAATTTATAAAATGAATTTTAGAAGCAAATTAATTGGAAAATAAAGGGATTTGTTATAAAATATTTTACGTTATATCAATTTTAACCAACATCAAAATTTTGATATTTTTTAATTGTAGTAAAAAAATTAAGTTTTAAAAATATAAAATTGTATTATTATTGCAAAGTACAATGTATTTTGCAATAATAATGCTATTGCAATATATTTAATATATTTGCATTGCATTTTAATATATTGCAATATAATACATTTGCAAAATACAATGTATTTTGCAAATACAAAATACAGTTGTCACAGAAAAAATTCAGAACAAAAACTTTAAAATTGAAGATTTTAGAGTTTTGAGTCCCCGACCCCCTTAATCTTTCTACTTCAGTTTCAGCTTTCATATAATACGACCACTATCTGAAGGCACCCAACTCATCCTACTTCTTTTCGTGGTACCAAAAACGATTACTGTAATTTAGTCATGTCTACTGAGTTTTAAGGAGATAGTTGCTATTTAGCGATCTTCTTAGACTCGATTAACCTTTTGACTACGGTTATAGATATAACAAGCGGGATTCTTATCATTAAGTCCTGTGAGTTATGCGAGTCAAAAGTTCAGCAAACTTGACGACTGTATGAACAAAAACATTTTCGGTAATATGAAGTATGAAAAAGTTCGCCTCATAGATTTGTGTTTAATCTGTCGAGTTTATTATCAATCACAACCCACTTGTATTTTTATCAATGATGCATGTATATATAATTGATGCTTATACCCTTTATAAAGAGCTTCAAATAAGGTATAAAATGTGAGCGACAACAGTGACTTCAATAGTTTTCCGTTGTTAATGGAACCTTAGCCTACATCCTAACATAATAACCGAGATTGCTAGCAAGTTCCTTGTAACAAATCTTTAAGAGATGCTTTTGTGTAGTCCCTTATTTTTACAACTACTAACCGCCATTGTAACTGTGACAAATGTCGGAAAATTTACTTTAAATCAAATTACCCATTTCTCCTGTTCTTATTGTGAGTTCTGCGAAATAATTGGACTTCTCCAGTTTAGTGACGGGGAAGAGTCGAACCACGTAATTGGTGTTGGGAGTCAAGTCTTCTATTGAAATAGAGGACACCACTCCTTCAGTCTCAAGAATACCCACTATAGTATCGTCCGCCTCGGGATGAAAAGTCATGTGGTACGAGGTCAGAGGACACTGTAGAAGAGTTTCTGGTGGATTCTGAAATGGAAAAACATTTAAATTTTTTAGTAATTTAATATACACTACCCTACAATAATGGGCTGGAGCCAACGGATTTGCATAAAATCCGACTACTTTTTGGGGGTGTTTTTCGAGATATGGCCTGGGACTTTTGCACTTTGTTCCTGGTCAATTGAACGCCGACGCCTATACGAACATTTTGGACAATCAGGTTCTATTTACGCTCCAGCAATTTTATGGAATGGACGAATGTTTCTTCCTGGACGACAACGTTCCATGTTACGTTGCAGTCTCTCTGTCAAGCAGTGGTGTCAAGATATGAATGTAAAACGTCTTCTCTGGCCTGCTCAGAGTCCCGACCTAAACCCCATAGAATATTAGTGGTACGAGTTAGAGTGACGCTTAGGGACCAGGGAACCTCGTCCGAAATCTACAGCTGAGCTGGCGACATTCTTGCAGCAGGATTGGACACAAATACCCACAGCTGTGTATCAAAACCTTGTTGAAAGTATGCCCAGAAAGGTTGCTAGTGTAATTGCATCACGTGGGGGACCATCCTCTATTAAAGCATGTATTCTTTCCCTTATATCATCGCATCTTGCTGTCCGGTCCAATATTGTAGGGTAGTATAGCTTGACTTAAGTGAAGAACTTTATTAGTCATGAGGGCGCCATACCGCTCATGTAAGACTGTTCTCGGTGTAGTGGAGAGGGAGTTTCAGTGCAACAAATCACCAATGCAACTTATCTCAGTCAGGAAGTACTCGTTATCAGACTGACGTTGCACTGCCCTACCTCAATCAAGTACAGATTGAATAAAATGCGATTCTTCTCAGTAAAAAAGGGATTTTCAGTGCAACGAATCTCTCTGAGCTCTTTGCTAGATAGAAGTTATCTTGCCGTTCTACGCCCACCTGCAGGTTGCATAAAATGTTATGTGCATATTCGTACAACCATCCAAGTTTGGACGAGATATCTCGGCCATCGAGATCTGACCGATTTTGCTGATGACGAAATATCTCGTCCTCAGCATATAGCAGTTTACTTTTCATATCTGGTCTTCCTGGTCAGGTTCTGTTTTCCTAACGATGAAATATCTCGTCCTTAGAATATAGCAATTTTCTTTTCAGATCTTATCTTCATGGCCGGGTTCTGTTTTCTTAACGATGAGTTATCTTGTTCATCAAGATTCGTTCAGCTTTGCTAATGAGGTGATATCTCATTGAGACAAACACCAGGAAGTTAACTGGTACAGCTTGTGGAAGGATACACTTTCGATTGTTTTCCTTACTGTTCTTGTTTCTGATCTCACTTCGTACAGACACATTTGATTTTAATGACTCTAAGATGCCCGTTCTCAGTGTCATAATACACTCTATAATAAAAAAATCGACGCACCAAGAAGGAGTTGTCCGATGGAGACAAAAATTGGTGGATAGGAAAATTATGTACAGAATAGAAAATTATTAAAATTTCAGAACAATTGAATGATTTATTTCAGAGTTACAGTAACGAGCTCAATAAGGTGTTGACCCGCCTCTAGCCTAGATGCAAGCTGCCACACGGCGTGGCATAGACCGATAAAGCTCCCGGATGGTCTCCTGCGGTATTTCTTGCCAAATTTGCTCCAACTGTCGGACTACGTCATCAACATTCCCTACCGGATGCAGTCGCCTTCCCATCATATCCCAGACATGCTCGATGGGAGAGAGATCTGGTGATCTGGCTGGCCAAGGAAGTGTTTGACAAGCTTGAGGACAGTTCATAGCAACACGTGCCGTATGTAGTCTGGCATTGTCTTGCTGAAAAATAAGCCCAGGGTACTGCGAAAGGAACGGTAGCAAAACAGGTCTCAGAATGTCGTCAACGTACCGCTGTGCAGTAAGTGTACCTCTAATGACGACCAAAGAGGTCCGGCTATCAAGGGAAATGGCACACCAGACCTTAACTCACTGTTGAGGGCCCGTGTGGCGTGCAATAGTGAAAGCAGGATCGGCACGCTGCCCTGGGCGTCTCCATACACGTCTTCGATGATCATCAGGACACAAATGGAATCGGGATTCGTCGCTAAAGACTATACGTCCGCAGTCAGCATCATTGCAGCCTGATTGAGCCAAGTACCACTGTAATCTGGCTCGACAGTGTGCAGGCGTGAGTGGCAAGTGGCGTAACGGTCGGTACGAGCGTAGATTTTGCTCTCTCAGCCGTCTGTGAATGGTCATGGTGGACACTCGTGTGTGGGTCGCACGATTGATGGTTGATAGCGATGAATTAGGCACTGTAACAGCTGATCTGACAATCACTCTGTCCTCGCGATCTGTTATGGCCCTACGTCGACCGCTACCATCATGACGCTGAAATCTGCCACTGTCCACCCGCTCTTGCCAGCATCTTCTAATCGCCGCATCGCTTCGAGTCTCACATGACGAGCGATTCTCCTATTTGCTTTACCTGCCTCATTCAATCCAATGATACGACCTCTTTCAAACTCTGAAAGTTGCTCGTAATGAGCTCGAATCCTGCGGCGAGGCATTTTTTCAGTCGTGAAAAGGTATCCTAAATCGCAATGCAGCAGAAGCTTTTAACAACAGTTCAAGAACAACTCCTTATATATATCTGCTGAATGCGCAGTTCCGATGCGCTGGAGATCGCACTATTCATTCATTGGACACCAAATTTTAATCATTTGCATATTTGGTCAAAACATTTTTGCATACGAAATTTCAAAGCAATCGGATGATTCCTTCTTGGTGCGTCGATTTTTTTGTTATAGAGTGTAGTTAACGGAAATTTAATTTTTGGCTTGCATCAGTGAGCTCATTTTTTTTTCGTAGATGCTTAATTATTATATTTGTTTTGTTTTAACAATTTACTTACATTTGTGTCCATTTGAAATCAAAGGTGTGATTGTTTCGTAAAATTTCAGCGATGGAATTTGTTTTTGTACAGCTTATTTTTTTATATTTAGCTAGCATATACTAAAAATAAGAATAAAATAAGCTGACTTTCTGTGTACAGAAAAGAGGCTACCTTCCTAGGTAACTACAAAAAACTTAATTTTCAGATTAATACTCACTTTTGGTAATGAGCAGTACAAATTGGTACAAAAATGAAGTACTAAGGAATACTCACTTTCCATGTCAACGATACTGACGTTTGAGAAATTTTATCAGGCATGAATTGTTGAGGGATTCCGTCAGGCAAGGAAACTGAAAAACATACACGTAACTTTTCTAACAAACGTTAACTTATCCTAAGCTGTATAAAATTAATTATTTTAGCTGTTAAGTATTTTCATATCATGCGTAAATTAATAATAAATTCATTTTGGAGCATAAGTACAACAGTGTTATAAACAAAATACCAAAAAATAGTATAGATTAAACAGATACA
This sequence comes from Metellina segmentata, assembly GCA_947359465.1. Classification (NCBI taxonomy): domain Eukaryota; kingdom Metazoa; phylum Arthropoda; class Arachnida; order Araneae; family Tetragnathidae; genus Metellina; species Metellina segmentata. The sequence continues at coordinate 9,747,788 of OX375874.1, read as the reverse complement.
AATCTTTGTCAATCAAATGGTCAAATATTAAAAGCTTCAAAATTTTTTCAATAAAGATGAAAATAAGATGGTAGAAAAGACCATTTGGTATTTTGATAAAGAAAATTTCCACAGTCATCAGAATCAAAGTGAATAAGAAAATCAAAAGAAAATTCTTCCTGGAGCGAAACAGAGATAAGGAAGTACTCGAATCAATATTTCAAGTGCGTCAAATCTATAATCTTTGATAAAAATTAATTCTTGTTAATGCACTTACCTCTTTTGTGATCTCTACACATTTTTGAAAAGAGAATACCACTGATTTGTCCATTCACTCTTATCTAAGTAATAAATGCGATTGCAGGTCATACATGAAAGAAAGAAATGACAAACGACCATCAGTAACTTATCCGCCATTTATAAGATGCACCGCCTCGTTAACTCATTGTTATCTTAGGTGGATGATACACGAGGTGACTTGTGAAGTATGCTGTTTGTTTTCGTCAGGGAAGAAAACTGGTTGATCCGCTCGGAACGTGCCACCAAGATCATGAGATGAATCGCGACGACCCGCAAGTGGGATCGCGCTTCATAAAATGCCCCGTATGTCACCACCCTTAATCCTCCAGAAAGGCATGACCCCCACGGTGGGTGCGATGAAGTAACATCTCTCACCAATTGATGCTAGAAAGATTATACGACCCACAAGCTGGCAGATAACACCGACTCTAAAATAAACATTATTCCCTTACACTCTATTGTTGTATCTTTTCAATATCTATTATATCCTCAAATCTGTTTATTCCAGTACATTTTAACGTCAAAAACGGAAGATTGCGGGTTTATAATTTATTGTACCTTTCAGTCAATTTGCTGCAGGTAAAAAGGAGTAACGGCGATTTTGGTGATGTAGAGATGGAGTCCATCAGTCACAAGTCATCGAACACATTGTATCAAGAAACACATAAAAAAAACTGAAATATTTCTGAAATGCCTGCCTTTGGGATCAGGAGTTTGCACTCTTCCCCTGGATACCCTTATTTATCCTGTCCATCTACTTACCACCACAATCTGTTCTCACGAGCAAAACTGGACTGGGTTCTCCAGCTCCACCCTCCCTGGGTCGTTTGCACTTGACCGCCACTTCATACAAAATGTTCGGTAGGAGATCTTCGACGGTGAAGGATGATTCGACTGTCATCAGTGACCCCTTCCACGAGCTAGCCTTGTTCCACTCCGTGGTACCGCGTTGTCTGTACACCACCTGAAAACCGCAATACGTAAATTACGATACTCTGGCTTCAAACCGAAAAAGTTGACATCGGAGGTGAATATCGAATTGGTCGGGCTTAAGAACCTACATATAAATTCCGGTTTAAATAACATGATGGTTTTTGTTCTTTTCTGGGTGACGCTTCTATACGCTTTCATTATATTAACCCTCTTAGTGGTAGTCTCGACGAGATATTATGTCCTTAGGAGAAAACTGACCCGATCTTGATCTGATCATCATAAAATATCGGTAATGTCTTGATAACGATATATCTCATCATTAGCATAACTGATGAGATCTCGATGGGCGAGATATCCAGTCAAAACAAGTTGGAGAACTAAACCATTGTTTCTTTCCTATTAGCACTTTATATATTCCACATACTTTATATCCCTTTTACATTTCTACAGCATAAATAAGGTAGATCGTTGGAATTCACATCGCACTGGAGCAACACAATGGGTTAAAGTGGAAGTCCGGAACCAACCCCGAAGGAAAAGCCACGGCATTTTGAATTACAGTCAGATGATGAGGTCACGCCTGAGCCAGCACCCCCCTCCAAACTTCCACACCATGATAATACGAGGACATTTGATAAAGCGACAGATTTAAAGTGCTCGATGTACACGATGGTCTTTGGTCGGATGGAGTTTCGAAGTCGTAAGCCTCCGATTGCTGACCCACGATTCTACCAACTGGGGTAACGGGTCCTTAAGATAAACCAAGGGCTCTGTCTCCGGGAAATGCTGCTAGTTCTGCTCAGTGTCTTAAAGACGTCTCGCCCCAATTACCGTTGCTTCAGCCCAACTCTATTTTTATTTAAACTTGGAAATTTTTCTGCATCCCTTCTAATCCCTGGAAGACAAAAGGTTGGTTTTGGGGTTTTATGGCCAGATATTTATATATTTAGCATTACCCCATTAATTTGGCTATTTATATATTTTCTCCCAGCCAGACACGGAGTAAGGATGATCAAAAGGAACCACGGTCATTTTCTCTTTGAACGGATGGCGATATATAAGAATATTTGACCATTTGTTCAGAGGGAAAGTGACCAAATGGTTCATTCTGGTCATCAGTTATCAGCGACTGGTGGGGAGAAAATGCCAGATTAAATTTTGGGTTCAAAGTCTGTAAAACGAAGTTTTGCAAAACTTGCTTTGAAGTTGCATGGGAAAATTTCCCGTTACCGAAATATTACCAGGTTTACAAAAACACGATATTTTTTATTTCTTGTGCTTGTCTCGGCGTGGAATCTTGTCATTTGCAAAACTAACCATATCATGATGGGCCCAGACATATCATCATTAGAAAATACTGACCATATCTTGATCTCATCGTACAAAATGGGCAGTATCTCTATGAAAAGATATCTCGTAATTAGCAAAATTGGTCAGATCTTCATAGATGCGATATCTCATCGAAACAAAATGGAGAGTTAATAATTTGCTTTAGATCTTACTTTAGAGAACCGGTTGTATAACAGTAGACAACAAAATCCATATCAACATGGAGATATGAGGCTGCCAGAATTCTTATATGTACAACAATTTTTTGACTTGAGATTACTTAGATCAATATTTAAAAAAACCTGTCTGTCAAAAGCCACACAGGGATTTGTTATTGGATTTTTAATCAGCTCATGAATTTTTGAAGTCTTTTGTCCTATTATGTTTCCATAGTTTGCAAATATATATCTTGTAAGCAACAGTTTCACACAAGTGCTCTACTCATGAACAAGATCTGTTTAGTTTGAAATCTACTATTCAACAATTATGTGGTTAACTGTGACCAAATATTAACCACTTGGAAAAACTTAAGATCAACTTTGTAATATAAACACGTATTATCAAGTTGACTCCGGGAGTAGTTAGTATCAGCTGCTTGACGTGTACTTTTATGGTCGATTTTCGAGAGGAAATATCATCGGCACCACTCCACGAAAGGAACACATTTGCAAAATCAATTGTTAAATTGAAACTGAAGCCTGTGACTTCCCCATCATAGTAAAGAGAGTATTTTCTTGACCTGACATGTATTAAGAGTTTATTTTATATGACTTCTGAATTAAATATTATAAGTGGTACCTACCAAATATTCAACTCTATCTACTGGAGTACCACCCTCATCTTCACCATACTTCCAAACATTCCACATGATTGTCACAGAATTGTTGGTTTGCGAGATCAGCGTGGGAGGAGAAATCAACATCGGAGGATCTGTAAAGAAAGATTATTATAAAAAATAGTGTCTGACATCGTTTAAATTTGGAAGGAACAGTTTAAAGGTTAAACAAATTGCAGATTGTTTTAGAAATGTCTGTTATACTTAAATTACAACAGTTAGGATTACTAACCAACAACAGTTAGGATTATCTTTTTCATGTCAAAGCCATGATCATTTCGAGCTGTGCACAGGAACTGAAACTTTCCGGATCTATCTGGCTTCAGTTTCACCACTACTTGGTGCTGGTTTTTTTCGAGATTCCTGGTACTCAGTCGTAATCCTGGAAACTCGCTGCAATAGGAAAAATGATTTAAATATTAGCTTTAGTTGCGAAGATATATGCTAGATTGCAAATGCCAGTTTATATAATAAAATGTGGGAGTAAAACTCAACGGTCGCAACAGACCGCACCATCGCAAATTAGCGACAAAGTTTTCGTCGCCAAGCGGCTATATGATAGGCATACGGCGGGTTTCCATATTCTAAATTTGTCGTCATTTTGAAAACAAAAGTTATCAATTACTGACGATGGTACCTTGTTCTTGAGTCTAATGTGGAATGGTCAACACTTATTATTAGAGTGATTATATTAAAAACTGATTCTGAAAATTATGTAACCTGTCTCAAAGTTTCATGATCAGAATTGCTCAGGCAGCTCTTAAATAGAAATAACGAAGTGAAAATACTAGAAATAACCTCCCAGATGTTGAATTATTTTCCCTAATCTAAATATTAAATCTATTTTTGAATTAAACACAGAAAAATATTTAAATTTCCAATTCAAGAATCATTTGTTTCGGCGAATTTTTATATTCAATCTAGAACATTTTAAAATGAATTGAATGAAGAATATTTATTGAATGCAACAGGCATAGATACAAAATCACAGATTCTAAATTTATTTTTTTTGTTTCCGTTTTCATTTTTGACCGGAGGAATGATTTTCCAGCAGACGATAAAAAACAAATATACTTTTAACTGGAGTTATTTAGTTCTTTCTATCTCCTAGATAGTTAAAGATAGAGTAGAAGTTTTAACGGAAATCTGCGGAAAATTTCGCATTAAATCTATACCTAAAAATATGATTTTCTTTAAATAAATAAAATTTTTAAATTGAATATCTTTTGCATTTTTGCAAGATATTGTTTGGTCACGTCAACCTTCGCATACAAAAAATAAAAAGATTACATTTCCTGCCCTTACAATTTCAGCGAAAGAAAGCAAAAAATATAAAACATTTTGACTGGCATTGTTTAGTTCTTTTTTATAAAATCGGGATCGTTAGACAGATTAAAAATTTCAACGGATTTGAAATCTGCGGAAATTTTGACACCATATAGATACCTTATACGTTTGATGTTTTTTATAATAAAAAGTTTTTCAATTAAATATTTAGATTTTCGCAAGGAGATTGTGACGTCACTCCGAATTCCCATTTGGTTTGCTTCGAAAACCAACACCATGGGCACCATGGCAACCAACACCACCGTTATGGCTATTATCCAATTTACGAGGCATACCATAGTTCATAATATTCATTATTTGGTTTGCGAAGCAAATCATATTGAAATTCGCAGGGAAGTCATTCTAATAAGCTACGAATTTTCATTTGGTTTGCTAAGCAAACCAACACCATGGGCAACGCCATGATGGCTGTTATCAAATTTGGCCGTATTGGACAATGACGAGGCCATCACGGCGTTGCACGTGGTGTTAGTTTGAAATACAAACCAAATGGGAATTCGTAGCAATCACCGGGGGTTAGCGAGCAGTGGTCACACCTGACCCAACGAAAAGAACTGTCACGGGCAACGCCATGCTGGTCACTCAGTGGCTAGAAGATATTATAAAAGAAGGTAGTTAATTAACATCCCATTGGAACAACACAACAGGTTATTGGCAACGGTCAGGAATTAATCCCAAAGGTATAGATCCAAGAACAACACATCGTTAATTTGAACCATCAGATGACGAGAGCAACACATGAGCTGGCACCCCACTTTCCAAACTTCCAGACCACGTGAAGGTGAGGATATTTGAGCCCACGGCAGATTTAAAGTGCACCAGCCCCAGTTACAAGACGGTATTTGTTTGGACCGAGTTTCGAATCCTCAACCCTCCGATTGCTAATAATGTTATTCCCCCAACCGGATTACAGCGGCCCTTTTAAAAATTTGGATTTGTGAAAAGTTAATTCTTTGTTGCCGAACTATTGTTGGCAGTGTTGTCGTTGCAAGACCACACAACAATTAATCGATATTTTCAGAACTTTAACCCTAAAACACTTTTCCATCAACTTGTTTCTAATATCGTCGGTCGCATTTCCAACATTTCAACCCATTTTCAGAATCTGCGAAACATATGTTAACTCCTACCCAGTAGTGCGAAATAATGTTTAGAAAAGTCTAAGATGGGAAGAGCTTGCTCACCTGCAGGATATGTTCAACTTGGGTTCCGGAACTGCATCCGCCGTACAGGATATAAACGTATGTTGTCCCATATTCACTTCCTCATCCGTAGCGGCAACTATCTGCGGCTCACCTGGTGGAATGAATGAACAGAGATCTCTACATGACATCACCAAGCATCAGTGCGATTGTACTCAATTTCAGGAAATATAATTCGGAAAAGGATTCGGCATGTATGATGCTCAGTAAGTACGTATGCTGTGTAGAAAAGCCCTTTTAGAAGCTATTGCTTTGGTATTTTCAGTCTTACATGTCTTAATTATAATGTAAAGGTCAAATGAAAATACATATTCAAAATTATCTCAATTTTGAAAAAATAATATATTAAAGCTCAGAAAAATAATACTTGTGCGTCTGTACTCAATTTCAGGAAATATAATTCGGAAAAGGTTTCGGCATGTATGATGCTCAGTAAGTATGTATGCTGTGTAGAAAAGCCCTTTTAGAAGCTATTGCTTTGGTATTTTCAGTCTTACTCGTCTTAATTATAATGTAAAGGTCAAATGAAAATACATATTCAAAATTATCTCAATTTTGAAAAAATAATACATTAAAGCTCAGAAAAATAATACTTTCCTCGGTTAAGTTGTTCCTTCTTATATCCCTACATTAAGATAAGCTAGAGTGATTCGGTGAGTTCTTGCACGTTGGAAACGTTCAAGGTTTAGCATAGGATTAAAACATATATTTTATGGACATTCCTAGACCACAAGATGACTAGGAGAGTGTTGCTTTGTATATTGCAATATCTTCATAAGTTCTGACAACTCGATAGAGAACTGTGTGATATGACAATCACATCAAATATTGTTTTGTCCTGAAAGCAGGGAAACACAACCTACAGGAAATTTGGTGCAATTTCCAGTCCCCTTACAAATCCTTGAACTTGAGGAGAAACCAAGTTCATCACCCCTCGATTCCGAGAAAATGAAACGAAGACCTGCCAACCTGGCAATTTCAAAAAGCCTGAGACTTTTATCGACATCACGGCCTATTTTACCTATGATAACTTATGTATGATCACACTATAAAAAGGGTAAGGGATTTACAATTTACTAAGAAATACACATACTAAAAAGAAATACTCAAATTTTGTATTAAATATTTTATTTATTAAGAGTTGCAACAGTTGCTGATTTAGCATTTTTCAAAAAAGTGGAATCAAAATTTCTTTCATAACAAACTTGTTTTTGATTGGCCTTAACAATAACTAAATTCTCCAAATTCTGTATGTTAAGACATGCTCTGAATTGGGTTTGTGTTTTTGTACAAAAACTAAATACCCTTTCACAACTTGCATTGCTATGAGGTAAAGTCAAAATTGCTAGCATAAAATCTGCTAATTTTTTGTAAGCAGAATTATTAATTTTTCCAATTTCAAACCATTTGGAATCAATTCTTTCTTTTGATACTAGTAATTCAGAAATATCCTCACACTGTAGACCACAGAACTGAGACTGTAGAGTATCAAGATACAAGTCCTTATCATTATCACCCAAAACTTTGACCAAAACAGGGTACCTTTCAGCAAGAAACTTAATGCTAGAAAAAGAAGCATGGGCAATATTATCTAAGCAGAAGCTAATAGCTTCTAAAGCAATATTATCTAACTTCAGCATTAATCAAAATATCATTTTTAAAAGGAAATTTAAGAAACATATAGTTGCAAACTTTGACAAAATAATTTCTGACAGTTAAATAAAACATTTTGCGAAAATTCCGAAAAAAAACTCAGAAAGCCGGAGATTTGACGAAAAAGCCTGAGAAAAGACTCTAAAAGCCTGAAACCTGAGATTTGACCAAAAAGCCTGAGACTCAGGCTAAAAGCCTGAGAGTTGGCAGGTCTGGAAACGGGTGCGCTTTCACCCTTCACGCAATGGGGTTGATATCTGATGTGGCGCAATGTCACTCGGCCAATAGAAGGGAAACGCCAACGCTAAAAAATAAGACGGACGGAAGCTTTTCGGTTGTGGCCAGCGATTTCCAAAAAATATGGTAACTCTACAGTGAAACGATGTACTGAATGAACTGAATGAAAAATAAACGAAGTTACAAAACAGAATACGGCTGCCTTTACTGTGTCGTCACAAAAGTTCACCAATAATAGAAATCTCTAGATTCCAGAAGGAAAGAACCACCTGATTCCAAAAGAAGGAACCTGCATAACCCGATGCCTTACTTCAACCTGGCGGTCACCACATATAAAGGTATGTCCGTATTTCTTTCCGATACCGATTGAGAACTCCACTCATTCCGATCGAACCTGTGGTCAAAACTGGATATTGGCATCCAGATCAAAATTGGGTATATCAACCAGTACAAACTGTATCAAACTATTGAAGCGTTGGTGCCAAAAGTTAACAATCAAAAATAAGATGTCATGTTTTTAAACCTCATGGTGGTTGTTTCGACGAGATGTCCCGTCATTAACAAAACTGGACAGAACTTGATAGAGGATATATCTCATGATTAGCTAAACCAGTCAGATCTTGATGGACGAGATATCTCGTCGAAACCTCTTCGAGGAAAAACAAGAATAATCATTTCTTTACTTTAAAAACTATTTTCCAAATATGGTTATTTTTTGGATGATCATGCCCTTATTATTTGAAAATTCTGAAAAAGGAGTCTCAAAGTCTACAATCTTGTATTCAGTTGTCACATTTTAAAAGTAATTTTGAAAACAAACATTTTGCATAGAAGTAAAGGAGTCTTGGTTTTTAAAAGTTACCTTTGCACTGAACCACAGAAATGAAATCATATTCTCATTTACATTAGTGCAATACAATGACGGAGCAATAATACATCGATTCAAAAATAGGTGACTGAACCTTTACGGAATTTAAAACAATAAATCTAAAAATGTTTACACGGAAAAAATACAAAATTGTTATTATTGTAAACAAGTGGACCTAAAAAGTTGCATTATTGGAACCATAATCAAAATCTGCCGTCGGAGAGTGAAAGGCTTCACATCTGTGAGGTACAAGATGGTTCATTGTCTATTTTTTAATGGCGCAAGGTTAAAATTTGTTCAAGTTGTGCAAAACGATGTTTTTTCATCAAGTAAATTTGTGTGATTAAGAATACGTTGACTTTGGCTAGAGAGTGAGAAAAAAACTGAGGGTCTTTCTATCGTAGTTAGGGTCAGCGTTAGGTTTTCTATCTTAACTGGGTGGTCAGAATCAACCCAAAAATTATAATACCATGTAATTATTTGTCGAAACAAACCTTACAAATAATATCTGTTCGATTAGACGTGGCATTCCTGCGATATTCGAGTCGAAAATCTTACGACGATACTTCTGGTCATCAGACATTTCAGCGCTAAAACACTTAAGAATCCTAGGATGGATGGTAGGTAGTTGAATTAACGTCGGGCTCATAACGGGCTCTTGATGACGGTCCGGTATTTAATCCGGAGGGAAAGATGCAAGGGCAACACTCCGTCATTTTGAAAGACGGTCTGAGGACGCGGTCACTACCTGAGCTGACACCCCACTGTCCAAATTTCCACACCATTGAGGTGTGGAAATTATTTGAGGCCACGACAGATTTATCATACACCAGCTCAACTTACACGATGGTCTCTGGCTCGGGAGCAGAATGTGCTTAAAATTGCTACGTACGTCGCAGAACAAAGTCTTAGCAGAACAATTTTTCCTTCATTTTATCAAAATTTTGGCCGATTTGTTTTTCAATCATAAGTTACGATGTTTTGCAGCACAAAGCGCACTAATCGCCACACCTTTTTTTCTTTCCTAGCTATGGAACAACCTCCCTACACCATCCAAATTACCACAAACACTCTACAAATAATACATCTTCCATGTCAAGGTCACAATATTTAACTTCAAAAGTGATCGACAGAATTGCAAATTCTGAAAGTATGCCTTGTTTTAAAATAAAGTGAGTTAATTTTGATGTTTTATTAAAAATATGTAATGCATATTTAGCGGGTAATTGTGTTTGACGTCTGATTTTGATTTGACTGCAGTTTTCAAAATTGGGACCAAATGACTGCAGAACAATTGCAATTGCTAGGAGTTGTGTTGCAGAACACTGAATATAATTCTGCACCTGGTGTCTCTGGTTGGATTTAGTTTCTAACTGGTAATCCTCCAGATGTAAATCTGCTTCTCTTCTCACCGGGATGTCACGCTCAAAAGTTTGGATGGATAGATTCGAAAGAGTTCGCTACAATATCAGTTGTACATTGCGCATCTCCGGAAAGCCACGTCCCCTTGAGAAACGGACACTTTTTCGTGTTGTCTTTGGCGAAGGAATCTCTTATTATCATTGAAGTGCATTGGATTCAGATCACCTTGTATAACACTCTTTCGAAAAGTGATATAAAATTCATTTTTAAGGGAAGGGTCACACGCGTGGTGTCATACATACTTTCGTTGCAAGTGTGTCCTCTCCACCTTCCGTCACAGGCACAAGAACCGTCCACCCTGTTGCATTGAGCGCCATTGGAGCAGACGCAAGTGTTCACACAGTTAACGCCATATGTGTTCTGAGGACATACTGTAACAGAAAAATACATTTCATCATACGAGTATCACCTGTTTAATATCAAATAAAAATTCCTTTTTCAGGGAATCAAGTATGTGTGGCAGTAAATTTTAGCTCACGGAAACAGAGTTCAGAATATCAAATATTTTGTATTTTTTTTTCTTACAGGGTATAAAATAATTGCTGTTCCCTACAGAAATAATATCCAATGACAGGGAATAAATATATACAATCGAAGAAGAGGAAGACGTACACAAATAGTTATATGGTAAAGCCAAAAACTTTTCTCATTGCAATAGATTCTTATCGAAGTGAAGTCATCAAAATATTTATCCACTTGAGAAACAATTATACACTTCAAAAAATCTAAAACAAATTTGATACTATAAATGCTTTAAAGGTTCCATCAAAAATAATTTACTGTTTCTTGTGATATAATATATATTTAGTTATATATTCATTTTGAAATACGACGTTTTTAAGATCCGTTCGTATTTTTAAATTTGGCTCAGACTCGAAACCAGTACAAGCGTAATCGATAATTTTATAGATGAAAGTTTTTATGCTTGCTGTTCTAAAGATCTGTCCACTATCACGGGATTATAACATATCCTCTTTCTGATCGTTTATTTTACACTAAGTCTATAACAAAAAGAGATAGAAAGCATGAGCTGTTGATTTCGAAAGCGTAATTATCTTACCGATTTCCCTTTCACATTGTCACATTGTCTAGCACACCTGTAATACAGATATATTCTTACTTGATATTCATAATAGTTTTCCACGTGGCATTGCAAAGTTACAAAGTCAAAACAAGAAGTTACACCAGGAAGGAGTAGACCTGTTAAATGAAATTTGGAGGAGTGGTAATTGGTAAATGGTAATTTTAGTTAACGTCGTACTAGAGCAACACAACGGGCTATTGCCGACGGTCCGAAATCAGTTCCTTAAGGGAAAGAATCGAGGACAACACCTCGTAATTTTGAACCAAGGTCAGATGACGAAGCAACACCTGAGCTGGCACCCCACTCTCCAAACTTCCACGCCAACCCAACGTGAGGACTTTCGGCCACGACAGATTTAAGGTGCACCAGCCGCTACATCATACGCTTACAAACATCCATGCCCGGACCCGGATTCGAACCAGGAACCTTCCGATCTAGAGGCTAACACCTTAACCACTATACCGGTTTGGAGGAGTGGTACATCTGCGTTGGAGATGCAAATGATCACATTTTCAGAATAGTTTGAGCATGCGCCACGAAATTCATTTCGACTCATGCTGTTGTGTTGGTTACATCATTTCTCATTGACTTATGCCTCGTGAAAAAATTTGCGAGGAATTTAAGCAAATGGGAGAGTTGGACAGAAGCCGAGTCATTGGCCTCCTAGAAGGTGGGAGGTCTAATCGACGGATTGCACAACATATTGGTTGCAGTGATGTTACTGTTGCACGCTGTTGGCACAACAAGTCACAGGTGAACGTTAACCATGCTCAGGAAGACCTAGAGAAACCGGACCGAGAGAGGAGAGACGTGTTGTAAGACATACGCGTACTGTTCCAACAGCCACTGTTGCAAACCTCCAAAGGGCAGTGGGAACCTCTCTCGATCATCCAATAAGTGATAGCACCATGTGTCGATCGCTTCACGACGTGGGACTAAGCTCACGTATACCGTTACGACGACTGCATTTAACAGCATTGCATCGCCGTCAAAGACTGGAATGGTGTCGTGCCAGACGGACATGGGGAGTCGAATGGCATCGAGTGGTATTTTCTGACGAATCCAGCTTCTGTCTGGGTGGAGACAACAATAGAATAAGTGTGTGGCGCGGCAACGTGGTCAGCGCCAAGATTCATGGTTTGTTGTGCAGCGCTACACGTCCAGAAGACCTGGTGTCATGGTGTGGGGTATAATTGCGTATGATGCCAAATCACCTTTGGTATTCGTTACGGGCTATTTGACAGGCCAGCGTTGCTTGCAAGAAATTTTACAGTCAGTTACGCTCCCATTCCTAAACTCCCGTAGTAGCTTTTTCAAGAATACAATGCTCGACCCCATATTACTGCCGTACCTAGAGCTTGTCTACGACACGACGATACCTTACCATAGCCGGCATACTCACGGAACCTGTCCCCGATCGAGAATGTATGGGATGCCATTGGACGAGATGTCATCACTCCACACATTCAGCATCAAGTAATGGTAGTTAGGAAGCTGAATTAACGTCGTACGAGAGCAACATAACGGGCTATTGACGACAGTCCAGGATCAATTCCCTAAGGGAAACTTCCGAGGAAAACACCACGTATTTTGAATCACGGTCAGATGACGAGGCAACAATTGAGCTGGTTCCCCACTCTCCAAACTTCCACACCAACCCAATGCGAGGACTTTCGGCCTAGACAGATTTAAGGTGCACCTACTGCCTCTAAGCTTACAAACACCCTTACACTGGCCCGTATTTTAACCATGAACCTTCATATCTAGAGGTTAACACCTCAACCACCAGACCGGTTGGTCGGCGTCGACTGTCCGGGATCTATCCCAAAGAGAAAGAACTGAGGACAACATTTTTTCATTTTGAACCACAGTCAGATGGCGAGAAAACACATGAGCTGGCGTCCCACTCACCAAAATTTCTCACAGTCAACGTGTGGACATTTGAGGCCACTATATATTTAACGGGCACCGGCTCCCACTTACACGGCAATCTTTGTTTGAATCAAGTTTCGAAACGACAGCCCTCCTGTTGTTAACCTGTTACTCTTCCAAACGGGCTACTGCGGTAACCTCCAAAAACTAGAATCAATTCAAAATTCTGCTCTACGTATTATCAGTGGTTATCCCTGGTACTACAAAAAATATAAAATCCGCGAAGACCTAAAAATTACTGAACTTAAAAAATTCTTCAGTAAACTTGCCATAAATTTCTACGCTAATCTTGAAATAATAGATAATCCCGCTATCCAGTGTATCCCAACCATCGTCAACCTCAGTACAGTAAAAAGCCTAGGGCTATACTTAAAAATTAATTTTTTTTCTTTCGATATAATTTAAAACTTTCCTTCAGTATTATTCTTTTTTTTTTAATTAGCTCACTTCTGTCATCCTTCATCTGATGTATAGCACTAGTTGGGCTTGTCTCTGACTTCGCCCAACTACTCATTCAGCCATTTTCATTGGATCACCTATGACACGCACACCACCATATATAATTCAGCCGAACTTAAAACTGCTCAGTACCCCTCAAAATTCAGAGGGAGATAGAAGGCCAAGGTTCTCCGGATCACACGTTTACCGGACCGTCGTCAGTAGCCCGTTGTGTTGCTCTACGACGTTAACTAAAATTACCATTACCGGATCACACGTTATTTTGCTTTCGCTACCGTGGTCCTTGTCACGTAATCGACATACACATGCAAGGTAAGTTTTAGTGATACAGAACTGAGAAATACGATAAATCGATTCGAACCCGCGCCGCCTAGCGCCTGCAGGCTGTGTTAGCGCGATGGGCGAATCCACTCAGAAACGGCATATCTCACTCGGTACGAGGGAGAGGTAGACAGTGAAGAAACTGAGTGAAAGAACTCACGTGTTTGGCAGTCGTTCCCCATGTATCCTGCTTCACAGTCGCCGTCGCAATCCCCCGTGATCCTGTCGCAAGGGGACGAGGTGTCCTCATGGCAGTGGCAGGTGGATGCACAGTTGGGGCCGAAGCGACCAGGAGTACACTCTGCACGGAAGAGAAGACATCGAACAATAAAATTATAATCCTTTATATCATTATATTAAATTGGTGTTCGAAATAAAAACGACACTATCGATCTCTATAAATCTGACAGACAGCTTGATTTTTAAAGAGGTATGGTACATGTGATGCATGATTATTTAAATCTATTAACAAATCATTTTTCTATATATAAGAGGCCAACCTTTAACCTTCCAAGTGGTTTCAACGAGGTATCTCGTCCATGACTCCATTAAGGATCTGGTCAGTTTTTTTATTATGACGAAATACAATGGGATTTGATGGACGAGAGATATCTCCTCCATTAAGAATCTGGTCAGTGTTCTTATTATGACGAAATACGATGGGATTTTGATAGTCAAGAGATATCTCCTCCATTAAGGATCTGGTCAGTTTTCTTATTATGACGATATACGATGGGATTTTGATGGACGAGAGATATCTCTCCATTAAAGATCTGGTCAGTTTTTTTATTATGACGAAATACGATGGGATTTGATGGTCGAGAGATATCTCCTCCATTAAGGATCTGGTCAGTGTTCTTATTATGACGAAATACGATGGGATTTGATGATCGAGAGATATCTCCTCCATTAAGGATCGCCGACCAACCGGTATAGTGGTTAAGGTGTTAGCCTCTAGATCCGAAGGTTCCTCGTTCGAATCCGGGTTCGGGCATGGATGTTTGTAAACGTATGGTGTAGAGGCGGCTGGTGCACCTTAAATCTGTCGTGGCCGAAAGTCCTCACGTTGGGTTGGCGTGGAAGTTTGGAGAGTGGGGTGCCAGCTCAGGTGTTGCTTCGTCATCTGACCGTGGTTCAAAATTACGAAGTGTTGTCCTCGGATCTTTCCCTTAAGGGACTGATCCCGGACCGTCGTCAATAGCCCGTTGTGTTGCTCTAGTACGACGTTAACTAAAATTACCAATTACCATTAAGGATCTGGTCAGTTTTTTTATTATGACGAAATACAATGGGATTTGATGGACGAGAGATATCTCCTCCATTAAGGATCTGGTCAGTGTTCTTATTATGACGAAATACGATGGAATTTGATGGTCGAGAGATATCTCCTCCATTAAGGATCTGGTCAGTGTTCTTATTATGACGAAATACGATGGAATTTGATGGTCGAGAGATATCTCCTCCATTAAGGATCTGGTCAGTGTTCTTATTATCACGAAATACGATGGGATTTTGATAGTCGAGAGATATCTCCTCCATTAAGGATCTTGTGAGGTTCGGAGGTTCTCCGGCCAACACAGGGAGGAATGTCTGGCAGGGGGGACATCTTCTAGGGACGTTGGCTGAGGTTTCTGAAAAAGGTCACCCGGGTCAGGAGGAGAAAAAGGGGAGAGGAAAAAGGAAGAAGAGATTCGACCCACGGAGACTGGAGAAAACGGACGTGAGGGGCTCTCTGCTGCTGTTTTCTACTATATTCATAGATAACCGAGAATGTTCAAATAAAAATATATTAAATGTATCTATGAAGTGTTGCCCTCTCCAGTAGATGAAACGAACCACCTTCACACTCACCAGAGATATAGAGATAGAGAAAGGGTGAGGTGTGATAAACTGTCGCAGTCGACAGGATGTACGGTGGAGAGGGACGCTGGATTCCGATGACCAAAGCGGGTGAATGAACGAGGGACGTGATGGAAAGAGATCGAGCCTGAACGGAATTGGATTAACATTGGAAGAGGGATCCCTTTCGCAACCTGGATAATTGTTGGTTGCATACCAGGAGCGTTGGAAGAAGCGATCGACGAGGCCGGATGTGATGGAATAGGAGCGATCCTGGACCGAGGGGCGTCCACATCGGAAGAGTGATCCTGGAGATGCGCTTGTTGTCGACTAGGTGCGATGGAAGGAAAATGCTGGTTCGAGCGTCGTGCTATGGAAATGATGAGATACAGATCAGAAGGGGTTACGTCTGATGAGTGATCCAGTGTGCAACTTGAAAGATGTCCGAGGACTGTGCGTCGCAAGGGAGAAGAGATGGAAATACGCTTTTGGCAGTCAACTCATATACCTTAAAGGGTACTGGGGTAAGTCCCTTCTGAATTGATCCAGTGAGCCATTAAATATACAGGGGGGATAACACATATATGAATGAGAAGCAGTGTTGTGTGATTATTTTATATATTTGTGCTATGATGTGTATTTATTTTGATGGGGCTATGGATCGTAGGATTTAATGTGTAATGAACATCAGCTAAGGGCAAATAATAGTGTAACAATATGCAGATGTATTTAATATAATTAGTTACTTATTGAAAGTGTTTGAATATTTAATAGAGTGACTAGGGGAATTATAATGGAACATCAAAGTGCATGTTTGAAAAATATTTGTGTATTTGCTTGAGTAATTATTGAAGATGGTTGTTATTGTTAAAAATGATTGTGTTTACACGGGGATCACTATGGCATTTCTTGGGAGAGCTAAGATGGAGGAGATGAGATATTTTGCAATCGAATTAGGGGAGGAGGTACCGTCGAATGCAAAAGTCGCGGATTTAAGGAAAATAATACTAGGATCACAATCATACGAGGAAGAATTTGTAAAGGTTTGGGTAACAGAGAGATATTATTAATGAAAGAGAGAAAAGAGAAGCTGAAAGGGATTGGGTAGAAGCTGAAAGGGAGTGGAAATTTAGGCGGATGGGGGGGGGGTGGCTCAGAATGAAGCGAGAAAGGAATTTAGAGGAGCAGAGGAGCGAGTGAAAGGAGCTTGGGCAGAGGCCGAAAACAGGTATAAAGCTGCTCGGGAAGAGGCGGATGAGAGATTGTCAATTTATGAAATGAAATTGAGGGGATTAGAAATGCAGGATAAAAGTGTAGAAAGAAGGGAAGGAGGTGAAATTGAAAACGCAATTTCTAAGGAAGATAGGGGAAGGAGCGATCTCGCTCAGGAGGAGAGGAAGGGGCAGGAAAACAGAACTGACCCTTCCTCAACCGATGTTAAGAAGTCAGCGGAAACTTCGCAGGACGAAGAACGGGGAAAGGAACTCGTGGGCGAAGAAACGGGGAGAAACGCTATCGCGACCCAGTGGGAGGTGGCTGAAGGTCACCAAAAGACACAGGACGATATGGATGACCCAACGGATTCATCGGGAAGGGACCAACCGGACATTCCTGGTTGCTCTCAGGGAAGGGGAGAGTCTCAGATGTAGTCGAGTGAAGGGGAAAAGGCGAAGGTCTCGGAAAGGGGGTGGAAACCCCAGTTTATCACACCTCACCCTTTCTCTACCTCTATATCTCTGGGGAGTGTGACGGTGGTTCGTTTCATCTACTGGAGAGGGCAACACTTCATAGATACATTTAATATATTTTTATTTGAACATTCTCTGTTATCTATGAATATAGTAGAAAACAGCAGCAGAGAGCCCCTCACGTCCGTTTTCTCCGGCCTCCGTGGGTCGAATCTCTTCTTCCTTTTTCCTCTCTCATTTTTCTCCTCCTGACCCGGGTGACCTTTTTCAGACACCCCAGCCAACGACCCTAGAAGATGTTCCCCCTGCCAGACATTACTCCCTGTGTTGGCCGGAGAACCTCCGAACCTCACAGATCTGGTCAGTTTTCTTATTATGACAAAATACGATGGGATTTGATGGTCGAGAGATATCTCCTCCATTAAGGATCTGGTCAGTGTTCTTATTATGACGAAATACGATGGGATTTGATGATCAAGAGATATCTCCTCCAATAAGGATCTGGTCAGTTTTCTTATTATGACGAAATACGATGGGATTTTGATGGACGAGAGATATCTCCTCCATTAAGGATCTGGTCAGTTTCGCTAATGATTAGAAACCTAGTTTAGAAAACCACAACGAGGGTTAAGAGTCCATTAAGATAGATTAAATTAATATATGACATTGAATGATGTTTGTATACCAATTTCGAAAAATGAATCGCAAATTTTAATATCCGTTGGCCCCAATCACTCAAAACGAATAATTGGACAAAATTGATCTCCACTAGGCTAAGATTTAAATCTTCAGATTGACAAAATTCTGATTTTGTTCCATCCTTAGACAGTCCACACATTGGTATAATATTCGTCTTGCGACATTAACTTGACTGAAATAAGGCATGCGCTCCGACATGTTTTCTGTCCAGAAATTGATTACACATGCACATATTGCGTGTTTTACCGCATACTTTTCAAGTGTGTGGTCGGGCCTATTCATTTAGACTTCATTTCGTTATTCCATAGAGACAATCTCGCCTTAAACCATGTCTTTAAATCCACTCTTTTATAAACATTCAAGTACCTTTCGAGGATTTTTGAAGAATTTCCGAAAGGTTTTCAAGGACCCCATTTTGTTAATGATGAATATTCATATATTAGGCTGGTTGGTTGGGTATGTATGGCACAAGTACAATATTAAGTCCAGCACAAGACTGTCAGCTTTATATTTTCCTTATTAAAGGAATCAACTTTGCGTATATTTTGCTTTGTGTATATTACAACTTTGCATACAAACGGTACAGCGCTATCTATCGGTGAAAATTTGAATTACAAATTTACTTGGGATTTAAAAAAAATCCGTATCTTTGACAAGCTTTTTGTTGCAAGCCGCACTCTTGGTTACCAATTTGTTTATGCTATGATTCTTTGAAAACTACAAATTTATTGGATACCCTGTATTCTATGGAATGTAATGTCATTCATAGGTACGGGTGAATAGTTATTTAAATTTCGTTACTCAGCGATGTAACAGATCTTACCTGCCTGACAAGTGAATCCAGCCCATCCAGCTTCGCAGCCTGAGTAGCAAAATCCATCTTTGTCGCAGTTGTGATTTCCGCCTTCACAGTGACACGTCGACTCGCAGTTTTCGCCAAATCTACCACTCCGACACGCTACATAACGAAAACATACGCATTTAGTACACTCGCATTCAGAATCATGTAGTTGCCCAAACCTCTTAACGTCAAAGTGCCATTTGCAAGAATGTTGTGAAAGTGCTAAAAGAATTTATATAGTCCTCTTATATTTTTGTTTAAAAGGTACAGGTTTTGTTTACTGTTACACACCATTAAACCTTATTTTGTTCAGTCTCATTCAAATGTGGGTCCTTAGTATGAGGCTCTTTAAGTTAGACGTGAGAAAGGCAGAGCAACTCAGTCTACCTAACAATGTGGTCGTGTAATGGAAGATTGCTACCGTAGTGTGATGGGTAAACTTTAGCAGCCGAGTGTGAATGCAGCAAGCAGTATGTTGAAATGAGGCTCAGTGATAATGAATAGTGATACTGTGATAGGGTATAGGAGCAGGGGCTTTTATCACAAGCCTTCAGACATTGTTGGAAGTGATTTGATTCAACTACTCATCGCATCTATATATATAATTCTCTTACGTGGCACGCAAAAAAGACGTTATTTGTTAACGCGTTTTGGCAACATTGTACGATTGTTTAAAACAGGGCCTCGCGCATCAATTGAATTTATAAGCGCTATCGGATGAAATTTTATTGAAAAAAAAAGGAATTTTAGTTGAGCTGTGTTGCAGTTTATAATAGAAATCAAAGTAAGTGGATGATCTTTTCAGGGCCATTTTAAAACGGTACTTTTCAGGGCCAGCAATTATAGTTCAACAAGATGCTTGCACTACAACTTTCGGCAACAAACTCAATGAAAAAGTGTGGGTGGTTCGAGTGCTGGGGAAATGTACACAAACAACATGATGGGTATACAATTTCCAAAGCAGCGCTCACATTTCGAGTCCAAATTTGCTCAAAGGTTTCATTTGAATTTTGATTTTAGAGGTACTGTATATATGTTTTCTGTGATACAGCAATTTTAGATTTGAAAAACATTTTTTTGGAATATCATATTTTGTAAACAATCACTTCTGCTAGGACACATGTCTTCATTGATGCGAGCGAAGCGAGCATACGTTCGCGCAGCGAAACAATGAGGATTGCGATGCAATCCTACGGGGGTTGGCGAGCGTTAGCGAGCAGGGGGTGGGCCCCCTAGTACATATATATGCTCCGAATGAGGCGAGCAGCATCTGTAATCTGGTTCGTGAACCCCAAGTAGCTTTGAACTGAAGAGTTAAAATAGGAGGTCAAAGGTTAGTTGGGACTTTTCTCATGTAGTAGAAAATCTACTTCTGCTTTTTGATGCGATCCAAATATCACAAGAGTTCCACTTTCGGGAACCACCTTATCCACGTCACTAATCTTAGTAAGCTTTTTAGTACATTTTAGTTCAACTACAGTCCGCTTCCTTGATTCTTTGATGGACCTTGATAGTAGGTAATTATTATTTTTTTAAATCAATTGAAATTATATCGATGGCTTTGTCAAATTGTTAAAAAATATAACGTGACGCGGAACTTTAGTAATTGGTTTAGGTGTATCGGTGACGAAAAAGATTGAAAATCGCTGCTCCAGAATATTATAATCGCTTTCAAACAATCAAGCAGCATTATTTCAGCAATTCCCACTTGCAATCAGTAAATAGTGATAAGAACCATTTTCTAACCAGATAACAAGAACCATATAACAAGAACTATCATCTTCATTCCATGAAGATAGTTGCATACATACTTCCACACGTGGGTCTTTCCCAGCCATCCTCACAACCTGATGAGCAATGCCCCGTGATAATGTGGCAGTGTTCGTTTCCAGCGCAGTGGCACTCCCTTTCGCAGCTGGGGCCGTAACTTCCGGGCATGCAATACACCAACGTCGTAGTATCGATGTACGTGTTGTTTGAATTAGGATCTGAAATGAAAGAGGCTAGCTTGAAAAAAGGAAACTCAATTTTAACTAACGAGCTGTTTCTTTTTAACCCGCGTGGTTTTCAACGATATAGTTCATCCGTCAAGTCTTACCAATTTTGCTTATGAGATATCTCGTCGTCAAGATATTGCTGCTCTTTTATGATGATGAGATCAATATCTAGTCAGTTTTCATCTAATGACAAGATATTTCATCCATCAAGGTCCGATCAATTTTGCAAATGACGAGACACCTCTTCAAAAAAAATCACCCAAAGAGGTCTAAAACATTTATTTTCATTACTTTCTTTAATTCTGAGCCGTTAAAAATAAGACCAAACTTTACTTATGACCTTTAACCATCCATGGTTTCGACGAGATATCTCGTTCAACAAACGACTTGGACAACAACGACTCAAAAACAGATAGGACCAATTTTGGATACATCGCTTTATCAATATACGTATTTACCTATTGTATTCCTGATGACGAGATCAAGATCTGGTTAGTTTTCACAATGGAAATAAATAAATAGTCAATTGAAACAAAAAATTATAATTTTATTTGTTTTGGAAAAAATTGTTTTTAGAACAATACTGGTAAAGTAATATTATTGGAAAACGTGATTTTCTATTAACACTGGTAAAACAATCTGAGATGCGCACTGCAATCGTTTTCTACTCAATGTAACTGCTGTTTGTAAAAATGCAACACCATGAAGGAATACACCGAATGAAATGAAATTTGCAGCAAATGTCACTTATAGGATGTTATGCAAAGTAGTAATGTTTCAGAGCCACCACGCATGCGTGGTGTGAGCAGCGCCCTCTGAACTGATGCTAAAAGTGTATAAATAGAGGGCAGTAGCGAGACGTTGAAAATAGTGCATGTTTATTTTTTAGTGGCGAACGTTTAGTGAGACCAAAGTTTGCCTCCACAGCTAAATCGGGTGAAATTTCAACAACTTACGGAGTTTGAACGGGGAAGAATCATCGTCCTTCATGAAGGAGAATTTTTCTATCGCGCAATAGCAGCTCGTGTGCAGCGGAACAGTTCCACAGTGATGCGAGTTTGGAAGCAGTGGACCGGACAACACGAAAAATTGGAAGGTGACGTCATCGCGCGATGATAGACACCTGGTCCACATGGCGGTGAATGACTGTACACCTTCCTACAGGCAGTTGGCAGCATTTTGGTCTACTGTTACAGGTGCACTAATGTCGGCTTCGTCAATTCGCCGACGTCTGCTGCACCGTGGACTGCGTGCAAGGATTCCTTTATACAGGATCCCCTCACGCCAAACCATCTACGGCTGCGTCTGCAATGGGCTCATGAACACAGAGCCTGGCATGCTGATTGGCACCAAGTTGTGTTTTCTGACTAATCCTGCTTTAATTTGTGGAACCATGAGGGCCGCATTCGTGTTAGAAGCTATGCCGGTGAACGCTGCTTTCCAGAGTGCGTTATCGAACGTCATAGTGGCCGAACACCCGGAGTTATGGTCTGGGGTGCGATTTCGTATCATAGACCATCTCAGCTTCTACGAATTGAGGGTAATCTGAATAGCAACAGGTACGTCCATGAAGTGCTAGAGCCCGAAGTCGTTCCCTTCCTTCAAGGCATCCCTGCAGCTATCTTTCAACAGGATAATACGCGCTCACATGTAGCAAGGAATGTTTGAGACTTCTTTTCAGCCCAAGACATGCAAATTCTTCCTTAGCCTGCTTATTCGCCGGATATGTCGCCTATTGAGCACTTGTGGGATTCTGTTGGTTGGCGTCTCGCTCGTGATCCACTTCCTACAGCTTCAAAACACGAACTTTAGGTGTGCATGCAAACAATATGGAATTATCTCCCACAAGCAGACATTCAACATTTGTTTCACTCCATACCGAGTCGTATAGCAGCACTTGTTGCAGCGCATAATGGCTACTTCGGACTGACTGTGGTGGACTGACTTCGGACTAAATGGTGGCTCATTTCGGACAATTAATATTGTTTTTTGCTTTGAGAATTTATTCATTTATTTGTACTAATACAAACTGTTTGTGTATTACATTTAATTTAATTCTGATGACATCTTCATGGTGTTGCATTTTTTACAAACAGCAGTATAATTGCAATGGTGATTTTAAATTGCTTTTCTGCACATCTAGGACAAATGGAAGGGGTGTTACGAGTTAGCCTATCGTTTCAGCAGTGGTCCAAAGTTTGAATGTACCAAATTTGATGCGAATTGGTCAAACAATGTAGATTTGTATAGAGAACATACACAAGAAAGAGATACGCCAACCTTGCTAAATTTTATGTGTATATATATATATATATATATATATATATATATATATATATATAGTGAGAGAGAGAGAGAAAGAGAGATATCGCGGCAAAAGAAGTGACACTAGTCAAAAAATGAAAATTTTGAGGTTATGTCATTGAAAAATATGAATGAGGTGCCCCAGCGTGTTATATTACTATTATATTGAACATAATAGAATTTAGAGGTATAAATCCTTACCTTAAATTTAAAAGAAGCTTATACTATTTCAATATAAATTTTATAATATCTTTTAAGTTGAGTCTTCTCAAATGCTGCAATTTTGAGTTATGTCAATTTTCTTGACGGGTGCGATATATAGATGTATTTTTATGAAACAGAATTCTAGAAATCATTACTTATTCAATTGTATATTTAAGGAAAGTTTATTGAAATGTACATATATCGCAAAGAAATTACCCCTGTTTGATATTCTGCCAGAAATAAAATAAATCATCAAAATCTAACACCAAAATAATATATCTGCAATAGGTAATATACCGGAACAGATAAACACAAACAGAAATGGGAAATTACGCTCCTTCAACAAATGCAGAATTCTACAAAGAAATATGTCTGCACACTTGTCCGATTTCGACTAAATGAATACATTCTGAAATAGAACAACTCAACAAAAATATTTTGCCTAATGTTGATAAAGAAAAAAATAATTTATTTACAAAAAGAACACATATTTATAATACTGTAGAATCCTCAAATATGACCGCAACGCTGTCAACTCAAATACGCAGACAGAATTTTAAATCAAATTAAACATTAGATATGGCGTTGCCAGATACCGAGTAGCACAATTACGCCTTTATGATCAATAAGTTTTTGTTTGAGCTTTTCGTGTTCCATTGCAAATTGTAAGTTACGTAAAATAAAATATTTTAAATATTTTTTTTCGTCAATAAATTATTTGTAGTATGCAAGAAATATATTCGTCAATTCAAACATAAATTTTTTTTTTTAATTGGTTTTGGAAAAATTAGTTTTTGAACAATACTGGCATACATAAAACAATTTACTTGGAAAATTTCATTTTCGATCAATACTGGTAAAACAAACTGAGCTGAGTACCACAGTCGTTTTATGATCCATGTTATGCTCAGCCTACATGACCCTCAAGGTTCTAAAGTATAAGTGTACCAAATTTGGTGTGGATTGGTCAAACAGTGTAGATTTGTACAGAGAGAACATATACACACATCCATATATATATTATACCTACATACATAGATTTTCTTAGAGGAATAGAAACAGCAGCGAATCTAGTTGACTTATAAGGTTGTATAAAGCTAAGCAAATTTTTTTAATGTGTTTTGCTTTCGATCCAATTTTGACATTTCCAGGTATCAATGTTACGTTACGGGGCACTTGCTTGATGAATTTAACTTGCCTCAGTAACAGGTGTTTTCCTATCTTCTATTAACAAATAAATATAAATCCATTTTTTGATTTCGTTTAAATTAAATTAGGTAAACAATCATCTTTTGATACATGAACTGCAGGGACTCAACTATCAATTACGCAGGAGCATATATGATTAGTGTGTTTATGGAAAAAGAAGTGCAGAAAAATCACCTATTGTACGCATATGAAAATGAAAGCTCTCGGCTTGTGTACTGTTTTCGAAACACATTGAGAAATAAAAGTTTTTACCTCTATAAATAAGAATGGAGTGTTTGTTTGTACATTCAATATTTTCGACCCATTTCAAGTTTTCCATCCGTTTTGGACCCTTCTGATGCCGAATCCGCCCTTTTCGCGTTTGGTGTCTGTCTGTCTGTCCATCTGTCTGTCTGTATGTATGTGCCCTATACACGTCCACACGGTTTAATATATTTTCATGGAAATTTGCATACAGTGAGTACTTATCTTCATTTAGTGAGTGGAATTGGTTGTGAAAGTCTGTCTGTCTGTCTTTCTGTTCTATGTTCGATTTTGTGTTTGTGTGTTTGTGCAAGTATCATGTAAATTTTATTCCAGATATTTGATTGCAATATGTTTTATTGTGTACATTATTTATTAGTTTAGTCAATGCAATATTAAACATTTCATTATTGTTATATTTAGTTGAGTTTCATGCTAAAACACCTGAGTAAGCATACTTAAATCAACCATAATTTGGTAGTTTTGGAAAAATTGAATGTATATTGAGAATTACGATTACTTCGATTGCTTTACCAGTGCTGCTGAAAAAATCTTCTGCTGCTGAAAATTCTTCACAAAATAATTTTTTTAATGGAACTTTACCTCTGATACTTAATTTATTTCAAATCTTATTTTTGTTCTTTATGCAATGAAAACGATTACCGAATATTTGGGACAGACCATATTTTTCAACGAACGGGAATGAACAAGATTCGTGCGAGCAGTGATATTTTCTGTTTCTTTCGCTCTGAATTAATTTCACCTTTCTAAATTTTGTGCACTTTTAGTTGTAAGTTGTGGCAACTGTGCGAGATCAAGAGATAAAAATGAATCACGAATGAATATCTTTAGACCAATTTTTTCCGACATCTTTTGTTTTGTTTCATTTTGCTGTTTTCTAATTTAAATATTTATTATTTTAATAAATTTGTTTTTCTTCTCATCACACGCAACACCACCACAAAGTATTTGACTTTAAAATGGCAGGTAAGTAAGAATAAATTTTCAGTAAATTTTAAGTGTAGTTATTGAAAGAATAATGCCGTTATTGAAAGAATAATGCCGTTATTGAAAGAATAATAATGTTTAAAACATCCGAACTAGACCTTTTCAAACAATAAAAATTTTGTTGCCATAATGACAGGAGAAGATTGCAAATTTTCACAATGTCACATACAGGATGCAAGAGTGCCACAGGTAAAAAAATATTGTTTTGTTGACTATGAGTACGAGAGCACTAGCCGTAAATCGTAATTTTTATTAATAGAGTTGAACATGAAAACAACTTAAGAAGGGAATTCCAAATATCCCTCAAAATCGTCTTTTGTAGTAGTAACCTTAGTGTCACCTTTCGTCATTTTGTAGCTTTGTCATACTGCAAGGGTACGATGTATGTGAAATGTATTACAGGAATGGATATGAATGTGTAGGATTTGTGTCCAAAGTATGCTGTAGAAATAATAAAGATGGCGAAAGGTATTCAAATAAATTTTTATTCTACAAAAAACGTAAGTCATTATATATTTTGACTATCTCTTCAATTTAGAGTAAACCAATTCAAACCTAGTAAGGTCGGGTATTTTGCTAGTAAGTAAATAAAATTATACGTTATTGAAAAGGAATTGTTGCAAAATTATTACCTTCTATCTGACAAGAATGTCCTCTCCAACCTCTGGCACACCCTCCTTCACATGCTCCAGTAATGCGGTTGCAGTTACTTATGCCGTATGCACAGTGGCACGGTTGTTTGCAATCGGCACCGTACCACCCAGGTTCACAATCTGCAGAAAAAACAACTTAGTTCTACAAAATAATAGACGTAGACTGAGGCCTATGTAATAGTTATTATTCAGTAAAATCTTCTTTTAAGCTGGCACAGGGAGTGCCTTGTATAATCTGTTTACAACGTGAACTGCTCCCCACACAAAATCTGGGTGATGGCTGTCGCTATTCAAACAAGTCTAATTCATTTTGAGAAGGGGTGACTCTCGGGAATAAAGGCATTTTTATTTAGTTTTTCGCCAATGATGGAGGTGGGGAAGTGCAATTATTAGTATAGACCTCGGCAACAAGTAAAAAACTTTACTTCCAAATTGAGATTAAGCCTTCCAATGTGACAAGCTTGAATACTTTTTCAAGCATCCCCAAACGAAAATAGGATAATGTCTGTTTCTATTGCAGTGTCTGGAGCAGCTGTACAAGAGCCGTCCATGGTTTTGATTTGTCACTCTACTGGAATATCTCGACTTTAATAATGGTAAGTAAAATAAATTTTCCAGCTGGATAGAACAAAAGTTCTTGCACCTCATAGGGGACCAAGTTTTATACATTTCTTAAGTATTAAATTTCTAAAAATCCCAGCTATGTAGATAACTGTACAGGGAACCTTTCTGATGGAAAAGTGAAATAATTAAAAATAATTTCCCTTAGCATATAAAAAAATAGCAACTGCTCCACTCATAACATTCAGTGGTAATGAACACAGTAGATATGTTTCCGTGCTAATTGGACAAAGATACCCCGAGAAGATTCTAATGCAGGAAGAGCGAACAACAACTT
Source organism: Metellina segmentata (assembly GCA_947359465.1). Lineage (NCBI taxonomy): Eukaryota > Metazoa > Arthropoda > Arachnida > Araneae > Tetragnathidae > Metellina > Metellina segmentata. Next base: position 9,720,304 of record OX375874.1, on the reverse strand, counting down.
ATAGGTCATTCCCACTTTCGACGTATATTATGGTTTGGTTAGTCACACTACGGTCACGTTTTGCTTCTCAGTCTAATTACACCGAGACACATCTAAAAAAGTGGTTTCCAAACAACTACGAACGAACATGCCATAGCCAGGATTTAAACACAGACTGTTGAACCAAGGACGTTACATTGGAGCAACACAATGGGATATTGGTTACGGTACTGGATCAATTTCCAAGGGAAAGATCAATTTCCAACACAACGTAATTTTGAACTCGATCAGATGAAGAGGCAACACATGAGCTGGGACTGCATTGAATAGGATGCATGGCAGTACGGAATTACGTATATCCATGAATACATGGTTCCCACCACCTTTGTCCAAAAAAGATTCAAGGACTTTTAAAAGCTCAAAAAAAAAAATCAAGGATCTGAAATTTTTTATAACGACCATAAACAAGGTATATGCAAAAATTGTCAATTAAAAAAATGTGAAAAATATATTTAAAAAAAAACCGACAATTTTTTTACTCTATTTTTTTACTCTTGTTTTTAATTGTGGTTAGTCTGTTATATATCTAGTGGTGGTCAAAGTGCGTAACACAGGCTTTATTCAGAATGATGCTCAAATGGCTTACCAGCCGTGAAGGAAACTAGTCTGGACAAGTTCTAACGCAAGACGAAATTATACAATTTTGTACTAGTCAAAAAAAATCAAGGACTTTTTACCAACTTCCGTAATTTTCAAGGACTTTCAAGGGCTCCTAGTTCGGAAAAATAAATTCAAGGACTTTCTAGAACTTTTCAAGGATAGTGGGAACCCTAGAATAAACTGAAAATGGATTGTAAACTTACGTTCCATGCATTTGGATCCTTTGAATCCAGGAGCACAAGAGCATCCGTATGGATCGGGTTTGCAGAAGAGATGCAAGGCGCAAAGCTCGTCCGTATTGCTGCTGTTCTGAGGTGGGGAACAAAACTTATTACAGTCCGCTCCAAAATGGTTCCCGCCACAAGCTGCAACGGAATCAGACTGTTATTACCTATGATTATTTTTTATTAATTTCAGAAGCATTACATAAAACAATGGTGTATATTCTAAGTCTCATGCAACAAACAAAATGCGGTAGAAGGCCATTATTGGCTCCCCACTCGCTTTAAAATTAGAAATGTTTGTATTAAAAAGAGAAGAGCAGCTAGCTAACGGCTCCGCTTTTTTAGGAAACCGTAGCTTTTGTGCATTCCTTCAAGGCTGACACAGTCAAGGCACTTGTGAAATAGTAGCATTTTACTAGCATAAATTTCTTTAAAATAGTAACATAAATGTATCCTCTTAAATCCTATTTTAATAGCAATTTCAGTTGATCAGGTACAAGAGATAAAACGGCTGAAACACAAAATGTTCAAATTAAATATCAAACAGACGCTGAAGATCTATCTCGCCAAGAAATTTTAAAATTAAGAACTAGATATTTTCTAGAACGATTTTCATGACAATCTAGCTACCAGATTCCAATGTGTTTTTTTTTTTTTTTTTGCATGGTTGCTACGATTTGGTGCCAAAACTTTGTAACTGTCCCTTGGAAAATTTTCTCTAAATTAATATACGAAAAATATTTGTTTCATAAGGGAACCAAATTTCCGGTTGACCTTTAGTGAATTATTTTTAATGTTGCCAAAATTTTGAAATTAGTAGCTTTGAGGCGATTTTGCTTTAAGAGATAACCTTAGTCTCCGAGGATAAAAATAGTAGCAAAATTCGATTTTTAATCGCCTATAGCAGCCCAGATACTTGTAATAAATATAACTAATCTTTAGTAGCTTAAATATGAGATTGGTTTGGTTTATCACACTATGGTTTCCATAATCATGAATAGACCTTTTAAAGCATATGACACATGGAATTTAAACCCCGATAACAAAAAATTGTGTTGATTCAGACGCTAAAGGAATATTTTGAACGTTTCAGAAAATTTTAAAATTGTCATACACATAACAAAAGTACCAAGATTATTTTCAGTGGAGACAAACACTCCCCAGTAATATTTTCTACGTTCATAATATGTATTTTAATTACCGTCACACTGGAGTAGCATAATGGGCTATTGGCGAAGGTCTGGATCGTTCCCAAAGGGAAATATCCGAGGACAATACCATGAAATTTTGAATCACGGTCAGATGACAACTACATTTGGGATTTATATTCTGTAAAATATTACCTATTTCGCAGTTAGAACCCGTGAAGCCAGCTGGACACACACATACTCCCCACTTATCGTGACACACTCCTCCATTGTAACATGGAGGACATTCTTGGTCGCAAGTATCCCCAAACAAATCCTCTGGACAGCCTAGAAAAATAAAAATAAACACTATTAGAAAACTTCTGGGAGAGTTTGAATATTGTAATTGGAAGATCGAGAGATGAGTTTTTCAGATAATACTCAGAGTTTATAATTATGCTTGACATTAACATGAGAAACAAATTACTTATTTTGAGTAAGATTTCGAATGTTAAGTGTTTGTCCTTGAAGTCACTTTTTCGTGAAAACTACACACCTTAATTAATGAATTAAGGCTTACCATGAGAGAAAAGATTGACCCCCCCCCCCGAAATTACTGCCGAATTATTGGAAGTAATTAGAAACACGTGCTTGGACTACACGCTTTGTGTGTTCATTAAGCTACGGTTTCCTTAGAAAGCTACAGCTGTAATGTAGCTGTGAATGACGTCACTAAAACGTTGTTTATACAATCAGATGGCGTTGGTTTCCTAGAGAGCGTTGTTTGTGAGCGTAACGAAAGTTAGCGGAGCCGCCATTTGCATGACGAACGTCATAGCGGTCTCAAACAATTGGGACCGTTTTTTCACAGGTAGCGGCAACATTTAATTTCCTGCGTCTAGCAATTTGAGCGGAGGGAAGCAAAACAAACAAACATTTTTGACTGGCATTCTTTAGTTTGTTTTTGTAAAATCGGGATCGTTAAAGATAGGTTAAAAATTTCAACGGATTCGAAATCTGTGGAAAATTTTACACCAGATCGAACTTTAAATGTGCTTTTCTTTAAATAAATAATTAATTATTTAATAGAAATAGTTAAATAAAAAATGGTAAATAATTGAATAGTAAATCTGTTTTGGGTATCGATCTAGCTTAGGATTTTACGCGGATTTGAAATCCGTTTAAATTTTCACGCTATCTTCAACGATCCCGAAGTTAGAAACTTGGACTAGAGAATAAAAAAGCCACTTCGTTTTGTTTCTCGAATAAAATAAACCACGACAGCCGTCTGTATTGCCCATTCTCCACCGTATTCTGTCCGTCTAAGTTGACACCTCTAGTCTCTGTTAAGACGGCCGCCTAGTGATGCCCGCGGCATCATGACGTATGACGGCTGCTAGATAACGGCTCCGCTTTCTTAGGAAACCGTAGCTTTACCCCTCTCGATCTTTTGCAAAAAAAAAAAAACACTAACTTCTGACGAGCACTCTCATGAGAGCGTGGACACTCTCCTCCCTTCTTCCTTCGTAGAAGCACTCGTAGATGCCGGCGTCTGACACCTTGACGTCCTGCAGCTGCACGGTCAGCAGTCCGTCCCAGTCGGGCAGTTCTTTGCCGTCGTGCATCCACCTGACGGGCAGTTCCAGTCTCTGAGTCACATTCACTTTCAGCTCGATGCTCTCTCCTACGCTGGCTACACTATACGGCGTCACGGCGTCCAGCTCCACTGCAAAAGAAAACAAAAGATGCGTTGGATGAATATCATATGATGACTCTGATAGTTGAAAATCCCTTTATAAACACTCCCCTATGCTTTAATCCTATGGGCGTAGCAAGATTTCCAAGTAGTGTAGTGTTGCTTTTACCCCATAACAAATTCAATGACTAAATAACTACACAGTACTTCAAGAATCCATTCATTCTTTGAACTTTTAGAAATATTCTACAGATCCTTTCATTAGAGAAGAGTCATTTGTAAATATTCTATCGGCTTTTATTCTGAAAATTGAATCCGTCGGGAAGTATCATGTTACTCCTATCGTTAGAATAAAATTCCTTGGAAAAATCGTATTGCATCTATCAAAGAATATAATCTTTCAGAAAGATTCTATTGCACCTATCATGAAAATAGAAACCTTTAAAAGATTATTCAATCCTTATTTCCTTATAATAGAATTATGTTGGTCAATAATGTCAAAAATGCTTAAAAGTCATGCAGCGAAGACTGCAGGTTGCAAAGTGTAATTATGTTTGTGAATCCCTCAGAGGTTCAAACAGCCGTGGATTCATGTTACGCGTTCACAGACATATAATTGAAATGAAACCATGGTTACATTTTCTCTTTTTTATAAACCCTTAAATATTAAACTCTATAACAAAAAAAAAATCGACGGACCAAGGAGTTGTCTAAGTGGTGCCGGGCTCGATACACTTGGAACGGCGCTGACTGTGGACGTATAATCATTAATGACGAGTCCCGTTTACAACTGTGTTCTGATGTCAACCGCAGACGTTTCGGGAGACGTCCAGGGAAGCGTTGGTATCCTGTCCTTAATATCGCAGGCCACATATGGTCCACAACAGGGTGTTATGGTCTTGGGTAGCCATCTCTTTTGATGGTCGTACCCCTTTGGTAGTCATTTATGGCACATTTACAGCACAGCAGCTCGTAGACGACATTCTACGACCGGTTGTGTTACCGTTTCTTTTGCGACACCCCGGACGCACTTTTCCACGAGATAATGCCCGGCCGCGCACGGCACGTGTTGCTGCGAATTGTCTTCAAGCTTTCCCAACACTTCCTTGGCCAGCTAGGTCTCCTGATCTTTCTCCCATGGAGCATATTTGGGACGTTATTGGAAAGCGATTGCAACCATCCCGGAATGTTGACTATTTAGACCGACATTTGGAGACAATATGGTAAGAAATTCCGCAGGGCACCAACCGGGAATTTTTTCAGTCTATGATACGCCGGGTGACGCATCCAGGCCAGAAGTGGACCAACGCCTTATTGACTTCCTCCCTTTGTAACGGTCAAACTCTGAAATAAATCATTCAATTTTTCCGATACTTTAATCGTTTGTTTTTCTATGTATGTTTCTCACATCCACATTTTTTTATCGCAATCGGACAACTCCTTCTTGGTTCGTCAATTTGTTTGTTATAGAGTAGATTTTGGAAACGGTAGACCCTTAGGAAATCATCTATCCTCTTGTGAGTTCGTGTTCGCATTATTCTCCCATACACTACTTCCAGTTTTCTCTGCATGTCGTCAAGCCAGTTTGAGACTTCCAGACAACTGGAATCCTTCGTGGGATTGTTTCAACCAACCTATGTAAATATTTCGGCATTAAGTGCAAGCAATAACACACTACTTGAAAATGTCTTGATATCCATAGAGTTTCTTAAGTTTTCTACATGCATTTCAAATAAATTTATCCCTGAGCTCCATTACAGGAAATTGTAAGTTTTCCAAAGAACGGTTTGAAAGAGTTGGTAAAGGTCTACCCTCACCAATGACGTAACGTTCATGTAAACCCAAAAGCCTAATAACCCTGATTTAAAAAAAAAATTTAAATTTTTTTTATTGAGAAGTTGGTTTTGGTTTGCTTGATTGTCACTACTTAAAGCTTGTTCATGCAATAAGAAGATGTTGCCACCACGTTTAAATTGGCGTCCCTTTTCATGTGCTTGACAAGTCCCCAGAACGTTGCGAACTCGATATTCAGTGAATGTTTGATCTCTTGTGATATTAGATATCGCCATAGTTACCTTTCAGGATTTTCTGTACAGCAACTTAGAATCAGTAATCAATGTCAGTAGAAAAAACATTAGTCCATTAGTTTTCGGGTTAGGTTGTGATGAAATAATCCAGATGTTCGTTTTTTTAGATTATGTATTATATTTATTTACTCACGGACTATTTGCAATGAATTCTTTAGTGGACTTTGAAAGCGCTCAGGAAAAGGAAAATGATATATTTCGAAATTTATTGGCTAAACAGGAGACGTCTGTCAGACTAGTTCAAATTTTAACTGTTCTATTTGATTTTCATTAGAACCAAGAAGGGGTGGTTCGCCGTGCTGAGTCGCCGACCTGAGCAGGCAGGGGAGAAACCACAAGGACAACTGATTTGTCTCAGCCCACGTCAAAGGGACATTACATTGTTTCAATCACGACAAACCTATTCCGTCAATGCCGTCGCCTAATTAGTTCATATGATATATTTGCGAACTGGTTCATTAAATATATTTGCAGCAAGGTGAGAATTGTATTACTTTTTGAGTGGTTGAGAAATTTCCTAAAATGTCGAATTAAAAGTGTCCTGGACAATGATTTTTCGGCAACCACTAGCTAAAAAGAACCTTTTAATCACCAAAGTATATCGAACCATTTTTAAATTTCATTTGCCATCCGTATTCTTCACTTTATTCATGCTCTGCGGAAGGCAAATTAAATTTTTTTAATGCCTCTATGCTTTGGCAATTAAAACTTAGCAAACTAGCAGTTCGCGAGAAATCATGGATTGCCCAGGACAGTTCTCATAGGATGCAATGGGAAATTTTACAACTATTCACGAAGCCAGACACTTTTCACATTGTTGCATTCCATGAGTTTGTGTGTCTTACTATGATTGGTTAATAATCTTACTCTTTTCATTTTCCAGTCTTTGTGAAAATCCGTAATTGCTCAAACAATATTTTTATTTAAGTCGTTGATTAATATCAAGGGTACAAAATATTCAGAGCGTTGGTTGGTTTTTACCGTATTTGGCCAAACAGCTTCAAGTAAATCGGCAAACAAAACTTTACTGACACAGAAATGAGAAATGCACACAAGGTGGTCAAAAGTTTCAGAAAAACACTTTTTAGCTATAATAACACCATTATGGTATTATTCCACCTTCATTTGTTTCACACGCAAATATAGTCCGTCTCTCACCTAAGTTCAAGGGTGGAAGTTTAAGCGTGACGATGCGAGTGGGAATGTTGTTCTTCACGATCCGGCACTGGTACACTCCGAACCGGTTAAGTTTGTCGTCCCCCGGCATAAAGAGGATGCGGGCAAACACTGGTTTGCCTTGCATGAACTGCTGGGATTGCTTGGGCAGCTTGGGACCCTGCAAAGAAATAAAACTGTCAAGAGAGAAATTGGATTAGATGGAACTAAACTCCAATGTTTGATGAATTATATATCTATGTCGATCTTATAAGTGGTTTCGATGAGATACCGCGTTGTGGCGTCTGGTGTACTGGTGACGGGGAAGGAAGTGTCTGTTTGTTTCTTGCACGCAAAGTCCTGACGAATCTATGGCACTTACAGTAATGGGATTTGACACACATTTAGTCCACGGGCAACGCCGTTATGGCTGTTATCTAATAAGCTACAAACTCCCATTTGCTTGCGAAGCAAACCAATAACTCCACAAAAGCAACTGACACGGGCAATGCCGGGCTAGCCATACAGTGGCTAGTGTGTTATCAATGTGAACGTCTTGTATACCAATTCTTAGGTGAGTGTTCGGGGTGCGTAACCAGATGACGAAATTCGAATTTCCACGTGATTTATCTCGACAGCCATGCCTGTATTTTTTTGTCATTGTGAATGTACAGTATCCTATTACGAAAGCTCGGTGTTTCGCATTTCTCGAAACAACTGATTCAAAACAAAAATTACGTATATTTGCAATGTATTTTTCAAAATATTCAATCAACATTTCGAAATAGTTTTAGCGACGTGTTGAAAATTAAAAAGATGTTTGCTAAATTTTTCATTAGACAGTCACCAAGGCAATTAAAAGAAGTGTATCATGTAAGGTCACTGTCCCCTACTTCGGCTATTACAAGAAGGTAGGTGACTTTGAGTCAGTCGATTTTTGAACAGGAGGGAAGCTCTTTGGGAGAAAGGCTGTCCTACGCAAAAGTTGTACAGCGAATGTCATACATAATTTAACCCTTGTCAATGTATGTAAACGTATAAATTCGGTGCCTGTGTCAGCGCTATAATAATATACAGAGCTAGCTCTGTTTAAAATACCTTTCAATCGATTAAATAAATGCAGACATCGTCAATATATACAAAAATCAATGAATATTTTTGTTCAATTTTACAGCATATACAAAGTTTTGCATTCATATCTAGATGTATTTTTTCCATGAATTTCAGATTTTAAGAAAGGTTATATAATGTTTTAAACTTTTGTCTTAGTTTTCCTGATTATGCTATTTTTGTTCTTTTCTTATGTGCCCTTGCTTGCGAAAGCGATTTGTTTACGTTTCAACCAGTTCCCTAATGTTACTAATAGACTCGTTCAAAACCAAGTAATAAAATGCCAACTCGCCGTAGTGGGACTATAACACGTGATTCCCAATTTATTCTTACGTATATTAAACAATTCTGAAGTAGTTTTTGTTATGTCTATTGTAAATTTAGTCTCTAAAGGTCAAACGCCGACAACTTTTAGTGACATATCAATCATGATTGAGATTTCGTTGAAAGTTTGTGAAATATCACCCATTAACATTCATTCCAAGGTTTATAAACAACGGTCCATTTAAAGATACAGGTCAATGCTAAACGAAGGAACAAAAATAAAATTCAGATTGTCGTGTTCGTTTAAAGAGGAGTGGAACAAAGAACTGATAAGACAATTGAGGCTATTGAAAAAAAAAGTAGGAAAATTAGCCTTTATCTCTCTATATAAATAACCTTGCAAGAAATTTTCTCTTCTATTTTCTTCATCAATTCATACTGTACTTCGGTAATATGTTGTCTATTAAGCTCTCTGACAATAAAACTATGTTTTCTCAACACTTACCACCACAATCACTTTTGATAACGAAATATAAACCCTTTAACCCTCATTCTATTGTAGGGTATCATAATACGACCCGGTTTGACAGGGATTATCCCGGCATGCTAACCTCGTTGGTATCTTTTTACAGGTTCAAAAGAAAGCGTTGAGAAGCAAAATGTTTGTAAGCCTAAATTATTTTCCACAACAAATAATGACAATTAAATTCAGTTTCATACTCCTAAGACTTTTACAGTAAAATATTCCCGGAGCAACACTGGCGTGTGCATTTAATAATTCAAACTGTTTGACTTGCATTAAAAAAATTATTTCTCACCTAACTCTAGTCATCTTATCCGTCGTGAGAAATTTTCTTTATCGCAAACCCTTTGTAGGATCGGTATCCCATTATGAAGTTGAGTAGAGATGTAGTTGCCCCATGATGCTAGAAAATGTCCCCCTTTTGAATGAGCTTTGAGTGTAACACTGACATTGATCTTTTCGAACTACTGCAGCATAGTTAATTTTTATCCGCAGAGAATTTTCCCATCCATCCATTTTGCTGCAGAGTATACTGTCTAAACAATAATACATGTAAAACTGAGAACGTCAATCATAGTAATAATTCGATACGTCACTCTGCGGTCATGTTTTGTTATACTAGGAAAATTGGACCAGGACGTTTGGCTTAACCCCTTAACAGTTTCATTTTTTTCCCAAACTTAACCCAAAAACTGCCACTTTTTTTACTGCATTTTTTTGTTCATTTTACATTTGGAGGTTGGAAACTACAATTATAACCAACATTTCTAATATTTTTAAGCATTTAGAACAACTTTTTTTACTGCAAATAGAATAATAATGTTTTCCCAGGAAGTTGTATTTTCTTCCTAAAGGATCGCCTTGCAGGGAAGTTACATTTACGTTGTTCATATAAAAAAGGAATTACTTGAGTCTTTTTCGATTGCAATTACATTTACTTATCCTTCTTATTAATTAAAAAAAATTGCCTAGCTTTACTTTATCCATCTGTACTCCTATCAGTCGTATAGAGGTCATCTAGAAAGCTTTCGTTACTTCCAGACTCATTTACATATATTTCAGATTCTGATTCCGAATCACAGTTCGAAGAAATTAGCTGCATACATTCTGAATCAGTCATTATTTTATGGTAAAAATAGTTTACACTACATAAATCTGTCTAATGATCAGTAAAAGTAAAATATATGCTAAAAGATAAGCACTGAATGATAGAAATTCACAGTCATGCAAAACATGTGACAAAAGCGCGCGCTTTTGTCACATGTTTTGCATAACTCTGATATTTTCATAACATGTTTTTATTTTACCAATCAGAATCGAACAAATTATATTTTGCGAACTACCATTTAGTGAGAAACTATCGCCATCCATACGACTAATTTGGTATTAAAAATAGAAAAAATACGGGCAAAACAGTAAAAAAAGCGACAAATAACTGAGATTGCCCGTACACCGTAAGGGCAAATCAGTAAAGGCGCGAAAACAGCGCCCGAGAAAAACTGGCAAGGAGATAAAGTGAATTCCAAACCATTACAAGCATTTATGCATACTTGATTTGGATACTAAAGGCTATTGAATCCAGGGTCAGAGCGCTCATTGATTCTAATAACTGCATAAAAATGAAACGATTAGAAAGAAATATAATATGGTAACCCTAAATTAATGCCTATTATCATAAGGGTTTAGCTTAATTAAATATTTCATAATTATTTTCCATATTCGTGCAGTGATTTTTAATTATCTAATTCGACTGTTGCTTTAACCTCTTTTAACAGTTCTTTGAGCATCGCGAGAGACCTGATAGCATAATGTTGCTCTTACCCCACAACACACAGTGACTAAATAACCACATCTTTTTAATGAATTAATGGATTCTATCAACATTTAGAAAGATTCTACTGCTTCTTCCCTTGGAATAGGATCCTTCTTTGGACCCGATCCTGCTGGTCCTTTCCTTGAAATAGAATCTTTTGGAACAAATTCCACTGACCCTTATCATTTAAACTTGTGTCAGGATTACAGATCATTGGTGTTTTTAAAGCTTAGTTACAAGTAGATGAAAGAAAAAAATCAATGTTCTTTATACAAAGTTGTTTTATTTAGTGTTTTACCCATAAGAGGGGGTTGCAGAAAAATTCAATGAAGCTGTAGTAACTTGTGGTATTCAATAATTCTGCACTGAATTTCTAATCTAAACAAGATTTCGTATTTTGTGTCTTCAACATCAACAGACTTTCAAACGTTTTGTTAGAAATGTTCGGTTATTTCTGACGAGGCTGAAGATTATAACACACTGAATTGGAATGGAGGATGAGCAGAATAGAAATCATAATTTTGGCCAACCTAGCAAATTTTAGAAGTCCAACAGCCCCTTATTTTACCTATTACTTCAATCCACTGCACATCAATACGGCTATGTCCTTCTATTATCACATATAAATCTTCCAACTGAAGGCAACAAAACGCCTCTACTAACTCATCCATTGCTTCGTCTTTGCACTCATCAAGCCCGATAAAAAAAAATTTAGTGGATGGTTGCAGGGAATGAAATATTTCGATTGCTCGATCAAAATATTAAAGATCCGTAAAAAAGGCAGACCCATCCGTAAATCAGTAAAATTAAGTGGAAATCCGTAAAGATTACGGATAATCCGTAAACGTTTGCAAATATAACATACTAGTGAATGTATTTTAAGTTACTAGAGCTATATATATATAATATGGAACGACAAGTACTTCACATTTTTAAAGCAGAGAAAAATAGTTTTCTACTGATCCATCTAAAATAGTTTATGTAAAATTAATAAATAATTGCTAAACAAATATACTATCACCAACAAGTAGTTTTAAAAATAATCATTTCCACTAACTTACTTGTCCAGTATCAATTGTTCTCGAGAACTTGATCTTCTTATGGTTTTCATCACTGAGGCACTGGATAAGAGATCTCATTTCTGGCTGCAGACGACCCCACACGTTTTGCAGCGTGAAGTTGGCATCAAATTGACCTAAAGTACAAAGAACTAGATAAACGTTTTATGTTTCGACACCTTATGAGTGCACGTAATCGCATACTTAAAATTTTGAGCTGGTCCTCATTTTAAAAAGGGCAACTCAATATATTTATTCGCAATGTAAGGCTGCCTTGCAAAGTATTGAAATTAATAAAACTGCTAATTTAAAGCTAATCAATACTTGTAGACTATCGAAGGAGTCAATCACCCAATAGGTGTAGAAGGATCGTGCCTGAAAAGTTTTAACTTACAGGGCTTCCACAGCCAAATCACTTGAGGTAAGCAGGTAGCTATTTTGCACTGGAGCAACACAACAGTCCGATATCAATCCCGAAGGGAAAGATCCGACCAAATCACTTGAGAAATATAGTAGCACTAGGGGGCCTGCCCCCTGCTCGCTAACGCTCGCCAACCCTCGGAGGATTACTCCGCAATCCTCATTGGTTCGCTACGCGAACATATGCTCGCTTCGCTCGCATCAATGAAGACATGTGTCCTAGCAGAAGGGATTGTTTACAAAATATGATATTCCAAAAAAAAAAAATATTTTTCAAATCTAAATTTTTTTATGTGTTTTAGAAAATATATTTACAGTACCTCTGGAATCCGAATTCAAATGAAAACTTTGAGCAAATTTTGACTCGAAATGTGAGCGTTGATATGGAAATTGAATACACAACATGTTGTTTGTATACACATTTACTCCTGCACTCGAGCCACCCAAGCATTTTCATTGATTTTGTCGTCAAAAGTTGTAGTGCAAGCGTCTTGTTGAACTATAATTGTTTTCCCTGAAAAGGACCTTATTTTTTTTTTAAATGGCCCTGAAAAGATCTTCCGCTTTCTTTGATTTCTATTATCAACTGCAACAGCTCGACTAAAATTCATTTTCTTTGAATAAAATTTCATCCGATGTCGCTATAAATTCAATTAATTCAAGCAATTCAACAATTTATTCAAGCGCGAGGCTTTGTGATAAACAAACAATCGTACAATGTTGCCAAAAACGCGATAACAAATAACGTCTTTTTTGCGTGCCACGTAATAGAATTATATATATAGATTATTAGCATAAAAATTTTAAAATAGCAAAAAAGTGTCAACATTTCGGCTAAAACACAATTAAGTAAATTAATTATTAAACTAATTAAGTATGAAACAGAGGCGTTGAAGATCTCAAAAGAAATATAAATTTTTAAATTACATTTTTTTAATAACTTTTTTATAATTTTGTCAATAAGGTGTTCATGACTATCTAGCAACCATAGATTCCGAAGTTTTTCTTTCACGGTTACCATTGTTAGGCCAGTCGGATGTGGACGAGACCCGGTCAGTTTACTGATGTGAGCAGCATATGGAGCCAGCTATATCCTGTCCCCTATTCTGTGCTACGTGGTAGTTTACGTCCATGGTAAATTACGATACGTCCAGCAAATTCTACAATCTTTCGTTTTGCTTTCGTGTCATATGCCCAAGGAGCTATTTACCATCACGCTAACGTCCAGTTCCACACTGCTTGCCTCTCCCAGGTGTGCCTCTATGATAATGAAACCCTTCCTTGACCAGTGACATTCTCAACAGCAGCTACAACATGCTTGGCATAATTTTCTATACGATAGCTAATGGGTTGGCTTCTAAGGCCTATGCGACAGTTGCGGCCGCATCGGGCGTCAGGATGAGGGGCGCCGGCCAGTGCCGTATAAAGGGCTTGGCAGGGTTCACACCAAGGGCTCCCATAATAAAAGGGCGCCGGTTGGCACCCAGTAAAACCTTATTAAAAAAACACCTTCCACACAGAACCGGCTGAATTTCTTTATTTTTCCAATGAAGATAAAATAATGACAGTGACAAAATAATTAAATACCCTAGATGCTCTATATTAATAGAGTCCTTTATATTTTACACAGAATGACCAGTTCTTTCTCTCTCTCCATGTATACCCGTCTAAAAAAAAAACGACTCACCCGATCACAATTGCACAATTTACATCGCAGAACAAAACGGAAGTTAGCAATCGATAAGGATTAATGTTTTCTACAAATATCAATATTCAAAATTTGTCTAAGGGGCCGTCTTCATATTAAATTGGGCGGTTGCTCCAATAATGATCATGAAAGAAATGTCTGGACTAAATACCTTTTTCGTGCTTGAAAGTAAAACAAAATTGACATTCAACATATGGCAAATGGTGTGTTGTACAATATATTCAACTAGCCACTGCGTGGCTAGCCCGGCGTTGTCCGTGCCCGTGCTTCGCAAACCAACACCACGGGCAACGCCGTGATGTAAGGTATTAATTTGGTGTATACAATTTTCCGCAGATTTCAAATCCGTTGAAATTTTTAATATATCTTTAGTGATTCCGATTATACGAAAAAGAATTAACAATCCCCATCAATATGTTTTTTATTTCTTGCTCTCATTCGCGGAAATGGAATGGGACAGGAAATGTCATATGTTTCTTTTTTTTTTTAAACGAAGGGCAGAAGATGTAATCTTTCTTTTTTTTTTTTTTTTTGGAAAGAGAAAGTTTACGGGACGTCACAATCTCTTGCGAAATTATAAAAGAAAGTCACGTGGGTAGAATAAGTCCAGATTCGGGTGTTTCTTTTTTTCTCCGGAAGAAACGGGTTTGAAGAGCCAGGTAGAGGAAAAAAACTATTAAATTCATTTAAAAATCTTCTAGATTGAGTTTTAAAATTCACCGAGCCCCTAAAATTGCAAAAAAATTGGACTATCTGTGTGCTAAAGCTCATTGCTGTAAGTGCCATAGAATCGTCAGGATTTTGCGACATGAAACAGACAAACAAACACTTCCTTTTATAACATTAGAGAAAACATGAAACACCAATTTAACATTAGGAGATCTAATTTTCAAACACTTATAAATTGGTGAAAAATCCAATAAAATCGATTAACTTTTTTTATTTCCGTCTGAAATTGTGTGTAGAATCCAAATTCGTGATAAAAGATGGGGGTTCGTATTGAAATTATCGGAGCAAGCACCGAATTGTATATAAAGACGGCCCCTTAGACAAATTTTAAATATTGATATTTGTAGAAAACATTAATCCCTTATGCCATAACATTGTGCAATTGCGATAGGGTGAGTCGTTTTTTTTTTTTTTTTGACAGGTCTACATGAGAAGTGTAGTGTTTCATTTCGATCTTTTGTCAAGAGTATAGTTCAAGACAGAATGTTTACTAACTTGCTAGAAAAATATTGTTAACTAAAGAGTTTTAATGCTTCATAATTTCTATTTGTTTGCCAAATTAGTATAAGATCCAATTGCTTTACAATTATTACAAGTCTGTATATGCATAAGTATTAATTAGCGGTATATGATAATTATTTCATTTCAACTACAAAGATAAACTGTGTACTAAATACAATATTACTATTAGATTAAATTACAAAAAAAAAATTATTGAAACAGAAAAAGGATTGTTATTTTCGGTTGACAAGCATTTATAATACTTCTTTCGCAAACTGTCGGATCACAAGTTTTAATTTGTTCTGCTGTCACTATTGCTATAGAACATTATGCTCAGCGGGTAACGAGGAGCACAATTTTAGCTATTACCTCAATTTTAGCAATCTGCACAATTATAATTTTTCCAATCGAATCGAAAAGGAAAAATTATATTTATATGAGCGCAATTACAAAACGAAACGATGAATTACCAATAGAGTACTGCCTTCCAGACCGCCACACCGAGACAGCGCGTCCAAAGAGATGATAATATGCTTCAGTCACCTCAAACACCGAAGAAATATTAAATGCCCAGTAATTTGAAACATCAATCGAAAAGTTATGAAATGTGCTAAAAATGCTACAACAATTTTTAATGAAAGGTTTGTATGTAGTTAATTAGCGTTACACTGGATTCACACCAGACTATTGTAAACGGTCTGGGATCTATCCCGAAGGGATGGATTCAAGGACAATACCTCGTAATTTTGAACAACGGGCACAACAACTGAGATGGCACCCCACTCTCCAAACTTTCACACCATGCCAACGTGAGAACACATTTAACGTGCGCCAGCCCTCGTGTACATGATGGTATGTGGCAGAACAAAGTTTTGAACACGCGACCCTCCGGTTGCTAATCCATGGCTCTTCCAACTAGGTTACCATAGCTCAAAGAAAAAGGTTGGATTCACAGGCAACGTTAACTTAATCAGCACTGCATCATCGATATTCCATAGTCCGTCATGTTGCTCAGTGTGATGTTAATTAAAAATACCTTACCATCATCGATCTTCCAATGAAAAGGAAAAGGGTATGCGCTCACAGCTTCATGTTAAATCACCCGATCACTCGGTTTAAAGATCTAAGGGTAAATATCACAAGGTGTTGGAAGAAAACTAGAATCTCTCCAGATGAAGGACTAATTTGAGAACTCAATGTTTTTTGAGCTTCGATAGCCAATCGACCCAAGACTAAGCGATCTACACTTCTGAAATCTTACGGCAGCTCTCACACTCCATCTATATCATCAGAAAGTTGATGCGTATCATTAGTTGTAGTGTCTAACAGTTCCTTTTCAGTCGATTAAATATTTGACCACTGGAAAAGGGAAATAAATCTTTTCGTGCAACGACAAACCATCCCCATAGAAGTCACCCGCCGTGATTAACACCAATTCTTTTGCCACCCTTTTCTGTAAAGTAGAACCGGAATGAACAGTGGGATTGAGGAACATACTAGCGGTATGCCGCAGGAAGTAAGGGGAGTGAAATAGGAAGTAACTTTTAACCTTATGCGGAATTCACATTCATGTATCCGCTCTACAATCCACAGTTTTCCGTGAATGACTTTTCACCTTCTTCGCCATTAGAATTATTCCTAGGATCCTTTTGACCAATAGATAAGGTTATTGAGTCACTATCTTGTGTTGTGTGGAGGAAAAGCGCAACACTACACTTCGAGGAAACCTGACGCTTAAAGCGTGAAGAAATCAGTTATTGTTTCCTACCACGTACAATTCTAGCATCTGAAGTCCTAACCCTCCAAAAGGCTTTGACGTCATCAAGATTATTGACTGATGCCGCTTTGCACATTACCGTTTTTTAATGATTATGAGATCAAAATCAGATCAGTTTTTCTATAACGAGATTTCTCGTTCATCCAGATCTGGTAAATTTTGTTATTAGCGAGATACCTCGTCGAGACCACCATCAGGAGGGTTTATGCTCAGGCGATTTGTTTTTATCAAACGCGAGTTTTGTGTAAGTAATGAAATCCTAACATCAGAATGAATATAACTTGGTTTACTATAACATATTTGAAACTCCGGAAATTATCTTATTAACATCAACAAGAATTTAACGCAAATCCACAATCAGCGCGTCCGAAACCTGAGAGGCAGAAAGCTAGAATGAATCTAAAATACAAAACGAACGTTCCTTCTTTTTGTTCTTAATTTTTACAAAAGTTCGTAGCTCACAAGAACTTTCGAAGCTCCGATAGGAACGTCAGAACAGTTGCAATTGGTGGTCAATTTGAAGGCCATTCCGAAGAATCAAGCATCTGACGTTACCGAATGCTTTTTTTGCTTTCCAGGTTTTGAGCTGTTACATGGATGTAGTCTTGCCTCTACAGTACTAAACCGCCAGATTCAACAAAGATTTTGCTGATTGGATCGGAATTTAACAACTCTGTCGTAGCGTGGTATCGCTTTTTGACATTCTGGTTCATCGTCTGCTGGCATAAAGGCTGGTGTGAGTCGGTCCACACTAATAAAAATTATTTATTTTTAATGATCAAATTAAATAATTTATCTGATTTAAGTGAAAAAAACCTTGTAGGGACCATAGCGATTGTAATGCTTGACGTACTCCGTCTTCGCGATCAAAAATATGAGTGCAGCTTTTCAGTTCATCATGAATGAAAATTTTGTTTCGTGAATGAGACGATGCTGGAGTAGGTCGGATGCTGCTCATTAAATTTTGAAACTTGCCAATAAACGCAACTTGATCTAAGTTCTTTTTGTTGGTCGAAAAAAAATTCTCCAGGCAACCTTATGTTACTGCCATACAGCATTTGTTCTGGTGTAGCGTTTAGGTCTTCCTTAATTGTAACTCTTCACCCTAATAGCACAGTAGGCAGAGCTTCAACCTTTTTCAGAGCACTTGAAAGATGCTTTCAGGTTGCGGTGTATCCTTTGTATCATGCCAATTGAGGATGATCTGTAGGGCGATGTTCTCGCAGTTCCGATGCTCATCAAAGTGGCTAGCGCCTTGAAGATTGCGGTCTCGAACTGTCTTCCCTGGTCGGTCGTTATTGTGAGGGGGGGGGGGTTCTAAAGTGTCCTATCCAATTTTCATACAGTGTAAGAGCGACTGTATCGGGTCTAATATCTAAAATGGGTATGATTCGGGACATCTTTAAAAACAGTCGATGCAGGTCAAGCAGTACAAATATCTTCTTCGTGGTGGAAGTCTTCCAACAATATAGACATGAATATGTTCGAATCTTTCGGAAGGTAGTTGATAGGATTGAAGTGGTGGTGTAACATGCTTTGATACTTTGTTTCTTTAATATTGTGGGCAGGATCGATCCCATGATGCGATGTCCTTTCTAATTGAAGGTCAGGCGAGCCTTTCTTTCAGTAGCTTGTGCGTTTCTCTAATTCCGGGATGAGATATGTTATGAAAGACATTGAAAATAATAATGCGATAGATTTTTGGGACAAATGGTCACAAAAGTCCTGATGAGACATCACATTGTAGGTTTTATCCCTCAAAAAGCATAGGTTGCAATTTAATACTTGTTTGGGGGTGCAACAGGATTTCTTTTAGCTCATCATCAGTAACTTGTTCTCGTGACATTTGTTGGTAGTCTAACTGTTGATGGGCTGTCGATCGTTGATATCCTCGACAGGGCATCAGCAACGATGTTTTGTTTACCACTGATGTGATGAATATCTGTTGAAAACTGGCTAATGAAGTCGAGTTGTCGAAGTCGTCTTGGGCTTGCTTTTACTGGCTTTTGTTTAAAAACAAATGTAAGAGGACGATGGAATGTATAGATGGTGAAAGGTCGAGCTTCAAGCATGTGTCTAAAGTGTTTGGTGACAGCGTACACGACGAATATCTCTCTGTCATAAGCAATGTATTTGGATTCAGTTTTCGTGAGCTTTTTGAAGGAAAATGCTAGTGGTTGCAGACCGTCTGGTGAACTTTGTTGTAGAACACCTATTATAGCTGCGTCGGAGACTTTGACAGTGAGCGAGATATGTAGCTGTTGACAACGGGTGCTCCAACGTTGCTGCTTTTGCGAGGACATCTTTACACTTTTGAAATGCGTTTTCGGCATCCGCTGTCCAAACCACTGGTCTCTTGTCCTTTTTAGCGCCTTTTAAGAACTCAAATAGTGGTGCTTTAGTTGATGCTGTTTTAGGTATAAAACGCCGATACAAATTCATCATTACCAAAAATCTTCTTAATTCTTGGATATCTTTGGGGTTTGGGTAGTTAGTGTCGCCCTTGGTTGTTCAACCTTGTCGTCCAACGGTTGTATACCGTTTTCTGTAATCCTGTACCCCAGAAATCTCACATCTGATTGGCCAAAATTACATTTGGAAGGGTTGATGCGAGTGCCATTTTCTTGGAATCTTTGAAAAACGGTTCGAAGATGATCCTTGTGCTCCTCTTCACTTTTCGATGAGATTAGAACGTCGTCGATGCAAGGCATACAAAAATCAAGGTCTCGTAACACAGAATGGATAAAACGTTGGAATGTTTGGGCGGCGTTACACAATCCAAAACTCCTAAATGGGAACTCGAATAAACCAAATAGAGTGATGACGCTTGTCTTTGGGGTATCTTCTTCTCTAACAGGAATCTGATGGTAAACCCTGAAGGACATGGCCCTGACACTGTGGTGGAAAATATTTTTGTTCCTTCGAGTTGTAGAACAAAATCCTGTATATGCGGTACAAGGTACTAGTCTGGTTTTGTTACCGCATTGAGACTTCTGTAGTCACCACATGGTCTCCAATGTCCAGTAGTTTTCTTCGGTGCTATGTGCAATGGTGACGCTTAATTGCTGCTTGATGGTCGGCATATTCCTTGACAGAACTTGAACTGGAACTCTTTCTTTGCGATAGCTAATTTTTCATGTCTCTGGAATATACTGGTGGTCCAGTTTTTTCTATGTGATGTTCTACGGTGTGCTTGACTTTAGGTTTACTAGAAACCTGGGTAATTTCGGGGAGTTCTTTCGAAAGGGGTTCTTTATAAGGTGAATCGTTAGCAAGGACCGTAATTCTTCCGAAAGTACCAGTTACCGGTTGAGTTGTGGATTTCATGTTGGTATTTGTGTCGATAAGCGAACTGTTCTGCATGTCGATTAACTGCGGGTCATTCAGAGGGTCATATCTAGACTGTGAGTTAGAGATCAGTCTATTCACTACAACTAATTTATCTTACGCGTACGATTTGTTTTGACCGGTGATGGTTAAACCTCAACCCAACGAGATCAGCTATTTTGAAAAGAGCTAATCCACCTACACCTGAAAATCAGACCAGTTTAATGAACTGGTGGTTCTGAAGAATTTAAAACAATTTCAACACACAAGAATTCAAAAGTTAATTATTTTTATTTAAACGATATTAATACTCCATCAACAAATTCCAAGAATCTTTACGTAGACACCATTTAATTCCCGCTTACATTTTACAGCTGGTTCCGAACATCTAAACTCCGTTCCTCAATAATAAATCACATGATGAAATCCAATGACGGGCCTCATGATGACAGGTATGATTCACATACTAATATCTAAAATAGCTCAAATATATAGAACAGTAGCCCGTGACACTTCTTTTCGTGGGGTCACGTGTGACCACTGCTCGCTAACCCCCGATCATTGCTACGTCGCAAACCAAATGGGAATCGGTAACCTGCTGCATAACAGTCATCACGGTGTTACCAAATGCGGCCAAATTCGAATTGCGAAGCGATCCAATCGGCGTGACGATCGCAATTTCAAAAATAGATCGCAACAGCCCGTTGTGTTTTGTCCGGTGCGACGTTAATGAAATACCAACCAAAAACAAACGTGACGTCATTGTCTAATTCGCTCCGTATTCGTATTACAAAAATTAAAAAGTTACAATTTAAAAAGCAGGAAATGGAATCTGTGATCTCGATAGCAAAAGCCAAATTCGTATTGGAAAAAATATAAAAGTTATAATTTAAAAATTGTTTATTAAAAGAAAATCATATTTTTAGGTATCGATTTATTGTGAAATTTTCCGCAGATTTCAAATCTGTTGAAATTTTTACTCTATCTTTAACGATCTAGGAGACAGAAAAAAGGAACTACAGTCATTTCCTTTTGGTGTTGCCATTCCAAAAAAAAAAACATAATTAAATTCCATTAAATTCATTTAAAAATGTTCTATTCATTCAAAATTCATTCAGTTGCTATTCCTAAAGAAAATTAAATTCCATTAAATTCATTTTAAAATGTTCTAAATTGAATTTTAATTCGCCGCAACCCAAAGATCGCAAAAGATTCGGACTACCTGTGTGCCCAATCCCATTACTGTAAGTGCCCTGGTTCGTCAGGACTTTGCAAGCAGAAAACAGACAGACAAACACTTCCTTTTATAATAGCGGAGAGATACCTTTGTACTTGTAGGTTCTTGCAAGAATAAATCCTCTTTGTCAATAGAAGAACAAGCGTGATGAAAGATTATTATATATGTGCTGTGCGGGGTTGCTCACAACCCAAAACTACACCGTATGCCTTAGGGCGGGACGGTTTTGATAAATTAAAATACATTCCATTAACAAATTCTAAGAATCTTTTTACACCAACATTTATTTGAAATGTCTATTGATTACTTTTTTTTTTCATCCCATTTGTGTCGCTACATAACAAAATAAAATCAATATAGATAAATACAATTCTTGAACCAAGGAGATTAAAACATTAATAAGAATCGTTCGCTCATCAAATTTGTATTTTTTTTTTTTAATTTTCGTCTTATAAGGTATTAGTGGGTCCCTAGACGATCAATATTATTGTCAATGTAACTGTCAATAAGGCTCATTGAAGCTCAAATTGATCGTGTAGGAGGCAATTGACGTGATTGTCAATCGATTGACGCACATTGATAGAAAGTTTGAATGATAGACATTGATGAGCGCCATTGACGGCTCCGATTGATCGTTTAAAATACGCAATTGTCAATCGTTGGGGGCAGTAGTGCTTTTTGTTCTCTAATCCAAATTTATTATCTTCGCGATCGTTAAAAATAGAGTACAAATTTCAACTGATTTGAAATCTGCGGAAAATTGTGCACCAGATACATACTTTAACCCTTCTTTGCATAGTGGTAGAAATTTCCATCATAACATTGAATGCCCAAAAATTATATAAAAGAACAAGTTCACTTTAAGTTGATCGTGTCTGGATACCTTTTTAATGTCCATTGCATAAAAAAAAACATAGCTGTCAAAAATAAGCAAGTGTCACTGTCAGTAAAACGAGCTTGAAGTTGCCATTCCGCTGTTTGTTGTAGTTGCAATAAACGTATGATTTCGTTTTTAATTTTGTTTTATTATATTTGAGTTTCTATTGTGCTAAAAAAGTGAAAATGAGTGGAAGAAAGGTTTGTAACATGTGTTTCTGTCTGAAAAAGTTTGCGTTTAATTTAAAAAATACCACATGATAGAATTTTACATCACTATGCACTAATTATCATAAAGAATAAAAAATATCCAATGATATCCTCTTTTATTTCTATTTAGTACTAAGCTAATGATCTAACTTTGCATGATGATGGAAATTTCCATCATATTGTTTTTTGCTAAATTTATACCATAAATATATACTACGATTTTTTTAACCATTTTTCCTTTAATTTTGAACATGAATTATATCACCTTGATTTATTTCACCAATAAAGAAAAAATCATGCAAAGAAGGGTTAAATGTAAATTTCTGTTAATAAACACGTTTTCAATTAAAACTTGGATATTTTCGCAATACGAATTTAAGTAATACGAATATGTCGAAGTACACATACAACTTTGCATATAAATATATATAAATTTTATTTAATTGGGACCAAGGACTAACAAAAATACTAGTTTAGAAGAAAAATCTATATAAATAAGAATGGAGTGTTTGTTTGTACATTCAATATTTTCGACGCATTTCAAGTTTTCTATCCGTTTTGGACCCTTCTGATGCCGAATCCGCCTTTTTCTCGTTTGGTGTCTGTCTGTCTGTCTGTCTGTCTGTCTGTCTGTCTGTATGTTGTGCCCTATACACGTCCACGCGGTTTAAGATATTTTCATGGAAATTTGCATACAGAGAGTACTTATCTTGATTTAGTGAGTGGAATTGGTTGCGAAAGTCTGTCTGTCCATCTTTCTGTTCTATGCTCGATTTTGTGTTTGTGTGTTTGTGTAGGCAACACATGAATTGTATTCCAGATATTTGATTGCATTGTATTTTATTTTATACATTATCTAATAATTTAGTGAATGCAATATTAAACATTTCTTTATTGTTATATTTAGACGAGTTTCATGCTAAAACAACTGAGTAAGTATACTTAAATCAACCATAATTTGGTAGTTTTGGAAAAATTGGAATGTCTATTGAATATTACGATTAATTCGATTGCTTTACCAGTACTGCTGAAAAAGTAATTATTCTTCAAAAAATTATTTTTTTTATGGAATTTCATTTCTGATACGTCATTTATTTCGAGTCTTATTTTTATTCTTTGCGCAATGAAAACGATTTCCGAAAATTTGGGACAGACGATATTTTTCAATGAAACGAGAATGAACACGATCGCGCGAGCAGTGATATTTTTCTGGTTCTTTCGCTCTGAATTAATTTCACATTTCTAAATTTTGTACACTTTTAGTTGTAAGTTGTGGCAACTGTGCGAGATCAAGAGATAAAATTGAATCACAAATTAATATCTTTGGAACAATTTTTTACGACATCTTTTATTTTGTTTTACTTTGCTGTTTCCTGTTTTAAATATTTATTATTTTAATAAATGTGTTTTCCTTCTCATCACACCCAACAGCACCACAAAGTATTAGACTTGAAAATGTTAGGTAAGTCAGTATAAATTTTCAGTAAATTTTAAGTGTAGTTATGCCGTTATTTAAAGAATAATGCCGTTATTTAAAGAATAATGCCGTTATTTAAAGAATAATGCCGTTATTTAAAGAATAATGCCGTTATTTAAAGAATAATGCCGTTATTTAAAGAATAATGTCGTTATTTAAAGAATAATGCCGTTATTTAAAGAATAATGTCGTTATTGAAATAATAATAATGTTTGAAAATCCAAACTAGAACTTTTTCCAACATTAAAAAATTCGTTGTAGTAATGACAGGAGAAGATTGCAAAATTTCACAATGTCGCATACCGGAGGCAAGAGTGCCACAGGTAAAAAAATATTGTTTTGTTGACTATGAGTGAGAGAGCACTCGCCGTAAATCGTAATTTTAATTAATTTAGTTGCACATGAAAACAACTTAAGAAAGGGAATTCCAAATCTTCCTATAAATCGTCTTTTATAGTGGTAACCTTAGTATCACCTTTCGTCTTTTTGAGCTTTGTCATACAGCAATTGTGCGATGTATTTGAAATGTATTACATGAATGGATATGCATGTGTAGGATTTGTGTCCAAAGTAAGTTGTAGAAAATATAAAGATGGCGAAAGGTGTTAAAATAAATTTTTACTCTACCAAAAAACGTAAGTCATTATATATTTTGATTATCTCTTCAATCTAGAGTAAACGAATTCAAACCGAGTAAGGTCGGGTATTTTGCTAGTATTTAATAAAAAATTGCACTTCTCTTTATACATATTGAAACAAAATACTTAAAAAATTAAGCAGTTACTAAAAAAATTATACCGATGTCGATGGTTGCCTAGAATCTAACAAATTCGTATGACGACAGACAATGCCTTTTTTTAAAGCAGAATTTCTTCGTAGAGCAAACTATTAATTTTTTTATTCCTTACTCTGTATCTATAACGCGTTCTTCGTTGGATTCTATGTTTTATAATTCTTTAGTAGTGGGGGAACGGACGTTCAATATTAATGTGTGAAATGATTAAAAATCTAAAATGTGTATTTTACCATACGGATATTTATTCAAAAGTCAAAATTCTGATTTAAGGGCTCACTAGACGATCAATTTTATTGTCAATGTGATGATGGGAAACGAAGTCATGTGCAACAGAAATAACTATTTTGATGTGTAGGTGATATTAGGGTCGATAGCTTTCTCGGAAATTCTGCGGGCAATTTGACATTCGACCGGGATTCTGGTCAGCAACTTAAATTCCGGGATAATCGGGCGAATCCCGAGCGGTTGGCAACCTTATCTGTAATCTGCCCTTGCCGCGCAGATGGTCTTCGACAGTCGGTTTTAAATGCAGGTGATTTTTAACTGATTCTCTGAAAATTTGTCGGCACAAAGGGATTTGGAATTCAAATATCTATTATAATAAAGCGTATATATAGAGCAAGCTAATTATAAATTAGACGAGCCCACGAGAAGTGATTGTGTCTGGGAACGTGAGTTTGTGAATCTTTTAATTACTTTGTATCGTGATTATCCTGAGCTGTGGAAAGTCAAGTGAATATGTAAACAAAAACAAAAGAACTATTGCTTTGCAAAAGGTTGTTAATGGATTAAATCAAAGTAAATCAGATTATACCAAGGAGAAACAAAAATCAGAAAATTAATATTTTGCGTACGATTCAGTATCTTGCAGAAAGTTTAGTATATGTTAGTGAGGTGCAGCTTCTCAGTTTATACCACTCTTTGGACCAGCGTCTTTTCCTATTTTCTTTCTTTTTCGATTGCAGACAACCAAAATCAAGTCAAGAAAGCCCAAATCTGAATTTAAAACCATTTTGAAACTCAAAAATGAAACACGTCACGCTCCTTCGTAAAACATAGACCGAATGAGATTGACGGGTTTATTGATGCTACATTGAAGCACTTATCAATTGAAACCGTCAATCACATTGACAATAAAATTGATCGTCTAGGGAGCACTTAAATCAGAATTTTGACTTTTGAATAAATATCTTTATGGTAAAATACACATTTTAGATTTGTAATCATTTCACACATTAATATGAGAGGCATTTTATGTCAAATTGAATACAGCTGGTGGAAGATTTCGGAAGCAAACGTGACGTCAGTTGGCTTGTTTTCGAATACAATTTCAGCATCTTCGCCATAAAAAATTTCAAAAAATAAATTCCGAATCAATAATTAATAATTAGTTAATTGTGGTCAATACCAATTTCATTAACACTTCTGGTAGTTTTCTCGGCTATGTATCTCGTCATTAGCAAAGCCGTTAATAGATATTGATGAGAGATATTACGTCATTAGAAGAAAATTCACCAGATCTTGTTCTCTTCACCAAAAAGTCAGCACTATCTTGATGACAGTATACATATCTCGCTATTAGAAAAACTGATTATATATTGATTGATTAGATGGCTCGCCAAAACCATCTGGGGGGGGGATAAACGTTGCCAAAACAGCTATAAACTATTTTTTAAGGCAATACCGATATGTGTCATGCGAGAGTATTTGAAAAGCAGAAGTTAAATTATCGTGTTTGTTTCACATTGAACCTTCAGGAGTCATTGAGGGGAGTCTAGCGCATTGCGACTTTGCGGTATTTCCAGAAGAAATCAATGCATGGTACATCGGGTGAACGTGGTGGCCAAGCGACGTCTCCACCTAAACCAATGTATTGAGCCAAAGAGTTATTCTGAAGGATATACATTCCACGGTGAATACTATTTTTTGTGCTCTTTACGTCCTTTGGACAGGAAGTTTCGAAATACCCTGTAGAAATGAAGATTCAATGTGTTCTTACTGATAGGGTAGTTGAATAAACGTCGCACTAGAGCAGCACAACGGGCAATTATCGACGGTCCGGGACCTATCCCAGAAGGAAAAGACCCAAGGACACCGTCATTTGGAACCATGATTAGATGATGAGGTCATCACCTGCGCTAGCATCACTCTAAAACTGTCCATAACACGCCAATGTGAATACATTAAAGGCCACGACAGACATAAAGTGCACCAGCTCCCGTATACACAACTTTGGTAAAACCTAGTGTCGAACTCGCAACCCTGCGGTTGCTAATCCGTTACTTGTCCTCTCGGGATTGATCTCGGACCATTGTCAATTGCCCGTCGTGTTGCTTCAATGCGACGTTAACTCAACTGGGTAGTTGAGGTCTTCGACGTGTTTTACAATGCAATAACGACTGATCGAAACAGGACAAAGTATAAACACTTACCGGACACTCCACTTATACAAATAATCCAGAAACACGCGGGAATCCATGTTGCAGCGAATCCCCAAAGGGACATGTCTCTCGATGTCCGTAGAACAGAACTAGTGTACGGGAAATCGAATCTGCAGTTGGAGAAGACTTTTGAGATTGCAAAACAGGAAACAGCTCTGTGCTTCCGGTCGCACCGTATCGGTGCCTTTCTTTGTAACACAGGAAATTCGTTGGTGTGCCCACTACATTGGGTTTCAAATGATGACGATAAAAAAATTGTCCGTCTCGATTCCTTCTCCTCAAGGAAACGGAGACCTCGCCCTTGAAATGACGCACAGAAATCTGGAGACTTGAATCCTCGAGTGTGCATTTTGAGAAGGGCAAAGGTCAGTGCCCAATATGTTTTCTGATTTGGATCATAGAGAAATCATACATGTTTACATTCGTTCTTTCGAAGTACGAACTTATTAACCCTCCTGGTGGTTGTCTTAAAAGGAAACTTTAAAAAAAAAAAGCAATAATGACCAAATAGCGATGGACGGGATACTTCGTCATCCCAAAAATATTGTTTTTTTCTGGTCATAAAAGAAATTGGTCAGATTGTGTGACACGTACAAAATATCTCACCAAAACCACTTGAAGGGCTAAGTAGTGTGAGGTTTCTCATTACGTTCCTCATCAGGGTAATATGTATTGCAGGGTAATGCAGAACGGAATACATAGGGATTCTAGTATTGCCATTGTTTGCTTTTTTTAATCTGAATGAGTCACACACCTATATCCTTTCTGTAACCTGCAAAACTTCTAATCAATCTTGCAATTTTGTCTAATAGTCTTTCCCATGATTAATTTTACCAATTCAAGCTGTTATTCAGTCGTGGGTGGTCTGTATTGTTTTTTTTATCCAATGGCGTGCATTGTTGATTTGTAATCATTTTGCCACTACAAGGCCAGAAGTGATGGCCACATGTGAAGGAGCACTGAATGGGCGACCATCATTACCCCTAACAAAGAACAGTACAATTTACATCCATGGCCTGACCCCGGATTCGAACCAGGAGCCTTCCGATCCAGAGGCTAACGCCTTAACCACTAGACCGGTTGGTCGGCAAAGGTTTGGTTTGTATTGTGAGCGCTACGAACTCGCAAACCCTCCATTTGCTAAACCGCTACTCTTACAAACGGTCTACCGCGGCCTTCTTACACACAAGGAACATTTTTACTGATAGAAGAGAGAAATAAATACACCATGTTAGAAACAGAACCTGCACCACTGACCGATTTGGTGAAAAACGTTACATATTTTTTTTAAAAATCAAACACTATTTTCTTTTAAATCCTTGAATACACACCATAGAACATATACCAAGAGATGACTGATTAACTTCAGCCCCCTCCCCTCAAACATTTTTAACTCATTCGATAGTTTAAGATCGATCAAAATCTAACATTTTTAAAACACATTCCACAAAATCGTTATTTCTAATACATGATTGTAAATGAGAATGTCATGAAAACAACTTCTTTCAGGGTAGGTAATTAACTGACGTACTCTGGAGCAACACAACAGTCTTTTAGCAACGGTCCGGAATCAATCCCGAAGGGAAAGACGAGGACACCACGTAATTTTGAATTTTGGTCAGACGACGAGATCTACATCTGAGCTACCACCCCAGTCTCCATACTTCTGGGAGGGTGACCGATTGAGTTGTTGGTATCGCGGACGTAGGTGGCGCCATCTAGCCATACTTCGAAGAACTGATCTTCACTTTTGTTTTCCAGTTTTCCATTTTTTGTTAGTCCAGTCGTCTCCATACTTCCACACCCCGCTAACATGAGACCGCGAGATTGAACGTTCAAGTTCAACAGCCACCGCATACACGACTTTCTTTTGTTAAACTGAGTTTCTAACTTGCAACCCTCTAAAAAATTTCCAACTCAAACTTATTTTGAAATTTTTTTTTTTTACAAATTTAAGTCAGTGGTAAGAGCAGTGGTCATACATGACCCCACGAAAAGAATTGTCATGGGCAACTTTGGCCACGTAGTGTCTAGTGTTTTATAATTTTAAGCATTTTGTCAATATCACAAGAGTATTCCAGTGGTGTGTGTGAATTGATGCTTTCATGTTGCCCCTGCAAATTGCATTGGTATTTAGAAGACAAAAATTTGTGCTAACATCTGGAGCACAAAGCAAGAGGGGTGTCTTTTAATTATCTCCATACTGCAGATCCATGAACAAAGTTTGGCCTTCTACTAGTTTTTAGTCTGCAATAAATTGCAATCAAGAATTAGCAATATGAAAATTAAAAAAATATATATTGTTATATTTAATTTGTGAAGTCCAAAATTCTCCGAACTTCGGCCATTCCGGATTATTTGCATTTTTTTTTGTCACGAACCCCCTAATCGACCCCCCCCCAAGCGTTATTTACGTGCGGAATGTTTTCAATACTAAAATAGCAAATATAGCAAATTTTCCCAAAAAATATAGGACCATAGGATTAATAATAGGTAACTCTACTATAATATAACTAAGATAATAACGTCAACGCATTTCTTTAGGCACTATTTCATAAAACGCGTGCCCGGATATTCACCTTTATATGCTCCATCCTGAGAATACATCCCCATAATTTCATGTAAATGAGAGCAGGTCTCACAAAAATGTACTGTAATTACAACTAATCATTTAACATTTATTATCTATCCGTTTAAGAAAAATTCTTTTTCACATTGTTGCAAATGTAATATATTATATTGATATTACTCAAATCTTCTACAAATGAAGTCTAATATTTGTTTTTAAAAAAAATCTAAGTTAAAAACTAGTTTAGTCAGTTGAAGACAAGTTCTAACAAAACTTTACTTATTTTTAAAACAGTTGTTGCAGTCTTTGCTTTAAAAACCCAAATTTATTACATAATTTCTGTTCATCGCATTCATATCAAGAAATTAAAAAAGGGTTTCTTGACATTACAAGGAAAAACAATGTTTGGAAAAATATTTGCTCTGTCTTTAGAGTTTAATAGATGATCATTGTACTCTTCTTTAGAATTGAAAAGGGACATTTAAATCAAGTACTTAAATATAGTATAAAATTTTGATTTTATTTAAATTCAAAAGGTTTTTTAATTATAAATGTTTCTTTTAATATCCATAGCAATTGGCAAATGCAGTCATTTCAATACGAACACTCTGAAAACGAAATATAATTCAGAAACGCTGCTTAATAAGCAATATTTATCACAAGAACGAGCAGCACGCGGTTCTCAAAAGTTATTGTTCCTACCACCAATGCTTACAAGTACGTTACTGTCATTCTGACAGAGGAAAATAATATCAAGAAAGTTCCAATGAAGGACCGTAAATCAGGTATGAGAATGCAAAATTTCAAAAAAGAGGAAAACCAAAATTAAATACACTCCAGACAGGTCTGTGCACACGATTTCGCAATAGTAAAAATTAATATTAGCCCAGAGCTATAATTTATTTATGAATTTATAAATAATTAATGGTAGACCATAAATCGGTAAAAGCAGTGAATTACGAGCACGTGCTAAATATCGGCCATCCGAAATAGTAATCAAGGTAGATGTCTCTTCTATATTTAAAATATGTTACCGTCATTGCTTCAAGATTATTACTTAAAGTTATTAAAGATTATTACTTACTAGGGGGCCTGCCCCCTGCTCGCTAACGCTCGCCAACCCCCGGAGGATTGCTTCACAATCCTCATTGGTTCGCTGCGCGAACCTATGCTCGCTTCGCTCGCCTCAATGAAGACATGTGTCCTAGCAGAAGGGATTGTTTACAAAATATGTTACCAAAAAAATGTTTTTCAAATCTAAATTTGCTGTATTACAGAAAAAATATATACAGTATCTCTAAAATCAGAATTCAAATGAAAACTTTGTGCAAATTTTGACTCGAAATGTGAGCGTTGCTTTGGAAATTGAATACCCAGTTGTTGTGCAAGCGTCTTGTTGAACTATAATTGTTGGCCCTGAAAAGGACCGTTTTTTAAATGGCCCTGAAAAGATCTTCCGCTTTCTTTGATTTCTATTATAAACTAACTGCAACAGCTCATTAAAATTTCCTTTTTTTTTTCAATAACATTTCATCCGATAACGCTATAAATTCAATCGATGCGCGAGACTTCGCGATAAACAAACAATCGTACAGTGTAGCCAAAACGCGATTACAAATAACGTCTTTATTGCGTGCCACGTAAGAGAATTATATATATAGATTCATTACCGTCAAGATTGAAAACTCGCTTTTTTCTCTCGCTTCTTAAACGGTTCCCCGAGAACGTACAGATAAGAAAATTACGAAACTAACATGGTTTGTTCAAAATTGATGAGAATATTGCGATGCGGCTATTAGTTTAGGGTGCCTTAAGTGTTCAAGTCGAAAAAGCGAAATTTCTAACGCCAGTGAACAAAAGACATAAATTTTCATTCTTCAGTTGTATTTTTTTCGAGTACCTCTTGTAACGTCATAGGGCAGGGGTTCCCAACCTTTTAGTAACTGCGTACCACTTGAAATTTTTGGAGTACCACCAGTCCTATGTTTTTTAGAAACATATATCATAAACTTGTTTTATTTTAATTAAAATACTAAGAAAGCTTCATATTTTATAATTAATGCACTTGTATTTCGTATTAATGATGTTTTAATAAAGGAATAAATAAAACGATTACTGAAAATTACAGTTTTATTTTTTACTCACAGGTCTAAAAATAACTCATTTTAAATAATTAGTACAAACTAAGCAAAGATGAACATAATCAAAAATCAATTTTTAGTGCGAAACTTGTTGTGTCTTTTATTAAAATAGCAATATCAGGAGTAATGGAGCTTTAACTTCACTCTTAAGTCCTCTTCAACACTTACTCTGTTTTTATATTTATTTTTGATTTACAAACGTTCAGGAAAACCACTCTCACACAAGTAACTAGTAACAATATGCAAATAAGAAATAGCATAACGTGTTTGTACATACTAAAAAATCGAACAAACTTCGTAGAATATTTGGATCGCTCGTATCATCCTTGCGTACCACCTGAAACGTTGTCTCGTACCGCTAGTGGTACGCGTACAACCGGTTGGGAATACTTGTCATAGGGGGTCTCCTGACCACAGCTTTCATGGTGGTCCTTATCGAGATTTCCTCTATTAAGTGGATTCGTCGTCGAAGGGGATCGGCTGGCGAATTTATGACCGGATGGGGGTAGTCCCTCGTCTTTGAACTGTCGCGCTTTCGGAAGAACGTGCGCGGTCTTCTCTGGAGGAAATAGAGACAATCGTTGAACGCATGAACGTAAAGAGATGCAGAACTAGTCTGCTCCGATGAATCCGCGGGACTGAAAGCCTCGAAATAGCTGTAACTTATGTAAATGTTTTCAATAACTAATTAACTGTGCTGTATTTTTAAAAGTTGTTTTAAATGTATTCAAGCCACTCGCCACGTAAATTCTAACCACGACGTTACACTATAAATGTGAATTTTTGCACAATGCCAAGTGTTTTTAGAAATTTCAATTTGTGTGTTTCCTAATCTATATATATCTTACGTGGCACGCAAAAAAGACGTTATTTGTTTTCGCGTTTTGGCAACATTGTACGATTCTTTGTTTATCCCAAAGCCTCGCGCTTCCATTGAATTTATAGCGTTATCGGATGAAATTTTATTGAAAAAAAAAATGAATTTTAGTTGAGCTGTTGCAGTAAATAATAGAAATCAAAGAAAATGGAGGATCTTTTCATAGTCATTTAAAAAAAAAGGTCCGTTTCGGGGCAAACTATTATAGTTCAACAAGACGCTTGCATTACAACTTTCGACAACAAACTCAATGAAAAAGCGTGGGTGGCTCGAGTACTGGGTAAATGTACACACAACCAACATGCTGGGTTTTCAATTTCCAAATCAACGCTCACATTTCGAGTCAAAATTTGCTCAAAGTTTCCATTTGAATTCTGATTCCAGAGGTATTGTAAATATCTTTTCTGAAAAACAGCATAAAATTTAGGTTTGAAAAATATTTTTTTGGAATATCATATTTTGTAAACAATTTCTTCTGCTAGGACACATGTCTTCATTGAAGCGAGCGAAGCGAGCATAGGTTCGCGCGGCGAACCAATGAGGACTGCGAAGCAATCCTCTGGGGGTTGGCGAGCGTTAGCGAGCAGGGGGCGGGCCCCCTAGTAATATATATTTTTTAATTCGGGAAAAATCGGGACATTTTTGTTATTTTTTTAAAAAACTGTCATATTTACAATTAGTTATTAAATTTGAAAACATCGCAGGAAACCTTAGAATGTACTCTTTCTGACGGTACAGTTATTTTTGAAATTGGTTCATAAGGGGATAAATTCGATGAGATGAAAAGTATAATTTTGCGATAGTGTACAAATTGTTCCTCGTGCAGATGCGCGGAGATCCAACGTCAAACGGCCTTTGTGAAACAGAGGCTCACGGGAATGAAAGCCTCGATGAAACTTGCTCTGACGTCAATGAACGGATATGGGCAGGGGTGGAGGTTTCGTCGTCACAAGAGATTGACCGAAAGGAGAGTTGGTTTGCGAAGCAAATTAAATGGGATCTGCGAAAGGAGTGTTGGTTGGCGAGCAAGGGTAGGAAACCCTATAGACCTGGGCGATTTTCAAATATTTACATCGCGATACATCGACATTCTAACATCCCGATGTATCGTGATGTTAACCATGCATTTTATACATAGTAAAAGCAAAACCTTGTTCTTAAGTTATTTTTTTCTTTGCTATAAAAAATCATGGTAGGAAAAAGTAACAAACAAAGTGTGCGTAGTACATTTAAGAACACGCATGATTTAAAACAAGATTTTGCATATACACTGCTGGCCACCGTAAATGCAACACCCTGAAGGAAGCATGCAAATAATATGAAATTTACAACATGAATTAGCGGAGGTGAGATATGAAAATGATTAGAATACATCACGCACGCCTGTGGCGCCACTTCAAGACGAGTCACGCTTCTGTCTGCAGCACCACGATAGTCGGATTCGAGTCTGGAGACACCGTGGAGAGAGGATGCTGAACAGCTGCGTTATGCACCGCCACACTGGTCCTGCACCGGGTATTATGGTATGGGGCGGTATTTCATATCACTCTCGCACTCCTCTAGTACGCATTGCCGGTACTTTAAACAGCCAGCGCTACATCTCCGAGGTGTTGATAGCCAGTTGTCCTTCCTTACCTTCAGGGCTTGCCCACAGCCATATTTCAACATGATAATGCGTGACCACACGTGGCACGCATTGTCCAAGTGTTCTTCGTCAATCGCCAAATTGAATTGCTTCCCTGGCCAGCTCGCTCTCCGGATCTTTCGCCGATAGAAAACATGTGGTCCATGGTTGCTCAACGATTGACCCAGATTACATCCCCAGCTGTCACACCAGATCAACTTTGGCAACGTGTGGAAGCTGCTTCGTCTGCTGTAACCCAGGAACACATCCAAAGTCTCTTAGAATCAATGCCGAGGCGTGTGGCAGCGGTGATCTCCAACAATGGCGGCTACTCTGGCTACTGATTTTTGGCAAGAACCACGCTTCACAGAAGTCTATAAATTTAATCATTTGATACTTGGTCAACATGTTATCTACAAAATCAGTTTTGTTGTGATATCTCTTGTCTTTCTTGGTGTTACAATTTGGGTGGTCAGCAGTGTATGTGTGAGTGATCAACACAACATATATGCTCAAGTAGATTCAAAAATTAGCCTATT
This sequence comes from Metellina segmentata, assembly GCA_947359465.1. Lineage (NCBI taxonomy): Eukaryota > Metazoa > Arthropoda > Arachnida > Araneae > Tetragnathidae > Metellina > Metellina segmentata. Next base: position 9,685,359 of record OX375874.1, on the reverse strand, counting down.
TAGAAGGTGAAAAACTTCAGCATAAATAGAAATAAAGGGCATTTGATTCCTCTAAGTAATGATGGCGGTATACATGACCTAGATTGATACAGAAGTTTGCAACAAAAAAAGGATGCAAACGGATTGATTATAACATCAAGAAACAAGAATGGGTTTTTGGAATTCAACTTAAAATGGGCAAAACTTTTTTGTTTTGAAAATTTTCAATTATATTGAATTTTAATTTAGCTAAAAGAACAAAATTTGGAAACGAAAGTCATCAGGACTCAAATGGTTTTTTGAGAAATTCCTTATTAATTAAAAAGAAATGAAACCAGACCGTTAAATTATCAGATTTTTCTAAATCATTTTGTTCTTAAGTACTTTTAAGGAAAAAAACTTAACTAATTAAAAATATAATATAAAGATCGAGATAAATTCAGCAAGTAGAGAATAATTATTCGCTCCCTCGCAGTTTGAAACTTTAATTTTCAATCTTTATATGTGTGACCTGTTACCTTATTCCCGAAAAAAAACCAGCGCAGAAATTGCAAAATTAACTATCACAAAATATTCTCACTAGTAGGCCTTTCATCGCAGGATCGAAGAGCTAAGTACCGTGGTGAAAAATCGCACATACGCATAAATAAACATATGAATCGTTATGTCGGTCCAAACCAAAACCCAAATTTTCTCTCAATAATGCTAAAATAACACGGAATTTCCACTGGAAATACCAACTTGGCAATTCAGATATCGCGCATGCGCTAAGAATCGAAATCGTTGGCGCTGAGCGACAGTATCGAGACACCGGAAAACCGTGAGATCGGAGAAAATCGCGATGTCACGATGACCGCGAGATCTGCGCTAGCTAAAGTTACGGTTTCCTAAGAAAGTGGAGCCGTTATCTAGCAGCCGTAATGTAACTGTGGATGAACATCACTAAAACGTTGTTTATACAAACAGATGGTGTTGGTATCTTAGAGAGCGTTGTTTGTGAGCATAACGAATACTAGCGGAGTCGCCATTTGCATGACGATCGTCATAGCGGTAACAGTCGGAGAACGTTTTTTCTCTTGTAGCGGCAACATTTCATTTCCTGCGCCAAACAATTCGAGCGGAGGGCAGCAAAACAAACAAAAAATTATGACTGGCATTGTTTAATTTGTTTTATAAAATAGGGATCGTTAAAGATAGATTAAAAATTTCAACGGATATGAAATCAGCGGAAAATTTTACACCAGAACGATACGTTAAATGCGATTTTCTTTAACTAAATACTTAATTATTTAAGAAAAAAATAATTAAATGGTAAACAACTGAATATGTTTTTGCTATCAATCTAAAGCGTAGAATTTTACGCTGATTTGAAATCCGTTGAAATTTTCACTCTTATCTTCAACGATCCCGAAGTTAGAAACTTAGACTAGAGAATAAAAAAGCCACTTTGTTTCTGGTATAAAATAAACCACGACAGCCGTCTGTATTGCCCATTCTTCACCGTATTCTGTACGTTTACGTTGACACCTCTGGTCTCTGTTAAGACAGCCGCCTAGTGATGCCCGCGTCTTCATGACTTATCGCGGCTGCTAGATAACGGCTCCGCTTTCTTAGGAAACCGTAGCTTAAGGGATGGCTTTGTAAGATTGGAAAAAAATAGCGATGTTACGATGACCGCGAGACAAGCGCTAGCTAAGGGATGGTTGTGTACGATAAAAAAAATCGCGATGTCACTATGCATCGCCATCGTGAAAATCGGTAATTTTTTGTTTACGTCGTACTAGAGCAACACAACGGGCTATTGACGACGGTCCGGGATCAGTCCCTTAAGGGAAAGATCCGAGGACAACACCTCGTAATTTTGAACCACGGTCAGATGACGAAACAACACCTGAGCTGGCACCCCACTCTCCAAACTTCCACGCCAACCCAACGTGACGTGAAAATCGGAAACCGATGTGGACCTCACACTGGTTTTTCAAGGTATCGATGCATCGCCCAAGCCTACCCTATTAGCTAGAAACACTAATGACGTAAAATTCCTAAAAAAAAATCCAAAACCACGTTAGAAAAACGCGGAAAATTACTGAAAAGCGTGATAAACATGAAAAAAACACAAAAGCGGAAATCCGCGGAAGATTCTCATGCCTGGTAAATTGAGCGCACAATGTGACGTCCTTTAGTTGTTAGGCGTGTCCCCGCCCACTTAAATACCTTTCTTTTCACAAGGAAAGAAAGGAGAAAAGATCCTTTCTTTCCTCTGATCAGAACAAGCGAGGTTATCGGAGTATGCCTGTGTGTATGACGATGAGCAGAATGATTGAAATAAAATACGGAGGGGAAAAATAACTGCATCTATGAAGAAATATAGGACAATTACTGAAATATATTACATTTTCAAAGGTTTTGAAATATATATAGAAAATATATTACGACTTCTATCCCTGGATATATAAATAAGATTAATTAAAAAAATTTTCAATGCAATGCAACAAATTTTACTTACAATTCTAATTTTTCCGTGTGGTATTTACTGTGAACAGCTTTGTTTTTTTGCGCGTCGTTTCATCAATTTAGTCCAGGTTAAAAATTTGTTTTTTAAAAATTGTAGAATGGAAGAGGCGGAAAGATAGAAAAATGCTGGTTAGCAAAAGTCCGAAATTTGAACAATTCCGGATTTGGGACTTTGTACTGTTCAGGTGACAAATTTGTAACGTACAGGAATACCAGGGGCAAATGTATCAAATAGAAGCTCAAGTTTTTAAGAATAGCATCTAAAAGAATTGACTAAAGCAGTAAATGTGCTAATTCAGTACGAAACAGACCAGAAGATCCCAAATTTCTTAATACGATTTTCATGAACAATGTAGAAAAGATTATGATCTTTTTCTTTCGAGGTTGCCACGGTGGGCATCAAGACGTTCCTTGTAACGTTTACACCCTAAAGAAAACCATTTTTCTGTCCACTATGAGTTTAAAAAAGGACTCAATTTTTGCTGACCTTTGATGGATTTTCAATAAATGTCATCACAATTTTGAAAATGGGAGTATTTGGGACGATTTTGCTTTATCCTTTAAGACTACGGACGGTACAGCAGTTGCACTTTGATTGTGCCAAGAAAGAATTGAGATTACGGCTGACACAGCAGTTTTACCTTGAAAATTACCAGACTCGCACCACTTATATCTACAGCTGTAGTCAAAAGGTTGAAAGAAACCCCTGCAGGGTGGCAATAAAATCCTTGAAAAAAAGTTCCCCAATTGTGTTACAAAAATTTCCCTGCTTTTACAATTCCCTTAAAAAATGGTGTGATCTGTGATTGGTATCAATATAGAGTATTCACACATTATTTTTAAATATTTAGGATCAGATGGGGTGAAAGGATAATTCTCCACTTATATTTTGTATTTTTTCCCTTCAAATATTTTACTTGTTATTCTAAGGGTTAAACACTTACAATAGCAATTGAAAAAACTGGAGAAAAAATACAAAATATTTTAATTATGAACGTGTTACAACTGACCTACATTATCATACTATTCATCAAAATCAAATGCAAATATACAATAAAAAATTCTACAAAAATGTAATTGCAAACAAAAAATAGTAGTTTAATGTACAAAAAAAAAAAAAAACATATTAGTTACACGAATTTCAAATTGTACACCACAAGTTGTATCGCTGGCCTCACGGCGACAGGACGCTGCGGCTAAGAAAAAAAAAAGTTGTAACAGTTTCACAGTGTTCTTTATTCAAATTACAATTTATTTGATTCTCAAAAGAACTCGTAATCGCACATCTCTAAATAGGACAAACAACAATAGTTGCTGTTTGTTTTAAGTTATCCAAATTTCCCTGACTTAAAATGTTTACCGATTTTTTGGTTTTCCAGGTTCTGTTACCATGCTGCCCTGACTGCCAAGGTTGATAAATAGTAACAAAATAACATATGTGGCAGCCCTGTATACATTACTTTAAAATTTGAACTAAGGTTTTACAAATAAATTTTCACCAACAAACCTTGATGTAAAACTATCAATTTAATATTTTCAGTGGATCCATCATTTTGAGATGCAGTTTAGCAGAAAAAGTTTGTTTTATAAACAAATACAAATATAATTTAAATAGATTTATTTAAAATGAAAGAAGTAACAGTACAAATCACAAGTGATTGTAGGCATTCAATAAATGCGATAAAAAATATATTTCCCGAAAAAAGAAATTGTGGTCATTGTACAGTACAATTGAACATATAAGCACATGACAACTGTACGATGTTCTCTTCCTTACATTAATACAAAGAAGGAGGAGCTCCACTTCCATATGGTAAAGTCCAAGATATAGGTGGGATCCATTTGTTTGAATTACCATTCTATAAAAATTAAAGAATATGTATAAACAAGGTGATTGCTAATTCATCTCTAATACAAATATATGCATTTTTAGAAATTTTCAAGGCAATAAGATTATTTAGTACATAGCAGAATTAACATTGCACTGGAGCAACACAATAGTCTATAGAAGACAGTCTGGGATCAAACCCAAAGGGAAATGTTAGAATCACTTAGGTACCTCAGGATTGCGATGGCCAGAAAGGTGTTGCCTTGAGTGTTTGATTTGATTGAGATCCAAATGATCAAGTTAAATTTTGGTAAAATCGTATTTACTGTTATGGCCTTGGAAAGATTTCATATTTTTACTGTGACTTTACTGTTAAGTGCCGAGTAATAATAGCAGAGGGGAAAAGTATAGCCTCACTGTAATATGAATTAGAATTAAAATTGCTAATATGCTGCCAAAAAGGAAAGTTATTAAAAAGAATGGTCGGTGAACAGTTTTTTCAACAAATGAGACTTCATAATAATTTCACTATTTGTCATAGACAAAAAGTAAAAATCCATAATAGTTACAGAATTCTAATATTTAGAAGAGCCTACAGAGAATTGAATTATATAAAACCCTTTTTAAGAAATTTCACACACCAGGATCTTTCCACGATATATTGTAATAAGTACGAATTGGGAAATTTATATTTTACATCAAACACCATTCATTCACGTTTCTTTATAATTTATTTTTAAATATATTTGACTTACACATGTTCATCTGAACTTACCTTTTTTAATTGTAACCAGCTGTTTAGTCTGTCAACCATTTGAAATGCTTCAGGATAATTGTTACCTTCAGAACACACCAATACTAGAACCACTAGACGAATATGTTCTTTCTTGCTGAAAAAACATAATACATTTAAAAAAAATCAATCAACCTATAAATGAGTACATCTGGTAAGTTTAAACAATTTTCTAATTCATCGCATCATTATAAAATGCATTATAAGTGCAAGATGCATCATTGTTTCTTGACTGACTAATGAACCATATGGCAGATTATTTGGTTACAGGAGTCTGGTTAAAATGACATGAACAATTTGGTTTGATATGAGGTTGTTTAATCCTGCAGTTTTATCAGTAACAAAGTACATAAAATATAAAAACAGGACTCACTCAAAAGGACGGAAAACACTACTAAATTTAATCTACTTTTTAATATTTGCCCTTCCAATACCTTTTGGTCCCTTAATATAATTGTAGGGTGTGTTCAAATAATACATTGCATGCAATAGATTTTTTTTTTAAATCTCGCTCTTTCACTCCCCCCCCCCAATTTAAACTCTAAATCCCCGGTGAGTCAGAGGTACAAGGGTATAATAAGGCACACACACACACACAATCACAACTAATACTGTCATTATTACCACAGCAACATACAGAACTAGCTACAGCATGGCGTTGCCAGTGACAGTTCTTTTCGTTGGGTCAGGTGTGACTACAGCTCGCTAACCCTGGTGATTGCAACGAATTCCCATTTGGTTTGCTTCACAAACCAACACGACGGGCAACGCTGTAATGGCCTTATCATTATCAAATGTGGCCAAATTCAAATTGCAAAGACATCGAATAGACGTGACGTCACAATCTTTTGCAAAAATATAAATATTCAATTGAAAAATTATTTTAAAAAAGAAAATCGAATGTATTAGGTATAAAATCTAATGTAAAATTTTCCGCAGATTTCAAACCCTATCTTTAATTTTCATTCTATCTTTAACGAACGCTGAGATAAAAAAAAAAGGACTGAAGAACGCCAGTCATAACTTTTTATTTGTTTTGCTTCACTCTAATCCGTTGCTCAGGAAATCAAAATGAATAAATATATGTTTTTAATTACGGCGGGCACTCGATTGCTAATCACAGGCCACTGCAAGGCCGGGAAGCTATAGTCATTTGTGAAGGGGCACCCAATGGGCGACCAATACTACCCCTAACTAAGGACAGCACAATTACATCCATGCCCTGACCCCGGATTCGAACCAGGAACCTTCTGATCCAGAGGCCAACACCTTAACCACTAGACCGGTTGGTCGGCTATTAATTGAATAAATATGATCTCTTTAACCATGAAGGTCAAATTCTTCTCAGCGGCCAAATTCGAATTGGAAAAAGTAGAAAAGTTACAATTAAAAAATAATTTAAAGAAAACCTTATTTTTAGGTATCGATCAAATGTAAAATTTTACACAGATTTTAAATACGCTGAAAGTTTTTCTCTATTTATAACGATCTAGGAGATAGGAAAAAGAACTACATATTCCAGGTAAAACTGCTATTTTTGTTTTGTTCATCCGCTGAAATCGTTGCTCGGAAAAGGAACAAATAAATTTAGAATAAGTGACCTCTTTGTACTGTTGCCTTTCTAAAGAAAAGAATAATAATTAAAAGCCAATTAATTAATTTTAAAATGTTCTAGATTAAATTTTAAAATTTGGGTGCAATACAAAAATCTCAAGAAATTTGGAGTACCTGTGTGCCAAATTTATTTATTTTAAGTGACATAGATTCATCAGGACACTGTACACATACACAGACACTTCCTTTTTAAAAAAAAGTAGAGACTAGCAGAATTATCCAGCAATGCTTGCGTTGAACTAATTAAATGTTGATTGAAAAGTGATCAGACTAATCACTTCTCTTTTATAACAGAATGCTAGGATAACAATTCAAGTGTACTGAAAATAATTTTTAACATAATTTTAACCTTTTCATCGAAACACATTTTACTTGTGACATTTTTGCACCTGGTGTGATGTGATATCTACATGTTGTAAGAACTGCTCCTACCACAAATTTCATGACTTTCAGTTGTGGTTCATAAAAGGATTTTATCCCTTTTCCCATGGGGATACTTCAAGATTATCAAAGCTGCCTTGGCCAAACCACTTGTGAAATAATAGTATTAGTAGCATACATTTTTAGAAACAGCAGCAGAAAAAAAAAATATCCTCTTAACCCCCATTTTAAAAGCAATTGTAGTTACTCATATACAAAATGAATTGACTAAAACAGAAAATCTGCCAAGAAATTTTTTTAAATAAGCATTTTCTTAATAAGGTTTTCATGACAGTAAAAAAAACCATGAATTTCAATGCTTTCTTTCATGGTTGCCATAGCCTGGCACCCAAACTTCTAAATGGGCGTCCCACGGAAAATATTCTCCCGAAAGAAAAAAAAATCTGAAAAATTTGTTTTCTGTTAGCTGGTAGTTAAAATGGGATTAAATTTTAATAGATCTTTGGTGGATTTCAAACCTTTAGAAAATAGGAACCAATTTGCTTAAAAAGATACCACCAGTCACCAACATTGAAAATAGTAGCCAAAATTTACATGTGGTAGCCATGAGAAATGCATTCCATTTTGCCACATTGGTGCACTTTAGTAATAAATTGAAAATATATTAGTTCTGATTTTTACTTGTGACCAAAATGTAAACCACCTCTCAACCACTAACATTTACCTTAACCAAAATATAATCAAGAGATCCACCAGTCCCCCTTTACTCAAAATAATGAGTGCTGTTCTCATAACAACTAACACACTCAACTTATACATGAAGTAGATTTTGATACACAGAGAGGACCAAATGCATCAATACATAACTATTTTCCTAGAGGTATTACATATCACTTTAAGAATAATGAAATTTTTATTTTTAGTTCAGAAAATATAGTCTGGTAAAAAGAAGTTTATACAATTATATCAAAAACAAATTTTTATTTTTTTTTTTTTAAATGGAGACACATAACATAAAAATAAGGCTTTATCAGTTTTAATTTCAAATTGTAGTTTTTGAATGAAAAAAATTAGGACCAGTATAATTAGCTTTATTTAAAAATTTCTTGTTTTATAACTTTTCTAAATAATTACCAATCTTCAAGAAACTGCTTAGCGATTCCACCACCAGGAATAGGAGAAGTCTCAGATTCATTAACATTTGCTGGAAGAGCAAAAGTTTTCCAAGACAATTTCTGAAATTCTTCATCTGGGAATGATGAAGAAAGGTAATGCATTGGTACTCTGAAAAAAGTGTAAGTTTAATTTTTCTGAATAAATTACACTTTAATTACTTACATAGTGTACATTTGCAGGGCTTATAATAGGTTTTAAAGTGTAAAAGTGACTAATTGAATAAAAAAGTGACAAACAACAATAATGCCAAAAAGTGACAAATAACAATAATGCCATATATATTCAAGTATAAAGATTGTAAAGAAAAAGATACTCTCCGGTCACCCCAATCTTTTTCTTTGAAAGGATATTTATATTCTTCATTTAAAAAGCATATTATTTTGAAACAATATTAACAGAAATAGGAAATAATTTGAAATCATGATTTTTAAATACAGTGATCTCTCACTTATACACGCTTTCTTTTATGCGCGTTTTTTTCGCGGTCCCGGCCATGAATATAGGAAAACAATGATAACTCTTATTCATTTATACGCCGCAATAAAAAAACAGCTCTCACTTATGCGCGTTGCAAAAAAAATTTCAGTTCAAAAGTAGTTTCCTCAAGTCAGGTGTTGCTTATCGCAAAAACTTTTCCTTTTTGTTCTGCTTCTAGGAATGTATTCCCTCGCCCTTCCCCTATCGTTTGGATTCCCGGAACATATTCCTCTACCATATACACGGGTGTACCGGAGGGGTCTTGTGACTGACGGCAGTAAAAGTCGCATTTATACAGCAGCCAATTAGAGTGGTTAGTACGGTACGTACCACGTGGCATTGATCGCTAACGAAAGAACCTTCTTTGGAGTTCGGGTTAGATGGTATCATTTTAAAACGGCAAAACGAACAAAATTGTAGCTTTCGTTTAAAATGGCTGTTATAAAAAAATTCGAAGAAAATCCTTGCAACTCGATAAAAGCTTTAGCGAAGCATTTTAATGTTCCAGAGTCGACATTGAGAGGGATTTAAAAAAATCCAGAGGCGATTATAGTCGCTCATCGAGAATGTGGAATTCAGTCGAAGAAAAGAAGCAGAATTCAAGGTGGAAAGTTCGAAGAATTTGAGAAGGTTTTGTAGCTATGGTTTAAAGAAGCTCGTCAATCGAACATTCCTGTTAACGTTGAGCTTCTAAGGGAGAAGGCCGTACAATTGTCAAAGCGTTTTGAAATGGAAAACTGTTCTGCATCACATGGATGGTTTGAAAATTACAAAAATAGGCATGGCTTGGCAACTTGTGTCCTTTCTGGGGAAAGTGCGAGTGTCAATGAAAACACTGTAGAACAATGGAAAGAAGACTTGGCTACTTTATTAAACAGATAAGAACCGAAAAACATCTACAATTCTGATGAAACTGGACTTTTTTATAAACTGATGCCCGACAGAACCTTAACATTCAAGGGAGAACCATGCCATAGTGGGAAAAAAAGTAAAGAAAGACTAACTGCCTTGCAACACTGATGGTTCAGAAAAATTCCCGCCATTGGTCATTGGCAGATTTAAAAAAACTCGCTGTTTTAAGAACGTGAAGAAGCGTCCTTGCGACTGCACTAGCAACAAAACAGCGTGGACAACATCGCATATTTTCTTGGATTTCCTTCAAAAATTCGACAGGAAAATGCAAAAAGAAAATTTCTGTTATTCATGGATCAGTTGTCCTGCTCACCCACAAGATCTTCCAACTTTCAATAACACGAAAGTTGTGTTTTTCCTGCAAATTGCACGTGCAAGATTCAACCTTTGGATCTGAGTGTCATCCGTTGTGTGAAAGTGCACTACAGAAAAACTTTAATCCTTCGACTTCTGGCTACATCAGAAACAAAACGTGCATTAAAAGACGAATTGAAGCAAATTACCGTCCTTGATGCAATTCATACGTTGTGTTCATCATGGAGAAACGTTACTGACAAGTGCATTAAAAGCTGCTTTAAGAAAGCAGGATTTTCGTTTCCAGCCGAAAATGAATGTGAGGAGCTAGAAAATGAAAGTGAAAACTGTGAAAATGACATAAACGAAGAAGATTGGCATATTGTATCTGGTGGACTCGCTACGTGCACTACTTTCAACGATTTCGTTGATGCAGATGAAAATTTAATCATAGCTCAATTGCGGGAAATAGGAGACATTGCAGCTGAAATAAATGGTGGTGACGAAGATGAAGAGGACGACGATGATGAAGATGTTGCAAAAGTTATCACAACTCACTCAGTAGCGTTTGAAGCTTTGGAAACTCTGCGTGACTATTTTCAGTTCAATTCCGGAAGTATATACATAGTATTAACAATACACTGTATTGATTTTTCACTTTTAAGCTCCCTTTTGTGGTTTTTCACTTGTGCGCGTTTTTCACTTATACGCGGTTTTTTCGCTGTCCCCAACGCCCGCGCATAAGTGAGAGATCACTGTATGTTGTTCATTTTTGACAGAGCTTGAAGAATTTCTTCCATTTCTTTGAAAGATAGCCTGATTTTTTTTTGTAGAAAAAGTCTGAAATTAATTTGCCTTTTTCTTCTCAAGAGAAGAAAGTGCAGTTTTTTTTTAAAGTCTGCCTTTGCTGCCCCTTCAATCATTGTATGATCAAGTACTGCTTCCTTAAAATCTTTATTTTTTATCACCTTCTTGAGGCAATCACATTGGCTTCCTTTAACAATTTTGAAGCATTGTTCAACACCTCGTCCCATTCCTTAAGCATAATTTTTTCGTTCTTCTTCTATTGACTTTCTTTTCTTTGTAAGCTGCTTAAAATTTTTTTTTCTCTTCTTCCAGTCTTTATTTTTCTTTTCTGTCCTTCTCTAATTTTTCTTGTGCCTTCAGTTTTACACCTTTTAAATAGGCATTGTCGGCTTTATATGCAACCCTTCCCATATCCATTAGCTTTGATGTGATCGGCACCAAATAAGGTTGATTGTCAAAATTTGCCAAACTTCTTTTGACCGTCATCAATGCATTGAGTGTGCGTTCTGATATTGATGCCCTGTCTCCTGTCAAAGCTCTTCCTGAGGCTGAGAAGCCATGTTAAATGTCAGCACTACCGTGAGAAAATGAGAAAGAGCAGTCTTCACTAGCTTTGACACAACTGGGTATTTAGGATCCACACCACCAATATCTCACAGTCTGAAGAACTGGTCTCAGTAAACATCAATAGGCTTCATTCTTTGGAGTAATTTCCATTCATCTAGTAGTATGTCTCTTGGGACCTCCCATGGCATTGCTCATATAACTTCTAACACTTGTCGTACACTCTCACCACTGAGTCTCAAGAGGAAAAAGACAGGATAAACTTTTAAGGAGAGATTAACTGAAGGAGGACTTCTTCAAAAGATATTTAACACAAGCAATGTCATGTTTTTGTTATTTTAAAAAAATAGAATTTTTTTTCCTTCTCTTTCACATAGCAAAGCACTTTAAAAATTTGATCTCCAATCACAATATCAGCCAGAGGCAAGTTTCCAAGGACATATATCTTCTCTCTCCATTTCATCCATCTTCGAATATCGATAGTGGAAGAAATACTTTCGCACTGCAAACCACTGTTCAAGCAACCTTTCAGCATCTGGCTTTAGGCTAAGCCACCTGCTTGAACAATGCTTGATGAAATAGTGAGTGGGAAGTTTCAAGTCTCCTTGAATTTGTTTGAATGTTGACCAATGCTTAGGCAACTGAGTAAATAATCTGTGAATAGAAAAAACAGTTCAGACACATCTTCCCGAAGCTACAAAGTAGACTCTCTTCTTCCTATATCGAATTCCTTAGCACTAGACTATGTGACTCAGGGTGTTGTGGGGGAATTTGAAGGAATAGTGTTCTACTGCCTTTATGGAAATTATGAAGGAAGGAAACTATATTCTGCTGCTCCTTATTTAGAGGGTTGCTATTGATTATTTGATGGCAAGATTATCTTATTTGGTGATACTTGAGGCTCCAATTTGTTTTGCGAACCGTAATCAATATTATAGCAGCCAGCGCAAGCCGTAGCATCACATTACGATCGCCTCAAAATAAATATTAAATGGTTTGTTTTTTGCGGAAACACAGGCCTTATTCAGAAGAGGGAGGGGAATTGCTACCCCTTCTGAATGACACTCAAATGGAGTACCTGCAGTGGAGGAAACTAGTCTGGACAAGTTCCAACGCAAGATGAAATTACACAATATGTACTTGGTTGACATTCGACTTTTTTTTTTTTTGGAGGAAACAAGGAATTTTTTTAATTGCACATTAAAAACTGTTTTCTCCAAATAGAATTTAAGAACTTAAAACACCAGAAAAAGTGACAAAAGAACAAAAATGTGACAGTAAATTATGCGTTATAAGCCCTGCATTTGGTAAAGGAAAGGTAATAATTGGTAATTTTTAATTAACATCGTACTGGAGCAACACAAAGGGCTATTGACGACTGTCCACGATCAATCCCTTAAGGCAGTGGTCCCCAACCCCCGGGCCGCCCAAGGAACATTAAATTATTTCCATTTTATTTACTGTGGTGTATTTATCTCGGGTTTGTGCGGTTCTTATCTCTGAAATGTCCACTCAAATTAGGAGGCGGTAAATCAGAACTTGAAATTTGTTGTTATTAGAGCTTCAATTATGATTTCTGAATTCTGTATGCCTCTATTTTCCAATTTTGACATATGTGACAAGTGTTTTCAAGTTGGCAGTAGCTGCACATTTAAAGCAAAACTAAGTTGTGGGGACGGCGCGTGAACAGAGGCATTTTGGACATGTTTCAGACATTAGTGGGGATTTTAGGCGAGACTGAGCCTGAAAATTCTTTCTCCCAGTTGGTGCACGATCACATGTCTTTGCTTTTAAAAGAGCACAACAGACCCAACCACAAAAGACCCACGGACTAGTACCTGCGATCCATTTGTCAACAAATCAGGCGAATCTAGCATGTCTGTGCAAGAAGAAGATCAACTGCTGGAGATTGCAAATGAAGGCGACCTTAAAATTATGTTCGAGACGACAACTCTGCTGGTGTTCTGGATTAAAGTCATGACGGAATACCCTGAGATTGCCACCACAACTTTTAAATCCCTATTGCTATTTTGAACAACCTATCTGAAGCGGGATTTTCTGGAGTGACAGCAACCTAAACAAAACAACGGTATAAACTGGACATAAGCAACACACTTCGGGTGTCATTGTCTCCTATTACCCCCAGATGAAACCGTCTCGTCGCAAAGAAACAAGTTTAGGGTTCTCATTGATTTAGCGTTCTAGTGAGTTAAAATGTTAAATCACTTTACATTCATTTTTTGGTGTAACTGTATTTTATTTTTTGAAGGCAAGTTTAAATGCAATCAGATTAAAAATTTACATCAAAACAATCTAAAATATAAACAATCAACGTTCCCCCCCCCCATCAGCGGGCCGCGTGAAAATTATCAAACGTTGATCCGGTCCGCGGCCATAAAAAGGTTGGGGAGCACTGCCTTAAGGGAAAGATTCGAGGACAACACCTTGTAATTTTGAACCACGATCAGATGACTAGTAAGGGAAAGGAATGGATTTACATACTTCAATGGAATTTCCATAACCTCTATTATATGATTGCTAACAGTCAACTACATAATTAAAGACAATATAAGTAACACTACAAAAAATTATATTCCGACACTAAAAAGGATTTGCGACTCCAAAAATAATTGTAGTTTATGCCAAAAATAATATGTTTTAATCTCCTAATTGTGTCATTTTTGCTTTCACCAACAATAGACATTATTTCACAACAACAAAACTCAAATTTTTTTAAATAGATAATTTTTCTAACCATCATTAGGTCATGTGTCTTTTATATTATGTCTACGGATAGAGGAAAGTAAGTGTTCATAGCTATGGAGTATTCCACAAACAATAATTATAAGTTGAATATTTGCATCATATAATATATATTATCTGTGATACTAAAGATTGCTATAAGTTTAAATAGCACTTCCCATAGTTATTCACAAAGCCTTCACTTATATAATATGTAAACACGATCACAGTGCCTCCGGAAAAAATCAAGTACCTAAACTTTCTCTGATAGATTTTCCCAATTCCAATATGAATTTTAGAATACAACATTAAAATGACACTCTTTCTTGTACAACTTAGAACTTTGGTTTATTGTAAAATTTAGAAATGCAAAATATAAATCCATTCATAAAAGTATGTTAGGGTATTTAAAAAAAAAATGAAGATTCTCACTAAATTAAATTTCTTTGTTAAACATATTTTTAAGCTTGGCAGTTGTTTTCAACCAGTGGACCATTTATTATGGCTTTAAAATAGTGAATAATGGTAGTAATTTTGAGCTTATTTGCAATCTATAAAACGGCTGTTTTTATTTATCACACAAATTGCGCATTTCATGTCTTTGTACACTAAATAGAACAGATGATTTTAACTATTTCACTAGCACTTTTTCAGGATACATAAAAGAAAACTGTTAAAAACTAGAGTTTATAATCTATAAATTTGAGTACAACCAAACATTTGTTGACAAATAAAACTTTTATTTCCCAAATCCAGAACATTGAAAGTAAACAATCCACAAAAGTAGGTAAGGGGATGAATTAATGTTGCAACACAATGGGTTATTGGCAAGTCTGGGATGAGCTTCAAACGAAAAGATCAGAGTAAGAAATCAGTAATTTTGAGTCACGGTCAGATGATGAAGTCACACCAGAGCTGTCACCCCACTCTTCAAACATCCATACCTAACCAAAAGGACATTTGAGGCCACAGCAGATTTAACATGCACCAGCCCCTTTGGTTGAGGGCGCAACCTCCTCTGTTCTGGCTTAGAAGCCACTACGGATTAACAAGGAGAACCACTGAATCAGAAGAGGACATGGCACTTCTTGACTCATAAAATCATCAATGCTAGGAAACCTGTGCATCATGAAAAGGGCCATAACTATTAGCATCATCATAAAAGGTGCAGCAGCCCATATAATATCAAGGCACAGGAGACCAGTGCATCAGAATTCAACTGAGGGTGCGTTTCATCATTCATGTGGCACCAGCCCCCTGTGCATAATGACCTTAGGATTGACCGAGTTTCCAATTCGCAACGCTCTGGTTGCTCATCTTCTACCCTACCAAATGGGCTACTACAGCCCTAAGCAATCCACAAAAACTGAGCACAATAAAGAAATAACAATACCCTTCCAGATCCTTTAAGGTGAAGAACTGTGAGAAGGTACTGCATAACATGACAGTATTTTTAATTTTATGCTCTTTGATGAAACTAATTAGCAATGCTCGATACTCTGTATGTCTACCCTGAAAAAGAAAACAATGTATCAATAACAAATTTCAATAATGCATTAAGATGAAAACAATAATTGAATTCTATTATGCCTGAGATCAGTGTAACTTGATTACACAGGAAGCAATATGTCTCATGAGCAAAAATGAAATGGTGATTTATTCATCCACCGTGTAAGTTACTAAAGAGAGAACATGGCTATCAGGGCTGTAGTATTTGGCATAATTAAAGTTTAAATGCTAATTTATGCTTTAAATGCTAACTAAGCTTTATAATTATGCTGATTTGTACTAATTTGAAGCTTTGTCTTTGTAGACTCTAGATTTCATATTATTGTGAAAAAAACACGCTCCTGTATATAAAAATTCAAATTTTCTGCTAGTGTCTGAGAAAATTAGTCATTTTATCGCACAAGAGTCTAAACTGCACCAATCACTAGAGAAGATGTCAAGCAATCTATACACTCAAGGAAACTTTTACTGACAGGAGAGAAATATACTAAGCAGTTACGCGGCTACTAGTGATGCAACATTGACAGCAAAACATCGATGTTCAAAATTAAAACATCAATGTTGATAATGCATTGCCCTTAAACCATCGATGTTTTTAAAATTCAGTGTATTTAAACTGTAAATTATAAGAAATGAACCTGTGCTTCCTACAGCTTGCAGGTTTGATAAAATTGGTATGAACCGAGATAGTTTCATGAAATAATCCAACTGATATAATTTCAAGAAAATAAACCATATGATTTTTACAGGTTGTAACCAGATAAATCAATCAGTTTGAAAAATTTTAATTTTAGGCAGAATTCCAATAAACAAAAAAAATCCCTTAGTGAATTAATTATAATTTCTTTAGTTCAGTTTCTTGCCACTTGTTGTTTAAGAAACAATATTGCAACTTGGAACTCTCTACCAACAATCAATCTGGTCTACCAGTCCGGCACTCTTAAAACATTCAGTTGTCTGACACTTATGGTGGAGAAAATAATTAAAAGTATTTGCCACTGCAACAATTTTCCCCCACTTTCCTTTGTTTTAAAATAAAAGTAAACAAGCTGATATTCCTTTAGAAATTATTATTTCTACTTGTTGACAAAATTACGATGCAATATGCAATTGAATAAAATAAAGATTTTAATTTTTCTGATAAACAGTCTTCAGTTCCAAATTGTATTCAGATTTCATTTATTGGTTGGTGTCGTGTCATGGATAGAAAATAAATTTAAATAGGACCAAAGGTCCTATATACAGCATTCTGAGATAAATATGTAGTGATTTCAATAACTCCTATTTTATTGTAGAAATATCACAATCAAGTTAAATTGACCCCAAGTATAGTAATACTTCTAGTATCTTTTTAGCAAAATAAACAATTTCTTACAGATATAATAGGTGACCTGTTCTGGATAATAGCCAATTTCTTCTCTTTGCATTCATATACTAAAAAAATAAAACATGAAGTTAGGATGATGATGGAGATATTGTATCCGGGGCTACTGCGATTTCTAGCCAAACACAACCTTAATGTTTCCATCCAGATTTAAGCCCACTCTATGCCATGGTAGGAAAGTCTGTTTAGCATGGCAACAAAATTCGGATTTAACTCATTCTGATTGGTTAACGTTTGAGAATGATTTCCATTGATTAACGCTTAAACAGTATTTTTTACATTGCAACGGATTTCACCATTTCACTGTTTTTTTTCTGTATTTGCGTGCTTTTTGTTCCAGTGAATTTCCAAACTCTATTCAAGTAAGTTGCACATTTTTATTAATATTTATTTCGGTTTTAATTAGAATAATTACGGTTTGCGATAATATTTATTAACTGCACACTTACCCTTGATCAGGTATGACAATGGATGGTTTTGCTGAACGTTTAAATTCCACTTTTTTTTTTTTTGAAAAATGTATGATGAATTTGTAGTGAATCTAGACAGCTTGAAAATGATTGAATGGTGCCAGAAAGTTTTGGCTTGATTGTAAAAAGTGTTAATGTCTAATTCACTTTTCTTTACTTTTTATTCATACATTTCTTATGTTCACTTC
The DNA here is from genome assembly GCA_947359465.1 of Metellina segmentata. Taxonomy (NCBI): domain Eukaryota; kingdom Metazoa; phylum Arthropoda; class Arachnida; order Araneae; family Tetragnathidae; genus Metellina; species Metellina segmentata. The sequence goes on along the minus strand of OX375874.1, from coordinate 9,667,727 downwards.
CAAATATGCAAAGGCTCACCAAGTGGATTTTTCTAATAGAGAATAAAAAATGTGTTTTAAATTATTCTTTACTTTTATTTGTGCATTCCTCATTTTCACTTCCATATATAATTAATCGAATCTTCAAAATGGCCGCCATCATCATTTGGCGAGAAAAATTGCTTGGAGACAACACATGCCCCGGATACTACATTTTTACCAAAAATTAAAAACATTACACAATAAAGTGTTCATATTAAAAAATATATATATATATATATAATTAAATGTCTTTCAATAACAATTCAGAGGAAATAGATTCTATGCATTGAAAAAAAGATGCGATAAATCAAAATTCTCAATTTCTTCACTGAAATAGTACAATTATGACTGTCAATTAAACAACTAAATCTTTCAGTACTTTTACTAATATTGAAAAAAAAATAATAATAATAACATCTTTTAAGAAAACTAGAAGCAGTCTTAAAATGAAAATTTCAGAGTTTTTCGATATATTAGCACATTTTACATATCTAAGAATTCATTTCACTCTCATAGAATTTGAAATTGAGCAGAAGGTGCAGGAACTTTGAACAGACTTTCTAGGTAAAAAAATGAGACAAGACATAAAAATATGCATACATTAAAATCAAAAATGCCATTTTTCAAATTTTCTCAGAGCATAGATAAGTAGGGGAAGACGGGGTACAATGAAACAAAATTTACTAATTATTTTTTCCTATCCACAATTTTGCATGCACTAAAATATAATTAATGTATACTTTTAATCTTGTATTTTCCCCATCTAAATAAATTTTTGTTAGTTTCTAAACAATATATTTATGCTTGAAAAATAACAAAAAGTAAATGTCTCATAGTGTTTCATTGTACCCCATATGCTGGGGTACAATGAAACACATACTGGGGTACAATGAAACACTCCAAATAATGCAAGCAATTTTCACCCTACATAGTTTATTTTAGTCACATTCAACTTCATTTAAATTTACGATTTCTCCAACAGAATATATTTCCTTGTGTTACAGTTCACCCTCCTTGTTAAAAACATACCTAATCATTTATACAGATCCTGCTTGTGTCACACATGTTATGTGTGGACATTTCATTCTTAGTACTTCGTTGATCAGTAGGAGCTGGAAAATACTTTGGATCTTCGTCATCTTCAGAGTCTGTAGGAGGTAGTTTGCTTTGAAAACAATACCTTCTTAAATTTTTTCCTCTTTTTACTTATTAATTGCTTAACGAGAGCATTTTTTACTGGCGTGGTTAGAACAAAACTTTTTTTTTTCTGTTTTCCTACTCTTACTTTTTATTTTGGACCAGCCTTGGGGTAAGGTTTTATCTGCTGAGGAGAAATGTATTTCCTCACAGGTTGAGAGCTAGTGCATGGTGTATGAACAGTTGCTGAACAACCTGCAGTCTGTGATTCTGATCTACTAATGTCAAGATCCACCACTTCTGATTCTTGGGTTTTGTCTGTTTGGTCTTCAGTTTCATTGATCTGACCATGGAAATAATTTTCAGTGGGAAAAGGCCTATCTGACAAGTACAAACACAAATCATTTTCTTCACAAAACATTTCTCTATTGAAAGGCCATATTACAGTCTCTGAAAAACCTTTAGTAATATTTTGTGTATTTGAAAGACTTACAATAAGCAATGCCAAGCAAAGAAGATACCTCATAGATAGATTCTACGACCTGGATTACACAGCATCTAATCATTTGCAACTAGATTGAAGAAATTTTTAAGTGACTTGAACACAGTTTTGTCTAAAGGCTGCAATTTGTTACTGGTAAGTGGGGGCAGGGTTACAACAATTCCGTTATCTTTCGTAAAATTTAGACTGGAAATCGTAACACATAATTAATGCTGAATAATAACTAATGCTATAATAACAGCTGAATTTTCTTTCAAACAGCGTGTATGTGCCTGGAAATGTGTTGGAACATTAATAAAAATATCTCCATTGATCAGGCATGAGAGTGGGAAAAGGACAAAAAGTCTGAAAATACGCGTAAACTCAAATTTTGCAAATAAGAAAAGGGGCACGTATATCTTGGCAATTCTGTAAATAGTATAGAATAAGTTTCATAAAATTGAAAATGCTATTTATATGCCTATTTTAGAACATTTCAAAACAAGGTGCGATTTTTTTAACAGTAGCAATTTTTCCAAAACCTTTATACAAAACTGATATTAACAGGAAATAAAAACGCTATGTTATACAAAAGAATGAATGAAATAAATACTAATTTTTTTAAATAGCATAAATGTTATGAAAAAAATGAGTCGACATTAAAAATAAAAATTAGCATAATTACAGCTTTTCACCGATATTACCTTATAAATCTTTACACATACTTAATTTAAAACAAATCAAAACCTGTTTTGGTACAGCTTGTCTACGTTTATAGCAGTGGTAACGGTATTGGCGCTTTTTTTGGCGCACTTCTAGTAGCGAGTAATGACAGGTTAAAGTAACCCATTTGTATTAAGGATTTTAAGACAACCTGGACTAGTGGAAAGTTTATAACACTTTCATTTTGAATATTCTAGAAAGTTCTTTCAAAATCCGTTAAACTGTCATTTGATTTCATTGGTTCATTTGAAATAATTCTCTCCTTGGCGATTTAAGAAGTGCGCCAAAAAAAGCGCTAAGGCCGTTGTCATTCCTATAAACAGACTGAAGCTGTTACCCTGTTTTAAATTGTGGGTGTTATGCAAAATATATATATATATATAACTTAGTTTAAATTAACCTATTTTCGAATATAAAATAACTTTTTTCAAAATCTCTAACCAATTTCAATCGGCTTATATTTTCCCGTAAATATTCTTATTTTCTAATTTTGTCAACCTTGAAACCAAATAAAACTTAAAATTAATAGCCCATATTATTCAAGAAATAATTTTCCTTAATGAAGCAATCATAAATATTGCCCTTAAAAAAGCATCATTTTGAAAATTTCTGTTGTAAAAAATAGCTGCAGTCTACGTTTAACCCTCTGAATCCGGAGGCAGCCGAAAGCTCGGTACAGTTGTGTCCTGGGGTTTGTTTACTAACGAGTCTGTGAAATGGACTGGCCCGTTTTCACCACTTTCATGGGTGGTCCTTAATGCATCAATGGTCTATTGTGGTTCGAGTGTCAGTTTGAATCCCTCCACCTCAAAGCAAGGGGGAAGCATAGAGAAGGGCAGAAGATGCAAGCTAGGGCGAACGAAACGAAAGGGGGTTTATTGTGTCTGATTGGGTTGTTTCTTATATAGGGTTATTTTCCAAAGGTTGTTACCGCTTTTCGAAACTCTTTTGTGCCCGTTAAAGAGTGGTGAATTACAATGAGAACAATACAACCTGTTTCCTGTGTGTTGAATCCCAGGTACGAATACATACAAGCATTTGACTTAAAGGAACTCTGATCACCTGAAGATTCCTCACAGGTGGAATTTAGTTTCTCACGCTTTGCCTAAAACATTTATTACATCGTATAGAAAGCGGGAAGCTCTTGAAACTTCAAACGTATTGTGCGAGTTTCACTAATGCTTGTACTTCAGACTTTACTGTGGACACAGCATACCTTCTTGCAAACTTGGTCTGTGGGATATAACATAATATCCCCTCCGCTACGACAATAGTAGAATGGCTTACAACACATCCCACGGCAATTTGACTCGAGAGGGTTATTTGTGACCCTAGGGAAAATGTTTTTCTTTTCTAATGTTAAATCTTTCGTTGCTAAGTATTTTTTTAACAATACTTTTTCCCTTAGTTTTCGTCTTTCAAATACTCTTTTACAACTTTGGGGATTCAATGAGTAATTTCGGCACGAATATAAGGTTCTTACGTTTACTACCTGAAGATCTGTTCTTCTTATTGTTATAACCGCTTATTAAGGAATCGTTATAGCACTTTTACTTACGTACTTTACTCACCACTTACGTTTGATACTTTTGAATTGTTTGCGATAGTTTCAATCTTCTTACTTTCAGTCGGTCTAATGTCTAATAAGCCTTCGTGATATAAAAAATTATCGTACAGAGACGAATCAAATTATTAGACTTTCAGTGATATATATTGAGCAATAGTTTACAGATATTAAATCCGCTTATTGTTTTCAATATCATATCTAATAGTTATTGACCTAAATTGTAGGTTTCAACTGTTTCCATAAATTTAGACTTTCAATTTAACTAGACTTTACTTTTACAAGTAATAAATGTTGATAATCGCTATTCGATGCAAATTTTTCCAATAACTTTTAATATTTTACTCTAAGAATTACAAATTTTGTACTGGCTAATTTTTATCTGATTTACTTAAGAGAATCTATCAAAGATTGAGCAATCTTTTATTTTCTATGTATATAGAACATTAAAATTGCAGCATTCACGTTTCTTTAATCTTAATGAAGCCTTAACTCTTCACTGTCAAAACAAAATGGTAGAATGGAACGATGTTTTATTTATATATAATTAGTCTAAAATTATACGAGAGAAATATTCCAATAATTTATTTTTACAAGCTTGATTGTAAACAATCTTTCAATAGTAGATTTAGACAGACGAGTGAATTTCTATGTTCTTGGGACAAAAGCTCTTTATCCTCAGATAGCCAAGTTTTAAGTTCAGAATACGATAAGGCCAACATAAGAACCTTTAGCGGTATAATTATTAAAGTCTTGGGCGTCAGGTGATGATGAAGGGGGATTCAGTTAAAGTTGGTGCTGTTAGAGAAGACCCTACAATGGCCATAGACAAGCCTATCATTTCAGTAAGATCTTAGAAAATACCAGAGTTCAAAATATCAGTGACTACGGAGTTAAAAAACGAACAAGAATTTAAAAAGTTAGAAGGTTTTTTAAATTGCATGGCTTTCTAAACAAGAATTAGGAAAGGAAAAATTTTAAAACATAATAGATTAGATATCAAAGATATATATTTTAATTATTATTTACATTTTTAGCACGTTAAGAATACCTGTTGGTCTGTGTTTGTTACTAGTCATATCTGGCGAATTGCGCTTCAGCTGAAATTTTATTGCGATGGAGAGATCAGGAAAAGTTTTACTTCTAGTTTTGAATCATCTTTCGACGCATGACCGATGACATTATCAATGTTTATGGGGAGTAAATATTCATATAGAAATTTATTATTTTCAGTAACCAAAATGATTTTCTAAAATCCAATGGGAACTACACTTTTATGCGAATACTAAAAGTAGGTAAAAAAAATATTAGAGACTAGCGATATTAACCTCACTTGATAAAAAAATACGAGGGCTAGTTAATGTCTTCCTATTATCTAGTACAGAATCCTAAAACTGTGATTTTTAAAGTGAATTAAAATATTGGCAGCAAGAAAAACAACAATATATGTAACAAGTACTTTCTCTACAAGAATAATTTCCAATATGTTTCGTAAGGATTGACAGGAGTTTTATTCAGTTCAAAATATTATGAAAGCGGTAATGGTATTGGTAATATTAGTTAACGTCGTACTAGAGCAACACAACGGGCTATTGACGACAGTCCGGGATCAATTCCTTAAGGAAAAGAACCGAGGACAAGACCTCGTAATTTTGAACCACAGTCAGATGACGAAGCAACACCTGAGCTGGCACCCCACTCTCCTAACTTCCACACAAATCCAACGTGAGAAATTTCGGCCACGACAGATTTAAGGTGCACCAGTCGCCTCTACATCATACGCTTACAAACATCCATGCCCGGACCCGGATTCAAAACAGGAACCTTCCGATCTAGAGGCTAACATCTTAACCACTAATATCGGTTGGTCGGCTTTTTGAAAGCGGAGTATTAAGATTTTTTCATAATGTACTGAGCCTATTGAATTGTGTCAGTAAAGAAAATATTCATTTCTCACAAAGAATGCAAGACAAAAATATTCATAAATTGTTATATTTGCTGAAGTCTGAGTTGCATGCTGATGAATATTCAGGACATACTTTTACTACAAAAAAAAGATTTCAGATATTAGTAGTTACGTAAAATTATACCGTTTTCAGAAATATGTTCTAGAAAACACGTATTTTCCAAAAAATTATATTATAAATATTGGTCTTATAATTTTTTCTATCATTCTTACTACTGGAAACATCCACCAATTTGAAAATAGAAGTGTGAAAGAATTTTTTCAGAATCGGTACTTCCACACTTTGAATGACTTCTCCAAATGCAAAAGGCACCGCCGCCTTTGTCGATGTTGTCCATTAAAACTATCCCCAAGCAACTTCACTACATCACTGTCAATGGATTACCTTTGACCTCGAACCGCTCCCCGAAGGAACTGAAAGAGGTATCTCGTCTAACTACCTACTTCCCTACTATGAAAGACAACCGCCCGAATAAGCGCCTCTCAGGACTCTGTCGAAGAATCTCTTTGGGTACGGATTGAGGCGGTTCAGGATTCAGAGGGTTAAAGCGATGTCCACCGCCTTGGCGCACTTCTAAAGTCGCCAAAGAAGTTTTAAAGGATTTTGAAAGTACTTCCTAGAATATTCAAAAATAAACTTTTCGCTTGCCGAGGTTGCCATAAAAGACGACTTCCTTGGCGCACGTCTTAAGTCGCCAAAGAAGTTTTAACGGATTTTGAAAGTACTTCCTAGACTATTCAAAAAGAAACTTTAAACTTTCCTCTTGCGAGGTTGCCATAAAAGACGAAATAACTTTATCGGTTAAATATCCGAGCATCTTATTTTCTAGTTATAAGAAAAGCCGCCCATTAAAAGCTGATCAACTTGAAATATTTCATTTATACCTTTTCCGCCGCATCATGACGTACCACGGCCGCTAGATAACTGCTCCGTTTTTTTAGCCTACGAAAGCTCGTGGAGCTCCATTCAACATTCAAAACTTGAAATTTACTCTAGGAAATACTAAATAATGGGGAATAGAAGTTCCAGCAGCATTAATAAATCCACACATAGTAACAAGAAGTTAATTGACCTATTTGTTTTTGGCCCCTTTGACTGAGAACTTTAGTAAGTGCAGTTTAGGTCTATGAAATAAATAAACTATTCTTAAAAGTTTTTGAATACAAAAAAAAACTAACTTACTATTGAAATCTGTACTTTTTTTGAAGATAAAAAAACAGTTTAATTTTGCATGCTTTCAAAATTACTGTTTTGATTTGGCGTCGTTTTTCCTATTAATGTTAGGTGCTGCCATTTCCATAGTAAAAGTGTTTTATTTATATTAGTGACAACCAGTAATATGTTATTAAAAATCAGTGATATTATATTTACCAGTGATATATTACTTCAAGTAAATGCATTCATCCGGGGCACAATGAAACATGTTTCATTGTACCCCGTCTGCAAGTGTTTCATTGTACCCCGTACTGAGGTTACTAAATAAAAACAGTTTTCAAACATCTAATATATAATTTTTTTTAATTTTGGTTTTGGAGGTATGAAGACAATAACACAAAGATAACAATGTGTAGAAAAAATAATTATTATATATAACAACGAGGAAAAAGAAACAAAATTACTTTTAGTAAAGAAACTTACTTTCAATGGTAAAAAACCAATAATCTTCTATTGCTAATGTTGTAGAAGTGAGAATGTATCCAAATCACATCAGTAATTGGAACATATAGTTGCATAACATATACATAAATTGCAACTTTCTGTGACAAATTTTACTGATTTTAGAAGTAATGTTTCATTGTACCCCGTCTTCCCCTACTTTAAAATTATATTAAAAGGACACACAAAGGGTTTATACAGAACATAAAAGAAATAAGGATTTTCTCTATGCACTGCATAGAACAAATGTAATAGGATTCCCCAGAACATGCCAATTGAGAGGAATTTTGCACTTGCAATAAAAAAAATCTTAATTGTTAAAATAGCTTTCCACTTCAATGGCAAAGACAAAAGATAGTCATCCAGGGTAAGTCGCAGGAACCAAACTTGCGTGGCCTACAAATTTCAAATTTCTAGTGCAGAAAGTGGTAATGGTAATTTTAATTAACGTCATACTATAGCAAAACAACGGGCTATTGACAACGGTCCGGGATCAGTCCCTTAAGGGAAAGATCAGAGGACAACACCTCGTAATTTTGAACCACGGTCAGATGACGAAGCAACACCTGAGCTGGCACCCCACTCTCCAAACTTCCACACCAACCCAACGTGAGGACTTTCGGCCAAGACAGATTTAAGGTGCACCAGCCGCCTATAAACCATACGCTTACAAACATCCATGCCCGGACCCGGATTCGAACTAGGAACCTTCCGATCTAGAGGCTAACACCTTAACCACTATACCGTTTGGTCGGCTCCAGCGCAGAAAGAAAACTCCTGAACACTTGTACTGATAGAATATTATACTTGCGAAGTTATACTTACGTTGACAGCTTGAAGTTAATTTCGCATTTTCCGAATTAAATGGATCAGCACCAACAATGGGTAAGAAACATGGATGATGAATATAAGCAACGTTTTGTGCATTGAGATTGTTTAACAACAAATCTACTGCCAATTGTCCTACATTCCCAACAGATATTGCGGGCTAAAATAAAGATTTTTTTATTAAAACTGAGTGTGACAAACGTTCAACTTATGATCTACATTTTTAAATAAAATGTATACAGATTACAAAGATTTTTTTTTAAATCAATTCTGAATACAAACCAATATCAAAGTATAATTCTCCAAACTAATTTCCTTCTCATTCCAGAAAAGAAACGACATACTTTCGGAGAAGTTTCAGACTGCAATTATAAAAAATAATGATCTATTTCACTGATAGCAAATCAAAGAAAAACTCAATTTCGTTTTCGAAAAACCGAATGAAGAAAACTTTTTCAACTCTGTTTCACATCTCCCTCCACACTTTCGAATTTCCCTTGGTCATCGAGCAATGAAAACAATTCAATGTTGGACGCGTTCGTGAATACAAAACAAACTAGTAACAGCTTTTAAGTGAAAAGGCCGATAGTCCTTCCTCAAGTAAAATACTAACGAAACTCAACTAAATCAGAAACATTCCAAAGCTTCGATTTATTTGTACAGTAGATTCTGTTAGGACGATTCCTTTCCCATTTTTTCTGCAGTAAATTCATGTATGATACTAAGTAGTTTAAAATATAATAATAATAACACCGATTATCTTAGTTTTGGTTTCTTCGTTTGTCTTCTGTAAACAAATATCTATTTTCTGTTGTTTAGAATGACGAGGAAAAGTTTGATGAACACCCGCGTCATTCATTTCATAATTGTTTTCTAAATTTAATTAGTTCTTATTAAAATAAAAATAAAAAAATTTCTAGGAAAAACGAAAACTATTTTTTTAACTGAGCTACTCACCAGGCCCTATTGGATAAGGACAAAATTTTGATACCGAGGTAGGCGTTACGTAATCATCAGTGGTTGTTCCGTGTACAGTTGAACTTGTATGTCTGAGTCCTAACTGATTAAACTTAATTTTTATTTGTTTCCACCATGAACTAATAATTTGTTGGTAATTGTAAGCACATAGCACTAATGTTTATAAAATGCCAGTTGATTTTCGGGACTACTTTTGGGTAAGTTTCCACTATTAACTTCGAAGCAATCGTATAAAATTTTGTTAGTGCTGTGTTAAATTTGTTTATCGTCTCAGCTGAGTAGGATGTTCAGCCCATTTAAATAGCTTCATAAAATAACCAATCATCCGCGTTATGAGTAAAGTGGCATTTTTAACTCTATAAATACTTCTGTGAATTGGAAAATTATCCATCTTTAATGATGTTGCAAAAGGAAAAACATTTCGATCGAATGTATGTATAGTAGGTTATTAAACGTTCCATCAGCTAACATTCATATACTGGAGGTATTGCAACTTTTAAACAGTTAATTCATGGTTATTTTTAATTGCTTGGATTTGTTCTCTTTATCAAGTATTTTAATTAACAAACCGTCTTTTGAAAACAAATTCTTATGAGTGTTTTGTACAATATTTAAGATATTTTACAATTTCTTTAGAGCTAGATCGTTGAAGAGCAATTAAAATGTACTACTGAGCAATAAAATAATTAAAAAATTTTTTTCGTGATTTATTGAATTTCCATTTAATTAAATTTTACATGACGTGACCATGTACAGTCACGGAAAAAAACAAATCACCTCCTTTGTTTCAAGCATTATTCAAAGTAGAGCAAATTCAATAGTAGCAGGAATCATCAAAATAATACCCACAAATTCAAAAGTCACTCGTAACTAAAGTGTCAACAGAAGAATTTCAACGCTGTAAAATTGTGCTTTATATTGTTTATGGTGTGATTACTTACTGATAGTAATCATTAGTAATTTAGAATTAGTAATTAGTTCTTGTATTTTTTAAGAACATAAACGTAATCCTAATATTTTTATACAAATGGATAAATTTTTGACTGCTTACCAAAAGAGTATCCACTAATAATGAAGATACTGGAACTGATGCTGATGCAAATGAAAGTAGTGGGAATACAAGCAACAGTGAACACTGAGTTGGAACTCCCAAGACAAGAAAATACAAATGAACCTATTTATCGTTAGGATACAGAAGTGTTATAGATGGCTTGGAAAAACCAATGTGTTTGTTTTGTATGGATGTTTTGGCTACAGATAATATGAGACCAGGCAAATTAAATAAATAAATTATAAAACAGCACCTTAAAACTACATTTTGATGTTACTAGGCCCATAAAGAGAGATAAGTTTCATAAACAAACGTTCAAAAATATAGTTTATGTTCCATCAAATGCATTGCTTGCGTTGTACCAAGTTTCTTACAGAATCGAGAGAAATATAATAAACCACATACAATAGAAACTCTAGTTTTGCCAGCAGCTTTTGATATGATTAAAATAATGTTGTGCAAATCATATGTGAAACAGTTACGACAAATACAGCATGCTGATAATACAGTTGGCAGAAGAATCGATGTATCTGAGATCCTTGCCATCAGTTAGCTTATCGACCGGTTTTCAAAATTCATCATACAAGTAGACAAGGCAGCTGATATAGCTAAAGATGCTCATTGAATTGTATGTTCGATATGTTGCAAAAACTGATATAATAGAAGATATATTATTTTGCAACCTCACTTCTAGAAAGGCCACATGCAATGAAATTTTTAATATAATTGACACTTTTTTTATGAGAACTACATAAACTCAACTTACAGCACTGTCCACATCATGACACAAAGCAGGTCTTCATGCATTAGTTAAAAATAAAGCACCTGAAATTATCTGGACGTACTGCATGCTTCATAGAGCAGCTCTTGTGTCAAAAAAATATGAGCGAGGAACTTAACATTTTTATACAAAAGCTATAAACTGCATGAAAAACAGTCTTTTTAAAGTTAGGTTTTCAAAACTGAAGATTCAGAAGATAATTGTACCTCACTACTATGTTATTCTAAGAGTTATCTCGTGCAAAAGTTATTTAAAGAGTGTTAACTCAATGACGAGTGCAATTTTTCATGATAAAAATCATGATGAGTCAAATTTGTTAAGACAAAATAATTTAGTTGTTAAGCTTGCCTATCTGGTTCAAAATTTTGGAAAATTGAGTGTTTTGAATAAATCAATGCAAGGACCACAAATACATTCACCTATTTAAAAAGACAACGCAAAAAAATTCATTAAAAAAAAAAAAAAAATTGAAGCTATGGAAATCAAATTTACTAACATTTTAGTTTAACATGTTTCCTCTTTAAAATGATTTCTACGCCAGACTCAATATTGAAGCAAACCAAAATCTATTTATTGTACACTTGGATGGTTTGCTTATGCACTTTTCACATTATTTCGAAGAACTTGATTTCACCAAGTTCACATGGCCGATATGACGCCATGTGGATCTATTCCTCACTGAACAAGATGATGAATTTGGATTGACAACTATTGAAAAGAAAAATTGATAGAATTATACGATACTTCATTAAAACAAAAATTTCAGAGTGAAACCATAGTTCAACCCCACAGGCCTCCCAGAGGCGACTAAAAAGGCGACTATTTTCAAGGCAAGGCGACTATGGCGACTTTTTTCAGAAAATTAACATTGAAAAACGTCAAAAGCGACTATTTTGGAAAAAAAAAGGCAACTATTTTCATAGCAAGGCGACTTTTTCTTAGAAACTGGAAATTTGCGCTACATTTATCAATTTATGATCGTTTAGTATCATCGAGGCATAATAATCGATTATAGCCGTGCATGAATATTAGAGCAAATCGATATAATACGGACAATCGATTTTTACTATTATTTTCTGGGATATTTTGTGACAGTTCTTTTTGTGGAGTCAGGTGTGACCACTGCTCGCAAACCCGCAGTAATTGCTACGAATTCCTTCCCACACGAAATGGGAATTCGAGCCTATTGGATAACAGCCATCATGGTGTTGGTTTGCTTCGCAAACCAAATTCCAATTGCGAAGAGATCCAATCGGCGTGACGTCACAATCTCTTGGAAAAACATAAATATTCGATTGAAAAAATTATTAATAAAAAGAAAATCAAATGCAAGTGATCGATTTGTTGTAAAATTTTCCGCAAATTTCAAATCAGTTGAAATTTTTAACCTATCTTTAACGATACCGATTTTACAAGTAAGAACAGCAATGTCAGTCAAAATGTTTTTTATTTATTTTGCTGAGCGCAGGAAATGAAATTTATTCATGTAATCTCGAATTAAACAAAGGTCAGGGTGGTAACAGAACCCTGGAAATCAGGGAACTTTTTAATTCTGGAAATATCAGTGAATTCTCAGTGAAAATTTCCAAATTTCAATAAAAATCAGGGAATTTAAACAACATAACTAAAGTTAAAACTCATTTGTTTTGTCTGTCTGCTAAAATCGTTCCTCAGCAAAACCAAACGGAAGCGGAAAAAATAAATTTAGAATATATAATCTCTCATACTGTTGCCATTCCAAAAAAAACCCAATAATAATTAGATTTCCATTGAGATCAAGTGTCTAATGTGCAAAATTTTACAAAATTGAGGAGACTATTTTGGCTACTATTTTCACATATGAGGCAACTAAAGCGTCTATTTTCAAAGGTAAGAACCACTGGGAGGCCTGACCCCAAGTACGGTAAATAAACACAAAATGTCAAAAACAAAACATCTCATTTCCACATAAAAAAAGGAAATTGTTAAATCAATAACATATCTTGTTAAAATTCAGAGGAAATTTCATCATAATTTTAAATGTTTTAGCTGATCTGTGTTGTAATAGTACTTTTTAAGATTTTTTTTTCATATTCGACTGTTGCTATGGAAACGGCGACCAAATTTGCCGGTTCTTCTGAAAACATTGCACATTTTCTAGCGCGTGCTTTCAAATTTTATGAATGAATTAATTTCAAAATAAAAATATAATTGTTTATTGTCTGTGCATGCTTCAAATTCATTAGTCCGTTGAACCATAAGACACGCTATCTACCAATCACAAAGCGAATAAACCTGAAAAAGACAAAGATTTTCTTTTATAGTAAAAAGAAAAATGAGTTACCATGGAGAAATTTAAATTCCCAAACTGTACACTTCACTGAATATTGTCTTGTACACAAAATTATGTATGTTTGTGAATATTTATTGTGTTTAATATGAATTAATTACAATCAAAATATCCTGTTTAAATAATTTAAAATTTTGACTTTTAAGCAGTGTTAGTTTTTAAAATTTGGAAAATATAACAAACTTTCTAATTCTATGTCAGCTAAATATCAAATAAAATCACTGAAAGTATTTCAGCATAACATTGATAAATATTACCCACTGTGCATATACAAAATTGCTTTAGCCTGCATCTCTCCATTGTTATTGGTATATTTTAGACTTTAAATACGTACATTAGCTGCACAAATTTACAACTGCTTAAATTTAGTATTTCAAACATGTTGACATAATATATCCTTGCTTGTAGGGCGAAGGGAATAATGGTTTTGACGTACTGTACCGTAACATGAAATATGGTTATGTAGTCACAAAAGACTTAGCAGAGTTTTTTAAGGAAAGGTAAGTTTTTACTTTTGTTCTGAAATTTCTTATATATTTCTTAAGTTAAAACAAGTTAACCTTTTGGCTTGGCTATAGATATAACTGACGTGATTCCTATAACTTTCAAGGTACAACTGCTGTTTTAACCATAGTCTAAAGCAGTTAACCAATAATAAGCATAATAAAACCAATTGAGAGTAATTGAGGACCATTTCAAGGCAATACTGTTGATTATTATTGTTTTGCTTAGATCTGTCATTGTGTCCTAAAACCTTGTTTTACTTTTAGTTTAATCAATATCTTATCTTAATCTGGAGTGCATGTGAAAAATAATTAAATTTCATTCCTTTGCTATTCCTAACATTTTAAAACAAGAAGTCATTTTTGTCTTAGAATAATTTTTAATAAAGCATGAAAGTTTTAGAAAAGAACCGCAATATTTTGTGAAAAATTTGATTAAAAATACAGTTGAGCCCCCATATAACGAAGTCGCACGAAACACTGAAAATTATTTGTTAGGTATATCCGATATAATAAAAATGAACTTACTTTATGGATATGCTTAAAAATTGAAAAAATTTGGTTGTACATTTGGAAGGATGTTGTAGCTCTAATTGCTAAGACTTATTACTCATTACTACAGGTTTTTAGGATAATATTTTTATGCACAATTTGTATGCATTTAAATACTGCTGTTTATTTTTTAGACAATACTCTTTCAGTTTTTACTGGACATTAAATAGAGACAGTTTTTTAATTTTCCAAAGATTGGGTATTAATTGCCACTAACTTCGGTTATAATAGTTTTATTCAAAGAGGGGAAAGGGTTTTAGCTAGGTTATAGTAACTTACAATTTTCCTATAATGCTATTAGTACCAATTAAATTGTATAATTTCTTTTTAGATCTGTCATAGAAGAGAAAAACTCTAAATTATTATCCAACTTAGCCAAGCATGCTAGCAATTGCTGTTCACAGGGGTATGTATTTTATGAAGCATAAATTTTCTATCTATTTTATCAACCCATTTCTTTATGCATTGATATTCTCTTTTAAGTGCAAATTATTGTTTCCACAAAAGTTAGTTACTACTTTTTCAATCTACAATTAATAAATTCAACCTGAATAAGATCAGGAAATTTGCAAGTGAAGTGTTTATTATATGCTTATTTCATATTACTTTTTTTGTTTGAAAAGTTTTCAAATTTAGTATTTTATTTTATGCTCAATTTTTGGTTAAAATATGTTAGTTTACCTTATTTACTAACATCTGTTTTAGATTAATCACAAAACTGAGTTAGATTACTCATCAACTCTTCTGACTGTTATATTACAGTTTTCATTATCTCTCATTCTATATGTATTTCTATTTGTTACAGGAGTTTTATTCCCCTGTGGTCAATCCTCAAGACCTCTACAGAAAAATTAGCAACTTTGCACATGCAGATGGTTCAAAGGTTCCAAGAGCTTATCAAAGATGTTATTAAATATTCTGAAGATCAGCATAAGAGGCATAAACTAGTAAGCATATTTTGTGTTTTTGCAATTTTTTTTCTCATGTTTTCCAAATGGTTTACTGAAATATTTCGACAGAATATTTATAAATATATAAAAGCTTTTTCATACATGTTATTTAAGTTTTATAGTTTGTAATTGTAAGTGATATATTGATCGCACACTACATCCTTAAAAAATTATGCCTTTCAAACAAATGGCTGAGGAACATAAACTCTGAATTTTACAAATCATAGAACTGATCTTTCCATACTGTTTTAAGGACTATGCTTCACAAGTTTTTTTGTCAAATATTTTGAATGTGTGTATATATATATATTGGCTTATTGAACAATTTAAATCTTCAATACAATACATAGACTTTTGTGCATTAAAATATTTTATTTTGAAAAAATTATGAGAATCTTATGTTTCAGTTTGATGTACATTTTTGAAGTGGGTTGTGTATACATTGCTTCTTTTTAAGATTCCTCTGCTGGGCAGTAACAACGATTTGGGTATATTTCTAAAATAATATTTTTATTCAATTGAATATATTGGACAAACCATTAGCCATGTGTTTGTTGTGAATGCCTAAGAAAATTTTGTTTTTCTTTCAAGTACAAAAAAGGTATTTAGTCCTGACATTTCTTCCATGACCATTTTGATTTGAATTTCAATCAATCATTTTCAGTTCACTATGTTTACAATTGTAATGGTATAGAATTATCTCCAAATTAAAACCCAGTAATGTCATTTCTTATTTTTAAAACTTGTTTCAATGTGTTTAGCCAAAGTTGGCTCTTGTTCTAGATAAATCACAACCTACTTACCCACAACCCAGTAAATTTTAAGGGTTTACTTTATGTGTTTAAGATTGATATACATGTCTTCTTTTCAGTGCAAGGAGGAAGAATCTGTTACATGCGATGTTGTGCAGAATATACAACAAACTTCTGTTTCCCTGCAAAAGGTATTTCATTTGTTTTCTATGAACATCTAATATATTTCTAATACAAAGTATTTTAAGTGTGTACACCAAATTTTGCCTTCTGTTTCAAAAAAAATTATGTGTGCAGTATCCTGTTTAAGTCTAAGAATTTAATAATCATAATTTCTTTTATTCCCTCTTCGAATAAGAATGCAATATATATACACAATCTATCTCTATATTTTAAAAAAAGTTACTGCCGCTGTTGCAGGATTGGGTTGGTGAGCGTAAACAAGCAGGGGCGGAGCCCCCTAGTAATAATTTTAAAAAATGCGATGCACCACGAAGTTGCAGAATTACGGAGGTGCCAAGCTCGGTCAGCTTGGAACGGTGCTGACTGGGGACGTATAGTCTTTAGTGATGAGTCCCGTTTTCAACTGTGTCCTGACAACAACCACGGGCTTGTCTGGAGAAGTCCAGGGCAGAGTGGGGATACTGCCCTTACTATCACATGCTCACAACATGGCATGGTCTGGAGTGCCATCTCCTATGACAGCCGAACCCCTTGGGCAATCATTTTTGGCACACTTACGGCCGTATTCACAAGTCAGAGTTAACTCGAGGATCAACGATAATCCGCGAGTTATCGAAAAAACCGTATTCACAAGTCCTGATCCGTGGTTTAAACTGCCGTTTCGGTGTTACATTTTGATCCTCCGAAATCGGCGAGTTAACTCGCGAGTTACATTTAACGCATGCGCAGTACCATCTTTTTGGAAAAGCAAAATGGAGGACACATTTCATTCTATGCTCAATCACAGTATTCTTTCGACGACTGGACTGGATCTGTCATTACGGAGCACCTGATAAATAGCAGCTCATCTCATCATCATAATATTGCTTAAATAGAAAAATTTAAACATATTTTTATTGAAATTCAAAAGAAAAATGAAAATAAAGGTAGCTGCGTAAATCTTAAACAAGCAGCTTAGCGAAAAGATAGATGGCGCCACCTCTGTCCTATAAGTCGGAGAGAGCGAACAGTAGAAAACGACCATGGCAGATACAAAAATTCGTCGTAGAATAAAAATTATTCTGTTGATTTATTACGAATGAAAAAAAATTGACAATGAAAGTTACTTTTCACGACACCAACACACACCCATACTGACAAGTATAAAGATAATCAGATTACATACATCTGTCAAGACATTGTGTACAATTCTTTCTTGCCAAATTTAGGTTTCCATAAAAATCCAATTTGAAATTAAATACCTTTGCATTTCTTTTCCCAAACCCATATTAAAATGCTGTGCGAGTCCTATTTATTCACAATTTGGAATCAATTCTACGGTGAAGTACGTGCTTGATCAGTATGAATGCATATTGGGGCGTCGTAACCAATGTAAACAATACCACGTGATCGTGAGGTAGCCAATCACAACGAGCGTCTCATTTTAATCCCCGGATCACTTAACACGCCGTTTGAGAATACCGTTTTTGATAATCCTCGAGTTAACTCTTACTCGCGGATCAACTGATTCTCGAGTTAACTCGAGACTTGTGAATATGGCCGTTACAGCATAGCGGTACGTAGGCGACATTCTATGATGTGTTCCCGTCCCTTTTGCGACACCCCAGACTTACTTTTCAACAAGATAATGTCCGTCCGCGCACGGACAGGTTTTGCTGTGAATTGTCTTCAAGCTTTCCCAACACTTCCTTGGCCAGCTTGATCTAATCTTTCTCCCATCAAGCACATTTGGGACATGGGTAGGCGATTGCAACCATCCCATAATGTTGACCATTTAGCCCAACAGTTGGAGACGATTTGGCAAGAAATTCTGCATGACACCATCTGGGAATTTTTCCAGTCTGCCGCGCCGGTTGACAGCTTACATCCAGGCCAGAGGTGGACCAACGCCTTATTGATGTTCTCCCTTTGTTATGGTCAAACTCTAAAATAAATCATTCAATTGTTCTGAAATTTTAATCGTTGGTTTTTCTATATATGTTTTTCACATCCACCCATTTTTAGCGCAATCATACTACTCCTTCTTGGTGCATCGATTGTTTTTGTTACTGAGTTCATGTGTGTGTGTGTATATATATATATATATATAATATGGTTTTTTTTCAGGCTAAAGAAGCATTCAATGCAAGATCTATAGAATTTGAAAAATTGAAAAGGGACAATGCATCTTTAAAAGAATTGGAAAAGGTATTGTAAAATGTAAATTTTCAAATTAAAAATGAATTTATGATTCTTTTTTAGTTTGAAGCCTTAAACTTGCATTTTTAAAGTGTCATTGAGGAATCAGAAAAGTTATTTATTCAGGTTTTATTGTTTTACTTCCTACTATTGTAGCCTGACATTTTTACCTGCCTACATATTTTTTCTTCTGTATGTCTAACATAGTATTTTTTTATGTCCTACAGGCTGAACAGAAGTGTAAAAAAGCTTGTAAGTAAATTCAATTTTCTGACCTTTTTCTTAAGAAATTTATTTTACCTTTAATTAAGTAAAACCTCTCATCTTTTTATTCCTTAAGTAGAACTTTCACTGTAAGTAATTTTCACTTTTAACTTGCCCTTGCTCCAGCACCAAAGTAGTCCATTTGGTAGAGTAGTGTATTATAACGGAGGTTGCGAGTTTGAAACTCAATAATTGAAACTGGTGACCTTTGAACTCTGAATTATATAGAACCAGATTGAGGTGTGCTGTTTGCAAATTTCAAATTCATTCGGGACAAGCGTAAATGAACTATATATATTAATGTGCAATATGAGAAGTTATTGTAAATGTGTGGTCTTTGTGTAGTTTCATTTTTTGGGTGCTGATTTTTGTCTAGCCCTCACTCATACTGACTATAGTATTTGCAACTTTACATTAATCTCTACCCTTAATTTCTGACCAAGAGACCATTGATTATTCTGTCATAAAAACATAAGGCTGGTATGGCCCAGTGTGTCTGCCCACTGCAACTTGCGAGTTGTAGCCATGCAAAGTTGATTATTTTAGCTTACCTGGGTGTACTACTCTCTTCTGTATCTAAAAGTTTCCTTGCACTTGTGCTCATTTTGACATTTTGTGTTTGATGCAGCTTGGCCGAATTTGACCCTTGTACCATTAAACCATTCCATTCAAACTGGCTGTATCATCTATTGCCTCACAAAAATAATATAAAAAAAAGGCTAGCAGATATGTAAACAATACAAAGACATTGTATGCTTTCATTCATGTGGGAATTTACTTTCAAGGTCCATTTTCTAGATTACATCAAGAATTAAAATAAAAAATTTCAGTCATTAATTTTCTGTGGAATTCCGAGTTCAAATGGAAATTTTTGGTTTATTTTTATTGGTAATCATACTTAATCATCATTGCAGGTGAGGATTACAAGTCCTATATCGACAAATATAGCACAGTTAGAGAAGATTTTGAAAAGAAAATGGTGATTTCTTGTGAGGTGAGTTTACTCAAATCTATTTACTTATTTCTATTATAAGTTTAGTTTCTTATCATGTAAACACTATTTTATTTCCTAAGCCAGATTTAAATGTGTTATATTCATTTTATTAAAATCAAAATTTGGAATAAATTTTGCTGTCGGAAGTATTTAGGTAGTGTGAAAAACGTGATCTGTTTTAGATTTAGGTGTCATAAGATATGTAAACAATATCATGAAACTAGTAGCCAATCAATGAGCTTATGCTTTAATCAGTTCAATCACTTAATTCATAGTTTGTTCATATGGTTCGTGGATGATCCGGGTTTTAAACCTGATAGCTGGACTTGTTAAACCATGAAAGAACTGGAGACTTGTGAATATAGCTGTAAATGTGTTTATAACCCTTGTACTAACTGTATATTTATTTTTGTGTAAATTGGCATGTTAATTATAACTCATGTTTTTAATTTCATATAGCATTTCCAAAGCATAGAAGAAGCTCATATCAAACAAATTAAAATATTCTTATCAAATTATGCTCATGTCTTAGAGAATGGCCATGCCTTAATTGGACAGGTAAGTAAAAGAAAATTATTTTATTTTTAAACAGATGGTTTATATGACATGACTACTTACACAAGGAAATGCTGTTCTTTATTTGTTTTGCTTTTTGATACTGCAGAAATGAAATAATCTATATTAACTGTTAAATATTTACATTTTAGGGATTCATATCCAATTGCTTTGATAATATCAAAACTTGAAGCATTGTAATTTTTTAAATGTGCCTTTCAAATTTAAACTACTTCTTAATCAAATTGTTTTTGACATATATGATCAATTGGTCGAGAAGGCTAAAACTTTACATCACAATTCTTGTGTGAAGACAGAATCTGGGGAGTCCATATAGGAAAAGATAAGCTCGGAAGGGGAAAAGGCTGTAATACTCAAAATCATGTGGTGATTTCCGTAGGAATTATTTAGGCAACTTATAATAAGGCCATTTTCACACACTTGCAAAACCAGTGGCAGATTCAACATTATCAAATGGAATATTTCACTCATAGCCTCCAATGCCAAAATCTTCTAATTGGTGATTGGCTTTCTTTTCATCTGTCATTTCTTGTTACTTCTTGTTTCCTTTTAGCTTTTACTTCAGTTTTGTGTTATAGCGATTGAAGTGTTTCTTGTTTTATTTTCGTAATTAAAAAAAAAATCCAAAAATGAATATTGCTAGTAGCCTGTTGTGTTGGTCCCGTGCGACGTCAATTAAATCCCTACCTGCCAAAATTAATAAATTGTTTAAGTACAATGGTGTCGCCCTAATTGAACTCGCAGAGGTAGAGCTTTTTTGTAGAACCTAGCAGTATTAAAGACAAGATTGTTAAACTAAAAGCAATAGAAGAAAGTGTATGTGTTCTTTGAAGTTTTTCAAATTTAGTGTGAAAACTTCCAAGTATCTTGCAGTCAAAAGAGGAAGTACCCAAAGTCGCCTTTCATTTTTGCCTTTTCTATACTTCCTTCTAATATATTGTATCCCATGGAGATACTGTCTGCTGACAACAACACATTAATTTCATCACAACCGAAAACAAAGTAGTTACAAGCACCTACAATGCTGGTGAAAGATGGCAACAAAATGTGCTGATGGCAGCACATGTTTTGCTGGCATGTGTTAAAACTGCTTACAATCGCTTCCAACACCTAATGATGAACTCGGAAATAGGATCCTTGATAAAAATACCAATTAGCAGTAGGTAGTATTAAAGACAAGATAGTTAAACTATAAGCAATGGAAGAAAGTGTGCATTCATTTTTATCTTAACCCTGATTAACATAATACACTTGCTTGACTCTAGAGCAGACTCTCTTGAGCTAGGCTATAGAAACCAAGAAGGGGAAAACATTAGATTATCGGGTGAAATACAACAGACATGACCCACAAAAGGTTAAATTTAACTTACAAATAAAAGTCAATGTATTCAATTAAATTTTCAATTATTTAGGTGCATGTTGAGTTTGTACAGCAATGTAATGAAATGGACGTAGACAAGCTGCTCGAATTCATGGTCAATGAAAGAGGCACTGGGCCTGATAGACCAGGTAATATAGGTTTGATTTTGTACCCTGCTGTTGATTACTTGGTATCAGTTCATTACTTGGTTTTGCTTCCATAGGGGCTGTCGTCTTCGAGGAAGCTGATCTGTCCCCTCTGGGCCAATGCAATTCTCCCGATGCAACTGAGATCCATGCGGAGGAGAAAACGTACAAGAAAGAAGGTAAAAAAATGTCACTTCGTCCCAAAAGCAAACCATCCCGCCGAACTACCTCCTTACTGGACTTGTTTTTTTCATCATCCCTTGGTATGTTTTGTCACCTCCCTGCATCATTCGCGCACATACCTTTGCACTTTTTCTTCCTCTTAACTCATGCTTCACCTTGTTTTTAAAGTCTGGTTTCATGTTTTGTAGATTGGCATGAGTTCATTACTCACATTGGGTTTGCTGCATTACATGCAAGACCTATTTATTTAAATTATCATGATTTTTAGAGTGAAAATATCAATGATTTGTTGAATTTATTTATGTTAGTATTAAAGTGATATCGTACTATGGAAATGTTTTGTATTTAGTATACTTCTGTGAGTGCATTATGCATTCTTGAACAATATTTATGCACTGTTCTTTGCTGAGTGGATAACTGAATTTTTATGTGGTAATTTAATTAGCATTATTTATTCAATATTATAATTTGCTAAAGACATTATTTACTTTGTTGTAATGTAGCTTATTGTTTTAATATCTGTTGAGTTTGCTGTTGGGGGACATAAAATAATTTTTGCCTGGAATCACAAATGTTGGAATAAATGTAATCAATTTGACCTTAGTCAATTGAGTTTTAAACATTTACATTCAACTGCATTTCGTGTTCAGACTAATCAAAAGGGAGCCTCACTCACCTGATTCGCTCATGTTCTTTATTGTTGTAAGCAAATATGTAGCGTTTTTGCAGGACTTGAGAAACTTCATTAATCTGTAAAATATTCTGTTCTCATTTATGCAAGCTTAAATTAATTATGCTACAAGCTACAACAGTACTCTAACAGCATTTTAATGCTGGGTCCTTTTAAAAATGGCGTGTTTTCACTGTTATTTAAATTGTTTAAAATCAATAAGTCCCTGTGTTGCATTGAATTGTGTAAAGCTAAGTTTCCCTTTTCCCAATTAGTAAATAAGCTATTAAATTTTATTTTAATCTTATAGCTAACATAAATTAAAAATACTTAGTTTTAATTTACATAATGTAATTGTATATTTTGTTTTCTCATCTAGGGGATGACAAGGTAAATAATTATGTCGATACAAATATGTGAATGAGTACATTTTTTTATGTATGTTCAAAATTAATTTTTGTTAGTTGAATACTTTTTTTTTTTTCAAAAAGTATGTAATAGTTTTAGTTTTTCACACATTTTTTCTATTCTTTCCAGTTTTCCATCATAGAATTTATAAAAATGTTGCTATTTATTAGCTTTGAATTTTTAGCACGCCTGAAATTGAGTTACATAGTTCTTGATTACTTAAGAGTAACTTTATAACATTATTGGAATTTTAAGTATTGTAGCTGCAAATGTGCACATTCGAATTACTATAAATCCAAGTAGATAGGTATTGCAATTTGCATGCTACTTTATACACCTTTTCCAATATCCTTCACTGCTGTTTTATTGTGGCCATGCTTTTCAGTTTTACCAATCTTTAATTAAAAGGTAAAACATGGATTTGTATTGGGTTCTTAGTAGTCTGCAGTACTATAGCTTGGCTTTTACTCTCACCTCATTCGTTATGATGGCAAAACGAGAAAGTTTTTGCCATTGTAGTTCGAATCCAAGTCTTCCTGTCCCAGCATGGTGCACAGCTTCGCTTCAGTAGATTTCTGAGAAAAGGCGTGGAAAAACCCTCCTGCCTCCGGTTGTCTGACGTTAAATATAAGCCTCAGTGTGTGTTGTAGTCTTTTCCATGAAAATTTTTCTAGGTAACTCTGATCCCAGCGGAGAGTCAAAAACGGCATCAACGAACGGTCAGAACGTCATCGATGACTCGGCCTCGTCTAAGTCTCCGCCCCCCCACAGTAACGCTCTGAATAGGACTAACTTCCGAGCTTCAAAATGTAATTAGGTTTAATTTTCTTTCATAATGGGCTTTTATTGGCCTACTTTGTTTTCAATGATACCATTTATAAAAATGTTTTTAGATTTATAAATGCATTACTATACAGGTACTCCTCACTTAATAGCCTACCTGTTTCATGACCAGCTCTGAATTCCCTTTTTACGGACGTTTTCTTTTTCTGCTATCATCTGTTCCCAATCTCTCTTTTAAACCTCTACACTGCAGCAGATTGACAATTTTTACCACTAAAATTTCGTTTACACCAGTGGCATGGTATAGATCTGTGTGCAGTGAATGTTATCCCCTTTTAAGTGACCGCTGGCATTGATCACCATTTACAAGCTGTCAGCGACTGACATTCTAGAGGGTTTCTCCTTTTGTTCGGTACCCTACCCTGTCGACCATGTGGTGTGAACGCATTGGGGGAAGGGCAGAAGTTCACTCCTGTGATATCTCTAAAGCCAAACGATACGCCACTCTATACTATGAAAGGAAAGTGTCAGTTGTAAATGCCACTCAAAGCTCTATCGCTCACATGAAGTAAGTGGTGTCAGAGATGCAGGCAAAAGAGCCGTTCTGTATTACGATTGAAAAATCTAAGCTCAGCAGCATAAAGGTTAATGACTTTTTTCACTTGACATTGTCTTGTATTTGGCATAACTTGGCCAAATATGGAATGTGTGTCATAAAACCCTAAAACAACCAACCATTTTCTGTTACTGGCATGTGTAAAAGACACCAACAATATGAACCAGGGCCTGCTCAAGTTTTGCCAGTGTAAAAACGACCTCATTGACAAAACCAGTGCAGTGTAATGAAATGTAGGTTTTCACACACTGCCAACCCCCAAGGGGCACATCTTTAGGTGTGTGGGGGCTTCACGAACTAGTTATACCTATTCTTTCCCATGGAGTTTACTGCCTCTGGTAATCAGGTGTTCGGTACTCCATGATGCCCAAGCGACCTTTATCTACTTTCTCCTTGTCCTTTATTTTCACAATTACTTGACATTATCTGTTATGTTTGGTGCAGCTTAGCCAAATATGGCACTTGTGCCATAAAACCCCAAACCAACCACACATAGCTGTTGAATTTGACCAATTGAAGACCAGAATGTTCTCTGTCAGCCATATTTCGCAACTGTTTGTTTCTGTTATCATTACTCAGTAGTACCAATGTTTCAGATAATCCCCTAAAAAAAATTTGTTATCCACACATTAGTGCGAGTGTGGGGAAAACTTTTCTCTGTTGAGAATAAATAAAAGCCATTATGCTCTTCAATTAATGACCTAGACGAAGGAACGAAATTTAGGCAAGTTTGGAGTACCTGTATTTCTTTAGTTTATAAATGCATAATTTTTTTGAACAAAGTAAAAAATTTCAGTTTAAGTAGTAGTTGATAGAATATTAAAGCTTCAAAATAGTCTCATTAAGATGTTGAAAACAAGAATTGTTTCTGGCCATTCCGACGGGGGTCCATAAGCACAAAATTGTCAGAACCAAAATGAAGCTCAATATTTGAGCTTAAATATGTCATCCTTCCTCAGTGTTGCTACCATTTCCTTTTCAATTGAGCCCTTCCAGAACACTAGTATCATTAAATAGTATATTCCAAAGGACTAGCATAGTACCAGGTGACTTTTTGCAACTATATTTCAACCTTGGCAACTGGATATCTTTTAAAGCAAAATTATCTCATAAGCTACTAAATTCAAAATATTGACAACTTTTTAAAAATTGTGTGACTTTTTTTGGAAATTCATCAATTAATTGCAGACAATAAAGAAAAAATTATTTTTTTATGAGTCACCAATTTCGAAGTTCTTGAAGCGAGCTGTAGCAACTACGAAAAAACATTGGGATCTAGGCACTCAAGTGTCATGAAAACCTTATTAAGAAAATATATAGTTTTTAATTTTAAAATTCAATGTTTTTACTGTATCTTCCAGTATCTGCTTTATATTTATTAATTAGCACATTTTGTGCTTTGGCCGATTCATTTTATATCTAAGTGACTAAAATTGCTATTAAATAGGGCTTAAGAAGATACTTTTTTGTGAAGGTTTTTAAAAGTTTAATCTACTAAAATACTACTATTTCACTAATGCTTTGACTGGCAGCCCTTCTAGTAACATTAAATAATTTTTCTAACAAAGCAGAGGAGCACTAGTAGCATTAACTAGTGTATTTATGAGGTAAATTTAGATTTCTGTGACCTGGAAGGGCTTCATTGAAAAAGTCTGTAAACAACATTCATAAAAAGATAGTATTTGAGCTTAAAAAGTCAATTGACTATTTCTGTTTTAAAAATCTTCATTTGTCATTTTTAAGCTTTAACTACATAGGTATTAGTCTTGTGTTTTTACATACTTTCTTGGTATTTTTCTTGTAGAAAATGACTGACTTTGGGAAGGGGGTATTTTTTGAGACATTGTGCTGCTTTAAATTTATCTTATTGTTCAGTTCTGAATATAGTGATTTGAAATAAGTGTGACTTTGAGTACCTCATCTGTTAGTCATAGAAACATACTTCAGTTAAGAAAGTGTTCAAATCACATTGAAAATTAACATTGATTGTACAAGTTGATGTGTGGTTAAAAATATGAGTTACATCTGCCTTAATATAAGGAAAGGCCCTGGCCTTAATTTTGGGAAAATTTGGTCTGCATTATCAAGGTTCGATGAAACTAATATATTCTAAGAAGGTTGTGAGATGCAATCTAAAGTATTATATCTTGATGTGAATGATTGTGTATTTTACGTGTTACTTTTTGTTATTTAGAACGAAACGTATCTTTTTTTATCAGCTAGATTTAAGTGTTTCATGTATGTTTTTAAATTCACTATGGGCTAAAGTCATAAACTAGTTGTTCCCTGCATAGATCTTGTGTACCCACCATGTAAACCTCCACATTCCCCAATTTCATTGTTCTCTCACTTCATGTCATCCTCGTGTTCTAATAATGCCACCACTCTTTCTCTCTACTAACTTCAGTGTTTCTCCGGCGGTGATGGTTTGCTCAGATCCACACATGTTTTGCATGTTTATTTGTATTACAACGTATTTTGAAGTGTCTTTGTTTTCTGTTTCCATACTATACTGCCATCTGTTATGCTTATCTGTGTTTATTATTGCTGTAAATGTTGCTATGATTTGAATTGATTCCTCATGCGTGAGGAATTTACTTTTAATATGCTTTTTATCTTTTGTACCAATGAAAGGTGTTTCGTTACGGAGCAGAGTAGTATGGTATGTGACAGTTCAGCTAAATATTTTCTACTGTTTTACTAACAAATCAAAGTACTGATGTGGGCTACATTATTTTGCAATATAGAATGGCACATTTAACTTAGTGAAATAGGATCTTTTGCAAATTGAAATTATCAGTTTAATTACATGACTTTTCAAAAGTACTTATTAATCTCCATTCTGTTTGTTTCAAAATAGCATGTTGATAAAGTAAATAAGTTTATTTCATGATACAGTAACCACCAAAGAGGATTGAGGGCAAGTAAAACCTGCTTATAAGAAATAAGAAGACTGAAATCTATTAAATAATGCATTTTTTTATCTAAAATTAGAACTATGAGTTAAACTACACCAATGGTGAAACCTTTCTGAGCTACAGTATATTTGTGAACAGAAAATTCCTTCTCATTTAACCTTTTGAGGTGTCCAAATTCTTTTAACCTTATGATTTAGAATAACTGCTTGGAACCTTTCGAGTCCTGAATTCTAAAGGCACATTAAGATTTTCTCAAATTCCTTGACAAATAATTATAACTAAGAATTCACAAACTTTTTCATTTGATTTAGAAATTTTAAAATTCATCGGGGAACATGAACCAGAAAAAGCTTTTTTGGCTGAATGTGGTACACTGAGGGAGTCACTAGTTGAGGATTTACTTATATATTGATTTAATAATTTTATACTCCAGTGCTCAGATGTCTATCTATTAAAATTGAATTCATTGGTATTGTTTCTTTTAAACTGACTTAATTAGTTTGAATTAAAAAAAAATTTAACGTTTTCTTTTGTAAATATATTTTAGAAATTATGTACTAAAAACACTTTAACATTCGTTACTTTTTTATTTTCTGTAACGTTATTTGAAATTTTAAAAAAATCTTGGAGTTATTTAAATATATAGAATGTCTTTTTTGTCAATTTAACTTACTCAAAATAACACAATTTAAGTATTATTTAATCTGTTTAAAAAATCTCATAATTATGAATTTAATTCTTATTTTTAAAAGTTTCAGTTCTAAATGGTATGTATATTACATAATCTGAATTCGGTAAACTAATGTATACAATAATAAATTTGAGCAATTAACTTTTAATTTTGATTGCTTTAATCATTCCTTCCAAAACGATCTTGCTATTTTTATGAATTGGAGAATATGGTCTTTGGTATTTAATTTTTTCTTTGACTTAATTTTACATTGCACACCTGAATTTATGTTTCAAAATACAGTATTTGTATGAAAAAATTTAATTATATTTACACAATTTGAAATAATTTTAACTTGTTGAAAGAGAAATATTCCTAGACAAGTTATTTGTGATTTAGTTTTGTTCCAAATAGATAAATCATGCACTTATCCTAGTTCTTCAGAGGCTTAACCATGAATATACAGTTTATAAAACAAAGGAATTTTTTAAAACAATTGCTTCTTAATTACTTTGAAGGTAAATGGTCAAAAAATTAATTTGATTAATTGAAAATCTTATTTTTTTTGTTTTTTTAATATATTTCTGAGGTATATTGATTTGTGCTACAAAATACATTTGTACTGGATTAATTTAGAATGTACATTTAAGAGGTTTTCCTTGCATGAGTTGTATGCTATTGCTTCTAACAGATAAGTATTGTCAAGTGTTGCTGAATGTCTTCTACCTTCCTGTGAAGGTCTTAACATTTGATGTGTAAGCTATTACTTTCTCATGTATTAATGAACTAACTTTTCCTGTCTTTCCCTATGCTATGGCACGCATGGAATGCAGACTGGCAGTCGTATTGGAACTCCTGGAGTTCAGGTGGCTACAGTCTACTTTGTTTATTTACTCTATTTTGTAACATTTTTCTCACCTGTAGAGTTGTAAACTTGCTTTTGCTTTCTAACTGATATTTCTTAACATTTTTTCTTAGTGTTTTTTTCCTTTGGGGCTTTGGAGGTGTTTTCAATACTTCTCAGCCCATATATTAGTCATTAATTTCTCAGCTTTTCGATTAATTTTGAGTTGGATTTCTCATGAGAAACAGGACAATTGGCATAGTGTACTTTTTAATTATTTAATCTGTAACTTTAAATTTTCTTTCAAATTAAATAGGAACTTTTTTTACACTAATTTAATTGGGGGTACTTTGTATTGTATGGATTTGTGAATTATTTCTTAATATGGTGAGAGGCTTGTATATTTTAGCCTTGTATACAACCGAAAAAAATGTATGTAACTATTACTTTGAAGATTTTAAATGTGAACTGCAAAATTACGAATTAGTTTATTGCAATGATGTCTTCACAGCAAGTTGTTAGTACCTGCACAAGTAAACAGAATAATTTACTAACCTGACACATCTTTGTTGTATTCAGCTTGAAAATAGGTTAATAAATAGGTTCCAGTTTAGTCTACCGGTGACAAAGAGTTAGTCTGGTGCAATAAAACGTTAGACTGGGGACTTTTTTAAAACAAAAATTAATCAAAAAAAAAAAAATTCAAAATAGTAATTGAAAGAATGTAAAGTTTTTATGCTTGGTAATAAAATATAATGATGTGTGCAAAAAGTTCCAAGAGCATGTTTTGTTGGTATATTAATTTTTTTTTTCAGATAAGATTAATTATTTGTATTCATTCTAACAAGTTCACAGAAATTTAGTTAGAACACAAATGCATTATACTTGAATTATAATTTACTATTAAAATTATTTCTATTTTGAAATAAAATTACTAATCATGTTGGATTAAAAATGAACAAATTAAGGTAAGTGAAAGTAAGCAGTATAATCAATGTGAATATGAATAACAGTATTGTCTAGAATTGGACCACTTCTGAATCAAAATTCTCCTGTTAAATATATTTGTATTAAAGCATATGTGTACACTTTTAAGAGTGTTTCATTGAATTCTTTTTGAAATTTTTTATGTTTGAGTATGCATTTATTACATGCTTTAATTGTCCTTGCTTGTTAGGGTTTCTAAAAAGCAAAAGGGACAAGAGAAAGGAAAAAAAGAAGAAAAAGATGAATGGAACCAAAGAAGACACATCAGTTACAAGTGGAGACACGTAATTTTTGCTTTATCCGTTTTTTTTTCAAAACTTTTAATCAATAGCACCTTTAAAAATATCCCTATTGTGTCATTAAGAATGCTTTTAAAATATAAAGTTTACTAGTAGCCCGTCCAAAATTCAATGGCTTAACTATGCTTTCGTCATCAGCTTTTATGGTTGCCATTGGAGAGCTTTATCTATATGTGTTGTTGCTCCTGCTTGCTAACGCTCGTCAACATCTGGAGGATTGCTTCACAATCCTCATTGGTTTGCTGCGAGAATCTTGGTCACTTCACTCACATTAATGAAGACATGTGTTCTAGCAGAAGGGAGTGTTAACAAAATATGATACTCCAAAAACATTATGTTTGTCAAATATAAATTTGTTATGTCAAATATAAATTTGTTGTATTGCAGAAAAGTTATACAATACCTCTGGAATCAGAACTCGGACAATTTGGAATTCAGATGTAAACGTTGAGCAAATTTTGACTCGATATGTGAGCGTTGCTTTTGAAATCGAATACCCAGCATGTTGTTTGTGTGTACATTTCTCGAGCACTCGAGCCACCCATATACATTTTCATTGAGTTTGTTGTCAAAAGTTGTAGTGCAAGCATCTTGTTGAACTATAATTGTTGGCCTGAAAATTGCCGATAACGCTATAAATTCAATTGAGGCACGATGCTTTGTGTTAAACAAACAATCGTACAGTGTTGTCAAAATGCGATAACATATAACGCCTTTTTTGTGTGCCACATAAGAGAATTATATATATAGATAATGTGGTTTTGATAGAGATGTTTTTTCCACCCTTAAGGCCACATCTCTATTTGGTGTGCACAAGCTTCACAGATCTGAAATACTTTATGGTATTTTATTTTCCCATGGAATTTACTGTCTTAAGCAAACACTGGGGTCATGCTCCCGTGATACCCGAGCGATCTTTTTCTACTTTCAACATTTGTATAAACAATTTTTTTAACTTCATTACCAATTTTATCCTACTTGTTTAGTCAATCTCCCCATTCATCACTTTTTAGATTTCTTCATACAGGTTTTTTACCACACATATAATTATAAAGATTTTTAATTCAATTACATATAATTTCTTATCAACTAAGATGGGGATAACCCATCTTAATTCTCTCTTTTTTTTTAAATATGTTTTTACATTTTTGTGATTAAAATTTTACCTTTATATTTAATATTTATATGATCACTTTGGTTTATTCATAATATTTATGTTTTAATGTTGGTCTGGTTATTATTTTCAAGTCTTTTAAATACATTCTCTAATTTCACTATCTTGTGTTTTGGCTCAGCTTGTCCTTTTTTGGATCTTGTGCCATAAAATCCAAATCAACCAGCTTTTTCTGCTTTCATCCCGCTATTTTCCCTAATCCTTTTTATCCCCTTTCACGATATTTTTACTTGACGTTATCTTCTGTTTAGTGCAGCTTGGCCAAATATAGCCCTTGCACCATAAAGCCCCAAAGCAACACAACTATTCACTTTTCCTGTGGAGATGCTTTATTTGATAATGAAGTTGTAAATGCTGTAGTCACTAGAAATGTTGTGGACATTGTCGTCATCCTCTATTAATGAATTTCTTTCTGTAATCTCATGAGCAAAATCAGCACAAGTCTCCTCTGGTGCTGATGTTTCACTGGTTTTACAAACAAATTTGGTTATTAATCAGTTCAGGGTTCCCATGGGTCAGGCAATTTAATTCATTCCATAAAATCGGGGGAAATTACGAATTTTCATCTAAAACCTGCAAAATTGTATTTTTTATAATAAAAACATAAAGCCTCGATGACATTGTATGACAGATATGCACAAAATTCAATAAAAATGTAGGTACCTAAATGTACACATTGGTAAACGAAAGCACGCATTTCAAAACATTCATGTAATGTAAAAGAAATGAGAGTATAAAATGGTATAATTTAATTATGATGTAAAGAGAAGCATTAATTTGAAAACATTTAATGGAGGCATCCAAAATTTGTTTACGTTAAAAACTGAGTTGTCTGAAAGCTTTTTAGAATTAATTTTTCATGTTGAAACATTTTCAATGAACTTTAATTGGTCTTATCTTACATTTCTATATTGCAGGGATTCTCAAGACAGAGTACCGGTAAGTAGAAATATGAATTTTTATGTTTTCTATGGAATATCATTTTGATGCCTCTCCCTTATTTTACAGTCTCGTAATTTCTACCCTATTCATATTTTCCCAGACTAGTCCTCAAATTGACGATGAAGGTTTTACAATCAGACCCGAAGAAAGAAGTACTGACTGTATCCTTTATCATGTTTGAAATATATATGTATTTATTTCTCAATTTACATGCAATACTTTTTTATATAAAATCAGAACATTTTGAAAATTTGATGACTGTTGATGCTAAAGTTTAGATGCTTTATTATTGGGCAGCGGCACATCTCTCAATTTTAATTACAGTGCTAAAAAAGATGGGGGAGACAAGTTAGACCTGTCAACTCCTGGCTGAACATGCCATTTCTGGAGAATGCTTGATCCAGAAAGAAAAAAAGAAAAATTCCTAAGAGGCAAAAAGAAATGTCAATACTAGGCACATCCGCTTGTGAGGGATACTTGAAAGGCAATTTTTTCATGTGCTTTGAAAAATTTAGAAAGTATCAGTCCAACTAGATTTGCCCCTCAGGGACAGTGTTTACCAAGTCTGCCACTTCTAATCTATAAAATAGAATGAATTAACTGAATATTATATATGCTTACATTTTTATATGTACATTTGAAAAATAAATACTTCTAGCTTTTAATAATGTAACTGAAAGTATTTTTGCTACCAACTAATCAGTTTATTTATAATTTTGGTTTTGATTTTTAAAAGTTATGTCTTTAATTTTGAAAAAGATACACGAGAGAACAACTATTCAAGCTCAGACAATGATTCTGGTGAGTTCAAATTCAATTTTGAGTTGTGTATCTTTTGAATTTGATTAAGTGCTTTCTGTGTCTCTGAAACTTAAGTATCCAGGTTATGCAAAAATTTAGTCTGCTATAAGATTTTCAAATTATCACAAAATCAAGATCTGCGATTGGATTGTCATGAAAACGTCAAAAATATTTAATTTTCTAATTCTGAAAATTAAATTTCTTGCCAAGATCTACGCCATGTGTTTCATACTTAATTAGCACATTTTTGTAACTGAGCAACTAAAATAGGATTTAAGAGACTTGCTACTTTTAAAAAATGGATGCTACTATTTCACAAAAAGCATTTGCCCGAGACAGCCCTGAATGTAGAAGTCCTTTGTTATGTTATTGAATAATTATGTTTTTGGCCTGCAGGTGGATTTTTTTAATTACACATTATTTAATTCCTTTTGGAGTGGTGTGGAGCTAGATTTTGCATCATTCCTGAAATGGTTAAAGAATGTTTAAAAATGCATCATTGCTAAAAAAAACGTGTATGAATACTGGTATTGTTCATCTGTGCTGCATATGCACTGTCATTAAATTCAATCATTTTGTTCTGCAGAGGAGGAGACAGGTGTTGGGAAGATTCACATAGAAATTAAGCCTCTGAGCAATAGCACTGGCATGAGTGCTAGCATTGATGAGCTTAAAGCTACAATTGGTACCTTTTCCTTGTTCCCGGATCCTCAGAGGAATGTGAGTATCATGGGTTTCTTTTATTTATCTTAGAAATAGTTTTATGTGTATTTTTAGTTGTCAATTCCATTTTGGTACTTTCGTAGTCCAACTATCAAGAGAAGAGACTGACATGCCTCTTCCAAGGGAGAGTTTTTTAATCTTCATTTTATTTTGATACTTGTATGAATTAAATTTGAGTTCTGTCATTAAAAGGATAATTGTTTATCTTGCAGGCAACCAGGCCAGCCAGCAGTGCAGCTTCCACTCCAGATGAAGGTCCCTTAAAGCGTTCCATTTCCATGTCTAATCCACTAAAGTAATTTTTGCTTTTAAAATTTCATATCACTTCACTATTACCATCAATTTTTAGTTTATACTTATAAAATCATACTAGTCCAGCTGTGGCAAGAATTGTAGGACTGTCTCAGGTGATTGCTGTTATTTTCCAACCTTGACCACTAGGGGTATCTTTTTTAAACAAAATTGTCTGAAAACCTGCTATTTTCAAAAATTTAGATAGCTTTCTTTTTTAATAGCAGGTGGAAAAACACATTTTTTCTTTAGGCAAAAAATTTTTAAACGACCAAAATCAGAATCTGGTTGCTTGATTCTCACAAAAACCTTATTAGAAAAATCTTTTTATTTAATTTTAAGATATAAATTTCTTTGCGAGATCTTTGTATCTAAGTAACTAAAATTGCTTCTTAAATAGGCTTGCTACTGTTTTTGAAATTTTATACTATTTCACAAGTGCATTGGCTGTTGCCGATTGAGTCATGTGGTTTTGAGTGAATCTATTCGTTAAATCTGGAGACAGGTTTCTATGTTTGGTTGGCTCCTTTATAGTGATTTAGATTTTGGGTACATTGCCTTAAGCAACAGCAATGTTCATGAGTTGGTGAAACAAATAATGTGACAAACACCATGCGTCATTTTGCATATGATAGCCTTATCTCCTGTCTCACTTACCACCTTCCTAGAAGTAGACTAGCCAAAGGTCATCTACCAGATCCACACTACTACAATGTGATAATAAGTAAAGTGAAATAATACAATAAGTCCAAAATCAGTAATGAAGAATATCGTAATTTCTATGATTAGTAGCAATCACAGTATAAGTAATTTATAGGGACAGTATAAGTAAATGCTACTAGGTCATTCCACACCAAATCAACGCAAAAAAACAAGATTTCGTCACCCACCGTCTCAGATTTTGATAAAACTTTGATGTACACCCTTCCCTCATGTTTCAATGAAACCCCTAAAATTTTTCTCTATCTCAAACGGTTTTAATTTTATAGCACTTTGAAGTTTTGTTAAATAATCTGTGTTGTGTGTCCGTCTTGAGGCTCTCGGCAGAAGATACCTTTGTATACATTATATTTTCTTTCTCTATAACCAATGATCAGATTTCTTTGAAATTTTACACAGCTCATTAAGATGCTAAGAATTTCAGAAAAAAATACAATACCACTCAAAATTTTTTATAAATGCCTAAAAAAATTTTTTTAATGTACTTGTAGTCTAGTTTTTTTGGGGTGGAAAAACTAGGTTTAGAAAACCTGAATTTTCAGCATGAGGGTATGATGGAATCCAAAGCTTTTTATTTTGAAAATTATTGCAAAGACATGCTCTTTCTCTACAAAGAATGAAATTTTTGTTTTCTTTATTCCTTGTAATGAAAATTTTAAGTTTTTTGCACATTGTGAGGGGGAATTGGCCACAGGGTAGCAATTTTGTACCTACAACTTTCCTACTATCCATAGCTGTAATAGAAAAAAATAATTGAAATGTTGTTGTTCATCAAAAAGTAACATAATATTGCCTATTATAGGTTTTTGTTCCATTAGTGTAGACTGGTTTTTGGTTTTGAGGTATTTAAAATTAAGAAAATTGGCTATTGTGAAAAAAAAAATTTCAGTCAGAAACTTTTGAATTTTATTACAAGGAATAAAAAAAACAAAAATGTCATTCTTTGTTAAGAAAGAGCATGTCTTTGCAATAATTTTCAATATAAAAAACTTTGGATTCCATCGTACCCTCATGCTGAAAATTCAGGTTTTCTAAACCTAGCTTTTCCACCAAAAAAACTAGACTACAAGTACATTTATAAATTTTTTTTTAGGCATTTATAAAAAATTTTGAGTGGTATTGTATTTTTGTCTGAATTTTTAGCATCTTATTGAGCTCTGTGTAAAATTTCAAAGAAATCTGATCATTGGTTATTGAGGGGGGGGGGAAATAAAATGTATACAAAGGTATCTTTTGCCAAGAGCCTCGAGACGGACACACAACACAGATTTAACAAAACTTTGAAGTGCTATAAAATTAAAACCGTTTGAGATAGAGAAAAAATTTTAGGGGGTCTCATTCAACCATAAGGGAAGGGTGTACACTAAATTTCATCAACATCCGAGACGGAGGGTGACATGACCATGTTGAACTGACATGGAATGACCTTAGGACCATGGAATGACCTTGTGAACCATGGAATGACTTAGCTAAATTGTCTCAAACGGTCTTATTTTCGAAGTTTTTGTATATTTATTTAAATATCTTTCGCCGGAAAATTTTCCAAGGGATACCAACTTTTGAAGTTTTGTTGCCAAGCAGTGGCAACCGTGAAAACATCCGTATCTGTGGTTACTAGTTAGGATGCAACATTGATTTATTTACCATCAATTTATTGGAGCCGATGTTTGTTTAACATCAATGTTTTTACACTGTCTATGTTTTATTTTTGAATAAAATAAGTGCCATAGTAAAAATTAAGAAAACTAACCGTGCAACTAAGTTTTTGTCAGTGATGGCGACATCAGTCCCATCAGAAACAGCTTTTTCCCTCACAGGTGGGACAGTTAGTGAAAAAAGGAGTCACCTCATGGGAAGAAAGTTAACAAACTTCTTTTTTTATAAACTGTAATAATAAATATTGAGGCATATGAAGCCTCAATATTTTTTATTTGCAGAACATTAAAAAAAAGTTTACATTTTCCCCCTTAAGTTCATAAATAATTAATAGTAACTAACAATAATTATTGTTATGGTAGCTACCTAGTTGTATCTATTTCAAATTGTTGAAAATATTATTTTCCTTTGTATTACTTTTGAAAATAAAAGATTTGTTAATTGTTCTTATTAATTTTTTTTTACTTTGTTTGACAGTTAAAAATAAATCTTAGTCAGTTGCTGTGTTTATTAATTATAACTAATATTAATTAACCTGGGCTAACATTAATGTTTGGGGTTACTAAATCAGTTTTTTTAAAAATGGGGTGATTTTAAAACATTGATGTTTTTTGGGCGTTGCATTGTTAGTATTGATGTTTTAATATTGAACATCAATGTTTTGTTATCGATGTCACATCCATAGTTGCTAGATTGACATTAAAACTTTATTTTAAAATTTAAATTTTTTGGTTCAATGTTCCATATTTAATTGACACATTTTGTTTTAGCCAATTCATTTTATATCTGAGCAACTAATATAGGGTTTAAAAGGAGGCTTTTTCCACTTCTTTTGAAATTTATGATTCAATTGCAGAAGTGTGTTGTCAGAGAGAGAGAGAGAGAGCCCTGTACTGAGCACTTTGCTGTGTACATTTCATTAGAGTTTAGCTTGACGAGCTGCTGTTTATTTTCAGTAAAACGGATGGGGACATCTTCAGCATTTTCAGTCCAAGTGCATCCAGTGCCTCTACACCCACAGGCCCTGCTGGTGGTGGATTCCCAAGCCCCACTAGCATATCCATCTCCAAAGCAACTTCTGGGGAAGTGACGCAGAACTTAGAATCTAAATACTCTGGTATGTAAACCTACTCCACATGTAATTGCACCCCATTGTATTTTAACTTTAAGACCAGAGTAGCTATATCAGACATCCTCTGATTCTTGTTTAAAAACATTCTTGAATTTTATTTTCTAATTGTTGGAACGAACCTTTGAAGACACTTACCACCAATACTCAATTTAATTCAGGGTGGTAACAGAACCTGGAAAACCGGGAAATCAGGGAACTTTTTATTTCTGGAAAAATCAGGGAAATGTCAGGGAACATTTCCAAATTTTACAAAAAATCAGGGAAATTTTGACAACTTAAACGGCTACCATTATCGTTTGTCCTATTTAGAGATGCGCGATTACGAGTGCTTTTGTGAATAGAATAAATCGTATTTGCCGAAATTGTAATTCGAATAAAGAACCATAGCGTCGTAATTTTTTAACACCGCGAAAACCGCTGCCGCCGTTTTTTTCGCGGCTGCAGCGTTTTGTTGCCGTGAGGCTAGCGATACAACTTGTGGGATACAATTTTAAATTTGTGTAGCAAATGATGTTTTTCGTGTATTAAATTAATTATTTTTGTTTGCAATTACATTTTTGTAGAATTTTTTATGTGTATTTGCAATTGGTTTCGATGAATAGTATGACAATGTAGGGTCGGGTGTAAAAAGTTCATAATCAAAATATTTTAAATTTTTTCTCCAGTTTTTTTTTTTTTTTCAATTGCAATTATAAGAGGAGTTCCATTAAGGGTTCCAAGCAATAACAATTAAAATATCTAGAGAAAAAATACAAAATGTGGAGAATGATCCTTTTACACCCTCTGACCCTAAATATTTAAAAATAGTGTTGTGTAGATACTGTATATCGATACCAATCACGGATCAAAACATTTCTTAAGTGAATTGTTAAATCAGAGAAATTTTTGTGAGACTATCTGGGAAATCATGGAACTATCAGGGAACTTTTTTGCAAAGATTTTGTTGCCACCCTGTAATTCTTGAAACTCTAAATGTAAAGAGTGTTAAGAAATGCCAACTCTTAGAAAGGTTTTTAATTTTGCCCTGTTGCTTAAAGGTGAAATTTGTATTCATTTGTCTCATACTTTAGGTTTCCCTTCAGAGAAACCAATACTTATAGTAGAATTAGCATTTGAGATTCTGTTAAAAGTATTAGCTTATGCTAAAGAATTTCATTCCAGTAAAATTGTGCGACAGGTTTCTAAAGTTAATTTTTGAATGACTTATGTTCCCTATGCATCTTAGTATGTAAACTTATGGCAGATGCTGACAGTTTTGCTCCATATTTACAGTTTTAGGTGAGACGTCTTCAGAAGTGGAACCTGAATTGGCAAATAACGAAATGTTGAAACCTTTGTCTACAAGCCGAGGTGGGACGCCAACTGGGTCAATTTTGCCACACGTGCTTCCACGTCCCCCTTCTAGAAGAGCTTTTGAGGTACTATTTATTCATTCTTTATGTTACTATTTTGTGTGCAATGAAGATAAGAAATGACTTGGTTGAAAGAATCATTTGCACGATTAGAATAATTAAAAAAAAACTTGTTTGTTGTTTTCTAGGCAACCCGAGGCCGAATGTCTCCTCTTCCATATGCAATGACCAGAACAGAAAGTATTGGTAGCTTGACTAGTGATTTCAAAACCACCTCCATGCCTGTAGGGTCTTCCAGGGGCCCTTCGCCTCTCACAATTGGCTTGAGTGACACCATACCTCTAGCAGTGGCTTTCAATGAGGTGGTCAATGCATGCTTCAAAGGGACAGATGAAACAAGGTGAGTTATTTGAATTGCATGAAATAAAGAACAAGAGGTACTGAATGGAGAAGAAATTTGAATTAAAATTCCTTCAGGGTCACAATTATGTAACCTACTAGTGTCTCATGATGCAAGACCACTTTAAATGTTCTAAAACGTCGGCTTTAGTGTTTGAGGTGTTTTGACAATAACATGTGTGGATGTCCATAATTACATGTTTGCTGCTATGTTTTGAAGTATCTGTATTTTTCTGTGTCATCTTTTAAATAATTAAAAAAATTATTGATAGGCAAAAATTGATCCATAAAACCCCATAATTCAATTTTTTTTTAAATAGCAAAAAATAATAATAATAAAATTTATCTAAGTCCAAATATTGCCATTTAAAAGAAAATAAGTGGCTTCTCATAACTATTAATTTCTAGTATAAAAAAAATTGAGATTTGTTTCATTCATTGGCTGTCTAATAGCAATATTGCTTAGTGACTGATTTCTGCTTTTGCACAACTAGTGCAGCAGATGATAAAACTTCTGCATCTGATAAAGTTGGTGTTGATGGATTACATTCCTATTCCAAAGATCTTGTCCTGGCCAATAGCCTTCTCTGACAAAAATGTGCTTGGTGATAATATGACCTAGTGACTATCATATCGTTGGGCCTCTTCTAAGGCATCAAGAACAATGACAATTTAAAATGCATCTCCTGTGAGGAGGCAGACGACCTTGGAGGAGCTCGTTTCTACAAAATCAGTAATGGAAAAAGGCTGCACAAAAGTGTTTACAAAATCATTTATGGTGATCACTATAGCGAATTATTTGTTTCACCAACCTGCAAATCAGTGCTGTTGCTTCCAAAACAAATGATAAATTTAGAGCCAAAAGGACTACAATCAAGGGAATGCATTGTTTATCTAACAAATACTTGTTCAAAACTGCTAACTCAAATAACACTTTGCCAGACTCAACAATGGACAATTTCATAAAACTCGTTATATGACTGGTTCAAATGGCAGCTGAGCTTTGAACAACCCCAATAAAATATCTAGAATATATATGATGGAAAAATACACTAAAAATTTTGTAAATTAAAATAAGTTAGCTTAATAAAAGTCAAATATATTAATTTAAATTCTCATGTGCTTTTCAGATGTCAGGTTCGTCTAATGGGTGATATGAAAGTGTCTTTTCCAGCTGGTATTGTCCAAGTTTTAGCAAACAATCCTTCTCCCGCTCATCTTATGTTTCGTCTATCTAAAGCCAGTAAGCTGGAGAACATACTGCCAAATAAACAACTGATATCCTTGTGAGTGCAACCTTAATTTGTCGAACTGCATAATCACTTTGCTTTTATAGACTTAAAAAAGCATCAGTTGCATGATGTTTTTGTTCTTTTAATAGGGATCCTAGTCAAAGCACCAAGGAAATTTACGTATATGAATTCAACATGCCATCTCTAACTGCCTTGTTGAGGAAGCAGTTTGAGACGACACCAACTGCTTCATACTTCATCATAGATATTCTAAAGTATCATGTAATGTGCATTTTGATTCTTCATTCTTATCATTTATGGGATATTTTTTTCAAATGGAAATTGGAGATGAAACTGTTTTGACGTATTAAAACTAGAAGTTTTAACAATTAAATAATTAGCCTTTTTTTCCCATTCCCATTAAATGTTCTTACTATTCTGTTTCATTGCAGTTTTCTTTAACTCTAAATAGATAAAAGTATGCCAAAGCATTTTGGGATTAAATCATGATATTTTGATGTCTTATTCTGTGAAATGTAAGGGGAAATAAATTTTTACTGAAATGAATTGTATTTACTATGAAAAGTACATCACGGTGATATTTTTTCTTAGGAAAATCTTAAATTAAATAAAATGGCTTTTGTTTGTGTGGAAAGGTGTTATTGTATAATATGGGTATAATAAAGTTTTGCCATTATTGGTTGCATGTTCAGATAGAAATGGAAGAGCATAGCATAAAATATTACTAATTATTTGTTTGGGTAACTAGGGGGCTCCTCCCCTTGCTCGCCTATGCTCTAAAAAATCTCCTGTGTCGTGCAAAAATTCACATTTACAGGTACTCTAAGAAAATCACAGCTGAATTTTTATGTCTTTTGCTCACTCGCATTGGAAATTTAACTTTTTTGACTTTGGCACTTAATAAACCCTTAACTAATAGCCGAATCGGGAAAAAAATCTTCGTCTTATTCCCTGTACAATTTTGAACAAACCATGTTAATTTCGTAATTTTCTTATCTGTACTTTCTGGGGAAACTGTCTAAGAATCGAGAGTGTGTTTTCAATCTTGTGGCAGCGGCGTCTGCAGTAATTTTTTTCAATATAGAGAGATTATTAAAATGAAGATTATTTTCAAGTTCTAGATATTGAAGGCAGATTTTCATGCTCTGTGGCACTCCAGTCTAAAATTATTTTGAAAAATTACAACGTAATATAGACAAAAAAATTTTAAACAAAAACTTTATAACAATTTGCAGAACTATACAAACGTATCCTCATATTTGGCATTAGTTATTTGCAGTTATCATTCCAAGTTCCCTTGGTATAGTTTAATGACTGTGTCCTTATTTAAGCTCATCCCCCTTCACTTTAATTTGCTTATCCTACCCTCATGACCTTTATATTAATCATTCCCCTTGTGCATTACAGATCAGGGCTCTTCCAGGAGCCAAAAGCACTCCACTTCATCTGGTTGCTTACTGGAAATGTGAGCCCTCATCCACAGATCTGAGAATAGACTACAAATACAACTCTTCTTCCTTGTCTACGTCCTCTCCACTCACAAATGTCAACATCATTGTTCCTGTGAATGGAGGCGTCACAGAGGTGCAGTCGAAACCCAAAGTGCTTTGGTGAGCCTCTTCACTTTGATAATTTCTCTGACACAATTTTCACAGGCAACTAAAAAGCCGACATTTCCAACTATTTTTCAATCTTTGTGACTAGGAGTATCTTTTAAAGCAAAATCTTATGTTATCGAAATTTTGGCAACTTTTTCTTCAGAGACAGGGCTTACAACTGTTCCCTTTTTGAATTTGAAGTACTAAAAGTCCCTTTTTTTTTTTTCGACTGGTCCCTTTTTTTTTTCTTTTTTTTGCTAAAATTAGTTTCAATTTTCGTTTTTACCAATTTTTTTCGACACTCCTGTTTCACAGCTTTTTTAAAGGATTCTGCTTGGGAAAGCAAATTTTCCTTCATCCTATAGGATTTGATGTCTCATCATGGTGGATTGGCATTTGGCGTCACTGAAGAACATCACATGCCCATACGTATTGTGATTTTGCAATCTTTGTTAACAGCAAGAAATTCGGACTCGTGCCAAGTCGCTAATTTCATGTGGATATTTGATGCCTTTACAAAGTGGATGCAGAGAACTATAAAAGCAGAGTTAAAATTTGTATGTGAGCTCATCCCTATTCACAGATTTCACTGGCTAAGATCGAAGGCAAGAGCCTTTAATTCATGTTTTGCATGCGCATATAAAAGACCTTATTGTTTCTATTATGGGACATTCATGTAAAACAAAGGCTATACAGAGTTTTACAAAATTTTCTTCTCGAGATGCCTTCAGTGCTGATTGTTTGTTGCCTGTGAAAGATGCCCTTCAGTGATGAAGTGAAAGCCCTAATTGCTCTCATTTATCTGAGAAAGAGGAGTTTATTTCACAGTTACATCAACACTATGTTACTGCAGGAAAGTACATTATTAGAGGAAAAGTTATCTTAAAATTTTTGAAAAGTTTTGGATGTCTCAAACCTGACAAGATAAAATTAAAGCTAAGTCAAAAAAGGTTTGGGGCAATGGCAGCTGCTCTACCCATACCATATGAGGAGAAAAAATTAATGGATAAGTGAACACTTATTCAACTTGAAGATATAAAGCATGATACCAGAATAGACCATTTTTGGTCTCAAATTATGAAATGTAAAGCTGTGGATGGTACTATTAAATATCCAAATGCTGTGATTGTCATTAAGGCTGCATTGACACTTTCCCATAATAATGTAGAAGTTGAAAGAGGTTTTTCTAGGTCTGCAAGGATAATGACAGAAGACGGAGCTTCAACATCTGTGCAGACTTTAAACGCAAGATTAAATATTGCTGATGGATTGAAAAGTTTCAAAAAATAAACCTCGCTTGGCTCCTATTACAACTGAATTGATTAATTCAGCCCACATAGCTTACAAAAGCTATGAAGATTATTTAAACAAACAAAAGCAAGAGGCTGTAGAAAAAAAAAGAGCCAGAACACTACTGCCATTACAGCTATCTTCTGGAATGCTGGTGGTTTGTCTAGTGACAAATTTTGTGAACTTAAAACTATACTAAAATTTTAATGATCTACCTATTGACATCTATATTTCAAAGGCTAGT
The DNA here is from genome assembly GCA_947359465.1 of Metellina segmentata. Classification (NCBI taxonomy): domain Eukaryota; kingdom Metazoa; phylum Arthropoda; class Arachnida; order Araneae; family Tetragnathidae; genus Metellina; species Metellina segmentata. Next base: position 9,623,800 of record OX375874.1, on the reverse strand, counting down.
TTATATTGGGCTGCAAGAAGGGAAATGGTCAATAAGACCCATTCCTCAACATAATTAAAAATAAGAATAATGGTCCCTTTTTAACTTAGGGACAAAGCTAAAATCTGTTGTGAGCCCTGTAGAGAACATTTTTTGACTTTGAACAAGGACTTCAGACATAGTCAGATGCCTTAAGACCAGTGTTTGGAAAATCTGATCTTGGAACATCTTGAAAAAGTGGAATATTATAGAAATTTTATTAGATAAAATTCAATTGTTATACCAAACTAGTTGATGGAGCTAATATTGCTGTCTCACCTGCTCTCCATTTGAACAAGACTTGTTCTAAACCACATGATCCAGATGCTATTTCGCTAGAACCAAATTTCTGATTCCTAAAGCATCAAAAGCCTGCAGTAGCCAAGTTGGAAAAGTAATGGATTTTGCAACTGGAGGGTTATGAGTTTGAAACGCTGTCCAACCTAACACTGTTGTGTACTTGGGAGCCACATTATATCTGTTATGGCTTCAAATCACCTTACGTTGATGTGGACATTTTTTTAGTGGGCTGCCCCTTGGGTGTTGATTTTGTCACCTGGTTCATATTGACGAGATGTCCTCAGATCTTTCCCTTCAAGATGGATCTTATAGTCACCAATAGAGTATTGCATTGCTCCAGTGCGATGTTAATTAACTACCTATCTAAAATATCAAATTGGAAACCTGTCATCTCTGCTCAAGTCAAAATTTCATTTCTGTCTATATTTTTAGCTTTCTCTTGTGTGCTTCATTGTCCCTAATGCTGAAATCCCTTTCAGGAATAGCGACACTAGTCGTGCCGTCTGGAAGATCCCCGAGCTCTCTCACTCGTCTGAGAGCGGAGGCCTCGGTTCTCTAAGAGCTCACTTCGATCTTAGTGCGGGGCCCTCCACTGTGTGTGCGATGGCTGCCCAGTTTCTATGCAATAATTCATCTCTGTCTGGGGCAGACTTCGAGCTGTGTGGCTTGGGGTATCGCGTCTCATTAGTCAAGAAACAGGTAGTTGCTGGTGAGTAGCACAACTTTAATTCTGATTTTTTGTGTGCTTATTTTAGGTTAGCGATTGTAAGACTAATTCTTAAATACTACTAAGTATTTATCATGTTTAACATGGTGCAGACCTGCCAACTCTCAGGCTTTTTGGTCAAATCTCAGGTCTCAGGCTTTCAGAGTCTTTTCTCAGGCTTTTTCGCAAAATGTTTGCATTTTGAAGAAAATCCTCTCATAATTAATGCTGAAGTTAGTAACTTAGATAATATTGCCCATGCTTCTTTTTCTAGCATTAAGTTTCTTGCTGAAAGGTACCCTGTTTTGGTCAAAGTTTTGGGTGATATTGATAAGGACTTGTATCTTGATACTCTACAGTCTCAGTTCTGTGGTCTACAGTGTGAGGATATTTCTGAATTACTAGTATCAAAAGAAAGAATTGATTCCAAATGGTTTGAAATTGGAAAAATTAATAATTCTGCTTACAAAAAATTAGCAGATTTTATGCTAGCAATTTTGACTTTACCTCATAGCAATGCAAGTTGTGAAAGGGTATTTAGTTTTTGTACAAAAACACAAACCCAATTCAGAGCATGTCTTAACATACAGAATTTGGAGAATTTAGTTACTGTTAAGGCCAATCAAAAACATGTTTGTTATGAAAGAAATTTTGATTCCACTTTTTTGAAAAATGCTAAGTCAGCAACTGTTGCAACTCTTAATAAATAAAATATTTAATGCAAAATTTGAGTATTTCTTTTTAGTATGTGTATTTCTCAGTAAATTGTAAATCCCTTATCCTTTTTATAGTGTGATCATACATAAGTTATCATAGGTAAAATAGGCCGTGATGTCGATAAAAGTCTCAGGCTTTTTGAAGTTGGCAGGTCTGCATGGTGCCTCCTAAGAGTTTGAGGGACCATGATAGCCCAGTAGATATGCTGATTAGTAACTGGAGGGCTGCGATCGGAACTTGATCCAACCAAAGATGGTCATGTACATAAAGGAGTCTGTCGTGACCTCACATTGGTGTGGTGTGTATATTTTTAGAGTGGAATGCCGGCTCAGGTGTTGACCTCATTCATAACAACCTTAGTTTATAATGACTAAGTACGTCCTAGGGTCTTTCCCTTTGGAATTCCAAGGAATCCGTTGTTAGGATTGTAATTTCTATAGCCCATTGTGTTGTTCCATTGCAACTTAAATCCAACTTCCTATGTACCTGATCCCTTGGTTTAAGGTTCTCGGAAGTATGGGGTATTGGGAATGTCTGTTCTCAAAAAATGTTTCAAAATTTAGTATTGTAAACGTTTGATTGTCAATTTTGTATTCAACTTATAGTTTTTGCAAAGGTAAATTAATTCAAGAGTCGTGTATAGAATATATATGTATAATTCTTGTTTTTAGTTCTAGTAAAATTTCCCTCTTTTGTATATTACATTCTCTCGTCTCCCTAACAGCATGCTATATCGATGGCTTACATTAGTTGATTATAAATTGCTTTTATCTATATTTTTAAACTTTGCTGATTCAACTTTACTTATTACGTGTACTCGTGTTTCAGGGAAGTACCTGTGTGAATCCGATTCTGTGGCTAACAGCTCTGCGTAATCATTGCAATTCGCCCTCATCTGTAAAATCATTCCATTAGTGATATATGTAATGAGAAAAACGAATGTACTGTTCTGCTTCATGCTACAATAGTCCTTGCAGGACTGAACGAGCTACAAAGAAGCATGGCCAAAAGAAGTGTAAGCCACTCCCGTTCTGTAAGTACACTGCCCCCCACTGTACACATCACTGCAGGCTGGAAACATCTAGTATTTGGGCCAAGTATTTCCATATTTAACAAGCAAGCGCTAACAAACACTCATTGCACTGCGACATGCACCTCCTTCTAGACTCGTGCAACACCTTGCTGTGCATTTTCTCTCTTCACTGTGCAGCTTTTCCTATCTGGAGGTCTGATATTGGGGTTCCTGAGGAATATATTTCTAAGTAGAAAAAAAGGATATTTATATGCTTTTGTTATGGTGTCTTACACTGAGTGTTCTGATTCTAACAATAATATAAGCATGCACAGCCTTATCAAAGATAAGCATACATAAAGTTTGTGCATGAAAAGTAGACAGCTATATTGTTAAGGACAACTTGGATCTTTTAAAACAAATTCAGGTTTTTAAAAAAACATGCTTGAGGGATATTGAATTTCATAAGGAATATCTTAGATCCTTTTTGTTTTGTACCATACGGGTTCCAGAATTCTGTCCTGTGGTACTGGATGCATTAATATCTGGGTTAAATGCTATGATGAATTAATTCAAGTTGGGTTTTCATTTAGAAACAATAATGCTGCACTTCTAAATAAAAATTCCAGAATGCATCCCATTACTGGTATTTACTGGAATGTAACTTGGGTATAAATCATTTTCTGGAGAATAAAGGTTCATATTTTCCTGTAAAATTGTTATGATGCCTATAGCTGGATGTCCACAATCTTCCTGTTTCAGAGATTAGAACAGTTGTTCTGTGCACAGCCTGCATGAATCTGAAAAATCTGTCGTTCAGGGCTACGTTATAACCTTAGAAAAATCATTTACTTTGTGGACTTAAGTATATTTTGATTGTTGTAACTCGGCTTGGGGCTTTGATCTGAATTCTCACAGCCATTGTTATACAGAGTTTTCAGATGCTAGGTAATGCTGACTCATAATTAGTTCTAATGGCCACAGTAAATAGAGAGACTTGATTTTACTGTTTTTTCAAAGCCCTCCATGTAAAATCGCAGTTCATGATCAGATTAAGTGTGGTCTTCGAACAAAGACTGGAATTTTTCTCGGCTTAAACATATTGTAGTAATATTTTTCAGACATCTTCATTTTTGGTTGTCCTAGTCACTCATTGCAATATTTATGTATTCGATTATCAGTATATATATTTTTTTTATTCACAGCTTCTATTTGAACATATTAAGAATGGTTTTATGCAATAAAAATAGCATTTACACACAGGGCTGCCTCAGGTAACTAAATGTTGATTTTTTACTATTATTTTTATAACCATGGCATTTAGAGTATCTTTAAGCAAAATCATCTCAAAGACTTCCATTTTCAGGAAATTTTTCAATGATTGATAATTTTGAACAGGGTTCCCTCAGGTCAGGAAAAACCTGGAATTGTCAGAAAATGTAATTTTGTCCAAAAAGTCGGGAAATTACAAATTTTTGTCTAAAACCTGGAAAATCACCCCAATGACCTGAAAGATTATTGATCATGGCTTCTCAGATGCTTTGGAGAAAAGTAGTAGCCAATAAGATTTGTACATAGTTTCGTATCACTTTAAGTTAATGAATTGAATATTTCAATCGATTTTAAAAGAAACAGCTAATATTTAACAGGAAAATAATTTTGTTTCGTCCACTGGCTTAAATTAAAGAATTTCATCTTAGGATACATTAAATCACAAATTGATTATAAGTCAAATATGTTGGCTTATTTAAATAAATATTTTTTTACAAAATTACTTGTGCTTTGTTTATTAATTTTTACAGTGCAAAATTCTTAAATTGGTTTTTATTATTGGCTATGGAATGCTAGATTATTTCTTGGTTTTTCACCTTAAAATGTCGTGAATTGCTTAAGTATGTCTTGGAGTTTAGTAAAAATTTGTCTGGAAAACATGTCAGGGAATTCTATTGTGAGTGGGAACCCTGTTTGAAATTTTGGTGACAATCCAGTGGAAACCATGAAAGAAAGACATTAGAATCTGGTAGCTAAATTGTTATAAAAATCTTATTTAAAAAAAATGTGTTGCAAATTTTAAATTTCCTATTGGGTTCTTCGACGTCTGTTTCATACTTGATAAGCACATTTCATGCTTTAACCAATTATTTTGTATTTGAGAAACTAAATTGCTTCTAAAATAAGGTTTAAAATTAGACTGCTACTATTTCTAAGAATTTAATATATTTCAATTATGCTTTCTCTGTCGCAGCCCTGCATTTAGCAACTTTGATTGATTCATTGGTGTTGTCAATAAATACACTTATTTTCTGTTGAAGTAGTGAGAAGGCATTATTGTTGTTTTTAAAATTTTGATTTTTCGAATGGAAATAAAACCTGGAACTAAGGTGCATGTCCAGTTGCTATTAAAGGAAAGACTATGGATGCTGTGAATATTTTGAGAAATGAACTGTGTACAGTTCTCTACAAACTGTTCTTTTTTTATAAATATATATAAATATCATATGTACATATGCTCTAGTTTTTTAACTTTTGATCTAGATTTACAGTGTTATATTTTTTGTATTTTATTTTGAAGCACTAGTAATATTTAATGTTTACTTCAAGATTGCTAACTGTTGATTGGATTATATACTTCCAAATTTATAGACAAAAGTTGCACACACACATTGTGGTGTATTGAAAACCTTGACTCCTTTTCTAATGCACTGATCTCTGCAAAAAAGCCTCTTTGTTGAAATATTTCATTGTTTAGCAGTCTTTTCCTGCAACTATATTACCAAACCCCAAAATATCTACACCAATTTGCATGATATATTTATTGGAATTGCTTGTTTTGCATCGTAAATTATCTTGTGTGAAAATGAGTATTTTTTACTGCTGCTTTGAATGATTCGAATTTGTACGTCAAAGCTGTATTTTTCAATATACTTATGTTATTAGTATATATATTCATATGAAGTTTTAAGCTTATTTTTATTGATATCTTCACAAAAAGTATTTTATTTCTATTTTCTCTATATATTCAAACACCGAAAATTTATCTCAGCTAATTATATATGAAAAAAATAGCTTACATTTAGAAAACATGTCTTTATTCATGCAGCTGAAATACATTATTCAGCTACTTTGTAAGAAAGTTAAATTTCTATCTGAAATAAAGTTGAATTTAAAAAGAGTTGTATTTGCTTTGATTTATTCTATTTAGCAAAATAACCAGACCTCGGTTTGAATTGATTTACTTTAGATTGAAGAAATGATCCGAATATATAATCACTTGTGTCTTTCGGAGAATAAAATAATATTATAACACCTTTTCGGCATCTTTATATTTATATTAATTACTTTGTACACAAATCCTACACGTGCTTATCTATTTAATACATTTTACATGCATCACGCTTATAAAGTTCTTTTAATGCTCAACTCAATTAATAAAAGTGACAATTCTACAGCAAGTACTCTTGCACTCATAATCAACTAAACAATGTTTTTTTTCAATTGAGCACTCTTGATAAGATATTCACCAAGATTTTTGTTCAGCAGATATATTTTTTCTTGAAAATTCTATTTTGTGGTATGTCTGCTACCAATAAAAAAAACTTGTTTTAAAATTGAATATCTTCTGTACAGACCTGCAAAGGTAACCTATAAACATTTTTTTTAAATGGTAAATCAATTTGGCGTAGTTTAAAATTATTAAGATAGAAAATTATTGTTTTCAATAAACTTAACATCGTTATAACATTATTATTTAACATAATTAATTTTTTAAATAAAGACAAAATTATACTTACATTTTCTATACTCTGACTTACCTGCCACTTTAAATTGAATACCTTGTGATTGTATTACATGTGATGAAAAACAAATGCTATTTATTAAAATAATAAATATTTTTTTAAACAGAAAATAGTGAAATAAAAGTTGGGAAAAGAGTTGTTATAAAGATATAATTTTGACTAGGGGGCTTGCCCCCTGCTCGCTAACGCTCGCCAACTTCCGGAGGATTGCTTCGCAATCCTCATTGGTTCGCTGCGCGAACCTATGCTCGCTTCGCTCGCCTCAATGAAGACATGTGTCCTAGCAGAAGGGATTGTTTACAAAATATGTTACCAAAAAAATGTTTTTCAAATCTAAATTTGCTGTATTACAGAAAAATATAACCTGCATCTCAAAATCAGAATTCAAATGAAAACTTTTAAGCAAATTTTGGTTACCGTTTACTGTACGGTCCACATTGGCGACTTTTTCCAAAACATCGCCAAATGTAAGATTGCGTCAATGACGTCCATATCCAAGATGGCGTCATCAACACAACATACAGAGGAACAAGTAAACAAAACATTTGCATCCAATTTTCTGATTCTGTATAAGCAAAATCCACACTGAACCTTTTCAAATATGGAAATGAAAATGAGGAAAGCGCAAATAAACAATAAAATGTAAAGAAACTAACTTGCCCATCACTTCCGCTAGCTCCATACGATTTCTCCGCTGTTTCGGTTGTCATGATTATTTGCTCCCTTCGCCTCATCGCATGGGCGGGTAAACGCGCATTTTTGCATCCACAAAAGCCATAATTTTTTTTTCGCCGCTCATATTCGACGAGATATATTTACAGTTGGAGCAGACATCCCACAGTAATAAATTCGAAAGGAACGGAACGTCGAAAAGCGATGGTAACGGAAATCACATAGAGCGATCCAAAAAACACACTTGCCAACGAAGGGAACGGTTGAAAAGGAATAGTATTTGAAAAAAAACGGTCGAAAAGGAGTGGGTGGTATTTGAAAAACCCGGGGTGAAGGGACTGGGATGGGGTTGCCATAAATAAAATATAGCCAAGATTCAATACATTTGGTGATATTCGCGTGTTTGGCCGACAAAAATCAAAATTGGCACGATATCACTGTTTTTAAATATAGGGTTGTCAAAAAACTAATTTGTAGAGTCGGGTTACCAGATTTGGCAAGAAATCTATGTGGACCGTACAGTAAAGGTCACCCCAAATTTTGACTCGAAATGTGAGCGCTGCTTTGGAAATTGAATACCCAGCATGTTGTTTGTGTACATTTCCCCAGCACTCGAACCACCCACACCTTTTCATTGAGTTTGTTGCCGAAAGTTGTAGTGCAAGCGTCTTGTTCAACTATAATTGTTGGCCCTGAAAAGGACCGTTTTAAAATGGCCCTGAAAACATCCTCCGCTTTCTTTTATTTATTTCTATTATAAACTGCAACAGTTCAACTAAAATTCATTTTTTTTTCGATAAAATTTCAACCGATAACGCTTTATAAATTCAATTGATGCGCGAAGCCATGTGGTAAACAATCGTACAATGTTGCCAAAACGCGTTAACAAATAACGTCTTTTTTGCGTGCCACGTAAGAGAATTATATATATAGATTCTTTTTTTTATCTTTTGATCGCGCGCACAGTTGCCGCAACGGACAATTAAAAAATACACAAAATTTAGAATATCGAAATTAAATTTCCAAGAACAAAAAAAACAAAATATCAATACATGTTATCGAGTTTCCATTTTGTTCCTGTTAGTAAAAAATTTCATCCATCCCAAATATAGGGCTTATAACGTCACTTTTTCAGGTGTTTAATTTCTTAAATTCTACTTTGAGAAACAATTTTTTCTTCTAAAAAAAGCCAAATGTCAACCTAGTACATATTGTGCAATTTGGTCTTGCATTGGAACTTGTCCAAGCTAGTTTCCTCAATGGCAGGTACGCCATTTGAACGTCATTCATAGAAGGGGTGGAAATTCCCCTCCCCCTTCTGAATGACGCATGTGTTTCTGCCAAAATCAAACCTTTTTGAAATATATTTTGAGGCGATTGTAATGTGATGCTACGACTGCTATAATATTGATTCCGGTTCATAGCCTCAGTGTCGCCAAATAAGATGATCTTGCCATTAAATAACCAAGAGCAACCCTCTAAATACGGCGCAGCAGAATATAGTTTCCTTCCTTCGTAATTTCCATGAAAGCAGTGGAATTCTGTTCCATCGAATTCCCCACAACACCCTTGGTCAAAGTCAAGTAGACTTGAAAATTCCCACTTACTATTTCATCAAGCATTGTTTAAGCAGGTGGCTAAGCCTAAAGCCAGCTTCTGAAAGGTTGCTTGAACAGTGGTTTGCAGTGTGAAAGTATTTCCTTCACTACATTCCAATAAAGAAGCCAGACCATGATACAAAGACCAGGGCTACACGAAAATTGTTCAATTACTACTTGGAAGAGAAACTATGAAGGGTGAGGTGATATTTGTTGTATCAAGAGCAAGTATATATAATCGTGTGACTAAATTTCTTCAGAACAAAGTACTCCTAATGCACAACCTTCATTCTCAACTTGAATTGTTGATAAGAAATAATTTTAGGTAGGATCTACAAAGAGAAATTTATTCGAGATTTTAAGATACATGAATTGGAAGATATATGTCCTTAGAAACTCTCCTCTGGCTAATATTGTGATTGGAGATCAAATTTCTAAAGCGCTTCAGAATGTGAAAGAGAATAAAGGGATTTTCTTTTTTTTTCCAAGGGTTCAGAAGTATTACATTGATAGTGTTAAATATCTTTTGAAGAAGTCTATCACACCCCACCTCTTTTCCTATCTGGTGAGTGTCAGTGGTTGGTTTTATCTACTGGAGAGGGCAACACTTTATAGATATATTTCATCTATTTATCTGGACACTTCTTGGTTAGAAATGAATACATTATACAGTTATCCAAAACAGCAGCAGAGAGCTCCTGATCTCACGGTCTCCGTGGGTCGAATCCCTTTCCTTTCCGCTCTCCTCCTAACACGGGTGACCTTTCACTGACACCCCCTCCAACGTCCCTAGGGATGTCTAGTTCCCCATGCCAAACATTCATCCCTGTGTTGGCAGGAGAACCTCACAAAGTCCTTCAGTTAATCTCCTTAAAAGTTTGTCCTCTCTTGGTCCTCTTGAGACAGTGGTGAGAGTACAAGTATTAGAAGTTACAAGAGCAATACCATGACATACTACTGGATATGGGGAAATTACTCCAAAGAATGGCAAGGCATTGAACAGTGCTTCAAAATTGTTAAAGGAAGCCAATGATAGTCAATTGTACTTTTATTACCTCTTGTTCTAAAATGGTAATACATTTATTCCAAGATGTAGCGTGCAAATATTTGGAGACACGGTACAATTTCTTCTCCGCCAATACTAAAGCAATTTCAGAGGGCGCTTCTGTTATCGCCAAGTCTTCACAACTTACTTTAGCAAAAATATTTTGTCTTTCGATTTCTTCCGTTTTCTTAGTCACATTCTTTTCGTAACTCAGACCCAAGAACGAGCTTCAATTTCCCCTCTATGTTAGATGCTGTGTTTTATAGTGTATCAAGATAGATCATGTCTTCTGTTATGTGAAAGAGTGCTTTCACAAACAATGCAAAACAGTTATCCTGATGGACTTGCTAGAAATAACTCGTCTTCCAACTGTTGATTAAATTCACGCTTGCTATTACTTTCTGCGCTTCTTTAGCTCTGTGATGGATATCAGGAATGTAAAAAACAGAAACGTCAATGTTGAAAAAGAACGAACAGATCACACAGAAAACTGTGCATTTTCAAGAAATGGTGTGCTAAGACTGAAAGGTCGGAGGACTCTATGCTCTTAAAATGAGGGTCAAAATGCCTGAAACAGCAGCAAATGTGTATGTTGCATCTTAAAACGAAAGTGCACAGCTGTGGCATAAAAGACTGTCATCAGAACAAGCAACACGTAAAAGAATAACCTTGTCAACAAGGAATTGAGGTTCCTGTGTAAGAAAACCTTTGTGATGGCTGCATGTTTAGAAAACAGCATCGAGCAAGTTTTGGAACTAAATAAGATAGACCAAAAGATGCTGGAGCACTAATCCATGCCGACTGTTTGTGGACTTATGCAGGAGAATTCTGTAGAGGGCTCGCGATACTTTGTCTGCGTTAAAAATGATTTTTCAAAGTTTCGCAGAGTATTCTTTTTAAGAGCTAACAATGAAGTAGCGAACTGTGTGATAACATTTTTGAGTGGAGACTGCTGGTCACTCTGCCAAAGAGTTCAATGATCCAGATGTCCGAGAAATTCTTCATGCCAAAAGGAGAGAGATCAACTTCAGATATATTCTATGCCCTACACTCCTTAGCAAAATGGAGCTGCAAAAAGGGAGAATATGTCTTTGGTGGAGAGTGCAAGGTCCATGCTACATACAAATAATCTTCCTTTAAAGCTGTGTGCTGAAGCTGTTAATACAGCAGCTGCATATAATCTGAATAGAACTGGCCCTACTGCTATCAAGGGCAAAACACCTGCAGAACTTTAGCTCAAGTAATCCTTTAACATTCATCATCTGCGTGTTTGGGACAAAGTGCTTTGTGCATGTTCCGAAGCAGAGAAGGTAAAAATGGGAATTAAAGAGTGTAAAGCGGCTCTTTGTCGGCTACTGCGGTGAAAGAGATGAGAATCGTGCCTGCTTGCGAGCTAAGAATAAAATTCTCTTGAGTAGAGATGTATTTGAAAAAGAAGGGCATTAGAGAACAATGTGCAGTTTAGTGTCATGCCACATGAAAAACCTGCAGTCTCCGATGCTTCTGGGTAGAGTGCCTATATAATAAGAGTGGCGACAAGGGACCAAATTTGGCCCAATGCACATGCGCGGCAGCCATTTTTCTACCAGAATCGGTTGCTGGGCGAATATGTTCCTTCCATCGGTTTCCCACATTTCCTCCTCTCTCTTTTTTTTGGCGATAGTGTTTATGTCCCGTAATTTTTATGCTCACGACTTATTGAACTTGTTTTCGTGAATATTAACAAGAAAATGAATAAAGTTAAGCTTGTAACTTCAGTGTTAAATAAAAAAGGTTGTGATGTTTTTTCTTTAAATTCTTTCCATGCTGTGTGATAGAAGTTTACGCATTAATTTTATAACATTAAATAAAAAATAGATTTGAAATGTCCTACTATTAATGGATAGTTCCTTAAAATAAAACTTTCTTTCAACCAACTGTTCAACACATGTAGTTTTTTTTAGTGTGATTAATCCTTTCCTTACATTAACCGAACCAGAAAAGATAATGAACATTTTTATTTGACCTTTTTAATGCATGACACAAAATTTTAACCCATTTAATTTTAAGTTTTATCCATTTATACAAGTCAAAAGACATGTAATTTCAAAAATAGTCAACACCATCAGTACATATTTGTTAAAAATTCTATCACATTTTCATATGAAAAATAGAATTAACAGATTGAAACTAAATTATGAGCAAATATTGACCTAAACATACAAGAATAATCTCAAGGTAAAAAATAGTTAACAGCATTTGTACGCATTTATATCCAAATTCACAGATAAATGTTGATGTGGTGGTTTTGTTCCGAGATCTAGCAGCAAAATAAAGATGAAAGTTTGTATCAAAAATAACACTTTTATATAAACATTTCTTTTATTCTTTTTATATATAGCATTGCTACAATTTACTCTTTGCTTTTCTGATGATTCAATTCGGCATAGGTTATTGTAAACCTTTTATAAGGAAACAGCTAAAAAAACAACGCATTATCAAAAGTTTAAAACTTGCTAACTGCCTTTGGCGCGATGTTTACATCGCCAAAGTAGCCGGAAACAACATGTTGTTCAAAAAAAGCTATTTACTTAAAATTTCTTCAAATTTACACTGACAAAACACTAAAATAATTATAAATAAACATTCTAGAACACGAAATGGAACACGAATAAGCTATATTTTCTTTTTAATTTAATATACACACGTTTTTCTCGAACACACAAAAAGTTCCCATGTTAAGTCTACGGGAGCTGGGAAAAGACCGCTTCGGGCGGTAGAAAAGGTCTCTAAGCCAATCAGAAAGTGTTTCCCGTATGTCGCCACTCTTATTATATAGGCACTCTACTTCTGGGAGTGAATTGAAAGAGGAAGCAGCAGATGAAGAGGTTGACCAATCACAATCGCTAGAGGAAGAAACAGATGAAGAGGCTGACTAACTATAAATATCTGTGCGAGAAAAAAGAAAAGTCAGACTACCTGCTCATCTAAAAGATTATGTACTGCTTGCTCACACACAGATGTTCCTCAAACATATGCTTCAGCCAGCCATGAAATCAAAAAATGCTAATGAATAGAGTCAAGCCATGAATGAAGAGATGATATCATGACTGAAAATGAAGTCTGGGAACTTGTTAACTTGCCACATAGAAAGAAACTAATATCTAATCACTGGGTTTTGCGAGTTAAAAACCAAACTTGATAGCAGTGTCGACCGGTATAGCTAGGGGCTATGTACAGAAACACGGGCAGGACTATGATGAAACATTTAGTCCTGTGGCCAGATTTGACACTGTTAGAGCAGTATTGAGTGTTGCAGCAGCTGAGAAGCTCCAACATCTGTAGTTTGATGCGAAAACTGCCTTCCTTTATAGAGAACTTAAGGAGGAAGCATATATGAAGCAACCTGAAGGGTTCGGTGATGGATCGGGGCGTGTATACAAGCTTCATAGGAGTTTATATGAACTTAAACAGGCACCGAGATGCTGGAACAAGAGATTTATGGACTTTATCAAAAGTCAAGATATGTGTTGCAGCACTACAGATCAATGTTTTTTCTTCAGGAAAGGAGAAGGTAAAAAACTTCTGGTTGCCATCTACATAGATGATGGACTGGTAGTTGGGTCTGATAAAAAGTTTGTAACAGTACAGTTATTGAGAATTTAAAATTACAATTGGTTCATTGGGACTGTTTACTTGGCAGCAAATCACCAGTTTAGTAATGGCTCAATTTTCATGACTCAAGCAAGCTATGTTGAGAAAATCCTTAACAAATTTAGATTTTCTGTTGCACTGTTCTAGACACTGTTGCAACGCTTTGTGAAAAGTGGAATCCAAGTAGTGATCAAAAGTTGGATGTGTTTGGAAAAGAACCATTCAGTGAAGCAGTGGGTAGCCTTATGTACCTCTCTACAGCGACTAGGCCAGATATTGCTTATGCTGTAAGCGTGGTATCGGAGTATCTTGAATCACCAATGCATTCTCATTGGTGATTATCTCATTGGCCGTTAAGAGAGTTTATAGATACTTGAAAGGTACCATGAACTTTTGTATAATTCGGGCTGTTGAGTATTTTCCTACGAGATGGCGCGCGGACTACCCGACCACTCGGGGGATGTCACCGCGCCTTCATGTTTACGTCAGAAGGGGTGCATAGCCAACCCCTGTTATGTTGTTTATCACTGATTTGGAAGACGACTGCCTGACGACCACCAACCTCGCAGCTTCGCTCTCTGTTGTTACCTCTTAATAAATTCGTTACTTGTTAAAACCGAGTTATATTCTATTTACTCATTAAGCACAGATAGGGATTGATTGACGTGTTCCCAACAAGGACATAACACCTGGGGAATTTTGGGCTTACAGAGACGCAGATTATGCTGGGGACGTTGAAACAAGGCGCTCAAGATCTGGTGTCTTGAGTATGTAATCTGGTGGTGTTATTACGTGGCCAAGTAGTAAACAACAGTGTTGTACTGTCCTCCACTGAGGAGTATGTGGCAGCCTGTGAAGCCACGGAGGAAATAATGTAGTTGATGCGATTATTCCATGAACTGACCACCCTGAGATCTATTCCCAACACCATGGTTGACAACATGAGTGCGATAAAGCTAGCGAGGAATGCTGAGTTTCGCAAGTGCTCCAAGCACATCGAATTGAGATTTCATTTCGTTCGTGAGAAACACCTGTTTGCAGCGAGCAACAACTTGCAGACATTCTGACCAAACTCCAGGCGAAACCTCGGTTTCAGTTTTTGTGCAAAGAAATGGTATTGGGGTCATTCAAGTGAAATGAGCAAAAATCAGGAAAAACCTGTGGCCGTATGGTAATGGATTTTCATGAAATTTGGAACAGGGGTTTAGTTTATGCATAAATAACTATATCCAAAACATTTAGGTTCAAAATTAAATATTTTTGAAGTTTGAGGCATTTTAAGGACTTAACTTTGAAGAGCAGTTGTGAGATCGCTTTATGTTGCATGTTTGAAGTTCTGTTTCTCAAAAACTACTTAACGTAGACAAACATGTTTTACATCTTTATAATCTGTCCAAAATGTTCTTTTTTCCACTTTGGCAACAACACTTTTAAACATGATATTTAATTAAAAATTTATTTGCAAACAATGGAAAATTGTCATTTTTGACAGACTTAAAAACATTTCTATAGGCTGTAACGTCGTGATAAAAGAAATAGACTTTTTTAAAGAATTAAAGAAAAATTTATTTACAATATGGTAGCGACATCACCGTTACAACTACCTCTCATCATACGTTTTAAACATAACGGCTGAAACACGCCATTCCAACACTGCACTCCGTCCACACTTCAACGAAGCATCCAATCGACTCCCAAAAAGCCGTTACAAAAAAAATATCTTTTCACCAACGTTATACATAAAAGAAAAAAAATGAACTTCCGGGAAAACCATTTAAGCTCACATAAATATGTCAAAAGAAAAGATATCCTTTCCAAGAGTAATAGAGAAGTATAAATAAACACAGGAAGTATCACAATATCTTGGAATAAGGAAAAAGAAATATTATCATAACATTTAAAAGATATTCCGGAAGTGTACGTTACAACTCTTCCCCCCTTAGAATAACTTTTTACCCTGTAAAAAGTTACCATAACTTTAAAAAAAAAACTAATTCTACAAAATTTTATACAAATATTTACAAACATATATACAACTGCCAAGTTACCTAAAAAAATAAAAATAAAAATAAACTCAAAGGACATTTTGGTAACTCAGAACAGTCGGCTAAGGCTGTCAGCATTCTGGTGTTTTCTGCCCTGACGATGGATTACCTCATAGTTCCAGGGCTGCAATGCAAGGGCCCATCTCATGAGACGTGGATTTACCCCAGAGTTCTTTTTTAACCATACCAGAGGATTATGATCAGTTTGGATAAAGAACTTGGTAGGTCCATCCAGGTAGCATCGTAGCTTCTTGACAGCAAACACAATAGCGGCACATTCTTTTTCTGTAGTTCCGTATTTTCGCTCTGCTGTTGAGAACTTTTTGCTGAGGAACAGAATAGGATGCTCCTTCCCCTTTTCTGTCTTCTGGGATAAAACTATACCCATGCCTAAATCTGAGGCATCACATTGAACATAAAACGGGGCATTAAAGTTAGGAGCATACAGAATAGGGTTCTGAGTTAGCCTCCTCTTCAGTTCTTGAAAAGACAGTTGGCATTCATTGGTCCACTGAATTTCGGACTTCTTGACTTTTCCCTTCAGGAGTTCGGTCAAAGGAGCAACAATAACAGAAAAGTTTGGGATGTATTGGCGGTAATACCCGGCTAATCCAAGGAATGCTCGAATGTCTGTCTTGGTGGTTGGAATAGAAAATTTTTGGATAGCCTGAATTTTCAACTCATTAGGGGACCTCTCCCCCTGACCCACATAATGTCCCAAATACATCACTTTCTCTTGGGCAAATTTGCATTTGCTACTTTTTAGACGAAGGCCCGCTTTACTTATTATCTCCAAGACACAATTCAGATGTTTAAGGTGAGAACTCCAATCCAAAGAGAATATGGCCACGTCATCCAGATATGGTACTGCGAACATGTCACACCCTCTCAAGAGCTCAGACATCATTTTGCTGAAGTAATAAGGAGCATTTTTCAGCCCAAACGGCATCCTTAATGGTCGAAACGATCCGAAACTTGTCACGAAAGTGGCATACCGTTGAGCACCTTTAGTCATAGGAATTTGCCAGTAACCTTTTGACAAATCCAGAACAGTGATGAATTTGGCATTGGAGACGGCTTCCACTCTTTCCTCGATGTTAGGGATAGGAAAATACTGAGTTTTCGTGATTTCATTCAGCTTTCGATAGTCAATGCAGGGCCTTGGGTCTTTCCCTGATACCTCAACTAAAATCATAGGCGAAGTGAAATCACTCTCACCCACTTCAATAATTTTCATTTGGAGCATCTTTTCAATTTCGGCTTTCAAGATCTGAGATTGTCGGACCGACATTCGATATGGCCTCGCACAGATGGGCTTTATTTCAGAAAGTTCGATATCAAACTGGATACGATCTGTGAGGCCAGGCACGTTTGAGAAACAATTGGAATATTTACATATAATACAACTGAGCTGGTCAATCTGGTCGTCATCCAGTCTTCCTTTCACTTCACTGTTTCTCAATATCTCCTCGAGATCAAAAATATTGGGATTGTTTTCCACGGGCGGGAATTCTTCTTCCAACTCTGATTCTTCATCCTCACAAGTAGTGACCAGATTTATGAATTCCGGCCTCTGGTAGTAAGGCTTCAATAAATTTACATGATATATTTGTGACGAATTTTTCCGGTTGGGCAGGGCAACAAAGTAGTTCGTCTCCGAAATCTTGCTTTCAATGGTCCCAGGACCATGCCATTGAACCGCTAACTTATTTACAGGTGAGGGTGCCAGTACCAGTACTTTATCTCCAACATTGAATTCACGTTTCACGGTATTTTTGTCGTACCATTTTTTTCTTTTCTTGGCAGCTTCCTCCATATTATCAATGGCTAGGCTGCGACATTTTTCCAATCTTCTGAGAAGATTGATGATATATTCAACAACTGAAGAATTTCCTTCTTCCGGCTGTAACCAGTTTTCATACAGAAGAGTGACGGGAGTCCGTAAGTTTTTTCCATGAACCAATTCAGCTGGACTGAATCCGGTGGATTCATGAGTAACTGTCCTTAAGGCGAACAAGACTGCATGGACATGCTTCTCCCAATCTGGTCCTTCTTCGGTACACAAAACTCTCAAAATCCGTTTCAGGGTACGATGAAACCTTTCTACCGGATTGCTCTGGGGATGATACACAGAGCTAAGTACCACCTTGATGCCGAAACGTTCAAAAAATTCAGATGTGAGTTCGCTCATAAACGAGGTTCCCTGGTCGTGTTGAATCTCCTTAGGAAAACCCATTCGACTAAAAATCTGAAGGAGAGCATTAATTACGGATCTAGATGTTATGTTTGGAACTGCCACAGCATCTGGGTACTTCGACGACATACACATTGCCGTAATCAGGTATCTTTGGCCTGAGTCCGTCGCGGGCAAAGGTCCTACAGCGTCAATATTAATACGGGAAAAAACTTCAGTAATCACTGGAACAAGAGTCATGGGCGCTTTTTTCTTGTCCCTTGCCTTTCCAGCTCTCTGGCAGGAATCGCAAGCCTTCACGAAGTTCTCTGCTTCTTTGTAACAGTTTTTCCAGAAAAAGTACTTGGTCATTCTGTCTTTGGTCTTGGTGGTCCTAAGATGACCTGACGTGCCTTCATGACACAATTTCAGTATCTTTTCTAGATACTCTATGGTCACGACAATGAGCTTCCTTTCGATACCACTCTTGTCTTTCTTAATCTTTACCAAAAGTCGGCCTTTCACAAGTTCAAAATCTTTAGGAGGGTTTCCATTTTGGATTTGTTTAACTTGAGAGCTCATCTCTTGATCTTCACCTTGAGCCTTGATTAGCTGCTTAGTGTCCACTTTTAACAATTCAGTGATATCTTGATCTTCTGCCACATGAGTGAACTCGTCACTTACTTCCCCTGCTTCCATTTCATTTTTTTCCAATGTAATAAATTCTTCGGCTGGGATAGGGTTTTCGGATTCTTTAATTAAAGATTGAGAGAGAGAGAGAGAGAGAGAGAGAGAGAGAGAGAGAGAGAGAGATTCTTCCCTTTCTTTCACTTTTTTCTGATGCCTTGTCAGTACTGCATTTAGTTGATCCACAGATTGACAATCTTCCCTTTTTAACAAGGCAGCAGTCCGATTCCCTAAAAGATATCGTCCGCGGTCTAGTTCATCTGGAATCACAGCAGCTTTAGTGAGTGTTTTTCCCAATTCACACTCTACCAAAACTTCGGCAAGAGGTAAACAAGTTGAGCTGGAGTCCAAAGGTTGCTGTACCCAAACATGTTCACCCGTCATGTCAGCTGAATTCACCAATTTCCGACACACAATGTCAATGGTCGCTCCGGTGTCTCTTAGTAGATTTATATCCTGACCGTTTATTTTTCCTTTCATGATATACGGTTCCAGGTACTTCTCAGGTTCTTTGTCCGAAATGTAATTTAAAATTTCCGAAGGTTTCTTCAACTTTGGACAATTTGGTCGGATATGACCAGGCTGATTGCAATGAAAACACCGCATCTGTCTCCTGCGGTCGAATTCCGGATTTGGGTCTTGTTCGGAAAATCTTCGTTCTATCTTAACCCCTTTACCATTCATGGTATCACTTCTCCTTGGTGGATTATCGGTCTTTTCAAACTTATTTTGAACTCGACTCTCGAACTTGTCTTTCGCAAAGACAGGGTTTCGTTTCACAGTTCGTCTAACGTCTTCAAACTTCTCCAACAGTTCCACCAAATCTGTAGGGGAGTTTATTTCTGTCCATTCTCTGAGATACATATCCTTAAATTCGGATGGTGTTTTTTTCTTCATCTGATCTGTGATGACCAAATCTCTCAGTTTTTCAAAAGTAAGGACCTGACAACCTGCAATCCATCCATCGAAATAAGTAGACAATTCATGATAGAAATCCCTCCAGTTCCGATCAACTGCTTTATGGTGTGAACTAAATAACTGTCGAAATCTTTCTGGTGTTAGTTTGAACCTTTTTAACAGAATATTCTTGATGTGATCATAATTTATAGCTAGGTCAGCTGGTTCACGGGCTATTATATGAGCAATCTCTTGGGGGATCAAACTTAATAGGTGAGATACCCACATTTCTTTACCCAGCGACAGCAAAGTTGCCTGTCGCTCGAACAAGATTAAATAAAGACTCATATCATCTTTCATGTCGTATTTCGGAAGGATCTTGGTCAAGTCTCGATTCGATGGTCTAGAATGATCTACTGCACCTTGCTGGGTTTGTCTAGTTGCTTCTATTCTCAATTTTTCTAACTCATACTCTCGTTCTCTCTGCTTTTCTTTCACTTCTAGGTCTTCAATTCTCCGCTTTTCTTCAAGGTCTTCAATTCTCCGCTTTTCTTCAAGGGCTTCAATTCTCCGCTTATCTTCCACTTCAAGGGCTTCAATTCTCCGCTTTTCTTCCACTTCAAGGGTTTCAATTCTCCGCTTTTCTTCCACTTCAAAGGCTTCATTTTTCTTTCGAGTTTCTATAATTCTACCAAAAAGTGCTTTGGTGAATTCCTCATCATATCCCTCACTTGAAGTAATAAGATTCACTAACTGTTTTATGGATTTTTCTACGGTGATTTCTAAATCTATCTCCTCCACCAATTTGATCAAGTCCTCTTTCTTTCCCTTAACTAAATAAGTCATGATTAAATTCTAAACAGTTTCCCCCTTTGGACTCAAATATAACGTAAGGTACAAAATGAAAACTTTTCGAAACCGAAACCGTCCAGAATTCTGACTTACCTTATAGCCAAGCCACAAGAAATATAACTCAAAGATAATAGAACAATAGAAAAGAAATAAATGTACAAAAACCAATTTTGTAACCCAAAAGACTTTCAAAAGAAAATTAATTAAAAAAAAATTTAAATCAAAATACCATTTCAAATACAAAACAAATTTAAATTATTAATTAAGATAAATAATCATCTACGACAACTAAAATCTCTTAAATTTCTATTTCACATAAATTCCAAATCAATACTAATTTCTATTATAAAAGCAAAATTTGCAATTAAGAAATTTTTTTGTTTCGAAACCTGTTACGATAAATGGAAGTTATCACAAAAACAGAAGTAAAATTGTACATTAAATATAATAGTGCATAAAACTTTAGATTTAAAACCGAAACCACTTATCTGGAACAGTTGCTTGATGGTACACAGGAAGTCCTTGAGCAGGAACCCAAAGTTCGAACTGGACTTTGCTAACGATGACAGGACGGGATGCCCAAAAAGTTCGGACCGGATGGCCCTTTCGATGCTGAACACACACGCGTTTCACACACAGGAACAGGACGGGATGTCCCAATTCTACTGACCGGACTAAGCTTCGTTGCTGGACACACGCAGTAACAGGACACGTTTCATACACAGAAACAGAACGGGATATCCAAAAACATCGGACCGGATGGCCCACTTCGCCGCTGCCGGACGCAAGCAAATTCTCCACTCACGAGGACGGGATGTCCAAAAACTTCGGACCGGATGACCCCTTCGTTACTGCCGGACGCACGCAAATACTCCACTCACGAGGACGGGATGTCCAAAAACTTCGGACCGGATGGCCCTCTTCGTTGCTGCAGGACGCACGCAAATATTCCACTCACGAGGACGGGATGTCCAAAAACTTCAGACCGGATGGTCTTCTTCGTTCCTGCAGGACGCACGCAAATTTTCGCTGAACACAGGACGAGATGTCCACAAACTTCGGACCGGATGTCCAAGACTTCAATTTAATGGGAACGATCACAGTGCATGCCACCATTAATAGGTAGCTGTAACGTCGTGATAAAAGAAATAGACTTTTTTAAAGAATTAAAGAAAAATTTATTTACAATATGGTAGCGACATCACCGTTACAACTACCTCTCATCATACGTTTTAAACATAACGGCTGAAACACGCCATTCCAACACTGCACTCCGTCCACACTTCAACGAAGCATCCAATCGACTCCCAAAAAGCCGTTACAAAAAAAATATCTTTTCACCAACGTTATACATAAAAGAAAAAAAATGAACTTCCGGGAAAACCATTTAAGCTCACATAAATATGTCAAAAGAAAAGATATCCTTTCCAAGAGTAATAGAGAAGTATAAATAAACACAGGAAGTATCACAATATCTTGGAATAAGGAAAAAGAAATATTATCATAACATTTAAAAGATATTCCGGAAGTGTACGTTACAAGGCTAAAGAAATTTTAAGATATCCTTTACATTCATGCCAGTTACAGTGCTATGTATGATAATATTTCTGATTGAGTTTTGAAGTCGCATTTTAATTCTTTCATCTACAAATTAGCTAACGAAAATGACAATTTTCTCGTCTAAATGGACGTAAGAAATCAAATGAAGGACAGCTCTGATAAAAACCGATATTTCACAGGAATACAGTTTAGTATGTTTATTACTTGCAAACAAAATTCGGGATTGTAATCCGAGTCATAAAGCAACAATAATAAAAAATCAAAATCACAACATTTGCTTCTCAGTCTATGTATATTACGAGAACTTCGATGATAACAGTGAAATTAAATACAGATAATGACACCCTAAATCAACAAAGAAATACCAAATCATTTTAAACTCAAAAAGTGAATTATAAAAGCAGAAAAATCAGCGTCAAAACAAGCTTTAAAATTTCAACTTGGTGTCATAGATATTATGAGTTTAACTAATTGCCTTTTCAAATCCACTATGTACTCCCATGTTAAATTTTGCATCTTCTATAATTGAAACGGGTTTTTTTTGTGCTGCCGAATTCTTATTAAACTCTTTAGTTCTTGTGCTGGTGATTGTGATAAATATTAAACGCTAATTTTTGACGTAAAATTGGGAATAGGAATGTAGCAATGATAGTTACGCGTTCCCGTAATAGCCGTGGTCACTGATGGAACACTTCTGGATTGCCACTAGAGCCTTCGTCGGTGTTCGAAACCTTTCGGTTCAGCAAAAACTTTCAGTTTAGCAAACCAACATTTTATACCCATCCATTCAAATTTTTTTATTTATTTGGTTAATTCACCTTGAATGTAATAGCATCTTTTTCAAAGGCGGAAATGGATGTATTTGTGGCGTGTTTCCGCATTTTTTGATACATCAGGCGATAAAATGAAACAATTATTTCCAATAATACTGAAAATTTGTGAGGTTTTCGGAGTTGTCCTTCACAATAAAATTTGTATTAAAAAAGTAGAAAAATTTCTGTTTACAATAGGGAGTATGCACTATGTCACAAAACGTCCTAAAATGGTACTTTTTTTACAAATTCGATCATGAACAATCCGAAAATCAAGTTTAAAAATCGCAAAAAAGTTTAATTTAAGCGTAATAAGCGATTAAAAAACGCGTCGAAGTCACGTGACTGAAAACGGGGTGGAGACAAATGAGGTGAAAGCTATGTTGCTTCGTACTGCAAGAGAGACGATGCTTCCAGTAGCTTTTCATGTCATTCTCCAACTATAAAATAAAGTAATATATAAACTAAAAATTTTCACTTGTAGCACTATTTATCAAAATTTGTTAACACTAGTTTTTAACTTTAATTTCTTATTTTAATAGAACTATTTGAACAATGCTTTTTTTTACTAAATTAATTTTACTGTACTAAATAAATTACTTATTCTGTAATACTTATCATTCAGTTTAAAGAAGAAATATGACACAGTTTTACCAACTGCTAATTAATTATCATGAGTATAATAATTCAATGTTTATTGATGTTAGCTCTGTATATTTTCTTAACCAGTTTTGATTTATAAATTTACTAGTAGAAATACCCGGCTTTGCTCGGGTTGAATTAATAATATGTTGATTGAAAAGTCTTCAATTATTATTCATAAAAGAATGTAAGCATCATTTAAGTGTACGGGGAAAAACATTTATTAACAATTTAACTTCTCCGTCGCTTCTACAGTTTACTTCGGACGCAAATATGCATGTATGTTGTATCCAACCATATAATCCATTTCATATTCTTCACATTTCTGCTGTAATTGATTTTAAGTTTTCGAGTTCCCGTGCATTCAATTTCAGTAAAAATGACGAATTTTCGGTGGATTGTCTTGCACTTAGTTTTCTTATGAATATGTTTTCATTGTGCCATTCTTTCATCTAGTAAGCGATATTTTCGAATTTCATCATCAATATGAGAAGATAGTAAATTAAATTTTTACAGCATTCGTTACTAATTTAATTTGAAGCAAATGCACTTTTCCAGAAAATTCCATTCAGTGACATGTGGAATAACAGAGATTTTGTTTGAAATACATGTCATCAGAGTAGACAAATTAAACCCAATCGATAACAATTTTTTAATAAACAGAAGGTTGATTTTACAGCGTTTTTTTTACAAAAAGAAAATCATTTTCAACGAACGATTCACATGCATCTAAGTTGTGTAAGAACAGCTTCAATAAATAGAGCAATCAACCTCGACTTTCTGTCTCTTAAGACATAAAATTTCAATTTTTCAAAATTACTTAGTGTGATATTATTCCAAGATCAACTAAGTCTTGTTAAAAATTCCCGTTTCTCCAACATACATACAGTTTTAAATTGAACCCTTATGGTACTTTTTAAGATAAGAAATTTGGTTCCTAAATGGAAAGCACGT
The DNA here is from genome assembly GCA_947359465.1 of Metellina segmentata. Lineage (NCBI taxonomy): Eukaryota > Metazoa > Arthropoda > Arachnida > Araneae > Tetragnathidae > Metellina > Metellina segmentata. The sequence goes on along the minus strand of OX375874.1, from coordinate 9,599,680 downwards.
ATCTATTTAGAATGATAGATGTAGTTACTTGTGACTGTGGCGTAACCTTTCAATAACGCCCATGATAACGAAAAACAAATGAAATTTAGTTTATTTAATCGTCTTTCAGTGAAAAGCTAAACCAAAATTTTTAAATATATTTTGAACTACAAAGTATGACAGTCAGTTTTAAATTAACGTAACCCATCTTATTTTAAAGTTATTTTTGAAATTTTTCATGTCATTTTAAAATAATAAATTCACACTTAAAAATATTTTGATTTGTAAATTTTATTCATTTTTTTTTACCTACACACTATTACGTATTCAACCAAAGATTTAAAGAAAGTTGGTGGAAATATACATATACCACCATGAAATTACTCATGTCTAGTGATATTTTGCAGGAAATAAATAAATAAAAAATTCAACTCTTAAATAATATTTCTGGAATTGGTAATATACCGGAAACAGAAACAAAATTCCAATACTTAAAAAAGGAAGAATTCTGTAAAAAAAAATCTGTTCTAGTCATGGAAATAGGAAAGATTCCTTTCCTACTTCCATGGTTCTAGTATGTTGAAGTCTGACTTCCAGAATATATTCTGAAATAAAACAATTCGACAAAAAACTTGAACAATATTGATAAAGACAATGATTTATAAGCAGAAAAACACATGTTTATTATTCTTGGGAATCCCCAAATGTGACCGCAACCATCTCGTTTTCAACTCAAATACCCAATAAAGCAATTATAAATCAAATTAAAAAATTAAAAATTAATTCTGAGGTTGCCAGATACCGAGTAGCAAAATTATGCTTTTATGATCAATGAGTTTATCGTTTGGGCTTTTCGTGCTCCATTATAAAATTTAAGTAAATATAAAATTAAATGTTCTAAATATTCTTTCTTCATCAATCAAATATTTATAAATATTATTTCCATCAGGGAAAGATGTAAAAATTCAGTTCAAACATGAATATTATAATTTAATTTATTTTAAGGAAATTGTTTTTCGATCAACACTGGTAAAGCAATCTGAGATGCGTATAGCAATCGTTTTAAACTCAATGTTATTTCTATGGCGATTTCAAATTGCTTTTGGCTTAGGCCTTAGGTCAATTTTAGGCCTCTTAGGATTCGAATTTTTGTAAATCCTTTCTTAGTGCACCCCTACGGTATAAGCGGGCCCGATTTAGAAAATTTGGTATAGTAGGCACAACACGCAGGAAGGCCCCCCCCATGTTATTTGTTCATCACAAAAACTAATTTTATAACAATAATTGGAACTTACGTATTTGACAGTTGACCGTTTCACAGATGTCACCAAAAAGTGTGAGAAAATCGTGACATCATTTATAACTCTTGGCAAAACAAAATAAAGCAGATGAAAATTAAAAACATAATAGTTAGATAATTAATGTAATTACAAGAATATGATAGTGGGGGAAACGGTCGACGGACATTTACGTAAATACCCAATAATTTATGTAACTACTTAAAAAACTTTTTAAAATTTTTAGATAATTTTGAAACTTAGGGGCCCTTTAAATTATGGGGGCCCTAGACCCGTGCCTCACGGGCCTAATGGTAAATCAGGGCCTGGGTATAAGAAGAATCACCCTGCAAAATTTCAGCTTCCTAGGACTTGTAGTTCTTGAGATACAGCGATGAATCAGTGAGTGAGTGAGTGGTATTTGAATTTTATATATATAGATAGTATTCCTACATTTATTTTTAATTCTTTTTCATGAAGCAAGAAATTCTGCATTATGAGTGACTTAAGGTGGAGTGGTCGTTCACGGTAAGACGTTTGTCGCCAACTAATTTTTGTCGCCAAATCAAGATGGCGGCCGAATTCCGTAACAGCAGATAGGGTTGCCATAACAAAAACGGCAGATGTGAAGAAAATCAGCAAAAGGTGAATGTTACCATATTTGGCGACAAATCGCCTTCTTACCGTGAACGACCACTCCACCGCAAGAAGTCGAACACAGCTTTTTGTTTTTCTTTTAATCTCTTTTCATAACGCTGCACCATCTTCTACGAACTTGTTCATATTTTGGTACAACAAAAAATACTTTTTCGGTGTTTTAATCGTTGAATTATGACACAAACGGAACAATACAATATTTGTAATTCTTCTTTTTAACTATTTTCGAACCTTCCATTGCTGAATTAATCAAAAATATGTAAATTTAAGACTACTAAAAAGATACCCATAGAGATAACACAGTTCAAGGAATGCTTGATGGGAAAATCATGTACTATGACGTCACAGGCAAGAATCGTCAGCGATTGCAGTTTTTCGTTAAAAGAGACGTCAGAGCAATTTGAAAAGCGTTTTAAATATAATTAATGTCGTCAGATTGCAGTTTAAGTGGCATTTTTCTACGTAGTTTTTCGTGCTCTTTCATTTTAAAATGAATTTGAAAATCATGCATATTGTCCATTATTTTACTTTTTTATTATTTTCTTTCTTTCTTAGGAATAGAAACACAATCACTAAATTATACCAAACTTTTAGACAGAAGAGTTTTGTTACGAATTATTTTTATACTGTCTTTCCCCATTTTTAGAGGAACTAGAGCAATTTGAAATTTGTATCAAATAGTCAAAATCTCTATTTTTGCTGATCCCTGAAAATGAGTGACGATTGAAATATAGGGTCTCAAACAGGCTACCAGATTTAACGCGCACCATCCCACACCTACACGACGATCTTTGATTGGATAGAGGTCAATAAATGAAGAAGATTTCTACATTTGTGTTGAGTCAAACATTGAGTACTTGGAATGCTCATGTACATTTACCGAAGGGCCGGTATTGGTGGCCATCATTTAACCAGAAACTGGAACCTGAGAAAATGTCAAGGTTCGTCGAGTTCTGGGCTACATCGAAAGTTTTTTTTGGCTCGAATTCCCAAACGAAAAAGAATCTTAAAATAATGAGTTTCTGGGGAAAAGAACAGGGTCGCACGAAATGGTTCCCTCAGCCCTCTACCTGACCCTGCAGAGCCCTAAATACACCGCACCCTCGAAAGTACCCTGAAGTACCCCCTGCATTTGACCTACTGAATAAGATAAGCAGTAAGAAAGGTAATGTTTTGAATCTGGATGTACTGCAGAAAGAGGCTGAAACCTTTAAGAAGCGGTGCATGGAACTGAAGTTTTCCTATCGCCTGCATTTTCTTTTGAGGTTGACAACTTCGGAAGGTGGGGTCAACTACGACTCCGCGACCCTGCGTGATTTCGTTTCGACTCGTTGCAGCCCACAGGTTCCTTTGCAGAGATACAACTCTGAAGAGAAAAACGCGGAATTCCCCACATTTGGCCAACTATCTCTCTCTAGGCGATGTGAGCCGCGGTAACCCGATTGGAAGAGTAACGGATTTGCAATAGGAGGGTTGTTAGTTCGAATCCAACCAAAGACCGTCGTGTACCTACATGGGGGCTGATGCACGGTGAATCGGATTTCACGTTGGTCTGATATGGAAGTTTGGAGAGTGGGGTGCCAGGTCAGGTGTTCACCTAGTCATCTGACCTTTTTTCAACCTTTCTCATTGGGGATTGATCCCGTTCCGTCGCCAATAGCCCATTGGGTTTCTCTATTACGACGTTGATTAAAAATTACCATTACCATCTCGGATCTTTCACTTGGGGATTGATCCCAGACCGTCGTTAATAGCCCGCTGTGTTGCTCTAGTACGATGTTAATTAAACATTATCATTATTATCTCGGTTCTATGCTTAGGGGATTGATCCCGGACCGTCGCCAATAGCCCGTTGTATTGCCTAGTACGACGTTAATGGAAAATTACCATTACCATCTAGGATTATTCCCTTGGGGATTGATCTCGGAAATCGCCAATAACCCTTTGTAGTGCTTCAATACGACGTTAATTTATTACCATTACCGCATCATCCTCTTAAGACCGATTGAATTAGTTAAAAATAAATACGTAACCTTTTTTTCAAATTATTTATTAATATTCCACAGCTCTTTGGGGATTAATTCCCTTCTCCATCTTATAGTTTTACTAGCCACTGCGTGGCCAGCAAACACCGACTCTATACAAAACCTCCGTACGGTATTATGACGTCACAAACCGAAGTCCTACCAACAGTGGTTAATCATAAACCTATAACTACGTGAACTTATATTTCAGCTGTTTATTTATCTTTTGTTAGGTTGAAAGTATTTGAGAACTGCTCTCAATCTTTGTAGATTTTATAAGAAAAAGAGGAATTGTGTGTGTGATTTTTGGACAGAAAAAAACTGCAGAAAACAATCTTTTAAAGCATAAAAGAACTTTGTAAAAAGAAAGTAATGATCAACATAAAACTTGGTTATTTTAGACCATTTAAAGCTTTTAACAGGTAGGTATAATATACCAATAAATAATTTAGAAATAAAATTAAAATTAATTGAGTCAAAAAATAGAAAACCTGATCTATTATGAATAATTGATTCAAAGCAAGTGTGAATTTAGTTTTTTAGCTACCTTAGCTAGCTACCTTTAGTTTTAAAGCTACATTTCTTTTCGATCATTTCACAATATACACTTCAGTTTCTTTTTTCCCACATTTATTATACATTTATGTATTATATATTTTGACGAGAAAAAATTAACTTTGCCTCATATGATTTAAAAATTTTATCTTATCTCACATGCGTTAAATCAAATTTTATGCAAGTTTATTAACAGTATATTTAGTTTCAGAAACTTAATTTTATTTTAGGCATTTAATCACTCTTTTAAAAACTTTTAAACTAATAAGACAAAAACAGCACATACATGAAATACAAATCTTTATTATATTTTTTGGCGTGAAATTGTTACAGATGTCAGTAATATGCAAAACATTTATTTACAATTCTCATTACATTTGTTGTTATACATTACTTTTGCAACATCTCAATGTTTTGCTTTTTACAATTTCCCCCCTCTTCTCTCATTTTAATGAAATTGTCGTTTTCTTTAATACAGATTTTGAAAACCTTGGACCCACTGTGATAATTTCCCTCTGCACAGAGAAACACAACATTTGTTAGGCATATTCTAAAATGAAATGCATTTAAAAAACGAATTATTTTTACAACTTTCGTATTTCACAAAAAGTTGCATCATTATTATGGTTAAAATTTATTTTATTCATAGAATGTTTAGCTTTAATTTTATTCCAAATTATTTAATACTAGTACAAAACAAATTATCATATAAAATAGAATGGTTATAAAATTTACAAGCTATAGCAAAGTTACCAGAAGCTTTATCTACGTAGGTATAACAAAATTATTTTGTAAACCATAAGATAAAAGTAAAAACATATTCAATCGTACAATATAATTTTCCAATCAAAATCTATGACTTTTATTAATTATAACTTTATGAATATTAATAATATCAAAAGTATACAAATGAAAATGACTTATTTCAATACGATTATTGTAGTTTTTTAAAATTTATTAGCATTAAAAGATTTCGTAGCACGCTGTGTATGTGTATTGATTTATATATACGTATGTAAATAGTTTTTGAAAATTGTCCTATATATTTATAATGGCGAACTTTGTAAGATAACAAATAAATACAAGTTTTCTACAGAAAGAGAGAGTTAGATTAGCATCCTTATTGATTTGATTATGATTAGAACAAATACAAGTTTTACATCTTTTGTTACCACGTTTTTTAGATTAAAGGAAATTAAAATAATTTATTATTCAAAAACAAAATGAAATTTCTTCAGTTAGAAATTTGAAACCCTTGCAACCAAAACAATATAAGTTTAAAATAACCATATGCATTGATAATCAAGAATTAAAAATCAAATTTGAAAAAATGACAGTTAAAGTACTTATAAGACAAAATAACAACATTCATTGTTAAAAAATGGATGTACATAAATGTAAAACAAAATAATTACCTGATACAAATAATTGCATGTGGTAATTTTGAAGTTACAACGATACAAGCTAAATCATATATATATATATTATAAGACAAATAATAAAAAGATACTTGCATTTAACTTAAATCTATTTAGCTGAACTAACTGCAATTCGTATCGTAGCGCGTAAAAGTAGCCGCGCGTTAGGACTTCGAGTTGTTACGTCACAAGCTCTGCTGAAATTTGTACGGAGGATTTTTATAGAGTCGGTGTTGGTCCAGCACGCGCGCGCGCGGAATCGGAAAATCAGAACGATTATATTTTCCCTGTTCGGGTTGAGGAAATAAGTTCCCTCTATCTCTCTATGTTAAAAAAAGTTACCGCCGCCGGATTGAAAACTCACTTTTTTTGCTCGATTCTTAGGCAGTTTCCCGAGAAAGTACGAATCAGAAAATTACGAAATTAACATGGTCTGTTCAATATTGTACAGGGAACAAGATGGAGGATTTTGTTTTCTGATGCGGCTATTAGTTTAGGACGTAATAAGTGTCAAAGTCTAAAAAAGTGAATTTTGTAACGCTAGTGAGCAAAATCTGTACAAATTCTCAGTCTTCAGCCATGAGTCTTTTTAGAGTACCTCTACACCGAATTTTTGCACCTTGCTGAGTTTCATTTAGACATTTCAATTTCGTTCCTGATAACATTTTTTTTTTAATTCGGGGGGAAACGGGACATTTTTGTTCTTTTCTTGTTAAAACTGTCACATCTATAGCTTATTACTATTAGTATTTAAATTTGTTAACATCACGGGAAACCTTAGAATATACTCTTTCTTATGGTACAATTACTTTTGAAATTGGCTACTAAATAAAATCGATACGATTAAAAGTTAGTCATACAAATTTCGTATTTTTTCGATCGTAATTTCCGATACAAAACGAAAACTGTCAGATCTATAGCTTAATACTATGAGTTTTAAAATGTGAAAATACCACGTGAAAGCTATGATTGCACCCTTTTTTATGGTACAATTATTTGTAAAATTGGTTTTAAAAAACATTCAATGCGATGAAAAGTATAATTTCGCGACAGTGTACAAATTGTTCATCGCGAAGATGAAACGTAAAACGGCCTTGATAAAACTCACTGTGGCGTCATGGCCCGGAAAATCCAATCAAAAATAAAATTCCTGCAGGATACCCCTCAATTAAAAATTTTTTTAAAATTTTTTTTTAAAGAAAACGTATTATAGAACTTTTAATTCTTCCGAAAAATGACCAGAAGTGTTTCGTTTCGATTTGGTTTTTGTTTCTCCTCTTTGAGTTCTAGTAGTGCTTTGCTTTTCTTGTGGGATTTTTCTGTGTTATGTGTGTATTGTGCTCCTTTATATGTATGTGCTGGTGTCAATAAGATCATTTTAGACTTTTGTTATCATTTTGAACAATTTGGACCAGGTATTAAGTGTTAAGCATGTGTGTGAGGGTAGATGTTTGTTAAAATCTATGGAGGTGGAATTTAGATTTCTATCTAATTAAAATTTTTTCCTAAGGGTTTGGTTCAAAGGTAAACGAAGAATGAAAGACATCGTGTTCATAGAAACAATGCGAATTTGTGCTGAATCAATTCATTGCTATTATCGGATCGACAGCGACCATTAAATGATAAAGAACGAGAAGAACATTCTGAAATTCAAACCCATTCTCAAACTCGCGTTCTTATGATTCGTAAAACTAAAGAGGCGAACATCTTTCTGAAAAATTTTTTGCTCATGATTTCATTTTCTAACCTAGAACGAAAAGAAAAGGGGAAAAAAGTAATCGAATTTTAACCTATATTTCCATTCCGATACGAAAGTGGTTTCGAACAGTTGAATCTTTCCATTCCACCATCGTCCGCCATGAGAAGATGAGCTTCGTTACCGAAATTATTCAGAGCTTGACATTGGGCAACAGTTCCATTTTCGCATCGAGGAGGGACAGAGGCAATAAGAATTTGGCGATCTCCACTTTCGAACCTTGGCGACCGAACCGCCGTTACTCGAAGCGAAACAAAAACGAAACTGCCAAAACAACCAAAGCAACCCACTACCTGCAGAAGCGATGCGGCTCGATCGGCCCTAGAGGTAAAAAAGAGGTTTTCCGCCCCAGCCAAGTGGATGAGTAACCCAACATAGCTTCGATGGACTTGCAGCTCTTCTGGGCTCTCTTCTTAGTCATTCTGAGAACTGTTCTGTCCAAACCGGAAGACGATGTGACCGAGTCCCCCGTGAAGGTGGGGCCCCCTCCGCTGCTTGGGCCCCCGGAGCCAGGTAAGACGAATTCCTGTTTATAGAAAAGGGTTAATGACTGAAGAGTTACGGGAGATATTGTTGTTCCATGCCACGGAAGTGACCGTGAATTGACTGGGTCAAGGCCGTTCGTTTAGAAACTGGATCCGTCAAGTCTGATAAGAACTATGTCGAATGTCGATGTCTGTCCATTCAAACCATAGGTTAATGTCTGATCATTCGTGCTTGTTTAATTTGACTCATTTCAACAAATTTTTTTCTCAAACCAGGACATGAAAGATTGAACCCTGACCTCTGCTTCATTGCTTTTATTTTATTGAATTCGTAATGAAAATTTGGAAAACTCATTCTCTGGTCTAAGAACTTAGTTATGTTTGACTAGTAGTGGGTGCCTAAATGGTGTTTTCGGGTTCCAGGGTCGTTGCACAGGTCTGCTGCACATTTGCAGGACAGAATGAGGGTGGCCAACTTTGAAGTGATTCAGTAGATACAAACAAAGGTAAATAAAATGTGATTAATTAAAAAATATATCAAATGTCCAGAAATAAAATGGGATTGACTAAATAAATAAAATATCTAGAAATATAATGAGATTTACTAATGGAAGAAATTAACTGTGGGATTAACTAAAGTTGTTGGTAGTTGCTATATAATACTTAAATGTACGTCACTTTGGAGCAACATCACGAGCTATCGGTGAAGGTACGAGATCGTTTTCGAAGGGAAAGTTCCCAGAACAACACATAGTAATTTTGAACCACGATCAGTTGATGAGAAAAATGCCTGAGCTGGCACCCCAGTCTCCAAACTTCTCCACCACGTCAACTTGAGGACATTTGAGTCCACTACAAATCTGACATACAACAGCCTCTACGTATACGTCGGTCTTTGTTAAGGATCGAGATACGAACTCTCTACCCTCCGAATCCCCATCCAAGATGAACTAAAGAAATAAAATAGGATATACTATATAAATTAAAAATTTCCTACATTCAATTACAAAATAAATAGTTATTCAAATCACTATTTTTAAAAGTTTGTTGCAATAAATATCTATAAATCTGAGTATTTTTCTGTTAAATTTCATTTAATCAAAATTTATTTATCAATGCTATTTATTCGGAAAATCAAATGCTTTTGAAAAGGGTGGCTTATTGAGGTTTACACATATGCAGACTCAGGAAATTTCCAACTTATTTCCTATAAAAACTCACTCTTAATCCACCAACTTAAATCCATACTAAATTTGTTAATAGAATAAACGTCGATTGCCTCTCACTGTTGATTCAATTGCTTGACCCATTTATGGAGATTATGCATTACTCCAATCTAATAATGGAATGCTCATTCATATAAATGAATTGAGGACAGAAAACGCACTCCATTCCGTTAATTCGACACTAAGTATGGAGCCTTCAACTCCTTAAAGAGCTCTTAATGATTTTATTGAGCAACTACTCACATCTTTTTAACCCTCCTGAGGTGGTTTATCTTTGCACAAAATGCCTTTTGCTTCTGTTTGCAAAAACTCGTTCCAGGCCAGGAACCATATATCCAATACTTTGTCATTGAGAATACTAGGGCGCTTTTGTCTCAAAGAGATGTATCGTTATAACTGACCCGATCTTAGACGAGATATCTCGCTGAAACCACTTGAAGGGTTAAAAGTGAAATGTCTAATAATTAACAGTACTTTACACCTTATCTCAAATGGGCGTGATTGTCCAGTTGGTAGACTTGCGGATTCGCGACTGGATGGTTACGAGATTGAAACTAGGTCCAACCAAAGACTGTCATGTACACGGGGCTGTTGTGCGTTAAATCTATCATGGCCTCAAATGTCCTCACGTTGTCGAGGAAGTTTGAATGGGGGTGCCAGCTGAGGTGTTGACCTCGTCATCTGACCGTGGTTCGAAATGACAAAGCGTTGATCTCGAATCTTTCCCATCGGGGTTGAATCTGCTTTCATTCTCCAATATTTATTTTTCCTTTCACCACAGTTTTTACATGCAAGTTTTCCGACTCGTGTTTGTCGCAGCTTGGCAATATATGGCCCCTGAACCATTGAATCCCCAAACCAACCATTCCTGGTTGATCTTGTGCCTTTGTCAATACCCGTAGTGTTTGTAGCTCCAATGCGATTTAAATTCAACGACAAACCTTTTCTGCGCTCAAATTTTGGAAAACCACAACTGCTCATGACAGTGTAAAAAATTCACAAAAACTCCATTTTCCAAATTAACACTTTCAGATTTGCTACTTCAGCGCTGTTATGGCAGGTGGGGGTGCTTTTCCATTGGCGAGCCATTTCTGTCCATCTACCGACCCGTCAACCTCTTCCCTCTGCACCCGGACGTCCTGGACGTCAAGTTCTTTCTCAAGACCCGGTCCAATCCGGACTTGTTCAGCAGACTTCGTCCTGAAAACAACGAGAGCTTCACGCTGCAGAACCTGGATCCGAAGCAGGAGGTCAAATTCATTGTGCACGGGTACCTAGAACACGGACATCAGAAATGGATTCAGGTAATGCTATTCCCAACAGGTATCGGGTAAACCGGTTGAATCGAGTGGAAGGCATGATAACACACTTTTATGTTTTGTTGCGGACGAAGCGAGGTAAATCTCTGTACTTGTGGTTCGGAGGGATATCCTCACGTTGGCGTGAATGGGATATGAATATAAATATTGGTTGGATATGAATAGATCGCTCCACCCTATGAACCACCCACTGACTCCTCAACACCAAATTCCGTGTGCGCTGTCGCGAAAATGGAGAGACAGCTCTGGATAAACCGAAGCATTTGGCCACCGAGGGTAAAGAAAGAACTCTGCTTCCTCATTCATTTTCACTGAGGCATTGCCATGAAATGACAGTAGTTATTTAACCTTTTTTCTTGCTTAACTTTGTGTTTTACCTTTAAATTATACTAGCCACTGGCGTTGCCCGTGCACGTGGTGTAAGGTATTAATCTGGTGTAAAATTTTCCGCAGATTTCAAACCCGTTGAAGATATATTCAATTTAAAAATTAATTTTTTAATAAAAATCATATTTTTAGGTATCGATCTAAAGTGAAATTTTCCGCAGATTTCAAATCCGTTGAAATTTTCAATCTATCTTTAGCGATTCCGATTTTACGAAAAAAAACTTAACAATCCCAGTCAATATGTTTTTTATTTCTTGCTCTCCTTCCTGGAAATGAAATGGGATAGGAAATGGAATGTTTCTTTTTTTTCTAAAGCGAAGGGCAGAAGATGCAATCTGGTTTTTTTATTTAGGAAAGAGAAAGTTCACATGACGTCACAATCTCTTGCGAAAATATAAATGATATATTCAATTTAAAAATTATTTATTTAAAGAAAATCATAAAACTTTTTTTATCCTCTACTAGAAAATCATTCTTCTGTTCAAAATAAAAACGGAAACGGGAAAAATGAATTTAGAATCTGTCATACCTTTATGCGGTTGCCATTCCAAAGAAAACAATAATAATTGAATTTCATTAAGTTCATTTAAAAATGTTCTAGATCGAATTTTAAAATTCGTCGCGACCCAAAAATTGCAAAAAATTCGGACTACCTGTGTGCCAAATCTCATTGCTGTAAGTGCCATAGAATCGTCAGGATTTTGCGGCAAACAGACAAACACTTCCTTTTACCAATAGTAAAGATACTTTCATACTTAATTAAATTAGGTACAGTGTGACTTCCGGGAAAAGGCATACGAGTCAAGTGGTTTGGAACGATTATTAGTTAAATCTGGATGCTGGAGGAACGATTTCCTTCCACAATTTCCGTCTTTAGGTTTCTGGTTCTAAGTTTATCTTTCGATGCCGAACGATTTGGCGGGGGAAAAACATTCATGGCGATCGCCATTCATGGCAGCCTTTTACTAATGTCTTTTTACACCTATTCAGAAGTCAAGGTTGATTTTCTTCTCCCGAAGCCACACTACAATATGAATACTAGAAAGTTAGTTCCCTAGTCGGCAATCGTCCTGCCAAAAGAGTTACAATAGCAGACTGTTATTTCTTTCAAGAATCACGGCGTTTTTACTTCTTTACCCTTCAAGTGGTTTCGGCGAGACATCTCGTCATCATGATAGCGCCATTTTTTTTTATGTTGATGAGATCAATTTTTTTCTAAGGTCACAATACCTCCTAAATCAAGATCTGGTCAGTTTTACTGAAGACCTCGTCGAGGCAACCCCACCAGGAGGGTTACTAAAATACTCAAGTGTGTCCATTAAATTGATAAGTCCCTTAAAAGGACAAATTTAGAAGCACTTCTGATGTCATCTAATCAACTCTAATGTACTTGTTTTGAAATTTTCGTTCCGGTGGTACAAATAATGAAGGGATTCACCAATCGTATGCAGTGGGGAGGGGGATTCCAAACCTTCCTGCACAAATTTCGAGGGGAGGTCGAGGACGCACTTATTAAACCATACTCACAAGGGGTATCACAAAATATCATTGATCTAGTGACTATCTTTTGATTTTATTGTATAATATTTTCTCTTTTTAATAAAGCAGGATATGATTCGAGAGCTTCTGACCAAGGATAATTTCAACGTGATATCTGTGGACTGGGTGTTTGGAGCAGCACCCCCATACACTCAAGCCGTAGCCAATGCAAGGATGGTCGGGGTTGTTTTGGCCGAGTTCATTGAGATCTTGAGGGTGAGTGTTTGTTTTCGACTCAAGTTAAACCATTTACAGGTTCGCTTCTTGGAATTAAGAATTCTTTCACATTCCCACATCACTGAAATGGGGCCGTCGTGGCTCTGTGGATTTGCCCACTGCGCTAGCAACCTACGAGGTATAGGTGGCACAGGTTCGAATCCATATGTGTACATCTCTATTATGTATCAGTAAAGCTCTCTTTGTGTGTGTATGCCTATCACGTTGTGTTATTAAAATCAAATTTCTAACTTTTAACATTTTAATTATTATTCAAATATTTGAAAATATCCTCACACATTTTACGCATGGTGTCATTCTTATTAATCCTAATAAGAACCAGAAACACAACGCCAGTGTACCTAAAAGTACTTCTAGCCATGTTATAATGTGGTGATCTTAGCCACAGCTATAAAAATTAACTAACAATATATCAGTAAACTCAACTAAGATCACCACAGTATAGTATGACTCCCGGGAGAAGGTAGCCAACCTAGGATCAGTTGATATATGAATAGGCGTGAAAGGTTGTCTCGGACAATGGCTGCCATACGCAGAAGCCAAAGAAAAATATACGCCAATTGTCAAGGTGACCGAGCGATGTCTAATTTGATAGACAGTGTGTGTAGTAGTGGCCAAGAACAGAGGGACACTGCATACCTAAATTGTACATTGACATTTATTTACAATGTAATATAAAGTTTCAAATATACACTCCGCACCGTCCGGTGCAAAAACACGTCTCACTTCTCTGAAGTGTACAACAAATCTGTCCTTATTCGTCTTCTTTTTCAGAGTAGCACCCAACATTTCATGTTCTGATTCGCATCAGAACACATGCACTGTCATCCACTAGAACAGTTGCAACTAGAACACAAGAAAAACTGTTTTTGCAACCTATATGTATTCGTAACGAACGTGGTGAAAGACAGGGAATTGTGACTCCAATTGCCATAGATGACTTATACCTAGCTAACAATTGAACTTAAGAATCGAACCCCCAACTGCTTTCCCGCTGGAGCCTCTAGAAGTTAGCAATGGCTGAATTCGATAGATCCTACCACGCTGACTTGAATGCCAAAGGCACGAGAGATACCTGTGTTACCCCTAGTGTTTCGACGAAATATCTCTTCCAAGATTCTGTCAATTTCGCTAAAAAAACTGCTCAATTTCTTCTAGGTGAATGAATATCTAAGTAGAGGAAAATCAAATTGTCCCTTGGTCAGAATTAGTGACAGTTTGAGAGGTTTTTACACCAAAGGCTGACCTCTCAACAGAACAGCTTTCAATGCGAAGATAATCCACGGAAAGTTGTAATCCTCCTTGTTATTATCCTCCAATTCTTACCGCGGCCCCGAACTTTCATTCTGAGTTGGTGAAATATAATGGCTAGAACCGAAAATTCTGATTCGATCTTTTAATGTGGGTTAGTTGATTATCTACTTTACTATCAATGTCCCCAGGGCTGCGTCTTCGGAAAATGGTAGTATCGGAAACATAATGAAAAGCAGTCCCGTTTCTTTTCGAGTTCATTCAGTTGAAAAGTTCAGTTGGTAGAAAATTTAACGAATAATGAAGTCATGCGAAAAATCATCCTTTCTTTTTTTCCGGACAGTTTCAACCCCATACTTCCTTGTCTGTGTTGTTCTTTTCGTAAATCTAGACATGGATATCCGTCAGAGATGACGCACTTAAAATAGCGTCCATTATTTAGCTTTCCGGAAGTACTTGAGACAAAAGTGCGTATTTTTGATTGACTTGTCCAAAGCAGTAAGGGGCACTCCCACATAGGGGGCAATGGAGCTTAAGTCCATATCCTATAACTTCAAAAACAAAAATACCCGTATTTAATTAAATTTTCTGCTCCATAAAATTCGGACTTTTTACTCTATAAAATAACTTTTGACCTTTGCTTCATTCAAGAAGTATTTATTAACACTTCGTTTCCTATTTCTAAGCGTCATCACATTTCTACCAGATAAAGCGAGATACCCTAGAAAAAATTATATTTTTTTATAAATAATTACTTGGGTCACCATTTGTTCTCAATTGAGTTTTCATTCGTCTTGCTGGTCGAGTCACTCTAAAATTGGTTTTTAGACGAGTGTTTAGTAAAGATTAAGATATTTTCAAAACGTTCTGTGTTTACTTACCTCTACTTTCTGTTTACTTTAAAAACTACGACCTCCTCTCAAGTATAGGTCATGTTGGATGCATCATCTCAAATTATTATCCCTTCTTAAAATAGATGGCTTATGACACACTCCGATGAATCCTCCCTCTACAGATTAATAACCTGGGGGGCGGTACCTTAAAACAATGTTTCCCAAACATTTTAGATCACGGACCCCTTTGAAAATTAAAAATTTTCGTGACCCTTAGAGATTACAAAATTAAATAGCGCCTATGTAGTACTGCATAAGAACTGTGATCCACAGTGATCGTTAATTTTCACCTTGATACAAGGAGTAATATAGCATTGCAGTGAGTACCTCTTTTACAGTGTCAGATCATTACAATGAATTATTTAAGAATTGGACTAAGCGACTAGTACCATCTAATGGTCAGGCACTCCCAAGGATGAGAAATACTCACCTCTTACTCTTTGTAACTGGGTAGTTTTAATAATTTTCTACCTTTATAGCTTTGGAGACAGCTTCTGTGAATGTCCTATTAAATGTGTTGAATTTTTAATCCTTGGAATTAAAAACAAACACAAGATAGATAGTGATTTATTATTCTTGTGTTTACTATTCTGAATATAAAGTCAAACAGTGGTCTAATCATCGGTTTAATTGTAGTTTGGAAGGATAACTAATTATTTTTCATGCTGTTTTGAAATCCACAGAATCGTGAAGAAAAACAATTTAAATGGCTGGTGAGGAGCGATATTTGAAACACCTCTGTATTGTCAAAGTTCTAACATAGATTCACGACATTCCGGCAAAAAATGTTTGCTATTCCCCATTACCTGATGTGAGTGTTCAAATTTACGTCTGAATTATTTTCCAAAATCCTCTTAAGCCGCAATACTTTTTCACCTGAAAAAAAGGCAATAACCGTGATTTATCATTTGCACAGCCGACTGACCTTATCTGTTGTGTCTAAGTTACAAACAGATTCTCCTTAAACTACTCGCAGTTTGATTTATTTATGTTTCTTCAAGCTATTGATCACTCCAAGAAAAGCTCCGCGTGGAACGGTTTATTGACTAAGTAGAATTAGAACACATAAATCCTGTTTAGAGTCTGCTGGTACAAAAAAAGTTGCAATAACTACAAATGATGGAATTATGACTAGTCGTCCCACGCATAGTATCTGTTCTCAAAGGTCTGTTGCTTGTATGGAAACCCTAGAATGTACTATTTCTTATGGTATATTTATTTCTGAAATTGGTTAATAAATAAATTCGATGCGATTAAAAGTTGGTCATACAAATTTCTCGTATCTTTTAGATCGTAATTTCCGACACAAAACTAAAACTGTCATATCTATAGCTTAATACTATTAATTTTAAATTTAAAAATACCACGTGAAAGCTTAGAATGCACTTTTTCTTATGGTTTTATTATTTATAAAATTGGTTTATAAAAAAATTCGATGCGATGAACATTTGTAATTTCGCGATAGTGTACAAATTTTTCATCTCGGAGATGAAACGTTAGATCGTTCTATCTGACCTTGCGAAACTCGTTGATACGTCATGGCCCGGAAAGACGCTTGAAAAAGGAGTGTTGGTTTGCAAAGCAAACCAAATGGGATTGCGTAGCAATCACCGGGAGGGGTGGGGGTGGGGGGCGAGCGTAAGCGACCAGGGGGTGGAGCCCCCAGTAACTAAAATTATTAAATGCGTGTTTAAGCGTTGAACAGTCGTGGGTGTCTACTAGTATTACACAGAATACAGTCAGGAGAGAACAATATTACAATAAAATAAGTATGCACACACAGTCTTGCCCAGTCAGGAAACAAATCTCGGCAACTGAAGCTTTGCTTGGAGAGTCTTGGACGACATCACAGGAGGGGAGAAGGCATCCACAAGGTATATCTCTGGCAGCATTGACAAGTCTCTGTTAGGCGTCGTTAAACAACTCCTTTATCCAAAGTTTTAAAAAAAAGATGAGGTTTTAACGGTTGTGGGGTGACTTTAGTTAAACATTGAATGTTTTTAATGACGAAAACCGTGATAAGTCTTCCGGTAAGTTCTTATGTATGGGTCATTCAAAGTACACTGTCGATATCGTATAAACAAAACCACAGACGTATTTGACTTTATTGTAAGAGAAAAAGTCGATGAAAGGGGTAGTTAATTAACGTCGCACTGGAGCAATGGGGTCTATTTTCGACGATCCGGGATCGATCCCCTTTAGATCAGACAAAATCTCATCAATGTCAACCATGGTTAGATGACGAGGTGAATACTTTATCTGACACCCCAAGCCCCAAATTTCCACGACACGCCAACGTGAGGATGTTTGAAGCCACGACCAATTTAACGCTCACCAACTAGGGATGCGACATCGATGTCGATGTTTTCAAAACATCGATGTTTTTTTAAAAAACATCGATGTATTTAACATCGATGTATTGGTGTCGATGTTTTAGGAACATCGATGTTTATACTTGTCGATGTTTTTACGTTGTCGATGTTTTATTTTTAAATGAAAAAAGTACCGTTATAAAATTTTAAAAATAACCAAGTAGCATAATTTTCATAATCAGAAAAATTGAACATACTTTTAGACCAAAGTGACCAAGGATGAAGGGTCTGAAAAGTAGGGATGCGACATTGATGTCGATGTTTTCAACACATTGATGTTTTAGAAAGAAAAAAAAAACATCGATGTTTTGCTGTCGATGTCGCATCAATAGTTGGTAAACCACTTTTAAGAAATGGGGAAACAAGTTTAAATACACTGAATTTTAAAAACATCGATGGTTTGGGGACGATGTATTATCAACTTCGATGTTTTAATTTTCCACATCGATGTTTTGCTGTCGATGTCGCATCAATAGTTGGTAAACCAGTTTTAAGAAATGGGGGGAAAAGTTTAAATACACTGAATTTTAAAAACATCGATGTTAAAAAACATCGATGTTTTTGGGTCGATGTATTTTCAACATCGATGTTTTAATTTTGATCATCGATGTCGCATCCCTATACACCAACCACCGTGTAGATGACGGTCTTTGGTTGGACCTAGTTCCGAACACACATCCCTTCGGTTGTTAATCCGCCACTCTTCCAGTTGGGCTATCTCTTTCCCTCGATCAAAAGTGAGACCTGAATTCAAAATGCTCAGTCTTTGTAAGCATAAACGTCTTTTGTCCATAAAGCTTCTCATCTCTTTTCTTGCAGGATGTGTACTCCATACCTCTGGCGTCCATGCACGTCATCGGACACAGTCTGGGAGCCCACGTAGCCGGATACGCTGGAGATAGACTGAACAAATTAGGCAGAATCACAGGTCAGTATAAGATTGATCCATACTTGTGTCATGTTCTGTATTCATAGGATTGGATGTTGGACTTTTCCCTTCATGTCGCTTCGACGATATATTTCGTCCATCAAGATCTGACTAATTTGGCTTTGACGAGATAGGTTGTTATCACGATTTTGCTGATTAATTTTTGTGACCACGAAATCAAGACCAGGTCAATTAACTTCCAATGACGAGATAGAATGCGATATCCATCAAGTTGTGGTTAGTTTTGCTATTGACGAGATGGTTAATGGCTATATTTGTCCAAGTTTGCCAAACATCATTTACAGTAACTAGCAATTTCTTCAATAAAATCTCAAAAAATATATTTTTCAAACCGTTCTCAAATGTGTTTTGAAGTTTTCATTTTCCGTTGTAAAACGAAAAATATTTGTGAAATAAAAAGATCTTTGAAATAATTCTTTACTTGGCGACTTTAGAAGTGCGCAAGAAAAAAAAAATCGGCAAAGCCGTTGCCACCGCTAATTAACGTAGATTGCAGCTGTACCTCAGAAAAAAAGCCTAGTGACGTCACATTTGAATAAGTTTCGCTTCAGAGACACTACCGCCATCTACATTGAGCTTGAAAAACCTTCCTACAGGAAGCAACACGGAAGAACATTGGAGTTGAAGTAAGAGTTTTATTCCACATAAAGAATTTAGCCTCCGTTGACCTCTGCTTGATAATAAAACGAAACACGGGCGCTATTGTGAAACACTTCCTAAAACTCTACTCACAGCGGTTCTGAACGCATAAAGATAATACTCATACACAAACGTCACTGCCACCGTGAAGACGATAATTTGGTTCCTTTATTTGAAAATAAGTCGCCCGAGAAAATTACGTTACGCTCAGTTGGCAACGTCTTCTTTTTGTCCGAAATATTCTTCCTGTTTGAATTTTCAAAGGAAGAGCAGAAAAAGTGAATAACAAAAATATACTAACGCAACTGCTCTTCACACAATTCTAATTACTGCTTTAGAACAAGTAAAGACGAGATGTAATCACCTCGCGATGTGTCATTTTCTCATGATTTAAATCTGCGTGCTTTGCCATGCATCGGGGAAATAGGTCGTTTCACAGCTATATGTGGGATTTATTAGTTTTTGCCGTGTTATTCCAGAACAATGTTGCAGTCGTGATTAATCTTCCGCAAGCTTTCCTTCTGTCACGCTTCTACAAACTTATAATTCGATTACTTAGAGGAGGGGACGGGGCACACACACACAAACGACTTTCAAGCTTGCTGTTATATTCCAACAGATGTAAAGTTTGGTTGGTGGGTAGTTAATTAACGTCGATCGGTCTATTGGCGATGATCCGGGATCAAACCCGAATTAAACTATTCAAAGACAACTCCTCGTCATTTTGATCCAAGGTCGTATGACGATAACAACATATCTGAGGTGGCACCCCGCTCTCCAAACTTCCACACCATGTCACGGGGGGACATTCGAGCCCTCGACCGATTTAACGTGCAAATTTCGATAGATTCTATCCTCTAGATCGGAAGGTTCCTGGCTCGAATCCGGGTTCGGGCATGGATGTTTGTAAACGTATGGTGTAGAGGCGGCTGGTGCACCTTAAATCTGTCGTGGCCGAAAGTCCTCACGTTGGGTTGGCGTGGAAGTTTGGAGAGTGGGGTGCCAGCTCAGGTGTTGCTTCGTCATCTGACCGTGGTTCAAAATTACGAGGTGTTGTCCTCGGATCTTTCCCTTAAGGGACTGATCCCGGACCGTCGTCAATAGCCCATTGTGTTGCTCTAGTACGACGTTAACTAAAAAAAATTACCAATTAAAATTATCGATAGATTCTGTAACAACGCATCTTGCGCGGTATTTGTGGTTCTTTTATTATCAATCAGAGAAAGTGACACTCACACGTGGTAAATTTACAATATGTTTATTGTCATTTCTAGGGTGTCGCAGATTGATATTTACATACGAGGCGTTCAGAATTAGAGTGGTTCAAGTCCATTTTATAACATTTTGAGATACATAGAGTTAAAAATTCTTGTCGTGTGTACTTTTCCTGTTCGCCGGTGTTTTCTGCCATTTCTCGAGAACCAAAGCAATTAAGGACTTGATTCAAAGATGCACTAAAAAGATTCAACTTAACCTTTATGCTGCGGCAGATAGACAATTGTTTCTGCTGAAATTTCGTTTACATCAGCGGCATGGTTTAAATCTGTGTATTGTGGATGTTATCCCCCTTTTAAGTGACCGCTGGCATCGATCACCATTTTGGAGCTGTCAGCGACGGACCTTCTAGAGGGTCCCTCCTTTTGCTCGGTGCCCCCTACCCTGACGACCGTGAGGAGTGAAAGCTTTGGGAAAAGCAGCAAGTCGCTCCGGTGATATCTTTTCTCGCGCCACACTATACTATGAAAGGAAAGCGTCAGTCGTATCGTCAGCGCCTATCGCTCAAGTTAGGTAATCAGGAAAGGGGGCTCGGAGAGTCAGGCCAAAGAGCCGTTCTGTGAGATGATTGAAAATAATATAAGCGCCGCCGTAGCGTAAAGGTTAAAGGAGTTAGGGTGTGTGATTATCAGAGTTGGACAAGAAAGTGGACTTGATTCACTCTAGTTCTGAACGCCTCATATATAAACACTAGGGGGCCAACCCCCTGCTAGCTAACGCTCGCCAACCCCCAGAGTTTAGATTTTCTGCGAGAAATTTACTCGCTTCGCTCGCATTAATGAAGACATGTGTTCTAGCAGAAGGATTGTTTACAAAATATGGTACTCCAAAAAAATATTTTTCAAATATAAATTTGTAGTACTGCAGAAAAGTTATACAGTACCTCTAGAATCAGAACTCGAACAATGTTGAATTCAAATGAAAACTTTGAGCAAATATGGACTCGAAATGTGAGCACCGCTTTGGAAATCGAATACCCAGCATTTTGTTTGTCTATAAACTACAACAGCTCGACTAATATCTATATATTTTCAATAAATTTAATCCGATAACGCTATAAATTCAATTGTGGCGCGAGCCTTCGTGGTAAACAAGCAATCGTACAGTATTGCCAAAACACGATAACAAATAACGTCTTTTTTGCGTGTCACGTAAGAGAAGCTAATGGTTCCTTCCTCATTGTGTTGGTCGAAGAACCTCCCAGATTCTACGCGTATTAATTTTCCATGTATTTTCAACATTTTAATTAAAATGATAGTTTGTATTCCTGTAAATCAAAATAACTCCATTCGCCATGTGTAGCATTCAACTGTAAAGCAAAAAGAAAATTCTTTTCCAAAACACAAGCACACATTCAACTATCACAATCATTCAATGGTTAAGGTGTTAGCCTCTGATCGGAAGGTTCCTGGTACGAATCCGGGTCAGTGCACGGATGTTTGTAAGCGTTGTGGCGTTTTGGAACACCACAGTAATAGAAATGGAGTTGGACTAATACCTGCATACGTTTTTTTATTACACTTATAAGGTTTGAATTCACAACTGGAATTATCTACAATCCTATGTACACAACGTAATTAATGAACTAATGTTCCTGAAACAACAGTAAGTTTCACTTCTCACAGTTTGTCTTTGGTTTTCCCCGTTGTTTGAGTTCCCGGTATAAGTGTCCAGAGAGCTACCTCGTTCACCACCTTCCCCTGTGGCTTCTCTAGCTCGAGTCCCCTTTTTCCTTCCTTCTCGTGGCATCAACCTCGCCCGCGTCGCTTCTCTTTCAAAATCCCCTCCTACTCTCAAGGGACTAGCGCGTCTTTTTAGTAATGGCTCTTCGTTACGTGGACGATTCTATTTAGAACCGTAGGGAGGTTAGTAAGGGACTAGCGCGTCTTTTTAGTAATGGCTCTTCGTTACGTGGACGATTCTATTTAGAACCGTAGGGAGGTCGGTAGATATTAAACTCGTGATAAGTGAATCGATTCTTCAGTTTGATTCTTTCGTAACTTGTTTTGATCATTTGATCTACAGTGAGCTATGATTATTTACTTGTCTGATAGTCTTTTTTTGTGTGTCTTCTATGATTTTTTAAAGCAGATTGATGGAATGTATGATTGATGGAAGGGTACTTATACTTTAAAGAGCTTCTTTTCGTGAAGCAACGATGGCCTAATGGCTAAAGTCACCCACCTTCAGATTAGCGTCGGCAGCGGAGGATGACTTCCCGAGTTCGAACCCAGCTGGCGGAAAAATTTTTAGATCCTCCAAATTATTTTTAAAAAATTCCAATTTAATTTCTTTTCATTCAAATTTACTTTTCCTAATTTTTAATACCCTTTTCATATTTTTCCAAGCTTCCGTTGATTTTACATAAATAATCTAAGAACCACTCCTGAACTCACTACCAGCTGATATTTTTCCGCCCCTCTGCCGTCCCCTTTGCTTTAGGATGATGGTTTCGTATCCACCGCTGGCTTAGGACCATTCTGATGTAACAAAAAGCATACATAAAACACTAACTTATGTAATTATTAACTTATATAATAAAAGGATACAATTTTCGGCTCCCACCTCTACCCACCCATAGCCATGGATCTGAAAAGAAAAGAAGAAAGCAGAAAGGAAGAGATAAATCGCCAACAACTATAAACCTTGATGACATACGTATCTAGGTCATGTGATCCGATTAGCCGATCAAGTTGGACTTGCGTAAAGTACTATCATGGGATTGAGGCGCCTGTCCTCCCCACGGTCCTAAATAGAATCGTCTACGTAACGAAGAGCCATTACTAGAAAGACGCGCTAGTCTCTCAAGGGGGTGTCAGATCCCCACACGTGCGAAAAGCTCGTGAAACAGTCAGCCGGCGGTCCTTCACAAACACTAGCTGTCGGGTGGAAATCGGGGTGCACTAGAAACGGACGCCGACTGTACCGGATGAAATGGTGTGGTGACAGAAATATAATGGTAGCGTAAAGGAATAAGATCTTTGGCTTCACCTCTACAACATTTATTCTAACCACTTACAGCTTAGCAGATATTTACAACAAGATTACAGATATTTTTGGGACAAGAAGGGAGCGCCAAGGAAATGAACTTGTTCTCGCTCTCAGGTCTCAGTAGTCTCTGTGGAAAATTCTAACGTCTTGCAGGACGCCTTTGAACGGAAAAAACCCAGATGTCTATGGAATTTCGAGTGTTCTAGAGGGGCTTGAGATTGATGAGATCGTGATGTTAGTGTAACGTCAGATGAAGAAGGTTTGTTTCAAGTGCCCAGAAATTTATGACCGAAGTAATGTCAAATGGAGTGCTGGAATAGTCAGTGCTGTAGTCATAAATAAATCAGAGGGTATACGATTGGGGCCACTGTACTACTATAGGCAGGGCCCCATGGTATACCCTCTGAGGGTACACTCTTTGTATGGTGCACTCTTTGAATGGTACACTCTGATACCCACAGAATATTTTCCATGGGGAGGAGAAACATGTACTTACTACTTTACACTTTCCACGTGGGGGTGGGGGTAAAAATCAGGTACGCACACACATGTATATATATATGTAGGAAATCCTTTCTAAGGACCGGGTAGGTATTCATTAAACTAAACCCGCGCTCGCAAACGGCCGTGAAATATGGTAATATTTCAATTGTTCTTAAAAGAGGCTTTAATTTTTCTGAAACAATTTGGGCATTTCCATTGGTCCTCAAAACCAAAATAGTGCACATTTCATCTATATCAAAACGTCGACAGATCCTATTTACCTCCTTTTCTACACGGCGAATATCCCCTATATTTATATTTTCTGGATCAATCATGCATATATCCTTCAAAAGTTGACAATTTTCTTCATTAACATCAGAACAAAGTCTGAATTTCATTCTAACGACACTACTTTGAATCAATTGCTTTTGATTAATAAGTACGATTTTGGAATTATGTATACCCCCAATGTGATATCTTGAAATAAAAAACCTTTCTTTTGCTTCTACAGCTATCTGCGTTTCACATGATGTTTTTTAGGAAAAGCAAAGCGGTGTTCGTAGTTTTTAGTAAAAAACAGAGGATATACGGGGAATTTGCTAGAAAAACAAGAGGGTATACGGCGTATACCTTCCACTACAGCCCTGGTAATAGTACTTCTAGGGTTAGTTATGTACAGTTTATGACTTGAAAGGAGTTTTATGATCACCAGTTAGGGAATTCTGTTATACATTTGCTTTGTGTCTGCTTGATCAAAGAAGCCGCCTTTAAAGTGGTACAACTAGCAGTATACGACCCTGAGTTATTACCACACATGTGGCTGTCGGCTCCCTTCTTGTAGAAACATTTCTTTTTCCAGCCGCTACGATCTCACAGCGTATGGTGTAGAGGCGGCTAGTGATCCTTACTCTTACATAGAGGCATCTGTCGTGGCCGAAAGTCCTCATGTTAGGTTGGTGTGGAAATTTGGAGAGTGGGGTGCCAGCTCTGGTGTTGCCTCGTCATCTAACCATGGTTAGAAAATTCCGTGGTTTTGTCCTCGTATCTTTCCCTTAGGGGATTGATTCCGGACCGTCGTCAATAGCCCGTTGTGTTGTTCTAGTACGACGTTAATTAAAAATCATCAATTATAACCAGATTCATTAACATTAAATATGCTTTTGTGAAGGTTATCTGTATTTGCAGTCTAGAATAAAAGCCATGGCTTCTATTCCAGGCTTATTATTTAGATAACTAAAATGGTTCGTTTGATTCATACCCTCTCTACGTGGGGGCCCAGTACCTCTGCTCAGACTCATTTAGGTGAAGATGATTTTCAAAACAAACTCTATCTGTTATTACCCGATAGCTGTCATATTTTAATAGACTGCCTGCTTTCTACTAAAGCGCTTATTACATGATGTTTAAGTTCAAAAATATTTATTAAGTTATGCGGTAGTTGTTACAAAAATCGTAGTCACAAATTTTGGTAAAGCGCATTAATTTTCCATGTATTGCTAAAATTTAGTTGCACAATAAGTTTAATTGTATGCAATCAAATGAACTCTATTTGGTAAGTGCATATCCTAATTGTAAAGTAAGGTAATTTTAATTAACGTCATTCGTACTAGAGCAACACAACGGGTTATTAATAACGGCCCGGGTTCAATCCCCTAAGGGATAGATCCGAGGACAACACCACGTAATTTTTAACCACCGTCAGATGACGAGGCAACACCTGAGCTGGCTCCCCACTCTTTCCAAGCTTCCACAACAACCCAACGTTAGAATTTCGGCCACGACAGATTTAAGGTGCACCAGCTGCCTCTACGCCACACACTACCATACGCTTACAAAATATCCATGTTCTGACCCGGATTCGAACCAGGAACCTTTCGCTCCATAGGCTAACACCTTAACCACCAGACTGGTTGGTCGGCCCTAATTATAAAGAAAAATAACATTTATAATAAAAAACTAAAATTTTGCAAAAACAGCATTTAAGCCAAAATTTTCAAATCCGCAAGCATGATGAATTTTCCATTTGCACTTGGATAAATGCAACAGATTACAACGATTATTCAAAAAGCTTTCCAAGGAAATTAATCAAAACCTGATGGCGTATAAAAAACTTCGAAATCAGAAGAGTCAAAAAATTTAATCGAACAAAACCCGTTTTTGTAAGACTTACTATACCTATCTACTGCATGTCTTTTGTTGTACATGTAGCTTAACTGTCAAAATTTATCGTAATTGATAATTTTTTTGCTGTTTGATATCAATTAATTTAAATCGCTAAAATAAAAATAAAAAAATGGATTTGAGAAATCTATCGTTCATTTTACGTTTGAAGAAATGCAAGTCTAACTTTTGGTTTGTCATTAAAAAAAAATAATGCATGAATTTCAGTAGTACTTATCTTTCATTTGCTATACAGATAGATTTTGGTTTTATTTGCTATACAGATAGATTTTGGTTTTATTTTCTATACAGAGTGAAGTTTACAGTGATTATCTTCGTTGTGTGTGTGTGTGTGTGTGTGTGTGTGTGTGTGTGTGTGTGTGTGTGTGTGTGTGTGTGTGTGTGTGTGTGTGTGTGTGTGTGTGTGTGTGTGTGTGTGTGTGTGTGTGTGTGTGTGTGTGTGTGTGTGTGGGAACATAATTTCAAGCTTTGAGACTACTGTCCGGGATTGTTCTCGAAGGTAATGTTCTGAGGACACCTCGTTATTTTGAACCATTGTCAGTTGACGAGGTCAACACCTGAGCTGGCATCCCACTTTCAAAACTTCCACAGCTCGCAAATGTGAGGACAAGTGAAGCCACTACAGATTTAATGTGTACCAAACCCCGTGTACACGACGATCTTTGGCTGAACCGAGTTTCAAACTCACTACACTCAGGTTGCTAATCCGTTACTCTTCCAAACGGACTACCATGGCCCTCGAGACGGACAGATCCGACGACAAATTGGCGACCAACCGGTATAGTGGTTAAGGTGTTAGCCTCTAGATCGGAAGGTTCCGGATTCGAATCCGGGTCCGGGCATAGATGTTTTTAAACGTATGGTGTAGAGGCGGCTGGTGCACCTTAAATCTGTCGTGGCCGAAAGTCCTCACGTTGGGTTGGCGTGGAGGTTTGGAGAGTGGGGTGCCAGTTCAGGTGTTGCTTCGTCATCTGACCGTGGTTAAAAATTACGAGGTGTTGTCCTCGGATCTTTCCCTTAAGGGACTGATCTCGGACCGTCGTCAATAGCCCGTTGTGTTGCTCTAGTACGACGTTAACTAAAATTACCATTACCGACGACAAATTCCAGAGGATCTGTCTGTCCACCTGAGGTCTGAAGAGGGCCATATTTCCTTACTGACCACTCAGTACGTAAATTTTAACGAGAGACTCGACAAATAGTTTGAAAAACTACAACTGTTTTCAAATCTAGTCTTTTACTTCACTTCAGGTCTCGATCCAGCTGAACCGTATTTCCAGTACACTTTGGAGGGCGTGAGGCTGGATCCTAGCGACGCTCACTTCGTGGACGTCATCCACACGGACGGTGGAAGCTTCATAACAGGAGGTAAGTTCTTAAGTATCGAATCGAGTTGTTTATCTCCTTAAGTGACACCAATGTTAGGAAACATCCCGATGTAGCACGCTTGAAAAAATAAGCAACATTCTGAGCCTAATAAAAGCGGATGTGAATGCAATTTCTTTCTCATGAGTGACCTGGATAAATTTCGAGTTTGACAACAAAAGTGTCATGAACAGCATTTTTTTCATTTAAAACTATATTATGGGCCCTGTCTCATATCCTAGTTGCCTTTAATTGGGTTATATTCGGTCTCTATAGCTTAGACGATGTCCGTTCTTTTACCGTAAATTTGTCTGTTTTGTTTGCCTGAAGAGTGATGTTCAAAGATTTTTAAATAATTATTAAAATGATTTTTGTATTAACAATTTTTTTATTCGGTGTAGATAATCAGTTTTTTTTTCAGATTAGCATCCCACTGATCTCAAAAGAACATTGATTACATAATAATAATGAACTATACACTAATATTATGTTTTGATTACACACATTACATTCAATGGTGAAAAAGATCCTAATTCGGTTTTATTCTAATACAAAAAAAAAGATTCGTGTTATGAAAATAGCAAGGATCAAAATGTTTACCCAAATTAAAGTTTTTGAAAATTTCTTTTCGTTTCTTCGTTTATTTCTCAGTTAAATATAGAGCATACGTGGTATCTAGTACCACAAATCTCATCAAAGATACACAATTTTTTTTTTTTAAATAGTACGCAGTTGAATTTACGTCGCATCGGAGCAACACAACGGTCTATTGGAGACGTTCCGAAATCCATCCAGAAGAGAAAGATCCAAGCGAAACATCTCAGCATTTTGAGCCACGAGGTTAAAACCTGAGCTGGCATCCCACTCTCCAAATTACAAATTTCCACACCACACCAACGATGGGACGTTTGAGGCCACCACAGATTGAACGTACTTTTTCCCCATACACCACGATCTTTCTTTGGATTGAGTTTCGAACTCACAACCTCCCTGTTAGTTAGTAGCGATAGTACCAACTGGGTTACCGTAGCCGAAGTTAAAAGAACTAGAACATGCTCATTGCACCAGACTAGTCGGCAAAATGAATACACGGTTTAATTACAAAATGGAACATTTTCATAACACGAGAGTAGTCAGTAAATGAATACACAGTTTACAGTTTAGTTAGAAAATACAGCATACTCATAAAAGAATAAGATAGTATTAAAAGTGTATGGGATAGCATTAGACTAGCCAGTGAATACATAGCTTAGCGAAAAGCAGCGTTCAGCTTCCATTGGAATGTATTGAGTTGATGCTTAAGTTCGCCCCGTTTTTGGCGGTAGCATTGCATCGCAAAACCTAACTGTTATCTACTTCACAAGTGTAAAGTTTTGATGTTGTTTGAAAGAAGGAATTTCAGCAAGTACTTGGCAAATGTGTTATTGCGTTGTATTTTTAAAATTTTGTTAATTGAAAATGTCAGAAAATAAGGAGCACATTCGACCTATTATGCATTTTGATTTCCGAAAAGGCAAGATTGATCCGCAGACGCAAAAGAAGATTTATGTTGTGTTAGGTGAGTGTGGGGACGTTGACGTTTCCACGTGCCGGAAGTGGTATAGAATTTTGTCAACTTGATAAGTTCTTTTGCGACAAACCACAGAGCTTCTATGATGTAACTACCGTATAGATAGAGTAAGGTCATCAAACCGAATTGCACATACTATATTGGTTAAATTTAATTTTTAGATTATAAATAAAATAATATTTCTTCAATTTCTGGCCTAAAAAAAAAAAAACTAGGGAGGAACTTTTACTTCAACCCGATATTTCAAGTACAACATGACAAAATGGAACATTCACGCGCAATACATAATTATAATTGTGTCTTAACCCTTAACTGCTGTGTCACAAACCGTCTCGTAACTAGTGTGGAGGGATCTCCCAGTCCTCGCTCACTAAAGTGCGTATAAAGTTGATTAATATAATATATTAATGAAAGATGCTTTAGATAAGTAGTTTTTATACATTTTAAATTTAGATAATTCAACTCTTAACATGAAATACTTTTTATATTGCTATATAAGTTAAGTAGATTCCATGTCTCTTCAGGCTCAGTTTTCGGATCTAATTTTGCAGGACGTTTCAACCCTGGAAACTGTAACACTATGTTGTGTTTGGATGTTCTAACGGCACGATTAGGTTCCCTCCCCCGGGCATCCCACTTGAAGTTATTTTTTACGTAGAATTATTCTTGTGAAGATGCACTTGAAATGTCTTCATCTGCCTAAATTTCCAAATCCGTTTCGTGATCGTTTTCAATAATATCTGAAATTTCACTGTCCCAGTACTCAATTTCCGACCAATTATCAACAATATCCTGAATTTATTTTTGTGTAAGATACACAGGTGGTGTTTTAGTAAAGTTTGTTGCCATTTTAGGCTCTCTGCCGAAATTTCCTACTCAAACTTAAACGATTTCATTCAACAAGAACGGTAACACAAATGCTGTGATGGGGTTTAAGAGACCACGCGGGAAATGCAAATAGTGGGAAATACGAAATAGTTGGGGCAGCCAAACCAGTCTTGAAATGTGGCTTCTATTGGACGTAGTAATGAGGTACTGAATAAAACAGGGACCAATATTCACTTTTAAGAAGTGGAAACGACCTGCCAAAAATGACTCGGGGTCTGAGAGACCCATGACAGCAGTTAAAGGTTAACCGAATATTTATCCCTCAAGGACTGGGAATGATTCAGGACTGTGGACACGTGGACTTCTACCCTAACGGAGGCAAGCGGCAACCTGGGTGTAATCAGAATGTAGTCGGGGCTATCGAAAAGGAAGGAGACCTACTCTATGGTGCGTATGAATTTCCAGAAGGATAAGTAATGCATGAATTATCCACATTTCATTCATTCATTGCCTTTAAAATTTGAACTATAACTATAGAAAACATAAAATTATTTTCTAACTCTAGAATAGTATTCTTTTTCTCGCATAAATTATGGAATCAATAAAAATAACCTTGTTATAACTAAATATGTGCTACTGCTTTCTCACTAAAGGTATCAGGCGTTTCATTGGCTGCAACCACATCCGGGCCTACGAGTTCTTTACGGAGTCCGTGAACGCGGACTGCCCCTTCTACGGATATGTATGCGACACGTACGACAATTTCTCCATGGGCAAGTGCCCGTGGGGCTGCGGACCGGATGGATCCATGTGTGCCCCCATGGGTCTGAAAGCGGACAAGTGGGCAAGGTTTGCCCGCGAGGAGCCTGTCAAGATGTTCCTCCACACGAGCAATACGGAACCGTTCTGTCGTAAGTAATTGTATAGATCATGGATTGATAATTGCATCCTGAACTTAACCTTCTGAAGGGCGCACACGCACTGTATCCTGCATGGCTTCTTCCCAGTTTTGACCTTTTTAATCAATATAATTCGTTGAACAAAAAGAATCTCTCCTAGAATTATTTCAACCAATAGAATCTCTCCTGGCATTCCTTCAGCCAATATAATCTCTCCTGGAATTCTTTTAATCAATAGAACCTCTGCTAGAATTCTTTCAACCAATATAATCTCTCCTTGCATTTCTTCAACTAATACAATCTCTCCTTGAATTCTTTCAAATAGAATCTCTCCTGGAATTCATTCAATCCATAGAATCTTACCTGGATTTATTCTAACTTATAGAATCTCTCCACGAATACTTTCAACCAATAGAATCTCTACTGGAATTCCTTCAACCAATACAATCTCACCTAGAATTCCTTCAAATAGAATCTCTCCTGGAATTCTTTCAATCAATAGACTTTCACCTTTACTTATTCTAATCTATAGAATCTCTTCTAGAATTATTTCAACCAGTAGAATCTCTTCTAGAATTATTTCAACCAATAGAATCTCTCCTGGAATTATTTCAACCAATAGATGGGATTAATTAGTCATAACTTTAGCTGACAGAGAAGCAATGTTACTTCTTTATCGGCTCGTCAGCCCAGTGTGTGCCTTGACCTTCTGGATGATTATGTTCCATCTTGACTTGTTATTGGAAATAGTTCTCCAGTTCATTGTTTTGAAAGCGCCAAAGTCTGTGTCAGCAAACTCACTTATCAGTTTTTATTTTCCCTACAGCATAAATCTGACCAGATGTATTTGGAAACCGGGGTAGGACATGGATGACTGTTCGTCCCAAATGAACAAATGCGTGTTCTCTCTCACAATGCTTATTTTGCGCCTCTCTATCAACCTTTACAATTTGGACTGATATTTTCGAAACCCCTATATACAAACAATTGAATATTAATTGAAATATGAGTTTTAAGGCTCGCGCGAAGGAGCAGAAAGTACTTAAAGCTGCGACTTTTCTTTTCTAGCTACCGAATAACCTCCCTACACTGCGCAAATATTACCACAAACACTTTATAAATAACACATCTTCTATGTCAATGACAAAATATTTAACTTCAAAAGTGATCGACAGAATTGCAAATTCTAAAAGTATGCCTTGGTTTTAAATAAAGTAAGTTAACTAATTTCAATGTTTTGTTATAATGATGTAATACATATTTAGCCCATGATAGTGTTTTACGTCTGTTTTTGATTTGACTGCAGTTTTCAAAATTCTGAAAAAATGAATGCAGAACAACTACAATTGCTTGGAATTGTGTTGCAGAACACAGAATATAATTATGCTCCTGGGTCTTAAGGTTTAGAACATATTACTTTATTTTAAGAGTATAAAAGTATTCCATACATTTATAATATTTTATTTGCAGATATTTTAAAAAAATTAGAAACCAACACTTTTGGTGGAATATGGCCACTAAAGCCGCCGTATGACAACGCCATTGCTTTTAGCGTTTCACATATTGTATAAAATATGAACTTGCGAGTTGTAGCCGATGCAAGTTCGATTCCTCTAAGTTACCTTTTCAGTGCATTACTCTCTTCCGTCTCATTAACTTTCCCCGTGTGTCCATTATTTGACGTTGTTTGTCCTTCCTGGGGCGCACCTACAAATTGGGCTATGGGGCTTAAGTCCTTCCCAGGTAGTATAAATAGCAAAACAATATATATTTTAAATTCAGTAAGTACTTCTTTAAAAGTCGTGTATAAAGGAGGCGTTTTGATACTTTCTCCTTGCAATCAACTAATATTTATTTTTGGCCCATTTTCAAAACTGTTTCTTTTCACACTAGGGATGGGTAAAATAATTGAAAAATTTAAAATTTCTTTGAAATGCTGAGCATTTCTTCCTTCAATGCAGCTTTTATTCGTTTTAGAATAGTCACTTTAAAACTAGTCTTTAGGTTAATACGCACTAAAACTAGTTTCTAGGCACTCGGAAACTAGTCTATAGGTAGCATACTCTAAAACTAGCCTGTATGTAACACGCTGTACAACCAGTCTATGTTTAAAGAAATTTAATATCACCCCTAAATAAAGAGCTTGCCATAAAATGTAGACCTTCCAGATTGATATCCTGGGGCTGTCTACTGTGTGGTGCGGTTTGGCCAAATATATCACCTATATGCAAAAGTAAATTATAGCAAATTACCATAAAGTATCATATTTCAGCATTTTACTACTTCTATTCATCTCTGCATTCCATCGTAATCTAAGGTCGTTAGAATGGAGGGAAATTTTTGGAAACTCATTTTTTATTTGTACTTTGTGTAGTTTATACTTTTTTGAACATAATACTACATTTAATTTCAGACTGTCTCAAAAACCTTTTATTTCGTGTTTTACTTATAATTAATACATGGTAGTAATGTGTATCATTTGATAAAACAAATACAGGATGCTATTTATTCTACACTTTCAGGGCACCACTACATCATCAACCTGCGCTGCTCTTACGGCGAGGAGGCCAGAATGCACTCAACCGAAAAAGGAAGACTGTTCGTGAGACTGACCGGAAAAAAAGCCCAGTCTCCAGTTCTGGAGGCAAGAAAAGAGTAAGATAATCCGTTTTCCCGCAGTACACTTCTAAAATAATTTTAACTAGGGGGCTACCGCCCCCAGCTCGCTACCACTCGCCAACCTTCAGAACTGCTTACGCGGTTCCTTCGCGATCCGAGCTCGCTTCGCTCGATCATCGGACACTAAAATATTTTAGTCTAGCTTTATCACTACCACAGAAAGTATAGCATCATTAAGTGAATTAATTTACAGTTTAACAATATATCTGGTATAATATAGTATGTACAAACACGGTGCCAAAAAAAAATCTAACCTATAATATTTACACGTTGCACAGAGTAAGTAACTTCTGTCATTCTGTGGGAGCAATGAGCAAGCGAAAACCTTTCTGATGTAAAATCATTCTTAATCTATTATACTCGATATGGGAATTCACCCTATTAGCTATTTGTTGCTCGCCTAAGCCTGTTGGCAGTATTTCTGACCAATCTTCGCTGAAATCTTTCATCAAGGGATTCCCTAGTACAGGTATTCCCAACCGGTGGTACGCGTTCCGCTGGTGGTACGCGGCAACGTTTCAGGTGGTACGCAAGGATAATACGAGCGACCCAAATATTCTACGAAGTTTGTTCGATTTTTTAGTTTGTACAACCACGTTATGCTATTTCTTATGCCATTTGTTACTAGTTACTTGTGTAAGAGTGGTTTTTCTGAACTTTTGTACTTAAAAAATAAATATAGAAACAGAGTAAGTGTTGAAGAGGACTTAAGAGTGGAGTTAAGCTCCATTGCTCCTGATATTGATATCTTTATAAAAGACAAACAACAACAAGTTTCGCCCTAAAAATTGATTTTTGATTACATTAATCTTTGTTTGCTTAGTTTGTACTAATTATTTAAAATTATTTGTTTTTAGACCTGTGAGTAAAAATAAAACTGTAATTTTCAATAATCATTTGATTTTTTCCTTTTTTAAAACATCATTAATACGAAATACAAGTGCATCAATCATAAAATATGAAGCTTTCTTAGTATTTTAATTAAAATAAAACAAGCCATTGGCACTTTTCTGACATTAGATATATGTTTCTAAAAAATATAGGACTAGAGTGGTACGCCAAAAAGTTTTAAAAATTTCAAGTGGTACGCAGTTATTAAAACGTTGGGAATCCCTGCCCTAGCACGCTGCTCTCTTCTACGCAAATTATATTCAACAGATCTCAAAAAACTCATTTTGAATAACGAATGTTCCTATATTGCGTAAGCGAGTAGCTCAATAACACAGCGAAATAATCGACGCCAGGGTTGAGATTCGTAAACAAACTAATTGTTGCCAACGCCAAGAAAGAAATGGACACCCTTTTTCCGCCACACATAAGCGTTTTATATATATAGATAGCTGTAAAAACATTACACTTCTAAGAGCTAAGTACGTTTATAACTTGATTGGGAACGGATATTGAACGCAATGTGAAGCGCGAGACTCACGACTCAAGTGGGAAAGCAGAACACCTTTGGGGATAGTTGAATCGACGTTTGGAGCAATACAACGGCTATTGGCGATGTCCGGGATCCATCATGAAGGGAAAGATCCGAGTACAAGACCTTGTCGCTTTGAAACACGGTCAGATGACGAGATCGACACTGGAGCTGGC
Source organism: Metellina segmentata (assembly GCA_947359465.1). Taxonomy (NCBI): domain Eukaryota; kingdom Metazoa; phylum Arthropoda; class Arachnida; order Araneae; family Tetragnathidae; genus Metellina; species Metellina segmentata. The sequence goes on along the minus strand of OX375874.1, from coordinate 9,564,850 downwards.
ACCACACGTCCACGCTAACATGAGGACATTCGAAGCCACGAAAGATCTAACGTGCACCAGCCCCGTCGAACACGATGGTATTTGTTCGGATTTAGTTTCAAACTCGCAAACCCTCCAGTTTTTAATTCGTTATTCTTACAACCGTGCTACCACAGCCTCGCAGATGATCTTGGAGAAGTCCATTTGTACAAAAATAGTTAAGCTTGCCAAACGAAGGAGTGGACATACACAAAATGATGTATATTGACTGCCATAGTTGATTATGTGTTTCTCCAACTCGTAATCACTACTATGGTGCAACTCCTATGCACATAGATGTTCAATAAAAAGGAGCATGACCTAGGAAGAGTCCTTTTGTGCAAAGGTAGTTAAGCTTGCCAGGTGGAGGGGCTGTTATACTCAAAATCATGCATGGCGATAACCGTAGATGATTATTTGTTTTGCAAACTTTTAAACACTAATACAGGTAACCCTCGTATAGCACTGTACTTCTATAACACGGATTATATGTAACACGATACCAGAATCGTGGTATCCTTCATATAACACGCCTAGGTTCTCCATATTACACGGTTTACAATAACAATGATAATCTATATAAATAAGAATGGAGTGTTTGTACATTGAATATTTTCGACCCATGTCAAGTTTTCGATTTGTTTTGGCCCCTTCTGATGCCAAATCCGCCTCTTCCGCGGTTGGTGTCTGTCTGTACATCTGTCTGTCTATATGTGTGTGCCGTACACACCTCCATACGGTTTAGTATATTTTAATGAAAATTGTAGTTTTTATATAACACATATAACAGTCCTTTGGTTTCCATATAACACGGTACGCATTATCTAATATATATGACCTCTGAGTTTTGGTTAACACGGTTTCTATCTAGCACGAGTATCCTATAACACGGTATTCCCATATACGCAATATCAAAATTTGTGGGACTTGTAAGTTTCGTATAACACGGTATTCCCATATACGCAATATCAAAATTTGTGGGACTTGTAAGTTTCGTATAACACGGTATTCCCATATACGCAATATCAAAATTTGTGGGACTTGTAAGTTTCGTATAACACGGATTTTCTATAGCAGGGCACCAATCTACCGTGCTATTTAGGAGAGTTGCTTGTATATCTTGTGACAATAAACGATAACACCGAACTTAAAAAAAAGACACCAGTTGTGGGAATTTAGTTACATTTAACTTGCCCAATAACTCATCAAACTCGTCCAACACCAAGCGACTCGAGTACCAACAAGTTGTAAATGTATGGTGTGAAGATTGCCTCTTGACGCTAGATGTGTAAATTCTTTGTTTGGTCGGATCAGTTATTTAGATTTTACAGAATACGAAGAGAATCCTACAAAATAATGCTGCGGTCCGAAGCAAGCTTCTTTTGAAATAAACGTTTTAAGATGCTTAGCTGATGTTAACAGGATGACCGCTGACACTTTACAAATCGTCGAAAAATATCGCTAAGTTCGTGGATTTCTTAGCGGTCGTCAACACATCATTCATGTTTGTAACATCTCAATGCTATCACTCAAATCATTATATCAAAGGAGCCGACTTAGCAATTTGAACCAACGTGTCATTTGTTATTCCACTTTTCAGAATGTTTTTTTTTTGTCAAAATTTACGTTTCAACATTTATATTATTTCTAATGCAGTCGCCAACTGACAAATGTCCTTAGGCAAAGAGAATATAAATACAAGAATGCAAGTAATGCCATAAAAAAGAGAAATTTGAGTACAGTATAAATAATTTTCGATATTACAGAACCGAACGGCCATATAAATTAGGGAGTACCTAACTGCCAGCAGCTTATCTTCACATCATTATTAATATCAAATTCTATAATTAATTAAAGATTGCTATAAAAAGAGAAATTAAAAAAGTGACGCTAAGCACTATAATAAGATAAGGGATTGAATTTAATGCAGTAGATACAAATAGGTTTTAGATATAATGCATCTCGAGTTAAACATTAAGGTCGCATGAAGCCAAATGTAGTGAGCAACTCTGCACTAATACTGCAATAACGGAACTCTCGATTTGATAACAAACGACAAGCGATTTCTTGAACATCAAAATGAATACGTTTACACAAATTACACAATTAGTTTCTCTAAACCAATATCTCTGGAACACTCAAAAAACATCTCTCTCTCAAAACTCGCAATCGTCAACTCTTCTGTTCTATTAATTTTCTCGTAACTGAATACCGGAATGTGAGTGGTATCAATAAATTGTTCCATGATTCTTCATTGAAATAATTTTGATGACCTATCTTCTTTGACTGTTGCAGCTATGTGCAGTTCGTACCGGGCGGTGCTGTGGAGTTCTTAGTATCGACCACCGAGATGGGTCGACTGTTGAGGCTGGACCTCGAGTGGAAGTCGACCGCCTCTCTCCTCAACCCTCTCACCTGGAGACTCTTCAACGTCCCGCACATATTTGTCCATGACGTCATCATCACGCACCTCGAGACGGGCGAAAGGTAAGAATATAAAACCACTACAAGTCTTTCGCTAACCCGAAGTCAATGCTAACATCTCTTAAAATATTTTGAAAATGGCAAGATAGTTTAGAAAATAGACTCTTCAACGCTTTTGAGACATACAAATCTTTTTTATCAATTCAGTTCAGAATGGCTGCTTCTAATTCCGATTCGGAAGAAACGTTAAGATTCGCTCGGCCCACATTGTTCGTCTTGTTGTTTTAAAGGTTTCTTCCTGCGGAGGAACAAGTTTTCTGTACGTATTACGAACGTAATGTCATTTGGCTTGTTTTTCAAATGCGATATCGGGGAACTTAGTCCGAAAAAATTCTTAAGAATAAATTCCGAATTGATTTTTGACAGTTGATTTGTCAATACTAATTAGATTAAACGCCAAGCGTCGCCAAAACGACAGTTAAACTATATTTTATAGTAATACCGACATGTGCATCGTGCAAGAGCATTTGTGTAGCCGAGCTAAAAACTCCGTCTTCTGTCTGGTTTGTTTGTGAACATTGAAAATTACTCTCATAGCATTTGGTTAGAGCAAAAACTCCTTAACTAATATTTTTAGGAGACAATAAATCCTTATTTTTCATGATAAGAAGTACATAATCATATTTTAATTAGTTTAGTAATTTGGTAATTTTTAATTAACGTCGAACTAGAGCAACACAGCGGGCTCTTGACGACGCTCCGGGATCAATCCCCTAAGGGAAAAATCCGATGACAACACCACGTAATTTTGAACCACGATCAGATGACGAGGTAACACCTGAAGCTGGCACTCCACTCTAAATTTCCACACCATTCCAGCGTGAGGACTTTCGGCCACGACAGATTTAAGATGCACCATACGCTTACAAACATCCACGCACTGACCCAGATTCGAACCAGGAACCTTCCGATCTAGAGGCTAACACCTTAACCACTAGACCGGTTGTCGGCTTTAATTAGTTTAAAAAATATATAACACTATAAAAATACTTATATTTTTTTACTTTTAGACTTTAAAAAAATAATAGTCTTCAGAATAGCTCGTTGACAAATTCTCAGTCAGTTAATGAATTACTCTGTTCTAAAAAAACGACGATAAACATATTTGTATTGTTTTAGATCGAATCTTCTACATTGAATTTTTCAAATTCCCTATTAACCTTTTTAGGGTTGTATTTTGTGGAAAAGATGAAGCTCTAATTCCGCACAAGATCAAAACCATTTTCGCCAACCAAAGTTGCCTGCGGCCGCCGATTCCATACCAAGAAGAGACCAAGAAGAAACACTCGGAAATGGATGCTCTCGCAACTATAAGGAAGACTAGATATTATACAGACTGAGAGAAGAGAAACGGCACTTTTATTTATTTATTATTTATTAGTTTCGATGAAATCTTGTGAAAATAAAGTATATTTTTGTGTATAATTTTCTTTTTGTCTTTTTTTTTCTTCAACCCTATTACATAAGAGGCCATTCACTCTTAGTTCTCTGATTGAACATCCTATATTGTATTTAAAGATACAATATAACTTTTAAAAAGAATTAAAAAATTGCTGTAAGCAATGAAATTCTAATGAATTTTTGTGTCAAAACTCATAAAACATGTACACACACTCAAAAAACATTATTTAGTAAACATTATTTAATTTAGCAATACAAATACAAATATTGACGACCAGCTACAGACTCAAGCCCAACAAGGCTGGTCCTTTGTTTATGAATTCCCCAATGCCCACTGACTATCCAATTGTATCTTAAATCCGTACACTCCCTTTAAATTAACTATATTTTCTGGCAACGCGTTCCATTTGTCTATTACCCTATTAAAATAGTAGTTTTTCCTTAAATCCCGATTAAAATGTGTCTTATTCAATTTATACCCATGGCCCCTTGTTCTGTTATTCCTATTGAAATTTAAGCCCTCTGTGTCCCCTTGTTTTACCAACTTGAAAAGCTGAATCAAATTCCCCCTCCTTCTTCTTCTTTCCAGTGTATACATGTTTAGCTTACTTAAACGTTCATTATAGTCGAAATTTGCTAGCCCCTTTATTATTTTTGTAGCTCTGTGCTGAACCCTTTCAATTAATTATATATCCTTTCTCATATATGGAGCCCAGAATTGTACAGCATATTCTAGATGTGGTCTTACTAAGCCCTTATATAACGGCAAGATTATATTCGTATCCCTTGAAGTTACAGTCTTTTTAATATACCCCAATAACCTATTAGCCTTTTTACCAGCAGCTGAACATTGGTGACCCATTTTAAAATCCCTGTGAATTATCACTCCAAGATCCTTGACTGTTTCTCCCTCCTTGCAGACAGTACTCGGCTCCACTGTTCCTGTAACCCATATGCAGAACTTGACATTTCCCTATATTAAATGACGTACCCCATTTTATAGCCCATTCGGATGTCTTATCAAAATCCCCTTGTAAATTCTCTATCTGTAACTTGGTATCCACTGTCCCCCATATTTTTAGGTCATCTGCAAATATACTGATTCTATTCTTAATCTATGAAAATTATAAATAAAATTGGTCCCAAAACTGATCCCTGAGGCACCCTACTAATAACTTCTGTCCACTGTGAATAATTTCCTTTTACCTGCACTCTCTGCTTTCTACCCAATAACCAATTCTTTATCCATATCAATGTTTTCCCCTGAATCCCCAGCCTTTCCAATTTAAACAGTAATGCCTCATGAGGTACTTTATCAAAAGCCTTTTGAAAATCTATGTACATGATATCTAAACTGCTCTTATTATCCAGCTAATGTAGTAATTAATTAATGCAAATGTAATTAATGCTAAAGTAGTACATTGTTTTCGTTATTATCCTCGTGTTTAGTTTTTAGTTCAATATTTCAACATAAAATACAACTATGTGTGATTAATTAGTATATCGGTATGCTATTTCTAATAACTGAAATAATACTGCATTGTTTCAAATATAATGTTTAATTTAGGTATAGTAGAAATAGTTTTCAGTATGAACATTTAAAAAATTATGTCTCACATTTAAGAGACGGAAAAAATGTTTTCATACTTTCTTTTTATTTCTCAATCATTTAAAAAAGGAAATTTCATTATTTAATATATTGTAGAAATGGAATAAATATATTAATAAATTTAGTATGAACTAGTTTCGTATATTATGGTTAAAATATCTACTATACGAATAAATGCAAAGTAGTTTTACTGTTTAACGTTTTCCTTATTTGCGGAAAAAAAGGGATTAACTTAAAATTGAACAAAAACTATTACATCAAAGAAATCTGAATTACTTGTCTACTTGGCATATAAATGTTTTGTTTACTTCGCATCAATAAGATTTGAGAATTTTTAAAATTTAGAAAATGTTTATTTCATTTTTCTCAAATAAATGATTCAGATATGTTCCACATTATAACAAAAACGAACAAACCAGAATTGAGTTAACTAGTATAAATTTGGATTTAAAAATTATTAAAAAATGAGTTTAAAAGCTCTCAGTATCTTTTAACATAAAAATTTTCCCTTTATTTAAGAGAATAAAAATAGAAACTTCTAGGTCAAATTGTTCTGAAGTTTGGATCAGTTTGTTGTTTGGTACCACATGAGCAAAATACCCTTTAAATACTGAATTAAAAAAAAAATAAGTTAATCTCTAATCTAATTAAACATTTCTAATCTAAATAAGTTTGTTTTTAATGCTTGTACACATATTTTTTTATTGCAAACACAAATTAAATGCGCGTATCCCTTTTCATTTTATTTCCCACTCCGGGGCTTGGAATACATGCGGATGAATGGGTGGGCTTAACGCTCATCTTACAGCCAATGATAGCAGCTGTGGCGTTTTGATAGACAGTTGGATCTATAGGAGTTTAAGGTGCGGTGCACACATCCGGTTTTTCAACGTGCGGTACCACTGCGGCACCGAAGTCCAACTATGCACGCATAACCGTGAAAAAACGCACGAACTCATTTCGTGCCATTTGCGATAAATATTCTATCGAAGAAAACGTGTTTATTTCGCTTACTTGGTGTAAATAAAAGTATATTTTGAAACAAATAGACGGTTACTGGATACAACCATTTATTAATATATATTTATATTCTATTTGTTTATGAAAACAAGGTTCTTCAGAACGGCGACTCATGTGCTGCGCCGTGGGGAACTGCGGTACAAATTGCACGCAAGTTGAACGTGCGTCGCTCCAGCGGTGCTGGAGGCATGTGTGCACTGCTCCATTGAATCTAATGTATCTCAGACCGCATTTGCGTTGCAACAAAGGCGCCGCACGTTGAAACACCAGATGTGTGCACCGGGCCTTACACTATCGAGGATAATAATTAGCTGGTGAACCCAACGATTCATACGGGGAAAAGTGAAACTCTTACCTTCCAAGTGATTTCGACGAGATATGTCCGATTTTGTTAATGAAAAGATATCTCCATCAAAGATATTGGAAATTTTTTATGATGACGAGATCATAACGTGGTCAGATTTCTTCCAATGACGAGGTATCTCGTTCACTAAGATCTGGCTAGTTTTGCTAATGACGAGATACCTCAGCGAGACAACCAACAGGAGGGTAAAGTTAGGTCGTGAACTCTCGACCTCTTACGAGTCACCACTGATGTGTATACAAAAAAAAAAACTTATGTATTTCTCTTTCGTCTTAAGCGGATTAAGATTTGCTAAGAAATTGCAGGGCATAAAATATTACCGTACGGATTAACAAATTTGACGTGTTCAATCTGTCGTTGAAAGCTACTATATTACTCCATATTAGGGATGCGACTTCGATGTCGATGTATTTAACATCGATGTTTTTGTAACATAGATGTTTATACTTGTCGATGTTTTTACGTTGTCGATGTTTTATTTTTAAATGAAAAAAGTACCGTTATAAAAATTTAAAAAATAACCAAGTAGCATAATTTTTATAATCAGCAAATTGAACATACTTTTAGATCAAAGTGACCAAGGGTAAAGGGTCTGAAAAGTAGGGATGCGACATCGATGTCGATGTTTGCGAAACATTGATGTTTTATAAAAAAAAACATCGCTAGTTGCTAAACCAGTTTTAAGAAATGGGGAAACAAGTTTAAATACACTAAATTTTAAAAACATCGATAGTTTGGGGGCAATGCATTATCAACATCGATGTTTTCATTTTGAACATCGATGTTTTGCTGTCGATGTCGCATCACTAGGTGCTAAACCAGTTTTAAGAAATGGGGAAAAAAGTTTAAATACACTGAATTTTAAAAACATCGATGTTTAAAAACATCGATTTTTATGGGTCGATGTATTATCAACATCGATGTTTCAATTTTGAACATCGATGTTTCAAAACATCGATGTTTTTCTGTCGATGTTGCATCCCTACTCCATATTCTTTTCGTCTTAACCCTCCAAGTGGTTTCAACGCAATATCTCTTCCATCAAGATCTGACCGATTTCGCTAAGGACGCGATGTATCGTCATTAAGATATAAAAGATGTTTTATGATGCTGAGATCGACTAGATCATTTTTCTTCTAATGACGAGATATTTCCTCTGTCAAGACCTCTTCAGTTTTGTTGATGACGAGATACCTCGTCGAGGATGCCCACAAGAAGGGTTAAGCAGATAAAGTATTGCTAGTGGAAGCTAATAAGTGACACGTGAAATGAACGACGAATAAACAAATCTGATCTGCACAAGCGATCGTGAATAACTAATACCTATCTTTAGATTGGCTTTGGCCGAGCACTGCTTTGGAAAACATTGAATTGCAATTTCAGGCTCTCGTTTCTTGACATTTGACATTGAATCGGAATCTACCGTGAACGAAGAACATATCACGACCCACATAATTTTACAAATCAGTTTACATTTTTCTTTTCTTTTTTTATCCTCCCCTCCCCACCAGAACAACCTCCCAATCATCTATCTCTCTCCTAGTGACGATCAACAGAAAGTTACAATGACATCCAACCATCTCTGGTTGCTAAGAAAGCTCATGCAATCAATATGGCGTCGCATGGCAACCAGAAGTAACCACTTCAGATACTTGTCTTGCGGATGTACCACTCAGAGACACATGCATGGTGGACATTCCGTACGACGCTGATGTAACCTGAGGTAAACTCTGAGGAGCCATCATGTTTTGCCTGGGATTTCACATCACTTGAGCCATGAACTTCGAGGGACGGTGGCCGTTCAAATCGTCCGGCGTCTCTTGGGGAGCCGTGCAGAACTTGAGCAAAGCCAAACACAAGTTCTTAAACGTTGGAGACGATTATCTAAAGTCCTTAAAGGTAAGGTATTTACGGGCTTTCAATCTTAGGATAGCTGTTATGCAAATATATACTCTAATTCATCTTTAAGAAAATTCCATTGGGTTCATACATAATGGGCTTTTGTATGCAAAGCAATCGTGGTTACTATCAATATTAATGAAAAGTGTTAATTCATGGAATCTTATTAAACTTTCTGGCAATTTGAACTATCAATATGAACTGTTACTATCAATATTTCTTAAACGTTGGAGACGATTATCCAAAGTCCTTAAAGGTAAGATATTTACGGGCTTTCAATCTTAGGATAGCTGTTATGCAAATATATACTCTAATTCATCTTTAAGAAAATTCCATTGGGTTCATACATAATGGGCTTTTGTATGCAAAGCAATCGTGGTTACTATCAATATTAATGAAAAGTGTTAATTCATGGAATCTTATTAAACTTTCTGGCAATTTGAACTATCAATATGAACTGTTACTATCAATATTTCTTAAACGTTGGAGACGATTATCCAAAGTCCTTAAAGGTAAGGTATTTACGGGCTTTCAATCTTAGGATAGCTGTTATGCAAATATATACTCTAATTCATCTTTAAGAAAATTCCATTGGGTTCATACATAATGGGCTTTTGTATGCAAAGCAATCGTGGTTACTATCAATATTAATGAAAAGTGTTAATTCATGGAATCTTATTAAACTTTCTGGCAATTTGAACTATCAATATGAACTGTTACTATCAATATTTCTTAAACGTTGGAGACGATTATCCAAAGTCCTTAAAGGTAAGGTATTTACGGGCTTTCAATTTTAGGATAGCTGTTATGCAAAACTCTAATTCATCTTTAAGAAAATTCCATTGGGTTCATACGTTATGGGCTTTTGTATACAAAGCAACCGTGGTTACTATCAATATTACTGAAAAGTGTTAATTCATGGAATCTTATTAAACTTTCTGGCACAACTTTCTTTATTTATGTTTTAATTCTCTTTCATTTTATGACGATGCCACTGAGTTAATACTAACCAGAGTTTCTTATACACTACAACCATGCTATCAATAATAGTGGAATAATTCTTTCTGGTGTGAATTTTTGGTTTTTTATTCAATAATTTTCTGATAATCTTTCCATCACAAGAATTTTTCACTTCGTTTCACGTTAAGAATATTCCATTCGGCTTATACGTAGCGAGACTTTGTTCATAGAAACCATGATCCTCATCGAGTGATAACTCTGTAGTGCCAGATTTTTTACTTTATTCAACAACTTATGGACACTCGTTTGTAACTTAAATTATAAATTTATCATAGTTTAAAAATTCTGTCCTTTTGATGGGTTCTTTACTTTATAGTAAAAACTTTAACAAAATTTCAACGTGTTTTTCAGTAGGTATGAATAAAAGACTGGCATGTTAATGCAACTCTAGTATGACTAATACATATATGTAATATATAAAATACATTTTACCTTTGAACATAAATTACTGTCAGCGACACTTAAATGAAAGGGGAGGTTTCAATTTTTTAAAACAGCTTTACACTATTTTCTACAATTTTCAAATTAAATAAATCAAATGATATTTTTTAATACCAGTTGGAGAACTAAGACGAATTGTTCGATGACGAGTCTTTTTAACGTACAGAGAAATATACATATGAACATACACTTTGTTTATATGTATGTTGGGTATACATAGTATCAGACTTCCAAATAATTTAGGATATTGTTCATACAGGGACTCATTTGTATGGATGATCCTAGAAATGGTGATCTTGAAAACTGTGGTAAGCTACCTTTAGATTGGTTGCATGGAGTTTAATGGCACAAAGGCTATATTTAATCAAGCTACGTCAAACACAAGACAACGTCCAGTAATAGACAAATATAAACAATAAAAGTTTTTACTAACACATAAGATAATATACCCAGGTAGGAATCGAACCTGACATAAATAAAATATGGGCAACCAAAGCTACCTTTAGGTAGGTAGTTGAATAAACGTTACACTGGAGCAGCATAACGAGCTACTGGTGACCGAACGAGATTCATCTCGAATAGAAAGACCAGAGGACAATACCTTGTCATTTTGAACCACGGTCAGATGATGACGTCGATACCTGAGAACCCCACACTCCAAACGTCCACAGAACGCGTGTCCCCGCGTACACGACGGTATTTAGTTGGATAGAGTTCCGAATCAGTAGCTAATTCGCTACTGTACTAACTGGGCTTCCGTTGCCCATCTACGTCTGGAAAACCAGGTTGTTTGAGTTTTGGTTTTTAGATGAGTATAATTTTCTTTTGGAGTTCTCTTTAGTTTGGTATCCTAGATGCTTACAATATCCCATTACTATGTTCTGCTTTTGTATCTTTCAGAAGAAAGGCAAGAAGTTCGTCGTAGAGACACCACATGTTGACAGTCGCTATGACTATATGGTCTCTCTGGTCTCCTTGGCCAGTGGGCGTTCCAAGGAAGATCTTCAAGAGGAGAATGCGCAAAAGAACAGAGTACGTTTGGGTTTGAACATGAAATACTATTTGTTACCCGTTATTTATTTCCAATCTATTTCAATATGTATTATTACTTTTAACAGTAGCTGTATTAATTTCCTGAAAACATTTTTCAATATTTATCACTTACAACAGTAACAATATTGATTTCTTAAATATCTATTTCAATATTTATCATCATTTATAACAGTTATCAATATACCATTTCGCTATTTCTCATCACTTGCAACAGCAGTATTACTTTAGTACAAATCTTTCACAATATTTATCATTTATAACAGTAACAATATTAATTTCTTATCAACCTATTTTAATATGCATCACACACTTATAACAGTAAAAGTGTTAATTTCTTATCAATCTGCTATTTCCTTATTTATCATCGCTTTTAACAGTAGCGGCATTTATTTCTTATTTATATTCCATTTCACACTATTTATCATCTTTTATAACCAGTACTCTATTGACTTAAAATAAAAACAATTTAATGTTATATGTGCCATTTCAAACTATCCATTTTATGCAAACCAATTTATTTAGATCTTTCCACCCGACTAAGTAAAAGTATTCGTTATTTTAAAGATTGTGTTATCTCTGACATATCACCTTAAGAAAATGAGTAATACAAGCGATAATATATTTATAGTTATATATTTATGAAAAGATAATCGAAAAATATACATACATATACACTACCCTACAATAATGGACCGGAGCCAGCGGATTTGCATACAATCCGACCACTTGTTTGGGGTGTGTTTCGTGGAATGGACTGGGACCTTTGCATCTTGTTTCAAGTCAATTGAACGCCGAAGCCTATATGAACATTTTGGACAGTCAGATTCTTCCTAAGCTCTGGCAATTTTATGAAATGGACGAAAGTTACTTCCAGGACGACAACGCTCCATGTCATGTTGCAGCTTCTGTCAAGCAGTTTTATCAAGATATGTATGTCAAATGTCTCCTGGCCTGCTCAGAGTCTTGACCTAAACCCCATAGAACATGCGTGAGACGAGATAAGCGACGCTTACGGACCAAGGAACCACGTCCGAAATCTACAGCTGAGCTGGCGACATTCTCGCAGCAGGAATGGACACAAATACCCATAGCTGTGTATCAAAACCTTGTTGAAAGTATTCCCAGAAGGGTTGCTAGTATAATTGCAGCACGTGGGGACCATCACCCTATTAATGCATGTATTCTTTCCCTTATACTATCACATCTTGTTGTCCGGCTCATTATTGTAGAGTAATGTATATTGTGTATGTATAGTAATATTTAGATTTAAACATAGTGTGAAAAAAGACGCAAGCGATAGTATCATTAGACAAATAATCATGAAACTTTGCAATTACAGTTGAAACCTCTAACATTAAGTTTACATTTTTAATTACAATTATAATTATTAAGATGTTTTTGTGCTATGGGATTGAGTTAAGGCAGGTTTACACGCTACAATAAATCGTAACGATGTGATTGACAAATTTACTGTTCCAATAAATCGAAAGAGTGAGTATTGTTTACACGCTACAATAAATCGTAACGATTTAATGTCAAATATTCTTTGTCGACCGCTAAATAAGCTTTTGCCATGGAGGAAGTAGTATTGTTTTTATATATCGGTTGTTTAGCGAGAAAAGTGAAAAAGTTGCGAAGACCAAGAACAAAGTGGAGCCGCTAGTGGTTCCTAAAGAAAAGGGAATTCTCTCATGTAAAATTATTGAAAGAATTAAGAAATGGACCAAATGACTGGCGAATTTATTTGAGTATGGACGAAGAGACTTATTTTGAGTTGTTAAGGTTAGTTTCTCCGTTTATTGCGAAAACGGATACTGTTACGAGAAGAGCGATATCTGTGCACGAAAGACTCTCAGCTGCCTTACGATTCCTTGCCACCGGAAGAAGCTCGAAGGACATGGAATATTAAATTGCTATTTCTAAATCAGCTCTCAGCAAAATAATCCCGGAAACCCGTGAAGCTATCTACAAAGTATTAAAACAATTTATACAGGTATGTTAAGAACAGTTTTTTATTTTCTTTTAAACCTTATATACATTACAAACATTATAACGAGTAATTATACAAACATAACTCCCGAGGAATTTGTTTAACTGTCATAATTACCTATTCGAATAAAAACAACAGTCAACCAAAGAACGAACTATTCGACACAACCTGTCTGATGCAGATGCAAACCGAGTCTAATCGTAGCGAGAAATGAGAAATGGCTGCCACTTGTTTACACGTTCCAACGTGTTGTTAAGATTCGCAGAAATTGATGCCGGCCGGAATCAACCATCCAATCCAATTCCAATTCCAATTAATCGCTACAATGTCCTGTTTACACCCAACGATAAATCGAAACAATTCGATCGTTACGATAAATTGCTAGCATTTGTCGTAGCGTGTAAACCGGTCTTTATTGTGTCACGGAGTTTTAGTGATGCGAAATTGTTACTGATAGATGTTATTCTTAATCTGCGAGTTACTATATTTTGATTTGCGTAATAATTATTATTTCTTTTTCAATTGAGTTTTTAATGAGCTAGTTCGAAGTCGGAAACCTGAAAATAACTTCCGATCCACACATTTCTAATATTCTGTGGAGCTTAATAACCCGAGATTTCCCTAGTGATCTAAAATGTACTATATCAGAGGAAAATATAATCAAGAGTTGTGTGTGTGTTTTATTTTGCTGGTCCTTTTCTAGGTGGACATAGCCAACAATTATTTCACAGAGATCAAGTTACGAAAACTACTATTCTTAAGTGCGGATTCTATTATTGACGCAAGTAAGTTCTACTACAGATTTAAGTCATGAGATTATTATTGTGGTTTCTTATTATTAAAGTAAAAAATAGAAACCTACTCTCGATATGATTTTGTTAAAGTAGATACGTGTTCCTATATTAGGGCACGTATATATATATATATATATATATATATATATATATTTTTTTTTTTTCAATTTTAATTATTAATGTAGGGAAATATCAAGTTCTGCATATGGGTTACAGGAACAGTGGAGCCGAGTACAGGCTGCAGGGAGTAAAGGTAAAGGAGGGAGAAACAGTCAAGGATCTTGGGGTGATAATTGACAGGGATTTTAAAATGGGTCACCAATGTTCAGCTGCGGGTAAAAAGGCTAATAGGTTACTGGGGTATATTAAAAAGACTGTAACTTCAAGAGATAAGAATATAATCTTGCCGTTATATAAGGGTTTAGTAAGACCACATCTAGAATATGCTGTACAATTCTGGGCTCCATATATGAGAAAGGACATAGAATCAATTGAAAGGGTTCAGCACAGAGCTACAAAAATAATAAAGGGGCTAGCAAATTTCGACTATAATGAACGTTTAAGTAAGCTAAACATGTATACACTGGAAAGAAGAAGGAGGGGGGATTTGATTCAGCTTTTCAAGTTTGTAAAACAAGGGGACACAGAGGGCTTAAATTTCAATAGGGATAACAGAACAAGGGGTCATGGGTATAAATTGAATAAGACACATTTTAATCGGGATTTAAGGAAAAACTACTACTTTAATAGGGTAATAGACAGTTGGAACGCGTTGCCAGAAAATATAGTTAATTCAAAGGGAGTGTTCGAATTTTAAGACACAATTAGATAGTCAGTGGGAATTGGAGAATTCATAAACAAAGGACCAGCTTTGTTGGGCTTGAGCCTGTAGCTGGTCGTCAATATTTGTATTTGTATTTGTATTATACGATCCTGATGGTCCTCTCATATACATAGTAATAATTATAGAATGGCTCTCCTCTAGTGATTTATTTTGGGCAAGTGTTGGTTTAAACAATAAGATTTCTAAAGCTCAAAAATTGCAATATTTAAGTGGTGCTTTAAAGGGAGATGCGCTTCGCATCATTCAATCTCTTCCTATTACTGATTCCAATTTTGACATTGCTTCGGGTCATCTGAAGAAGAGGTATTCGAACAAACGAGAACTTGTGTTTGAATTACTCAAAAGTCTCATGTCTATGCCTCAATTGAGTACTGAAAATGCACATAATTTATTAAGCATTGTTGACAGTGCTAAGGAAATAGTTCGCTCATTAGAGAGCATTGATTTCTCAAAATAGACAATTTTGCAGATTCAATTATAGTGTCTGTTATAGTTCAAAAATTAGACCCAGCCACAAGAGCATGGTGGGAAAGAAATCTAAAGGATGACACTATTCTATCCTTACATGATCTATATTTTTGAAGCCTTCACTCCCGAACACTACAACAACCCAAAATTCTGATTTCAAGGAAACCAGTTCAAAAGGTTTGATCATTTGCTTCCCAAGTGAAGGGATATGTGTATTATGTGTATGGTTGCACTGATTTTAAAACTTTAACGGTACAAAAAAAGACATAATTTTGTGAAGAGTCAAGGACTCTGTTTTAATTGTCTTCAAGGTCACAAGGTTAATGCTTGCGAAAGCAAATATAAGTGCAAGTAATGTGATAAGAAACATAATACGCTTCTTCATTTTGAGAAAAACCAAGCTACAAGTTCTGCTACAATCTTGTCAGCAGATGCAAATGTGTTCACTTCAAGGGCTACCGACTCTGAAAAGCACCCAACAGCTAATGTGACTGAAGCAGTTTGGTCAAATGTCTCTTCTTGTGTTTCACATCTTGCTGTGACAAAACAGGTGGTACTCCTGTACACTGCCATGATTAAGGTATTGGATTTTTCAAACCATTACCAGTGTTTTCGAGCTCTTCTAGACACAGGATCTCAAGCATCGTTTGTCCCGGAAGCATGTTTCAATCGTCTGGCTCTACCTAGGAAGAAACCAAGGGTCCATATCTCTTGCCTTGGTTCTTCTGATTCACATACAAATGGTATCACCAACATAACATTTGTACCTCACTTCATGTCTAATCCTGTGTTTACGACTTCTGTGTTTGTGATAAATAAGATCATAGGAGAACTGCCACATGTTCCCCCAGATCCTATTTGTGCTAAACAATTCAGTGACTTAACTTTAGCAGATCCCACATTTTTCAAAACAGGTACCGTAGTTAGTTATAAAAAGTGTTTTGTTATAAAAAAAACAGCCTTCATCATAGGTTGAATTGAAAAATATGTTTATATACATACACTACATTAATCTGTTGAACAAGAAGGTTATTGGTTTTTGATTGCTGATCATGTTGATTGCTTACATTCCTAGGTTTGAAAAAGAAATTATTTTCTGCTAGGTTTGTTTACTGTTTATTTCTTCAGTTAATAACTGATGGAGGTGCCGTAAGGAATTCACACTATTGTAATACGATTTTTTTTCATAATCTGATGCTTCGAAAATTGAATTTTATCCATCTAAATTCCGCTTTCAGACTGTTGTTATTCTAGACTGGTGTTATTCTAGTTCAACGTGGAAACTCCGAATGAAATATGTACCACATAACATTATAACTGCATGAATAAGATATGCATAAGCAGAGACCCGTTATATTCTCTACATACCATCAGTTCCCGTAACATATTAGGGATGCGACATCGATGTCGATGTTTTATAAAAACATCAATATATTTAACATCGATTTATTGGAGCCGATGTTTGTTTCACATCTATGTTTTTACGCTGCCAATGTTTTATTTTTGAATGAAAAAGTACCACAGTAAAAATTAAGAAAATTAATCGTGCAAAACTAAGTAATTGTCAGTAATAGCCAGTAATTTGTCAATTAGTACCAGAAAGAGTTCTTTCCCTAATTGGTGGGATAGTTAGTGAAAAGAGAAGTTGGCTTAACGTGAAGACAGTTAACAAACTTCTTTCTTTACAAACTGAAAATAACAAATATTGGGCATACAATAATTATAGACCCCAATATATTTTATTTACAGTAAATAAAAAATAAGTTTGTTACTTTTCATCACTCACCCGATCGCAATTGCACAATTTACATCCTAGAACAAAACGGCAGGTAGCAATCGATAGGGATTAAAGTTTTCTACAAATATCAATATTCAAAATTTGTCTAAGGGGGCGTCTTTGTATAAATTGGGTGCTTGCTCCAATTATTTCAATACAAACACCCATCTTTTATCACAAATTTGGATTCTACACCCAATTTCAGGCGAAAATAAAAAAAAGTTCACCAATTTTATTAAATTTTTCACCGATTTGTAAGTGTTTTAAAATTAGATCTCATAATGTTAAATTGATTTACGTTTATTGTTATACTTGCTAAAAACATTAATTTTGTCTGTAAATTGGTTTTTCATCCTTTGCTACCCAAAACCCCAAACACAATCTATAAACATTTTAATTATCAAACTAAATTTACTATTTTTGTTATTAATTATGAAATTAATATTCATAAAAGTTATGCATGAAAACATGGGTCAATTTTGACACCATGTGATTCAACTGTTAATGAAACATCGGAATTCCAAATTCCAGCTATTTACGTACATAATTAGTAGCGCAGTGAGACTGTTTGCAAAATTCGATGATTACCATCGTTATTGGGTATTGTTCACAAAGTGAATACATAAATTTCTGCCTGCTAACAGATCCTGGGATTCAATCAAAATGGATTCTGACTTTGTCACCATCTTAATAGACTCCGTACCTAGGCGCCTGCAACAGGTCATGGACTGCGACGGACACTACTCGTCTTTATTAATATTTATAATGTGATTGAATTCCGAACATTTATACGCTCCCTCAATGGATGCTATGGATATTCTCTGTCAATTTTAGGTCGTTTTACATTATGTTTTCATCAAATCCGCCTGAAATTTTGTGTAGAATCCAAAGTTGTGATAAAAGATGGGGGTTCGTGTTGAAATTATTGGAGCAAGCACTCAATTTAATATGAAGACGGCCACTTAGAGAAATTGTAACATTAATCCCTATCGATTGCTACCTACCGTTTTGTTCTGTGATGTAAATTGTACATTTGCGATAGTCCGAGTTGTTTTTGTTTTTGACGGCTGTGCCTACCTAATTATACTTATAGTTAGTAGTACCTATTTCAAAATGTCGTAAATATTATTTTCTTTTGTATTATTTAATTTGAAAATAAAATATTTGTTAATTGTTCGTATTGTTTTTTTTTACTTTGTTTTGATAGCTTAAATAAATCTTAGTTATAAATTAATAAACATATCAAATGGCAAATTAAATCTCCCCACCTCCACCGGCGAACATTAATGTTTGAGGATACTAAGCCAGTTTTAAGAAATGGGGAAAAAAGTTTAAATACACACTGATGTTTAAAAACATCGACGGCTTTTGGGCGATGTATCATCAACATCGATGTTTTATTGTCGATGTCGTATCCCTATAACATATCAGGTTGTCAGGACTTACCTCATGCTTTTCAGACAAATAGAAGTGGATAGAAAATGAGATTAAAACAATGCGCATAAAAATTAGCAAAAGAAAATGTAATGACAAATCAAAAGGTGAACGTAACATCGTATTCCTCTTATCGAAAAATTGAAACACCGTTATCCTGAAAAGGCTATGGTACTATTATTTTTGGTGGAGCCTTTCCATGCAGTTTATTTCTTTCAGGTTCTCGTCTGAGTCCAACATCTGCTCTCCTACACACAGGAGAGCCGTTTCTCTTACGAGGGTTGTGCACGTTCTTTATAAAGGATATCTCGAACGAGCCTTTACCACAAAATGTCATCAATACGGTAAGTACTTTTGTCACATCTGCTCTGTACTGCCTTTCTAAACACGAAGCCAGCATCTTCAAGTTTTGTCTTTAAGAGTTATGGTTGGCTGAAATGCTGCACTTGAAATAATAAAATAATGCCTCAACGATAGAGCACACAATTGGTTGCAGAATGTATCTATATCTATATAAAGCAAAGTTGGCGTCTGTATGTACTCTACAAATCTACACTATTTACGTTTTATGGCTCGAGGGCCATATTTGGCCAAGCTGCGCCAAACACAAGACACCGTCAGGTAAAAATGCGAAAAAGAAAAAGAGGAATCGGGGAATAGAGTAGTAAAACTGAAAACGATTGCTTAGGTATCCCGGGAGCATATAACCTACCTTTACTCGAGTAGAAACTATGGAAAACTTTTAAACCCACTGATTCGTTGGTTTCTCACCTTCATCTATGACGTCACTCTAGTGCGCATGCGTGAGTAGTAAAATTTCTGTAAACATTAATAAAATCTCCGCTGATCAATCATGATGGGACGAACTGAGCACGAGACTCGCCATTGCAAGTAAATATATACTTCTCACGCTTGCGCACTATGAGTTAAAGACGTCATTGATCATGGGATGAGGAACCAACGAATCAGCAGGCTTAAAATTTTCCTATAGCTTCTACTCGAGTAAAGGTAGGTTATATGGTCATCCTGGGAGTGAGACACCCGTGTTAACTAAAGACAGTAAACCCCATAAGGAAAAAAGATCACTCCCGTACTTTGGGTCGGTGAAGCCTGTAAGCATTTAAAGGAGATTTGCCATCGATTACTTTAAATTTGGTAAACTCTTTCCTTAGAACACTGCGGTAAACACAGTCTGCATATAAATCGATTTGTCCTGGGTGTGCACAGGTTGCTATAATCAATTCGTAATACCCATATTAATAGCATTGAGTGTTATTACGATCACAAACACTGTTTGATCAATCAATTCACAACGAATTTGATAAACTCATTTTTTAGAACCCTTCCTGCAATGTAGGCAACATATTAACCCCAATCGATTTGTTCTAGGTGTGCATAGGGGGGCTAAATTAAAAATGAAATCCCCATAGGATTACATTGAGTACTATTACAATCTACTACAAACAATTCACCCGAATAACGCCGGGTACTTCTGCTAGTAGTTGTACATAGCATCATATACTTATTTACGGAACGTGTAACAATTGTCAAATGAAAAATTGAAATAAGACATACGTGGCCGCGGTACTTCAATTGGAAGAGTAACGGATTTCCAACCGTAGGGTTCGAAACTCGGTTCAACCAAAGACGATTATGAGGGGGCACTTTATAGTGCCCCCCCCCCGTGGGCGTGGTGTGGACGTAAGCAGAATTGAGTGCTATCTCGAGTGATGATGTCTTCATTTGACCGTAGTTCAAAGTTACGAGGAGTAATCCTCTGTTCTTTCAATTCTAGAAAAATACCAGACCGTTGCGAATAGCCCGTTGTGTTGCTTCAATGCTGCGTTAATTAACTACCTACCTACCTTGTAATGAATGTGAAGAGGGGGTGGCTGTAATTAAATCGAAAGCCTCCAAGGAATAGCCATTGAGTGATATTACATACAATTCAACTCTTGAGCAATGACGGGCAATTCTGCTTGCTGTATTGCACCTATTGTATGAGATACTAGTAGTAACTGCATTGTATGTTCGTGCACATACACTTTGGTACTTAAGCTTCCATGCTTACTTATAAGAATTTTATTCATAGTAAAATTAGGTTCTGGAGGTTGATTCTCGTTACGTATGAACAGCAAAAATTACTGCTTTGTTGATGTAGGAATTTATATAATTTTTTTCTCTTTTTGAAATATTTTCCAGAGTGTATTCTTCTACAGCTTGAACGCTGCCAGCGACTATGTCTTTGGCACGCTGTACCAAACCTGCAAATTCATCTACCTAATGCGACTGAGGAAAGTGTGGTGCGACAGCTCCAACGACTTCGAATCTGCTCTGCCCGTGGCTTACGACAACCTGTTGTACGCTCTGGAAGCACTGGGAGACGCATTTAAAGGTGAGAATTGCCAACTGGAATATTATAACGACGTTAATAATAATAATAATAATGTTGGAATTAATAATAATGATCTATTATTCGACGTTAATTAAATATCCCTACCAAAAACAATCGCGAAGACGATTCCAAAGGACGTAAAAGTCGTGACGTTATTGTCTAATGCGCCCGTATTCGTATTGCAAAAATAAAAAAGTTACAATTGAAAAATTTTTTTACTTATTTAAAGAAAATAAAATCTAAAATTTTTTTATTTGCTTTGCTTCCCTTCGCTCGAATTGTTTGTGCACAGGAAATGAATCTGAGTTTTCTCGATCGAGAAGGCCGAATTCGCATTGGAGAAAATATAAAAGTTACAATTAAAAAATTATTTATTTAAGAAAATCATATCTTTAGGAATCTATCTCTAATGTAAACTTTTCCGCAGATTTCAAGTCCTATGAAATTTTTACTCTACCTTTAACGATCTAGGAGATTGTAAAAGAACTACATAACTCCAGTTTAAACTGTTATTTGGTTTGTTCGTCCGCTGAAATCGTTGCTCGGAAAATGAAACGGTAAAAATAAATTTAGAATCTG
Organism: Metellina segmentata; assembly: GCA_947359465.1. NCBI lineage: Eukaryota > Metazoa > Arthropoda > Arachnida > Araneae > Tetragnathidae > Metellina > Metellina segmentata. The sequence continues at coordinate 9,543,260 of OX375874.1, read as the reverse complement.
TGATCTCCTTATACTGTTACTATTTTAAGGAAAAATAATGATAATATTAAATGCAAATACATTAATTTAAAAATGTTCTAGACTAAATTTTAAAATTCGGGTGCGATAGATAGACATACAGACAGAGAAACAACTCCTTTTACAATAGTAGGGATAATAATAATAAATTTATTTATAATTTGCAGTATTTATTACATTGTTACTATCACGCCATAGGGACTAATCTGCACATTGCTATTTTCACCTAACAATTTTTCTCGGTTCTTTCCCTTAGGGGATTGATCCCAGTCGTCGATAGCCCGTTGTGTCGCTCTAGTACGACGTTAAATAAAATTACCTTACCTTACTTAACTATTTTTCGAGTCCCCATTTCATGTTTTATACCATAACAAACACATGGTAATGGTAATTTAGTAATTTTTTTAACTAACGTCTTACTAGAGCAACACAACGGGCTATTGACGATGGTCCGAGATCAATCCCCTAAGAGAAAGATCCAAGGTAGGTAGGTAAGGTAGGTAGGTAAGGTAGGTAATTTTAGTTAACGTCATACTAGAGCAACACAACGGGCTATTGACGATGGTCCGAGATCAATCCCCTAAGAGAAAGATCCAAGGACAACACCTCGTAATTTTGAACCACGGTCAGATGACGCGGCAACACCTGAGCTGGCAACCCCACTCTCCAAACTTCGACACCAACACAACGTGACAAAGCCATGAATCATCTTGATTCTGAGTGGAAATACCGATTTTTACGAACAAACAACCTTTGAGTCGCAATTCAATTTTCACTGAAGCATCAAAACTTTAAACACGTTTTTGTAGAAACGTCAATTTTGCAGATCGGTGCCTTTGGCGTGGTGTTAAAGATAAAACAATAAAAGTATTTGATATATATTATTCAAATAGCTCTTTTGATATATATTATTAATATAGCTCTTTTGTATGTGCGACCTCTATTATTTAAAGGAGTCCGGCACCTCCCTAGACACCCATGTTAAATTCACAAACTTTGGGGGCATCTCATTTATTCATAAATTATTGTATTGATCTGAAATTTTTGCAGTGTAATATTTGAATACTTTTAAAGACTTTAACGCGGGTTTTTTAAGTTTTTTTTTTTAATTCAAAATCATATATTTTTTTTAATGACAAAACAAAAATGAAATTTTTTAGAAAAAATATTTTAAAAAAAGTATGCATTTTATTTTTCTTATTCCTCGTGTTAAAGTGTTTAAAAGTGCTTCATAAACATCATAAAAAAAATTTCCAGAATGTATCTCGAGTAGTTTTTGAATAATGTGTCCCCAAACATGACAAAAGTATGTTCTGAGAGATAAGGCTTTAAACTTCGGAAAAGACGTACGCAGCGGTAATAGTGCATCTGTTACCGCTAAAGTGCAGTTATCAGTTATTCTACATATTATCTAGGTAATGGGCAGGTTAACTAGAGTATTACGTTAAAGTGTCGAAAATTGTTTCATTTCTCAAATTACCTAGGTAATCTGCAAATTACTTAGATAATCTGCACTTTACCTACTAGGCACTCATTAAAGTTGAAATAAAATCTTTGCTGGAACCACAGCAACGTTTCTGTACGCTTAAATTATCACAATATTATTTATTTATTTTTCGATAGCTAAAGAATCAAGTTAATACAACCAGTTAATCAAGTTATAATTAAAAAACTAAAATAGAAAGAACTAGGGGGCCCGCCCCCTGCTCGCTAACGCTCGCCAACCCCCGGAGAATTGCTTCGCAATTCTCATTGATTCGCTGCGCGAACCTATGCTCGCTTCGCTCGCATCAATGAAGACACGTGTCCTAGCAGAAGGGATTGATTACAAAATAAGATATTCCAAAAAAATATTTTTCAAATCTAAATTTGTTGCATTACATAAAAGATATATACAGTACCTCCTGAATCAGAATTTAGATGAAAACTTTGAGCAAATTTTTACTCGCAATGTGAGCGCTGCTTTGGAAATTGAATACCCAGCATGTTGTTTGTGTGTACATTTCCCCAGTACTCGAGCCACCCATACACTTTTTGACTGAGTTTGTCGTCGAAAGTTGTAGTGCACGCGTCTTGTTGTACTATAATTGTTAGCCTTGAAAAGGACCGTTTTTTAAATAGCCCTGAAAAGATCCTCCGCTTTCTTAGATTTCTATTACAAACCGCAACAGCTCGTCTAAAATTCATTTTTTTTCAATAAAATTTCATCCGATAACGCTATAGATTCAAATGAGTCGCGAGGCTCCTAGTAAACAAACAATCGCACAATGTTGCCAAAACGCGGTAACAAATAACGTCTTTTTTGCGTGCCACGTAAGAGAAATATATATATAGATAAAACGGTTTAAAATATTATTACAACTAAGGAAATGAATTTTCAAAACATATGATAAAATTATGCTTTCTTATAAGCGCAATCTTAAGATTGGTGACCCTTTGAATTACATAGAGAAACAAACTTTTGAACTTTAACGATACGGAGGCCGTTAATGTGCACATTACCTAGGTTTAATGCGGGAAACTCTTGATTCCACACGTTAACGGAGAAAATCAGTTAATCTGCAGATTAGCTATATAATGTGCACAATAACGGCGTTCGAGCGTTAGCGGTAACACACCTACTTTATAAAATATTTAGAAATCAAATAAACGATACTGCCGGAGCAGGTGTCTACTGTAAGTTATTTACCCAGTATGCACCTGTGGGAAACTTTACGACTAATTTTGAAGCGGAAATTTTTGCTATACATTTGGCATTGAAACGTTTGATGATTAGAATTGATAATAACTGTTATTCCAAGGTTGTAATTTTTGTAGACTCAAATGCAGCTATCCAGGCAATCTCGAATAACCATCACTCTGAAATTCAAATAATAACCCTAATAAAGAAAGATATAAACCACTTGAGAAGTAAAGATAAACAAATTGTATTTCAATGGATACCACCCCATGTGGGTATACATGGAAATGAAGAGGCAAATTTTCTTGCAAAAAAGGGTAATCATGCAATCAACAACCAGATACACATTCCACCAAATTCCCTAAAAAAATACATCAATAGAGACATCTTAAACTCTTACAAAGAAAATATAACTAATAAATATAAAGACTAAAAGTGGCACAATATTCAAAATAGCTGGAAAATCTTAAAATAAAGACCACGTAAGGAAGCAGTTGCCAAATTTAGATTGACGACAAGTCATGACTGTCTTGAGGAACACTTAAATAGAATAGGTGTTATCAAAACGAACATCTTCATAATATGTAAAGTTATCAAAATGAACTCAGAACACCTTCTCTGTTGTTCAGGGCTGAACGGAGTTGCCCAGCAACAGAGCGATATCTTCAAACTGTATTGGGATGCAAGAACTATAATGGACTGATAGATGTCTGCCCCCTCTTCACCTCCTGATCCCTTGGACTTTTTAGACATTTTCTCTGTATTCTTTTACTTGTTGTGAATGTTTTATGCCTTATTTGCCTATGTCAGTGATGAGATTTCTGTTTTTTCATGGATTAAATTCCAATAAAGCCATATGTTACAACAACAGTAACATATTTAGAAACACACAGGTTATAAAAAGACAATTCAAGTTTTCATAAACAGTAAAAATCTCAAAAATTCTCAATATGGAATTCTCTTTTTTTTTCTTCGAATTTTAGGTGCCGGACCTCCTTAAAAGTACGAACGGGAAGTATATTACCGACCTTTACTGGAATAGAAGACATGGGGAAATTTTAAGCCCGCTGATTCGTTGGTTTCTCATCCCGTGATCTTTGATGTCACGCACTTCGCATACGTGAGAAGTATCAATATTTATTTGCAACTGGGGGCCTGCCCCCTGCTCGCTAACGCTCGCAAACCCCCGGAGGATTGCTTCGCAATCCTCATTGGTTCGCTGCGCGAACCTATGCTCGCTTCGCTCGCCTCAATGAAGACATGTGTCCTAGCAGAAGGGATTGTTTACAAAATATGTTACCAAAAAAATGTTTTTCAAATCTAAATTTGCTGTATTACAGAAAAAATATATACAGTATCTCTAAAATCAGAATTCAAATGAAAACTTTGTGCAAATTTTGACTCGAAATGTAAGCGTTGCTTTAGAAATTGAATACCCAGCATGCTGTTTGTGTATACTTTTTCCCAGCACTCAAACGATCCACACTTTTTCATTGAGTTTGTTGCAGAAAGTTGTAGTGCAAGCGTCTTGTTGAACTATAATTGCTGGCCCTTAAAAGGACCGTTCTTTAAATGGCCCTGAAAAGATCCTCCGCTTTCTTTGATTTCTATTATAAACTAACTACAACAGCTCATTAAAATTTCCTTTTTTTTTTCCAATAAAATTTCATCCGATAATGCTATAAATTCAATCGATGCGCGAGATTTCGCGATAAACAAACAATCGTACAGTGTTGCCAAAACGCGATTACAAATAACGTCTTTTTTGCGTGCCACCTAAGAGAATTATATATATAGATGCTTGCGAAAAAAAAGTTGAAACTGCTTCGACCGAAAATAGAATACTAATAAAAAAGATAGCTATAACTTCTAGATGATTACAGCAAGCGATAGTTCAACGGCTTGTGCCGTGTACTCCCCATGTCTTCTACTCCAGTAAAGGTTGGTAATATGCGAACGGGAATGAATTGCATTGTTTATAAATGAGTGCTTCCTTATTTATTTTCTTTCAGTTGCCCATCTGGGCATCACGAGGGGCTTGACTCTGCGTCGCTCGTCGGTGGCTTTGGCGGAAGCGACAGAGAACGAAGATTCGATGAGGTCGCAGGAGAAAATGAAAGAAGCTCAGAATCTGATAAGTATCTGGAAGGACCAGATAGAACAGGTAAAGTAACACACGTACCGAGGAATGGGGAAATCGATAATATAGTGATCTAATTCCATTGAGAGTTGAAGTTCCGTTTTTGTTTAGTTCAGAAAGTCACGTATCACAGAGTAGGAGTACGTAATTTTTTTCTCATTTTGCTCCGGTGCAATGTACTACTTAAGACTGACTTATTTTACAATGTTCCGGATAGAACATGATAGCAATCAACAATCACGCCAGTAGTTATTTCACGTCACGCTAAAATGTTTCGTCGTTCACGGCAGATCGCCAAGGATTTTTTAAGTATTTTTTTAAAACGTTTTTATACATAAATCATATGCTTTTTTTTGCGACAAAACACAAAAAATCGTAGGTTTTCTCATATTGACCCAGAAATAACTTTCGAGCCGTATGAGAAACACAAAATCTGTTTTGAGACTTGCCAACTAAATTGCTTTAGAAAGAGAGAGAGAAGATAGAGAGTTTTTCAACTTTAACTTGTTATAAGTACAGAAGTACGTACAGCAAATATATTTAATTCAAAACTGTTTCGATTATATATTTTGCGAGATTCGTTCCAACAGTTGGTAGCAGTTCCAATCTGTGCAGAAAGATATTAAATTTCATACATCAAAAGTTAAGTCTCAAATAGGATTGAAAAAAATTATAATTAATTCTCAAAAGCTGTAATCTTTTCAAACTATAAAGCTGCACTTCAAGCCATCAACCGTCCCAGTGCCAAATAACTAACTATCAATAAATTGCCCAAATCAAGAGGGCAAATTAGATTAGTGGGTAGAGTCTCAGATTAGCAACCGGAGGGTTGCGGTTCGAAACTCAATCCCACCAAAAGACCGTCGTGCGCGTATAATCTGTCGTGGCCTCAAATTTTGTACTATGTGTAATAACCCGTCATTGGAAATTTTTGAAAGTGATCGTAGAATGGCTTGTTAGGATGATTAATAATATATTTTTGTGACTGATTTTCTGTTTCCCAGCTCTTGACCGAAAGCTCCTACTTGAGAAAGGAGTCCGAGTTGCACGGCCCTAGAACAGAACTTGAATATTGGAAGTGCAGGAGAGATTCTTTTGGCTATCTCGTCTACCAGTTTCAGAAGGATCAAAACAAAATGATTCTCCAAAAACCACTGCAGTCTTCCCCTGATCTGCAAGAGGTAAATGACGCTTTCAGCTGAATACGGATGTCATTAGTTTTGTTTTTAGATTCACAAGAGATCTCAGTGGCTCTCCTCACTGCTCCGGCAACCTGTGATTTTTGAGTGGAGCATGTTCGATTTCACTCAGGGTGTATTTCTCTATTCAGTAAAGCTTTCCTTACGTGTATGTAGATTCACATGGTGTTGTCGGTGTTATGTTTGACGCAGCTTGGACAATACGGATTTTGCACCATTAGACGAACCGACCGATGTACGGATGTTTGACCCTATGGGCGTCACGTGATTTCTCAGAAGTGTAGTATTGTCTTTTTCTTGAATCACAGAGAGAGTTGTTTACTGATTAAATATAGTTTATAGTGAGTAATAGTAGTAGTAATAATAGTAATAGTAATAATAGTAATAGTAATAATAGTAATAGTAATAATAGTAATAGTAATAGTTATAGTAGTAGAAGTAATAGTAGTAATAGTTATAGTAGTAGGAGTAATAGTAGTAATAGTTATAGTAGTAGAAGTAATAGTAGTAATAGTTATAGTAGTAGAAGTAATAGTAGTAATAGTTATAGTAGTAGAAGTAATAGTAGTAATAGTTATAGTAGTAATAGTTGTAGTAATAGTTATAATAGAAAATAAAGTAGTAATAGAAAAAATATAATAATAGTAAAAGTAGTAATAGAAAAATATAATAATAGTAATAGTAGCAATAGTAATAGTAGTAATAGTTATAGTATTAATAGTTATAGTAGTAAAAGTAAAAGTAGTAATAGAAAAATATAATAATAGTAATAGTAGCAATAGTAATAGTAGTAATAGTGATAGTAGTAATAGTTATAGTAGTAATAGTAATAGTAGTAATAGTTATAGTAGTAATAGTAATAGTAGTAGTAGTAGTAGTAATAATAGCAAGTTATTGTAATCGTAGTAATAGCAATAGTAAAAGTAGTAATAGAAAAAATATATTAGAAATAGTAGTAATAGTAATAGTATAAAAAAGTAGTTATAGTTATAGAAGTAATAGTAGTAATAGTAATAGCAGAAAAAAGTAGTAATAGTTATAGTAGTAATTGTTTTAATAGTATTAGTTATAGTAGCAATAGTAACAGTAGTAATAGTAATAGTAGTAGTAATAATAGTAAGTTATTGTAATCGTAGTAATAGTTATAGTAATAGTAATATTAATAGTAGTAATAGTAATAGTAGTAATAGTAATAGTAGTAACAGTTATAGTAATAGTAGTAATAGTAATAGTTATAGTAGTAATAGTTATAGTAATAGTATTAATAGTACTAGTAATAGTAGTAATAGTAATAGGAATAGTAGTAATAGTAATAGTAGTAATAGTAATAGTAGTAATAGTGATAGTAGTAAGGTTAGTTACTCCTTTATTTTGGACTGCTGCGGTAGTCCGGTTGATTAAATATACACTCATGTTCATAAATTAAGGATAATGCCAGCTCCGGCAAATAAAGGTTCAGAAACAAAACAAACGTGACTTATTCATAAAGTTCATTTGTTAAACCAAAGACAAATAACACAAACGATGGTGTATGTATGATACCATTCATAAAAACTACGATTTTTACTCACTGGAGCAATTACAAAAAATATCGACCTTACAAAAACTTAACATGACATGGTTGGTATGATGGTTAATACATTGTATGTGTCCCAGACGATGAAATACTGTCCGTCCTGTTTCCATTGAAACTTCCGTCTGAGTACACCCACATTCCAGGCGGCCGATAATTCTTCCGCGTAAAAGATCATCGACACGCGTCCTCTGTGCCATAACTATTCGGTTGTGGCACTGAGAGGCTTACAGAACGCTTGTGAACAATTTTACTTCTTTGCTACCATTCCTTATATACACCTCTCTTACACTCTCCTTGCTGTGTAGCAAGATGCAACCACTATATAGGTCACATATTGCATTGTGGAACTAAAACAATAATCAGGTAAACCCGATACATGCTGTTGTCTGTGTTGACGAGTAAAAAGAGGAATGCCCAAAATCAAAAGATTTAAAAATCTAAAATAATGGAATATTCATTTATGCATAAGAATTTTAAGATTATAATGATCTTCACAATAATTATATGATCACGAAAATAACCATCTGACAAAAATCAACAGCGCGACACATAATTGGATCTACCTTTAAATCATAATTTTATATTTTAATGTTCCTATAAGAGGAGACAGGAACGAAAGAGATTGAAGAAAGAGGTAGAAGGGATAAAAAAAAAATGGCTCCTGGAGCAGTTTTACCAAGTGTTTGAAAGCATTTTGTCAGCGTCTCCACTTCCAGCAAAAGGCCCCTTTAGCAGACCGCAAAAGAGAGAGTCCAAGATCGCACGTCCAAAAGAGAAAAGGCCCCGTTTTCTCGTTTTTATAGACCATCACTCTCCTGTTGCCACCATCCTTACAGAAGTTTTGGGATGGTTTCCATTTTGGCAAGCAAATTTTGTGATTGGCTCCGGGACGATGACAGATTCTCCGTTTCAGCATCTGGCAGGTGTCCACCCGCAACTTGGGGATTGGGGTGGGGCGAAGACCAATGTCGGAAGATGAACTTGAGCGTTGACCCTACCTCTACTGCATTCCTTCAGAGAGGGGGAATAGTTTTATGGGTTTGCTGCAAAGGGGTGTTGGGAGGAACCACTCGAAAAAAGCTTCGTTTTGTGAAAGGGACAATGGCTGACCGAATATAGGACAGCTTCATACGCAATGCACTTGGAATGATGGAGCCGAAAAAAGAACCAGAAGAAGCCTCTGGTTAAAAACATATCCCACAGGAAAGTAAAGCAGACAGTGTATAGAAAAAACACAGTATAACAACACTCAAATGATAACTTAAATTTTAAAGGTTTTACAGGCCAAGCATCTCTTTGGTACTTCCAAATATTTAAAAGTGTATACATTTACAACATAAATATACAAAAGGGGATGTAATGAAACCCTTTATAAGAACTCCAAAGTTAAATTACTAAAAAAAAACTTAGAGTTTGCAACACAACATCATCATTGTGACGTATTATCGGCGTCATCTGATGGCTTCCTGTAATTCGGATATTATTCTTGAAGATGTGTGCGATAATTTTACAGGTGAAATATTTACTTTAGAGTTTGATTTCCGTGTGATTCTGAATTATCCTTAATTTATGGACATGAGTGTAGTTTGCTTGTTTTTAAGTTTGAAACGGCGCGACTCGAATCGAGCGATCAGGTGGTTCAATAGGTTTCAACTGGGGCCTGACACACGTGATGGCGCTGCTCATAAAATCGTGCTCGACGAATCAAGCGCTATTTACAAGTCGCGTTACCTGGTTAATCTATTGCTTTTTTAGGTGGGTAACACACCAGATAATTTGAGAAGCGCGCTTTTTCTTCCTGGTCAGTTGAAGAAGCTTCACACCTTCTGTGCTGCCGTTTCCATGGCAACGGGGCCAGTGGGTCTGGGAAGGCAAAAAGGGGCAAAAAAAAAATGCGATTTTAAAATTTCACAAAATGGATGACGATGTTCAAAGTAACTTTTCACGTGTCAAATTAAAATGTAAAAATCTCTAAAATGTAACATTCTCCATGACGAAACCAAGAAAAATGTAAAATAATTTATTCATGTTTCTTTTTACAAGGACACTTAAACTTTTTCTATTTAGTATTATTGAAGTTTGGGTTTTATTTTAATCAGTTGCTTCGATGTTTAATTTCAATTGTAGAGCTGTACATATACAAATAACATTTTGATTTTCCGAGTATTAAAACTGTATGTTACTAGTAACTATGTTTATTAACCAAATGTTTATTTTTGTTTATTAAACACTTTTTTACCTAAATGTTTGTTAGATGGTATATCAATATATGTCACACTTACAAACCTATATCGAGCATGTCTTAAGATTATACAAAAGAAAATGCTTCAAAAAAATTTAAAATGTCTCTGTTCAAACATAAACAGTTTAAAAAGGACATGGGTGAGATGGGGGAGGGGCCCGTCATAGAAGCTGGAAACGGGGCCCTCAGATTGATGTGGGGGCCCCGGATTGTACGAAATGTCCTTTGGCAATATTTACTCAGAATTTCATCATTTCCTGTATATATTTTTTAAACAGCATTAAGCCTTTGTCGAGGCATTAATAAATGTATTATCATGTAAGATTTGGTAAATGTGAACTACATACTTTGGTTTTCTATACTATTTTTTTGTTTTAGTCTTGGGCGGCTCTTGACAATCGGGTAAGAAACTCTTGGCGCGAAGCGAAGGAGTGTACAGCTTTTCTCGAATGCTTGGAGCGCTACTGTCAACCTCTCTACAGCTGCAACCCTGTAAGTGAGGCAAATATTATAAAATAATTTTGGAAATTCGTTGGTTGCTGTTGTTTTAGACTCTCCGTTATGGAATTTTGCACAAATGGTAGGAAGCTCGATCCCTCAAGTGTCCTCTTTAACACCTAATAACGACTTCTTTCTGAAGAATCTATGGATTACTTCAACTTTTAGAAATATTCAACAGGTTTCCTTAGAATAGTCTTTATTTGAAACGATTCTATTGGTCCTTTCCTTAGAATAGTCTTTATTTGAAACGCGCGCGATGGAAAGATTCTATCTCTCATTTCTTATATCCCCTTGAAATATTCTATCTATCTCCTTTCCTGAGAATAATATCCTATAACAAAATTCTATCATTTATCTCACCAGAATATAATCGCCTGGAAGTATTGTTCTTTCCTAGGAATATAATCCCTTGGAAAGATTCTATTGGTCAAGAAAGTCAAATTGGTTAGAAGGTGATGCAGGGAAAAGGCAAGGTGTAATTATGCGTGTGAGAACTTCAGAGGGTTAATACCATACTTCTACACACGTAGCTCAAAATAGAAAAGGCACATATGTATACAAAACTGTTTACTACAGATACAGCAATTTCTCATTTATCCCTCATTATATTTGTAAAAAAGTATATCTTCAAATGTTTCCGGTTTGAAAACTTTAAAACAAGAATTAACAGGTCTACCCGATTAACCCCACCTACGTTTTGGTTGGGTTGTAAGTGGTTTTGACGAGTTGGCTCGTTCATCATGATCTGACCAATTTCGCTAATGACGACATATCTCGTCATCAAGATATAACGTTTCGTTAAACCTCCAATTAATTTCGACCAGATATCTCGCCCTTTAATACCTGACCAATTTTGCAAGTGACGAGATATCTCGTCATCAAGATATTGACAATTTTTTTATTACGACTAGATCAAGATCTAGTCAGGTTTCTTCTAATGACGAGATATCTCGTCCATCAATATTTGGTCAGTATCTCTAATGAGGAGGACCTCTACGAGATAGCTACCAGGAGGGTTTATGACGAGAAATCTCGTCCAGATAAAACTGCACTTTGACTCCAAGTATGAAGAAGTCTCTCTTGCACAAATATGGTGGCAATTTGATTTTGCATCAGAGACTGGTCATTTCAGGGCAGTTTCGTAAAGGCGATTTTCAAAACCATCAGGAGAGTAAAAGTGTTTAGGCTAGTAATACCAGGCAACAAGTAATAATTTCAAGGCTTGTTTATTTGTTTTCTTTATTCATTAGGACACAATAGCCAAAAGTCTCCCAGGATTGATACGTACTCTTTTCACCATCAACACTGTTTCTCAATACTACAATTCGACAGAAAGAATGACCGCTGTGCTTACAAAGGTAAGAACATCACCGTAGCTGTGAGTTTTGAAATTCGTGAAAGCTCTGAAAGCTTGTCTAATGCATTAGTTCGCTAGAATTCCTTTTTACAGTTCCTGAGAGTTGTTTACTAATCGATATATTGCTTCAACAAATGCACTTGCAATGTGGTTTGACATCGAGGAATTAAAATTCCCCAAATGATACACACATATAACATTTAAAAACTCAAATTGAATTATTATTATTTTTGAGCATCTTTTGTATTTAATATCCAGACTTTAAAAAAAATATTCAACATTATCGATAAACTAAACAGCATTGACCATTTACGTTTTATGTTAACAAATAAAAATAATATTTAACACAGTTATAGAGTGGTTGAACTCTAACAAAGTTTTTTTCCATTATATTTTTGAGTTCATTAAGGATATATGAATTTAATTGGTTGGTTTAGAAAATTATTTTAGCATAATAATCAAGTGAAGCATCCTATTTATGTTAAATACACGCTACAGTCAAATGTGGAGTACTTGCATGCTTCGGCAGTTCTAAATTAATTGGTATTTTAAGATAATATGTACAATCAACATTTTTATGTATGCAAAATATCCAATATATTCTTTTATAATTGATAGTAACACTAAATAACAAGAACTTTGAATTTTGAATACATTATTTAAGACATTCTTTTATCAGTTCGTTTTTAAATGTCTAATGTTTGGATCCTTAATTAATTTAAGTACAACCAAACTAATTTGCAATACAAATATGCAATAGTTAGAGATCAGAATCAGTAACTAACCCTCTAAGTGTTAAGAGATTTGTTAGTAGTGTTACATTGCTTTGCCCAAAACACACTCCTGATTAAATAACTATATCTATTTTAAAAAATCCCATAATTTTTCAATCGTTGAAAGATTTTACTGGCCTTTTCCTCAGAATGGAATTATCTGGAAAGAAAGACGCTATTTGTTCTTTCCTTGGGTTAGACATGGGGGTCGCGAACAAAGGATGCCCAAGCGATCTTTATCCCCACCTAGGCCTAGGCGATGTTCAAATTTTGACATCGTGATACATCGGCATTCTAACATCACGATATTACGATACATCGTGATGTTAACCATGCATTTTATGCATAGTAAAAAGCAAAACCTTGTTCCTACATCACTATATATATATATATATATATATATATATATATATATATATATATATATTTATAATACATATACACACACATATATATATATATGTGTGTGTGTGCATAAAATTTTTTTAAAGTTCTTTTCTTTGCTTTATAAAATTGTGGTAGGAAAAAAATAACAAATAAAGATCTGCGTTGTACGTTTAAGAAACACGCATGATTTAAAACAAGATTTTGCATATATATATGTGTGTGTTCCACGCACCATATATGATCAAGTAGATCCAAAAATTAGCTTATTTACAAAGAGAAAAACTTCTACATAAATAGAAATAAAGGGGTATTTGATTCCTGTTAGTAATGATGACGGCATATATAACCTATATTTCCACAGAAGTTCACAACAAAAAGGGATGCAAGCGGATTGCAACATCAAGAAACAAGAGGGTTTTCGGAATTCAACTTGAAATGTGCAAAATCATTTTTGTTTTAAATTTTTTAATTGTACTGAATTTCAATTTCACACAAAAAAAATTCTGGAAACAAAAGTCATCATCAGAACACAAATGATTTTAAGAAATTCCTCATTAATTAAAAAAAAATGGAAACACATTTAAAATTCGCAGATTTTGCAAAATTATTTTGTTTTTAAGTATTTTTAAGCAAAAAAAAAAAAAAAAAAACATTAACAATTAAAAAACGTAATATAAAGCTTACATAGATAAATTCAGCAAATGAGTAGAATTATCCGCTCTCTCGCAGTTTAAAATTTTTAAATTTCAATCTTTATGTGTCGACTTATTCCCTACAAATAAAAAATCAGCGCAGAAATCGCAAAATTAACTATCAAAAAAATTCTCATTAGTTAGCCTTTTATCGCGGCATCGAAAATCTAAGTACCGTGGTGGAAAATCGCACATGCACATAAATGAACATCGGAATCGTTGTGTCGATCTATACCCAAATTTTCCCCAAAGATGCTAAAATAACACGCCATCATCAACGCGAAATTTCACACCGGAAAATCATGAGATACTGATTAGGCAACTCAACGTGAAAATCGCGTTCAACGTGAAACCGATGTCGACATCGGTTTTTCACGATGAATCGTGATGAATCGCGCATGCGCTATGAAAACATCGAACCATCGATGTATCGAAAATCGTGACACCGGAAAACCATGAAATACTGGTTTGGCAACTCAACGTGAAAATCGCGAAACCGATGTGGCGATGTCTATATCGGTTTTTCACGATGAATCGTGATGAATCGCGCATGCGCTATGAAAACATCGAACCATCGATGCATCGAATATCGTGACACCGGAAAACCATGATGATGCTCTGGGATTGGCTGCGTGGCATCGTTTGAAACCGTGATGATGCCATGGGATTGGCTGCGTGGCATCGTTTGAAACCGTGATGATGCCATGGGATTGGCTGCGTGGCATCGTTTGAAACCGTGATGATGCCATGGGATTGGCTGCGTGAGATCGGAAAAAACCGCGATATCGCGTATGCGCTTTGAAAATATCGAAATCGTGATAGTGCTCTGGGATTGGATGTGTGACATCGGGAAAAACAGATATATCACGATACATCGTCATCGGGAAAATCGCGAAACCGATATGACGATGTCAACCTCAAACCGGTTTTCCACGATGTATCGATACATCGTCCAGGCCTATCCCCACCTCCCTCTCTTCCTTTCTTTTCACAATTACTTGACGTTGTCTGTCTTGCGTTTCGTGCATCTTGGCCAACTATGGCTTTTATGCCATAAAACTCAACACCAACCATCCTTGGAATAGAATCCTTTGGAAAAATCCTGTTGATCACTAAGATCAAGATTGCTTAGAAGTCACTCATGGAAGACTGGATTGCAATGTTGAATTATGCATGCGAATCCCTCATAGAACTCTTATCAGTAATAGTTTATATGTTACTTTGACTGCTTTTGCAGTAACACGCCAGTTATTCACAAAAGTAATGTAACAAACTCCATTTTCTCACAGATAACCAACCAGATGATCAACTCTTGCAAACGGTACCTTTCGTGTGACGGCTCCAAGTCCGTGTGGAACCAACCCGAAGACGTTGTCAAAAAGAAGATATCTTCGTGCATCCAACTGAACGAGGAGTACCAGGTGTGCTTTCAGAGGGTCAAGGACGAGGTGGAGTCCCCTCAGACCAGAGAGTTCCACTTCTGCGAGGTATTCGTCTTCGGGAAATTCGATGCCTTCTGCAATAGGCTGAAGAAACTGCTGAAGCTCTTTCAGTGTGTCCAAGTTCATGACAGCATCATAAGCTATCAGCAGGAAAGTAAGTGTGACAGAGATTGTACATAATGGGTAACGCGCGGAATGACGTTTGCAATGTTGGAATTTAGATTGCAAGCAATATCCCTAAACTTGGCACTGTGATACTGGAAATCTGAAATGGCTGAAGAGTTTTCAATGTCCACGTTGATGACAGCATCAGAAGCTACCATCAGGAAAGTGTGACAGAGATTGTACACAACAGGTAAAGGAATCCTGATTGCAATGTTGTATTTTAGGTTGGGAACACTATCCCAAAACTCGGCCATGTGGAACTGGAAAGCCGAAGCAACTGAAGATTTTTAAGTTTGTGCAAGTGTGCCATAAACTACCAGCAGAAAAGTATGACATAGATTGTACACAATGAGTAAAGCAATCATGTATGTAAAGTTTAATTTCGGGTATCTCGAGGGCAGGCAATGGGATGCATTTAGGTTTTGGTACAGGCTTTGAGTAAACATTGAATCTGGTGGAATCTTGCATCTGATTGTGATATGTAGAAATCTGATGGAATGTTCATGGGTTGTTACTTACATGCACTTCCACAAAAATCACTTGAGATCGTCTATCAGGTTAAATCGATATCAAGCGCTCATAAACAACGAATTGATAACAAGCCTTAGGTTGACTGACCTAAAGCCGGAAAAGATTCACATTCTGTTCAGTTAATAGCATTTTGGTTGACTGCGTCACTTTTTATAGGGTTGCAAGAACCTGAAATAGGAAGTGCCTGTCCTGAGGTACACTAAATGAAGATGCAATAATGGCAACTCAGCAAGTATTTACAACTGAAAAGATGAAAATGTTTGCACCAGTTAGTTTAAGCTTATGTACCTGTGCAAATCTCACTCATTCTTTTTACAGCTGAATACAAAATACTACACCTAAAACGTACCACGTAATTGGTTCATCGTAAAAGATTGCTAGACACGTTTACAAAGTCTTGAGTAGAATACGTCCAGGAAGAGTCTAATAAACGATGTTTAAGTTTAAAACAAAAATATTACTCGCTTA
The DNA here is from genome assembly GCA_947359465.1 of Metellina segmentata. NCBI lineage: Eukaryota > Metazoa > Arthropoda > Arachnida > Araneae > Tetragnathidae > Metellina > Metellina segmentata. Next base: position 9,527,089 of record OX375874.1, on the reverse strand, counting down.
TTAATAGTTAGCATGTTTTGGAGCCATTTTACTGGATATGTTTCTTGATACAAATACCAACCACTACACTCTTTTTAAGAAGTGGTTTTTTTTAATGCAGCCCAAATGTGGGAATACTAGCTTTTAAAATTACGAGTAGCATTGGTAACAATAGTTAGATATTTTTTTAAAGCATATTATGCTATATTGAATGAGAAAAAAATGGAATAATTTCTGAATTTAAAAATCAAAAGTTAATGAAATAAAATACTATTGATTACAAAATAATAAAAATGAATGATCGTATGGGATTTTAATTTGGGTTATACTAAGAATTTAGAAAAGCAACTAAACGTCTAACAAACCAAAGACTTGTAAAAAATACAAATAATCTAATGCAACGTTTTTTCCAGTTTTAGACGAGCTCCCATATTCTCTGGAAGATTCGATAAACAAGATGAAAGGTAAAGACTACGACTTTCTTGACCACAAAGATGTTCACTTCGATGAAGACTTCGTCGATGTCATGAAAGTGTCTGAAGAAATCCAAGTACATGCGTATTTTCCATCAATTTGTAAAATTATTTCTGCTATAATTGCCACTATTTGCCTCCTATAGCAATTTATATTTTCTCGTACAGAAAAGCATAATGAGTGCCTTCAACGAAGAATTCAGCTCAATCAAATCTACCATACTGTCCCTGAAATTTCTGGATAAACTGGAAATGCTTCACTTGCCTGGAGCCAACATGAACGAAAAGTATTTTCAGGTGCTCAAAGAGTACAAAAAGGAACTTGAAGACATCCGTTTGCTCTTCAAAAAGCTGAAACTGGATGTACCACTTCCTAGAAATTATTCTCCAGTTGCAGGTGAGATTAATCAAATATGAAATTCCTAATAAAGTAAAACTACTTTCGGATCTCCCATCTTTTCAAAATTTTATCCCAACTATAGAAATTTGGATACAGCTAAAAATGATAGTTCAATTTAATTTCCGTTTCAGGAAAAATTAATTGGTGTAGGCAATTACGAAATCGAATCGAAGAACCTCTTAAAATCTTGAAGGAACGTTTCAGCGTTCTGGATACGGATTTGGGCAAGAAAGTGGTTCAGAAGTACAAGAGATTCCACGCATCCTTAGTGAAATATGAGACTGAAGCTCACCGCCATTGGTTTCAAGAGGTAAATTCATAACGTATTTGTTTCAATCAGTAATTACACAGACTAGTATTAACTCTCCAAACGGTTTCAGCAAGATATCTTGTTTATGAAAATCTGACTAACTAGGGGGGCTGCCCCCTGCTCGCTAACGCTCGCCAACCCCCGGAGGATTGCTTCGCAATCCTTATTGGTTCGCTGCGCGAACCTATGCTCGCTTCGCTCGCCTCAATGAAGACATGTGTCCTAGCAGAAGGGATTGTTTACCAAATATGTTACCAAAAAAATGTTTTTCAAATCTAAATTTGCTGTATTACAGAAAAAATATATACAGTATCTCTAAAATCAGAATTCAAATGAAAACTTTGTGCAAATTTTGACTCGAAATGTGAGCGTTACTTTGGAAATTGAATACCCGGCATGTTGTTTGTGTGTACATTTTCCCAGAACTCAAGCCACCCACACTTTTCATCACGTTTACTGTCGAATGTTGTAGTGCAAGCGTCTTGTTGAACTATAATTGTTGGTTCTGAAAAGGACCGTTTTTTAAATGGCCCTGAAAAGATCCTCCGCTTTCTTTGATTTCTATTATAAACTAACTACAACAGCTCATTAAAATTTCCTTTTTTTTTTCAATAAAATTTCATCCGATAACGCTATAAATTCAATCGATGCTCGAGACTTCGCGATAAACAAACAATCGTACAGTGTTGCCAAAACGCGATTACAAATAACGTCTTTTTTGCGTGCCACGTAAGAGAATTATATATATATATTCTGCTAATGACGAGATATTTCGTCATCAAGATATTGCCACTTTTTTATGACGAGATCAAAATTTGATCCCTTTTCTTGTCCATCAGGATTTGCTCAGTTTAGTTAATGACGATATACCTCGTATAGACAGTTACTAGGCGGGTTAAAGAAAGCCCCAAGGATCAAAATTAAGGATTTGATAAAAGACTCCTATTTTAAGAAAGTATTTGGTAGTAATATATATATATATATATATATATATATATATATATATATATATATATATATATATATATATATATATATATATATATATATATATATATATATATATATATATATATATATATATATATATATATATATATATATATATATATATATATATAGATGAGAGAGTACTAACTCTCCAAGTGGTTTCAACAAGAAATCTCGTCCGTGAAGATCTGATCAATGTTGCTAAAGACAAAACCAAGATATTGCACATTTTTTTTATGATGATAAGATCAAGATCTGGTCAGTTTTGTTAATGACCAGATTGTCACACCCCAACCTCTTTTTGCTCTATCTATATCTCTGGTGGTATGTGGGTGGTTCGTTTTACCTACTGGAGAGGGCAACACTTCATAGATATATATTTCATCTATTTATTAGACATTCTTGGTTATCTAGGAATACATTATACAACAATACAAAACAGCAGCAGAGAGCCCCTCAGCCGTCCGTTGTCTGCCGTCGTCGCTGGTCGAATTTCTTCTTTCTTTCCTCTCTCCCTTTAGCTCCTCCTGGCCCGGGTAATCTTTCACCTACACCTCCGCCAACGTCCCAAGTGGAGGTCTCGTCCCCCCCCCCACCAACCATTGCTCCCTGTGTTGGTAGGGAAACCTCAGAACCTCACACAGATACCTCGTCGCGATAACCACCAGGAGAGTTAAAAAATGCTTCTGGGATAAAACTGACTTTGACTAAAAGGCTTTTTAACCATCATTGTTGTTGTCTTGACAAGATATCTCTCGTCATTAGCAAAACTGACCGTATTTGATGGATGAGATATCTCGGCATTAGCAAAACTGACCAGATCTTGATCTCGTCATTATAAAATAAATCAGCAATGCCTTGATGACGCGATATCTCGTCATTAGCAAAATTTGTCAGATCTTGAAGGACGAGAAATTGGTCGAAATCACTTGGAGATTTAACAAAATGTCAAATCTTGATGAAGATAATCGTCATTAGCGAAATTAGTCAGATCATGACGAATAAGCCATCTAGTCAAAACCCATTGAAGGGTTAAAAACTAATAGTATTTTCTTGAAAAAATCTGGAAGAGAGAGAGAGATCTTAGGTATTTAAATTAAATTATTGGTAAAAGAAAAATAATATATTTGTTAAGCTGTGATAAAATTTGACGGGCGTCAAAGTTTGAGGACCCTGCATTACTTATAATGCCAATTTTAGTAAGCAAAAAGAAATTAAGAACTAAAATGCTCATATCAATTTTTAAGGGTTGTTAATCCTTGAGACACCTTCAAGATTCACAAGTTAACTATTTTTGGTTTTATTTCAGGCATCTATGATAGGTCAGTGCCTATTGGTGAACCTTTTAGAAGAAGATCCTGACACCCATGAGATGGTTCAGAATAACAATGAGCAGCTTTTTGTGCTCATCCGGGAGACAGACTTGTTGTCACAGATGCCACTGGACGTCCCACCCGTGGCCAAAACGGCTTTCTACCAAGAACAGAAGCTGAAGCAACACAAAAGCTGCTTGGAGGTGGAATTTCTTTTCACGTCTTTAAAATCAGACCAGTACTAGGTGACCAGTACAGAAGGTTAAGCGCTACGAAAATATTTGCATCGAGTCGGGTCTAATAACTTCTATATTATCAACATAAACCAAACCAACCTAGTGTCATTCTATAGGACGGAGGGGGAAGCGTTTGGAGGTTTTCTCTTCGCAAAACTCAGATAATTGCAAATCGCGACTACAAAGATCTATAGCATCAAAATGAGTATCAAACGAAAGCCAACGTCTAGATCTGTCACTTTAAGACAAATAAATAAAATCAAGTACCTATAGTGTACCTGTTAAACTTTGGAGCTCAGTTTAAATTTTTTTTAAATTCACAGTTGTTCTAAAAAGCTAAGCAAAAATACATCAAAAGCAGTCTACGCGGAACAGCAACTCGTCAGCTTTCAATAAACACTGAATTGTCTACTGAATTCGTCTTTCTCTCTTTAATTTACTACACCAAATACGTACTATGCATTAATTGCGGCCGTGCTTTGCGTATCCGATCTTTTCAAGTTAGAATAGTAAGAAAAAGATAGTTTTGAACTTGTATTGGAAAGTTCTAAAGTCCATCAATTACTCCCTGGGTGCGTCACTGATATATAGTCGAGAGAAAAATATGCTAATTTATTGAATGCATACTAACAATCATGAGAAAATAAACAGTGAGAGTATTTCTCATTTCTACACTTTTTCAAAGTATGACTGGAACAAAATTTCACGTACATTAATTTGAAAGAGGTTTTGAGAAACTCATGGATGCACCGAAGTACATAACGTAGCGTAATTTATTTATCATAGTGTAACAAAAATGGCGCCAAAGTATTTTATATTGACCTGCATATCCTTTTGGATTATAAGAGTAGGATGCAAGCTCAGGTATGACCTCGTTATCTGACCGTGATTCAAAATTACGAGTAGTCCTTGAATATCTTTCTCATAGGGATTGATCCAAGGGCCGTTGCCAATAGCTCGTTTTGTTTGCACCAGAGTGACATTAATTCAAGAACCTATCTATCTACCTTTTGGATTATATAATAGATTTGAAACGATTTAATTTTTATTATATTCAGCTGTCCCCTTAAAATTGTAAAATCGAAACAGGGAATTAATTTCAACATTTTTTTGCAATGTAGATAATGCAACGAATATTTAAGTCAGAAAATCAATCAAAAGTCAAAGCGAAAGTTATGTCTGAATTCAACAACAATTTCACGTTATTTCTCCGATTTTTAATTGAGGTTTTTGTCCCTGTTGCAGAAACTTCTGAAGAGGTTTAGAGAATTGAAGAACTTGTCGAGAGAAGAGTTGATTCCTCTGTTGGAAATACACCTGGAGATGCTGGAAGGGGTGCTGAAACCTGGAATGACCACACTTACCTGGTCTAGTCTTAACGTGGAATCATATCTAGAGAGATTAAAAAGTTCCGTGGCCCACGTCGAATCTGTTTTTGACAGGTGAGTGTAGTGGTTTAAGGATTTCCCACAGACTTATTAAATTATTATTTAACAACTTTTCAAGCATTGATAATTTCTTATTCAATTTTATATTTCTTAATTTCACTATACACTTCAAGATAAAAAAAAAGTTGCACCTAGAAGGAACTGTCAGGATGCAATGAAATTTACAAGGTTGGTAAAGTACTTATGAATGAATAAATGATTAAATTTGAGACTGAAATATGCAAACTTTGCTGAGAAAAATTCAAAAAAGTGGTATCATTTAGTATAGCATATGGCCGCCATTATTCTAATGCAGCATGCCAAGCGCCCTGGTAGTGAGTCATTCAGGCTTTTTATGAAGTCCTGCCATAGTCTAAATCATGCTGCTTGAACCCTGTCACGTAGTACCAGCAGATTACGCGGTACGGGAGGAGAGGTGATATCTCGTCAAATGGCATCCCATACATTCTCGCTCGGGGACAAATACGGTGAAACTGCCGGCCATGGTAAGATATCGTTGTGTCGTAGACAAGCTATATAGACGGCAGCAATATGTGGTGGAGCATTGTTTGTTGAAAAAGCGGGTGAACCTGGCAGTTCAGGTTTAGGAGCATGACTGCTTTAAAAAAATGTTGTACGTAACTCTGGCCTGTTAAAGATTCCGTAACGAATACCAAAAGTGATTTGACATCATACGCAATTGCATCCCACACTATGACACCAGGTCTTCTGAACAAGGCACAACAAACCGTGAATCTTGGAGCTGACCACGTTGCCGGATTCGATTGTCGTCTCCAACCAGACAGAAGCGGGATGTGTCAGTGAAGACCACTCAATGCCATTCGATGCCCCATGTCCGTCTGGCACGTCACCATTTCAATCTTTGACGGCGATGCAATGCTATCAAAGGCAGTCGTCGTAACTGTCTAAGTAACTTTAGTCCAATGTCATGAAGCCGTCGACAAATGGTACGATCACGAATTGAATGATGGAGAGAGGTTTCAACTGCCCGTTGAATATCTGCAACAGTGGCTGTTGGATCAGTATGGTCTCTCGGTCCGGTTTATCTAGGCCTTCCTGAGCTTGGTTGACGCTGACATGTGCCTTGTTGTATCCACCGCTGCCAACAGCGTGCAACAGTAATATCACTATAGCCAATATGTTGCAAAATCCGTCGATTAGACCATCCACCTTCTCGGAGGCCAATGACTCGGACTCCAGTTGCTTAAACAGTCAAACTATCCCAGTTGCTTAAATTGCTTGCGAACTTTTTTCCGAGGCATAACTCAATGAGAAACAATGTAGCCAACACAACAACGAGTTGAAAGATATTTGTGAATATCCTCTTATGTCCCGGTATGCAGCGTATTTGAGAGCTACCCTGCGCGTGGCGCGTGTTCAAACGATTTTGAAAACTTAATCATTTTTATCTCCAACGCAGATCTACCACTCCTACAAATTTCATTTATTTCGGTCTACTCCTTGCAAGTGCAATATTTTTTTGTCCTAGAGTGTATGTTTCACTCTCTTATGCGTTTCTGAAACAGCTTTGTGTTCCAGACTGTGCAAGATTCTGAATCAACGAGTCGACGAGACACTTGCCCAGGTGGCCGATGTGGAGTTGTGTCCTTTGCCCCCTGATCAGCCTGTCACAATCCAAGAGTTTGCAAGCACTCTATCGGTGAGTAGCTCACGCTGAAACTCGCCACGAAACAAAGTTTCCTTTCAACACGACCTGTACAAAAGTATAAGTGGAGGTGAAGGAAGTTAAGCAATATTTACACATATGCATTTATATCCACGAGCGCCACCTTAATGTACGGAAACAGGGGTTGGTAACTTTTTTATAATTGAAGTCTTTCCGATCTTTTATAGAGTTACCGGTAGACAGGTTTAAAGAGGGGGAGCGGATTAGGAACTGAAGGGTTGCGAGTTCGAAACTCGATCCAACCAAAGACCGTCGTGTGGGCTGGTGCACAATGCGTCGCAAATGTCCTCACGTTGGCGTGGTGTGAAAGTATGGAGACTGTGATAACTGCTCAGGGGTTGCCTCGTCATCTGAAGTGGTTTAAAATGACTAGGTGTTCTCCTCGAATCTTTCCCTGCGGGATTGATTTACCTATTGCACCACCTATATTTTATTACTAGTGAGGTGATCATATTTCTTGTACCTGCAATCAACATTTTAAGTTTTATTCCTTGAAATGCTAACAAAACATGAATTTGTTTGCATGTCTGAAATTTACTCTAAAGTTGTCAAAAAGCAGTTATGAAGGGTAATTGGGCACATTCGATTTTTGAGACTATAGGGAATGGATTTGCTGATGTTTTCACGGAGGTGAACACTATTTTAGGAGCGGCTCTGCTGACAATGGTTTTTAAATAGACGTTCCATGTGAAATCCTTTGCTTTATGTGTTGCTTGGTATAAAAGACATTGAAAAATCACTTCTACCAATTTTAAAACTCTTGTCTTTTTAGATTTGTTTTTACACTTTCAGGTAAAAATTATTGTGGTCATTTCATGTTGTCAATTTTAAGTCATTGGTCTGTAAATTCCAATGTGACCCTTTATGAGTGTCTTAAAGGAGACTATATCTCAACCCTCCAAGTGGTTTCGACGAGATTTCTCGTCCATCAAGACCTGACAAGTTTTTTTAATGACAAGATATGTCGTCAGTAATATCTTGATCATTTTGGAGTGATCGATCAAGATTGGGTCAGTTTTCTTTTAGTGACCAAATATTCCGTTCTTCACGATCTGCAGTACTTATGCTATTGACGAGTTAAATAGTCAGGAAAACCAAAAGGAGGGTGAATCAATGTCTGATTTGTTGAAGCTTTTCTATTTGATATTTTTGTATTTCATTATTAGTGTTTCTATGTTGTAGTCCTCATCTGCGGAAGGAGCCGACTTCTTGGAGAAACGCAGCCACGCGGTGGAGGATGCAGTACAAGAAGTCATACAGGTGTTTGTGAAAGAAAGTAACTTCAATGCGGAGGAAGAAAAATGTAAGGAATTTAGTTCTAAAATTTGTAGAATAGAACAGGGCTCGAAATACCCGGGTGCACATGAAAATAAAATTGTGCACCTAATTTTTTCCCGCTAGGCACACCTGTGAACCTAATTTAAAAACTTAGGTGCACCTTGTGCACCTGTATTAAAAAATATATTTCGAGGCCTGGAATAGAAGTAGTTAATATTTTACTGTATAAATTGAGCCTAATAGGGTTGTATGTGCAATATCATAATCATATTCATGTTCATTCAATCATCAGTTGCTTATGATATTCATATGAATGATCACAATCAACTGATGAATTTTTGTATTGTAGAGATTGGTTCCCGCCAAACCCCTCTCGCCCAATAGGAGTTCACTCCTACAGCAACCCCTATATAGCTGTTACTTCCTCATATTGATATTAAGATGTTATGCCGATAAGACGTGTCAAGCTGTTTCCAGTTAATATGTTATTTAACGTTTTCTTTAAAGTTAAAGAAAACGTATAATATTAGTAGTTTAGTATTTGTCCCCCAATTGTGTAACTGTCCTCAATGTAATAAAAAATGTTTATAATTAATCAATATGGTGTTCTGTTGAACATAAGTTCTGCAGTTATGTGGGCTCAGTCTCCTGGTTCCTTTTAACCATTTGGTTTCCCCTCTGATGAGTTAAGATAGTTAAATCAGTTGCATTTAATTTTCTTTATTGACTGGATACTTGTAGGTAAGACTAACAGACGCATAGCACCTGTACTTTCTTAATTGCATATATCTACTGATGACAGTCTTTATGTATTGTGTAATTATATTTACAATGAATATCTCCATTGTTATGCCCATTGCATACCTCCCCCCCCTCTCCAAAAGAAATAACTTCCGAAAGTCCATTTCACATGCATGGTGCGAAGGTTATGTGCCATGTTTTGATGTTCAAACCAATTTTCACATCCTTTTTCTCGTTGATTTCTCATTGCCTTCTGTCATCAAACTGCTAAAATTTCGAGCTTTTTCATGTCGTTTTAGAAATCAGATGCAACTATATAGCTCAATTCAAGCAAGGTGAAGATATACATGTCTACCCATCAGACGTTTAATATTCAAATCCATTTGTACTATCATGATCAAGAATAGGATAAATACTTCGAAATAATTTTGCTTGCACCGATGAACGAAATTCTATGCGATGTTTCTAAATGCTAGACATATGGCATTCGATATTTGATTTTTAGCCTTTCAGTACCTTTAAAATTTTTAAGTGGTACCACATGTCTGAATAATCAGCTTTAATAGATTCGTATTTAGACTACAAGGAATTCGAACGGTTATTTGAATACGCGTAAAGAAACATTCAATATTTTTTCACTTTTATGGAATTCTACTATCTAAAACATTTGCATTTCCTAAGCAACTTCTCTTTCTACAGCGAAACAACACAAGAAGAAAATCTCGGACGTTTCTTTGGGCTTGCAACAGCAATGCAGCAAGAAACTGTTAGAAAGTGTCATCACGTCTATCTGTGATTCCTTGGAGACACTCCTGTTCAGCACCTCCCATAACGGTAAGAAATTTTATTAAAATTGGAATCTACAAATCCTTTTTTGCCGACCAACCGGTCTGGTGGTTAAGGTGTTAGCCTCTAGATCGGAAGGTTCCTGGTTCGAATCCGGGTCAGTACATGGATAACTGTAAGCGTATGGTGTAGAGGTGGCTAGTGCATCTTAAATCTGTCGTGGCCGAATGTCCTCACGTTGAGTTGGTGTCGAAGTTTGGAGAATAGAGTGCCAGCTCAGGCATTGCCTCGTCATCTGACAGTGGTTCAAAATTACTTGGTGTTGTCTTCGGATCTTTCCCGTAAGGGATTGAACCAGGACCGTCGTCAATAGCCCGATGAGTTGCTCTAGTATGACGTTAATTAAAATTACCTTACCAAATCAATTTTTCAGTTTTTTTCCTTGTGATTAGATTGCTCTGATTTTTCCAAGCCATACATTGGTCCACTTGCTTGTGGAGCACAGTTAGATTAATATTGATTGATTGATTGGGAGATTTCCTATAGCATCGAATGACAATGATTTCTCGCCAACCGTTAGCTGAAACAATTTTGAATTGCAAAAGCATAGAGTCAATATTTTTAAAATTTCAATTGCTATCCGCAGAGCATAAATGAAGAATACCGATGGGAAAATAAAGTTCTAAAAAGCGTTCAATTGTTTGACAATTTAATGCTGGCATGATAGTACTTGGCGAGAAATCATTGCTAGTGGTATATTATAGGAAATTTTTCAACTACTCATGAAGACAGACGATTTTCACCTTTCTGTGTTCCTCAAGCTAGTCATTGGTCTTACACTAATCCTGCGATACTAAATTGTCAGCGATACGCATGCATACCAAAAAGTTTTCTGCACATAAACGGAACGAGCGTGTCCAATTGAAATAGAATTATTTTAAAATATAAATAAGCATTTATGTATTCTTAGCTGCTTAACTGTTTAATTTTAATATTTAATCAAATATATGCCAAAAAGTTCACAGTCATGTTCATTCATTTTGCTCGAAACTTCCACTTTAATTGCATTCCATTCGTTTGTTGAATGGCGTTTCGATATTTTTCTGGTGCACAATGTGTCAGCCTACTTTCGCATTCGCTTTTTTCACTTCTGCGCTTATTTCTATGTCCAAGATTTCTCATTGCTTTTTGCAACCAGACCACTGACGAATTTTGAACTCTACCGTCTAGTTTTAGAAATATGGAGCTCCATAGCTCATATAAAACTCATTTAAACCAAGAGGCAAAATTGGGGATTCATTCCCGTAGCGGTTGATTTTAAACTGTTTATATCAGTTTTTCGCCATTGACTAATATACAAATAATGTCGACTGACTTACGTTAGTGAAATGCAGTGATTTTTAGATGGGAAATAACTTATTTCTGGCTTGCAAATTATTTTATTATGAGTTATTTTATTATTCACATATTGGAGGCAACTGTTCCGGAACGATGTTTATTTTCAGAAAAAGTCAGCCTAGAAGAAAGCCTGTTGAAATATCCCTGGTTCAAGGCTGAAGTCCACTTGAAGAACAATGTTCTGGTCACAGTACCTTCCGTAGAAGAAGTTCAGGAAGTTATCGATAAAGCAGCTATGGACATCATATCGTCATCCAAGCTTATTTATCAATGGCAGTACAAAGTAAGACACAAGTTGCGTTGGTTTTTCATCTCGCGTTACACACTGTCTCGTAAGGATAAGAGGTTACATTTTACACACATTAACCCCCCCTAGTGGTTTATTTTCCGCCGAAAACTGCCCAGTACATTCCAGCCTCTGGTGCAAAAACTTGTTCCAAAACCATTTGTTTTGAGCAAAGAATAATTTTTTTTTTAAATAGATCTTCATTTGCTTTTGGAGTAATCGAGCAGTTGTGGCTCGATGTGATATCTCATACTTAGCAAAATTGACCAGATCTTGGATGATATTTCTCATCCGAGAACTTAGAGGGTTAAAACGAAGGTTATGAATGGAAGATCTGAATGGTTTCAAGGATTACCTGGATGTGATAGAAGGTACACTAAGGTGCTGAAATTTGAAAGACAACAAGTAAGTGAACAACATTTTTATGAACCCTAATTATACAGTTTGATACAAGTTGTGCACTCAGGTGCTTAGCATTGCAACCACCAACTATAAGGCACCTCTGCCAGCGTCAACGTATCGTTTATTATATGTTTAATAAAATTTCTGTCATTTCGAAGACATTTGCGCCCGTGTAAACGACTTTAGCAACAAGCTTGAGATCAGAGGTTGAAACCACTGAACTCCTGCCGAAAATCTCAAAACATCCATCGGGGTGGTGTAATTGCCAACCAAATGTTTTTTAAGGGGTGCACGACACCCCTGGGATCTTAGTGAAACTGATGAGACAAGAAGATAACTGTTGCAGAGCACAAGCTAAGCAGAGTTTTTTATTGTGGTGCTCGTTTCGAGCCGGCCGTTTGAGTAGATCCCATTTCCCTCTGTTTCCTTTAGCTCCCACGACCAAGATACACAAATCCCTGTTTGTATAAAGCGTAAATACTACGTTTAAAAGAAATAAGTAGTCTAATTGCAATTTTGGCAGTTTCGTCGTGTTCATTGTAATACCACTCCACCCACTACATCACTACCGAAACAATGACTTTTCGATGTAGTCGGCATCGAGTTTTGTACAAGATGCTTTTGAGGTATCCTCAGAGGAAGAAATCAAGTCATGATAGATTGGGTGATTATGGTGAGAGACGAGTTCATCCCGGCGAATCCATTGAGCCACAAAATTACCCTTACAGACAGACCTATGTGAATACAGTTTAACTTTGTGTTTTCTATCTCCTGTGTGCAGGGAATTTCGAAACCGTCTGTATATATGACATACTTCTTTACGCCCTCCAAATGTTTCGAAGAGATATCTCGTCAATATCTGACCATTTTTGCTAACAACTCGTCATTAAGATACTGTCGATTTTTTTATGGTAGCGAGATCAATATGTGACCAGTTTTCTTCCAATGACGAGATGTATCTGTGAGGATCTGTTGGTTCTCCGGCCAACACAAGGAGGAACTGGTGTTGGGGGGAACGAGACATCCCTAGGGACGTTGGCGGGGGTGTGTGTGAAAGGTCAACCGGGTCAGGAGGAGAAAAAGGTTAGAGCGAAAAGGAAGAGAGAGGATTGGATCCACGGAGATGACAGAGAACGGACGATGAGGGGCTCTCTGATGCTGTTTACTACTATATTGTAATATATTCCTATATAACCTAGAATTCCAAATAAATAGATGAAATATATCTATGAAGTGTTGCCCTCTCCAGTAGGTAAAACGAACCACTCACACTCACCAGATAGATAAAAGGGTGAGGTGTGATAGTATCATTCATCAAGATGTGGTCAGTTTTGCTGAGGACAAGACACCTCGTCTAGACAACCACCTGGAGGGTTACACTCTCTTTTGTATATACGTACACACTTGCCAACTACCATTTTACCAGACAATGCCCTCTAGAAGTACATCATCGTGGCATTTGTGGACACCTGCGTGAATAAGGTTTAATTTCGTGTCCTCTACCCCCACTTAGACCCGGTGCACACATCCAGTTTTTCAACGTGCGGCGCCGCTGCCGCAACGCAAGTGCGGTCTGAGATACATTAGATCCAATGGAGCAGTGCCCACATGCCTCCAGCCCTGCTGAAGCGACGTACGTTCAACTTGCGTGCAATTTGTACCGCAGTTCCCCACGGCGCCGCACATGAGTCTCCGTTCTGAAGTACATTGTTTTCATAAACAAATTGAATATAAATAATAATTAATAAATGGTTGTATCCAGTAACGTCTATTTTGTTGCAAAATATACTTTTTTTACACCAAGTAAGCGAAATAAACACGTTTTCTTCGATAGAATATTTATCGCAAATGACGCGAAATAAGTTTGTGCGTCATTTCACGGTTATGTGTGCACAGTTGGGCTTCGGTGCCGCAGTGGCGGCACGTTGAAAATACGGATTTGTGCACCGGGTCTTAAAATTCTCACGGAGAATTTTGAGATGTCCTGAGTAAGCCTTTAAAATCTAGGGAAAACTATGAACCTTTATTTTCTTTCAGGAACCAGTTCGTGACGACGATAAATCAAAAGAGGGAGGCCTTCACAGGAGTTTCAGCAAATCCGACTGTTCCACTGGAGGTCTAACATTATACCGGCAGGTTTCTGAAGACAAAGAGATTCTGAAACTATACGGATCTATACAAATGTGCTTGAAGAATACAAATTTGGTAAGGTATCTCTATAAAAAAAAAGTTGGCGAGCAGGTGGCGAAGACCCCTAGTTATACTACTGTTTATAAAAAATGCTACACCATGAAGGAGTCATCAGAATCAAATGAAATTTATTACCCAAACGGCTTGTATTAGTACAAATAAATAAATAAATTTTCAAAGCAAAAAAAACAATATTAAGTATCCGAAATCAGTATTTGGTGTAGCCATCACGCACTGCAATAAGTGCTGCTATAGGACGTGGCATGGAGTGAAACAGATGTTGAATGTCTGCTTGTGGAAGAGCATTCCATATTGTTTGTATGCGCACCTAAAGTTCGTCTTTTGAAGCTGTAGGACGCGGATCACGAGCGAGACTCCGTCCAACCAAATCCCACTCGTGCTCAATAGACGACATATCCGGCGAATAAGCAGGCCAAGGAAGAAGTTGCATGTGTTGGGCTGAAAAGAAGTCTCGAACATTCCTTGCAACATGTGGGCGTGCATTATCCTGTTGAAAGATAGCTCCAGGGATGTCTTGAAGGAAGGGAGCAACTTCGAACTCTAGCACTTCACGGACGTACCTGTTGCTATTCAGATTACCCTCAATTCGTAGCAACTGAGATCGTCCATGATATGAAATCGCACCCCAGACCATAACTCCGGGTGTTCGGCCACTATGACGTTCGATTACGTACTCTGGAAGGCAGCGTTCACCGGCATAGCGTTTAACACGAATGCGGAAAACATGGTTTCACAAATTAAAGCGGGTTTCGTCAGAAAAGACAACTTGTTGCCAATCAGCCCGCCAGGCTCTGTGCTCATGAGCCCATTGCATACGCAGCCGTCGATGGTTGGCGTGAGGGGGATCCTGTATAAAGGAATCCTGGCACGCAGTCCACGCTGCAGCAGACGTCGGCGAATTGACGAAGCCGACATTAGTACACCTGTAGCAGTAGACCAAAGTGTTGCCAACTGCCTGGAGGAAGGTGTACGGTCATTCACCTCTATGTGGACCAGGTGTCTATCATCGCGCGCTGACGTCACCTTCCGTCATCCACTCCCAGTTGTCCGGTGGTTGTCGGTCCACTGCTTCCAAACTAGCATCACTGTGGAACTGTGATGCTAGATGAGCTGCTATTGCGCGATAGGAAAATCCTCCTTCACGAAGTCCAATGATTCTTTCCCGTTCAAACTCCGTAAGTTGTTGAAATTTCACCCTATTTCGTCGTGTAGGCATACTTAGGTCTCACTAAACGTTCGCCACTAAAAAAAAATAACCATGCACTATTTTCAACATCCCGCTACAGCCCTCTATTTATACGCTTTTAGCATCAGTTCAGAGGGCGCTGCTCAAACCACGCATGCGTGGTGGCTCTGAAACTTTACTACTTTGCATAACATTCTATAATTGACATTTGCTGCAAATTTCATTTCATTCGGATGATTCCTTCATGGTGTTGCATTTTTTACAAACAGCAGTGTATATAAAATGTGGAAAGAAAGCAAAAAGTACCATGCGTATTCCTATTCCCTAATGTGACGCTACTATCGTCACAGTTTGTTTCGAAAAATTTTAAACCTAAATCCTAAATCTTTACCAAGTACATCGTTATCTTAAAATAAAGCAAACGTTTGTGAATGTGAAATGTGAAAATTCTCATTCGGAGAAAAACGTGTTTTGTAGTAGTGTTACTATACTTATTCATTATATGTTTTGGTGTTGCATATGTAACTCCGTTAAATACGGACGTAATTCAAATTATTTTTGCTATTGTCAAAGTTTTGTATCAATAAATTTTTAACGCTAAAATTTTAAACTGATTTTTCGAACAGAATTTGGTAATTACAGAAGTCTACCGTCCCCTTAGCTCCCCTAGTATTTTCAACGAATTATCTTAGCCATTGAGATCCAATCAATTTTACTATTTTGATCTTTCATCGAGATCCAATCAATTTTCCTCTTGATGACAAGACAGCTCGTCACAAAGATAGTGCCAATTTTTTGATGATGAAGAGATCATGATGTGGTCAGTTTTCTCCCGACGAGATATCTCGTCCATCAAGATGTTGTCAGTTTTGCTAATGGCATGATATCTCATACATCAAGATCGTGTTAGTTTTGCTAATGACGAGATACCCGTGGGGACAACCACCTTACAACCACCTAGGCTTACCTTAAATTAATATCAAGGAATTTGCATATTTAGCTGTTTTCACCTAAACGCATTTTCAGAATGTTTTTTTTTATGGTTAATTTTACTAAAAAACCACAAACTCTGTTCGTAACCTAAATTGATGTCAATACCAATACAGTGTCAATTTTCTCGGAGCAATGGTTTTACATTCTTCTCTTTATCGGGATAACGGTGATATAATACCATTAAGTGTAATATTCATGAATCATAATTTCTTAGTGTACTTGAGATTGCTGAACAGGTATTCTAAATTAGAATCATGTATTTACTTATCAGGAACTGGAAAACTACTTGGAATTATTTTTAAAATACAAGCATCTGTGGGACAAAGTGAGAACCGAAGAGATCAAGAGCTTCTTGTCCACAAATAAGGAGCTGATCGATTTCGAAGACAAGATCAAGTATTACCTTCAAGTCAAGATAGATGTTGAGGCAGAGAAGAATGAGGTGACAATTGGGTGCATCAGACTTTCATTAGGTGAGAGTTTTAAGTTGTCTTCATGCCATTTCAAAATATCAGTTTTGCTAGGATAAAATCAAATATCAGTGAGGTGTAAACTATCCACATGTCCCTATATTAAGGATAATGCAAATTGAGATTATTCTCATGCCAAGGTACTTGCACCAAAGTACCTCAAATGACGAACGAGTATTCCACAAGCTATATGGAATAAAACAAGAGCACCCACATGCCTGATATTACTGGGAACTATATAAAATGCAAAAAATGTTTAGGTGAACACATTGTAGACTTTAGGCATTACGAAACAACATTCTTTCGCTCAGTAAAAATCAATCTTATAGATATTATGCTGGTTTCTGAATCTATTGCAGTCCCCACAGAGTCCAGACTTGCTTCACATTAACCTCTCCACGAGTTACGGGGGCAAAGAGTGTCATTCATACATTGGTACACGTTCTTGCTCTTATATGGACCTTGGTGAGGTTGTATAGGCTGTATTACGACGTCTGATATCCTCCCAAGCATCATCTAGGGGATTGAGATCAGGTGACTTTGCTTGATGCTAATTCAGAGTTATCTTTATTTATTGGACATGTGTGTATATTTAACTTTTATACCCACATTAGCAAATGCAAAAGAGTACAAATATTAGTATAATATTTATGATGCCTTAGAATAATCTCAATCATTTATTTCCTATGGTTCTTTAGAACTGCAAAAGGGTCATTAGATTTGTTAACCTTTATAGCTTATGTTAAATTAGTCTTAATTTGTTCGTAGTTTAAAACAGGAGTTTGTTCTAAAATATAGGGCCGTGGTAGCCTTGTTGGAAGAGCAACGTATTAGCAACATGAGTGTTGCGAATTCGAAGCTTGGTTCAGCCGAGTACTCTAATGAGATCATGAATGTTCGGTTCCACTCGGCAGGCGAAAGTAATCGAAGGGACACGCTAGTACAAAACCCAGGTGAAGAATTATATTTAGTGTTCCGCAACACAACTTCAAGCAATTGCAATTGTTCAGCAGGCATTTTGTCCGAATTTTGAAAACTGCAGTCAAATCAAAAACAGACTTAAAAACACAATTATCGGTTGAATATGTATTATTGTCAATGCAGAACATCGTAACTTATCTTTCTTTCTATTATTAAAAAAAAAATTGCGGTCTTTTTCAGTTTTATTCGCTTTGTGATTGGTAGATGGCGAGTCACGTGGTAGCGAGTCTTGTGGTTCAACGGGGTAATTAATTTGGAGCTCGCGCATATGATAAACACAGTTATATTTTTTAATTTGTTCATTCATAAAATTTGAGAGTACGCGCTAGAAAATTTACAATGTTTTCAGAACCAGCAAATTGGGTCGCCGTTTCCATAGCAACAGTCGAATATGAAAACATTAAAAAGTACTATTACGACACGGATCAGTTAAAACACTCAAAATTATGATGAAATTTCCTCTGAATTTTAACAATATGTTATTTATTTAACACTTTCCTTTTTTATGTGAAAATGAGATGTTTTATTCTTGATATTTTTAAAACATTTTGTTTTTATTTACCGTATATTTCCGTGTATAAGCCGATAATTTTTGGAACGTTTTCTAAAGCTAAAGTCGTCATCTGACCGTGGTTCAAAATTACGAGGTGTTGTCCTCGAAACTTTCCCTTTAGGGATTGATTCCGGACCGTCGTCAATAGCCCTTTGTGTTGCTCTAGTACGACGTTAACTAAAATTACCATTACCATTTAAAGCTAAAGTACGGGAGTCGGTTTATATACAAATCCGCTAATCTCTCAAAAAAGTAGGTAATTTTCCGTTACTCGGGCGCATGCGATAGATATCGCTATGGTAAGGAAGGGAACCTTCAATTACAGTTGTACTAGTGGTCCGGAATCAATATAGCAGCGAATCAAATGGGGATGGATTGTGAAGCAATCCTCTTCGCCTCATTGTTGAAAAGTATAGTTCTCGAAGCACACTAAATATGATTGCGTAGCAATTATTGGGATTGACAAGCAATAGTGAGCAGGGGGCGGAGCACCCTAGTAATTGAAAAAATGTCGGCCAAGATATTGATAAAATTTAGGAAAAATTGTTCTGCAAAAATTTTGTTTGTTATACATTGCAGTTTTAAAAATTTTCTGCTCCAGGGCTACAAGGTTTGGTCACATGGTCCTGGACCCATAAAAAGATTACCATTGCTCACTCTGCTTTTGTATTTCCTCTATGGGTGGCACCAACCTCATTTTCCCCAGCTTATATCTACGTTTCTTCGAGATTAAAATGTGTGCTTGTTTGTTCGTAGTACGGTTGTTTCATTACCGTTTGTTGTTTCGTGACAGCCCCGGTGAAGAAGCTGCTGATGGCGGAGACGTGGAAATGGTGCGACGCGTTTGGAACCGCGTGCCGCAACAAGTACAAGGCTGAGATGCAAAGGTGCAGCCAGGAGGTGAAGGGGTTCATGCAGAGGCTCAACCAGCCCTTCACCACCACGGAGGAGATCAAGGAGCTCATCTCCGTCCTCGAAGAGATACGAGAGAAGGAAGTGGACATCGACTGTTCTATTACACCCGTCGAGGTACACGTTTTTACACCACATTTCACTGAACTTAATTTTTAGTAGTTTATGAGTCCACCTTCGCACTCAACGTCATCTTTTGTTGTAAAGGCCATATTTCCTTTGTAAGTCAGTCATGCTGAACTTCCTTAACCCTTCATCACATTCTATACCTGTCAATCATTCATTCCTTTTGATTATTATTGTCTCAATTTTTCAAAAGTTCTTTTTTTAAGTTTATAGGATTTTATTTGGAAAAATCCCCCCATTCAATTCTTTTTTTAAATCTTAATGGATTTTTATGTTACTAATTTGTAGTGTTTTTTAAATCTCCGTTTCAACTTTTTATGAAAATGTTCGAAATTCTTGTGCTTGTAAATAAAATTTGTGCGCTTGATTTCTCATTTTAAGTAAACTAAACATGTATACACTGGAAAGAAGAAGAAGGAGGGGGGATTTGATTCAGCTTTTCAAGTTTGTAAAACAAGGGGACACAGAGGGCTTAAATTTCAATAGGGATAACAGAACAAGGGGCCATGGGTATAAATTGAATAAGACACATTTTAATCGGGATTTAAGGAAAAACTACTACTTTAATAGGGTAATAGACAGTTGGAACGCGTTGCCAGAAAATATAGTTAATTCAAAGGGAGTGTACGAATTTAAGACACAATTGGATAGTCAGTGGGAATTGGGGAATTCATAAACAAAGGACCAGCCTTGTTGGGCTTGAGCCTGTAGCTGGTCGTCAATATTTGTATTTGTATTTGTATTCTTATGTGGCAAATTCTTTCATTATTAGATTGTAGCTGAACCTTGCTTTTCTATAGTAACATTTTCATACCATTCCGTTTGGAGCATCTTCTTTCTCGTTTGTTCCTTGCGCTTTAAAGCCCCAAATTCAATCCTATACGAGGCGATAACCAATCTCTCTTTTCTGTACTCTTGCATGTGATGTACGAAAAGGATGAATATAAATTAACAAATCAGATGTCCATTCATGCATTTGAGAAATGTTTACTTTTCTGTAAGATATTCTGTACAATCAAGTTAAAAGTTGACTTCATGTACAGTTCCATTCACTGTGTGCATTCAATGTAATATTTTCTCGTCTGTTTCAGGAATGCTTCACGACTCTCTCTTTGTATAAGCTTGTCCCAAACAAGGACGATTTGGACAACATCGAGAATCTTCGATACCTGTGGGAACAGACACAGAAGTTGTCAACGGAGACGCAGAATTCTCTCCTGGATATGAAGACGCAATTTCAAATGCAAATGACAGAAAACATTTCAAGCTTCAACGCCGAATTCGAGAAGTTTCAACACGATTACCAGGAGGTAGGGTACAATAAAATTGGTATTATGACCAGGTACGAAACAAAGACAATGAATGTAAAATTAAAAAAAAAATTCCAAGCTATCACAATGAATATTTTGAAGTTTCAAACAACAGGTTTTAAGTGTTATGAAGCATTAAGTGGTTATCTGACTGTAAGACTATTACAATTTAAAGTTTGGCTCTTTTTAAACTCTGCACACGCTTTTTAGCCTTCGACGACGTCCATCAAGATCTGACCAATTTTGTAAATGACGAAGATTTTGACATCAAGGTGTTACGAATTCTTTTTGGGATGACAATATCAAGATCTGGTCAACTTTCTTCTAATGACAAGATATTGTTTCCAACTAATCGCGTCCATCGACGAAGTATCACGTCAGTTTTGCTAATGACACCTCGTCGAGACAACCACCGGAAGGGTTAATCAATAACTCATCCTCTCACTTATCTCACTTGGCCTAACACAAGCCAGACCAGATCCTAAAGACCGTTAGCTATGAGTTCACTGAGAGGACCGTTCATCACCGGACTCATTGAGAAATCCTCCCAAAAACTTGATACTGGAAATATGGTGCTCAGGCAAACCGCAACGACCGTGCCCTTAGTGCAAAGTGGAAAACTTGTTACTCCCCGTTCATGAGCCTTAAATGTGAATCCATATGTTATAACTCTAAATAATAAATATAACAGATTCATTATTTTATATTGCTACAACTAATACACTTTGTTAGGTTTTTTCAAAGATGTTGTTAAACCTCAAATAAAACATAAACCAAGCTAATTACACCAGACATGAGAATGCAAAATTTCAAAAAAGAGGAAAACCAAAATGTGAAATTAAATACACGGGAGTCAGGTCTGTGTGCACAGTATTTCGCAACAGTAAAAATTAAAATTAACAACTCACGCATGCTCGAGGAACAATTTGTACACCATGGATTTGGTGAGCAGTGGGCGGACCCCCTAGTAGAACCTGGGCGATGTTCAAACTTTTACATCGCGATACATCGGCATTCTAACATCACAATATCGTGATGTTAACCATGCATTTTATCTATAGTAAAAGCTAAACCTTGTTCCTATATCACCATATATATAATTAGTATTAAGTTCTTTTTCTCTTTGTTATTAAAAATCGTGGTAGGAAAAAAATAACAAGTATAGATCTATGTTGTACATTTAAGAAGCATGTATGATTAAAAACAAGATTTTACATATCTATCTGTTAGGGTGTGTGTGCATCAAACGCCCCATCTTTTTAAAAATTTCATGGAAATGGTCTGTCGTTGTGTTATTTTTTTTCGAAATGCAGAAAAAATATTATTCGTAATAGTTTTGAAAAAGTGAATAACATCTATGTGGTCCACCGGTCTCAGGAATGTACAATTAAAGTGGAAATTCTGATAAACAAAGCATCATGAGTAAAACAAATTTTTTCAACATATATTCTCATGAAATAATGCAATTAAGATTGTTTTGTGGTATAATAAAATAATATATTATCCTATGCTATTAATTTTCTAATTTCAATTCACACAAGTACACTCAATTTAAGATTCAGTCAATTTTGGTCGTTTTCGCAGATTTCTCCGTTTTTGTCGATCTTGTTCGACAACCTGCAGAACATTTTGGGAATGACTTTCACATTTTGCTGACTGCATGAAATCAGTACTTAGCTTGATCCCTCTTTCTGCAGTCATTGACAACATTCAGTGCTTGTAACTTTGTAAATGATGTGGTATAGGATGCAGAACTTGACCATTCTGAAACATCTTCTATTTAAAAATGTGAGTCTAGTTCAAGCAGATAAAATAAAAACCAATAATCTGCTCCAAGTAAATCAGAAAAAGTTGTATTTAGAGTACGATTTTTTGGAAATTTGGGCTTTCCAAAATCCATGCCATATCTACCTTGTAATTTAAAAGCAGTATTGGTGGAATTTGGTTTTGTAGCTAGCATAGCATTAGCGATGGCTTTTTGTTCTTGTGGTGGAACTTTGTTGTTCCAAAGGGCAAGTAGCATCATCTCTTCTGTAAGATACCAGTAGTGGTTTTCAAAGGCACTGATTGCACTTTTAGATACAGGGTGGTCCCGAATTCATGGTACAAACTTTAATGGTAGGTACAGGACATTGTAACAATGATTTATTGTATAGGAATGTATAGTCGCAAGTGACGCGGTGAGGCGTAAACAGGGGAAATAAAAGGAAAGAGAAATGGAGTGATCGGTTGGTATCATTGCCGGTAGAGGGCAGTAGATGTCTAGCCGCTGTTGAACATGATGCATCGCAGTAGGGAAAAGCGCCATTCACAATTGTGCTGCCGTAGACGATGGGTGACTTTACGTATGCAGAAAAAGCAGACATGCATTACATGTACGGCCGTGCAAATGGTAACGGCAGAGCTGCGTTACGAATGTATCGCGCGGAGTATCCTGATCGACGAATGCCGGATCATAGAATTTTTCAACGGTTACATCGTCAACTTTGTGAAACAGGTGCGTTCGACGTCAACAGACATGGCGCTGGTCGAGTAAGAGCTGTACGCACTCCAAGGCTGGAAGAAAGCATCTTGAACATTGTGGCTGATAGACCCGAGTCAAGCACAAGAACTGTTGCGCGTGACGTAGGTGTGAGTCATCAGACTGTATGCAGAGTGTTAAACGAAAATCGCTTACACCCCTTCCATTTTCAGAAAGTACAAGCATTGAATCCGGCAGATTATCCTCGCCGCGTGAACTTCTGCCTGTGGGTGATGTAGCAATGTGCGTTGCAGCCGGATTTCGTAGATTATGTGCTATTTACAGATGAAGCGACATTTTCACGCGAGGGTGTCTTTAATGCGCACAATTACCATGTGTGGCCAACCGATAATCCACATGCAACACGTCGACATGCGTTTCAACAACGTTTCAGTATTAATGTGTGGGCTGGTATTGTGAACGACTTTTTGATTGGCCCATACTTACTACCCACGCGGCTCACTGGCGGAAGCTATCTTATTTTTCTGAAAGAAGTGTTACCACAACTGCTGCATGATGTTCCGATCGCCATTCGTAACCGCATGTGGTTTCAGCACGATGGGGCGCCAGCACACTTCAGCATTGATGTACGGAATTACCTGAATGCCACGTTTGGTACTCGATGGATTGGGCGTGGTGGACCAGTCCCTTGGCCACCCCGATCTCCCGATTTATCGAGCCTCGATTACTTTTTATGGGGACATCTAAAGCATCTTGTTTATGAGACTCCAGTTGACTCAGATGAGGATCTCGTCGCTCGCTTATCTGTAGCTGCTGCAGGTGTGCGTGAAATACCAGGCATCTTTGAACGTGTACGCCAATCGCTCCACCGACGCTGTCAAGCATGTATCGATACTGGTGGACGCAATTTTGAACAATTACTGTAAACATGACACTTGTCAACAACGCTTTCAATAAAATCTTTGTTTTTCCTTTCGGCCGTTATTTCCCCTGTTTTCGCCTCACCGCGTCACTTGCGACTATACATTCCTATACAATAAATCATTGTTACAATGTCCTGTACCTACCATTAAAGTTTGTACCATGAATTCGGGACCACCCTGTATAATGGGATGGACAGCCTTGTACACTAAGAGAATGAAGCATTTGTAGGTCGTTACAAGGGGCATTTATGGCAGAATCGCAGGTTATCCACCAGGTGCAATAGATGAGAGTGATAAAGTTAGCAAAGTCACACAGTTTGGCAACCTGTTGTTTTACAGTTATTGTACCAGTAGGTAGTTGCTGTATTTGCTTCTCAAGAAGACAAATTTTAATTGTGTATAACAATTTGGCCATCCAACATGCTTTGTGAAAGGCTCCTGTACTATTGGGAAAGTCTGGGTACAATGGGCAAAGCTTTATGAACTCCACATAGTCATCTCTGTTTTTTCCTGAATCGATGGTAGATGTTACTGTCTGGATTGCATTGTCTCCAAGACCATCAACTATGCTTCTCGCTTGTACATTCACTGACTTTGAGTCAAAAGGTTCCAATTCTTTATCAAAATATTCAGGATGATCAAAATTGTCACGAAATCGTTTAAACAAGTTTATATCTGGTGACTTGGAAGCCTCAATCTTTAAGTCATCAAACACGTGGGATAAAATGATTTCTCCAACATTATGGTGGCAAGCTGACCAAAGAAGCACACGTCCCAATTTCTTTAGCACACTGACACAGGCAGCAGTAACATGACCTGTGTTGGAAGAAGTTGTGTCAAATGTCATGTTCACAATTGTATGTGTGCATTGCCAAGAGGTGAGCTACTCATATATTAAATCAGCAATGATTGGGCCACATTTACGATCAGTTCCTTGGGAATATACTGGCGTATCAAGAATCTTTTGCTTTTGAACGTTTCCAACGACAATGGTGAGATGTTCTTCAGTTTTGTACTTATTGGACAATGATGTTGAAAGTTATGAATCCAAATGCAGTT
The DNA here is from genome assembly GCA_947359465.1 of Metellina segmentata. Classification (NCBI taxonomy): domain Eukaryota; kingdom Metazoa; phylum Arthropoda; class Arachnida; order Araneae; family Tetragnathidae; genus Metellina; species Metellina segmentata. Next base: position 9,502,156 of record OX375874.1, on the reverse strand, counting down.
GTATGTTTAGGAAAGCACCACTGTTCCTTGCAGGTAGTTGAAATCCTCATTGCAACTTGCCTTCTTGATCTATCTGCTGTTGCGTAAGATGCTGCAATTGTATATGTCTCTCCTCCTATAAAGTCATTAATGCTTTTGTATATGCTGCTTGTTGTGCTGGACTCGTGTTTAAATGTGTTGCTAGTGAAACAAGATTAGCTTTCATCACATAATGTCGTGTGGATTGAATAATGTCGATCCTGTTCTTTTATTTTGATGATGACTTTGAGTACTTGTTGATCGTCCTTCAAAAGGGAAATTTTCCACATCATTTGTATCACTTTGTTCATCACAATCATCGATAGAGCTGAGAATATTACGTAATATTAAGTTGGAACTCATTTCTCTATTCACTTTTTCCCTTCTTATTTGTTGTAGCTGTAGGCGCTGTTCTTTTCCTTTGAGTTTTTCCGCAAGACATTTGTCATGTGATCCAAATGGTCACTTTGCATTGACTGAAGGTAGGCAAGGTCTTCTTTGTTCTGCATTTGCTTTTTTACATTCACAGACCATTAGGAAAATGTTAATGCTAGTTTATATTCCATCTGTTTTAACTTGTCTATAGTATTTGGTGCAGATCTTTGATTAAGGGGTATCCCTCTTAATTTTGCGCTGTCATCAAGAAGTTTTATAAGTTTTTCACAAGCTTTTCGTTCACTGATTATTTGGATATTTGCTTTTTCATGAAACAGCTTTGCTTGGGAAAGGACTAGTTTCGCAGACTCCCATTTAGTCCTATTTTCTTGGACACCTTCTTCAATATGATACATCATACACCTCAAAACTTGAAAATTAGTTGGAAGTTTGGAGCCATTTATTTGTGAATCATCACAAGTTATCATCCAAGACCAAAAATATTTGAAGTCAGTCTGGTTTCCATAGGGAAATCAGAACAAAAAATTCAGTTAAAGTTAAGCCAATGTACACTGTCCAAATCAGAATCAAACTAGCAATAAAAAAAAGTTGAAGATCAGTTCATAATGAAAACCACAAGTTGAAATAAACAGGAAATGTATTGCAAACAAAGTTAAAGCTGCAGTCACTAGTCTAGTCAGTGTTATCACATGGTTTTGGCAACGACTTTATCTTGGTTGTAATTGATGATGATGATGATACAGAAAACCTAAAATTTCAAAGTTGTCGTGGACCCCCTAAAACTGTTTGAAAGACAAACAGAATTGGTATGGTAACTTTTTACGGGAAATGGAACATTTTGAGATTGGGGACAAACTGATTTGTTTGTAGAGGGTCGTTTGATGCACCCTAATATCTGTGTGTGTGCATGTGTGTCCCCCACGCACCATATATGCTCAAGTAGAAATTCAAAATTAGCTTTTGAAAAAAACTTCAGCATAAATAGAAATAAAGGCGCATACGATTCCTCTAAGTAATGATGACGGCATATATGACCTAAATTGCCACAGAAGTTCGCAACAAAAAAGGATGCAAGCGGATTGATTGTAACATCAAGAAACAAGAATGGGTTTTTGGAATTCAACTTAAAATGTGCAAAATCATTTTTGTTTAAATTATACTGAATTTCAATTTCGCTAAAAAATAATTTTGAATCGAAAGTCCTCTTTAGGTTACAAATGACTTTGAGAAATTCCTCATTAATTAGGCGCTGAGTGAAAACATCGCGACACCGGAAAACCGCGAAATCGGGAAAAATCGCGATGCCACGATGACCGCGAGATCTGCGCTAGCTAAGGAATGCCTGTGTAAGATCGAAAAAAATCGCGATGTCACGATGACCGAGAGATCTGCACTAGCTAAAGGATGGCTGATTAAGATCGGAAAAAATCGCGATGTCACGATGACCGAGAGATTTGCACTATCTAAAGGATGGCTGAGTAAGATCGGAAAAAATCGGGATGTCACGATGATCGCGAGACCTGCGCTAGCTAAGGAATGGCTGTGTGAGATCGGAAAAAATCGCGATGTCACGATGCATCGCCATCGTGAAACCGATGTGGTTGTCGTCCTCACACCGGTTTTTCAAGATATATCCATACATCGCCCAGGCCTACCCACTAGTACATAAAAACGTCACTAGGACATCCGGTTCTTCAAAGCTTGAAATATACACTCATTGCCTAGAAACACTGAAACGTCATATTCTTAAAAACGGCCAAAATCATCACGTTAGAAAAACGCGGAAAATTACTAAAAAGCGAAAAAATATGAAAAAACCTAAAAAAGCGGAAATCCGCGGAAGATTCTCATGCCTGTTACACGTAACTTTATAGTATATCGTAACCACGGCTTACATTTAGAAGGTGATATGGGTAGCACATAAAAGAACACATTTAGAAGAAATTTGTCCAATTTCAAACATTGTTATGTTATAGGTCATTACAGTACAAAGTCCCAAATCCGGAATCCTCCGGACCTAGGCCATTCCGGATTTCGGATTATTTGCATTTTTTTTGTCAAAAAAATATAATCTTACCACCCACCCCGCGCGAAATTTGCGAATGCAATAGCAATGTAGCAGATATATAAATCGGAATAATTTTTTTTAAAGAAAAAAAAACCTTTTAATACGATATAACAAATTTTACTGCTGCAAATCTTATATAAAAACTGTCGGAAAGATGGAAAAAGGTGAGATATACAAAAAAAATGCCGGTTAGCAAAACGTTCGGATTTGGGACATTGTACTGTGCTTATAATATTATGTATGTATAAAAAATAAGTTTAAATTTTGAGATTCTGAAACCTAATGGACAATTACAACCAAACAAAACTATCAAGTAGAGTTAAAGGAAGTGTAAATGGGTATTTAAACTGGAGGTTTATTCTCTAGAATAGATGAAAGCTAAAAATTCTGAATATTAGATTGATAAAATGTGATTTAAAACATCCAATCTCATTCTCAATTTATTAACAGCAAGGACCTCTAGTTGTTGGATTATCTGCCATGGAGGCCTCAAACAGACTTGCTGAATATCAAGTAAGTTTAATCTCTTTCCCTGATTAGTTTTAAAAGCTTATCGTTTTAAGGAAGAAAAGTAACCAAACAGAGGTTATCAAGTTTGAAAGAAAATGTAGACGTATCATAAGTACAAATAAGGTCTCTTCTTAATTTGCAGAATCGGTTCGATGCCTTGTGGCAAAAGTATATGACGTACACAGATGGTGCCGTACTCTTTGGCTACAAGTGCAAAGAGTTCCCGCGCTTGCACTACATTCGGAAAGAATTGGGAATGATGCAGAAACTGTACAAACTCTACAACGACGTCCTGGACAAGGTGAACGGCTACCAGGACATACTGTGGAACAATGTCGACATCGACAAGATCACGAATGAACTCATAGAATTTCAAAACAGGTAATGATTCGAAGTTGCTAATGAAAAAGGATGTTACCGAATGGATATTTGTTTTAAAATATTTACCAAATACAATGGCAATTAAAGTAATTTTACAGTTAAAACGAAGTATTATTTTGAATTCCGATTTAAGCTAACTAGTTCAGTTCTAGGAAATAATATAAGATGTACAACATGCGACATCAACGAAATAACTTACACCTTAAAGAATTCTATAACAGCTCATGCGTCAATGCTATAATTGATAAATCTGTTACAGTAAGAATATTTAGAAAATAATTTTGAAATAAAATATTTTTGTATTCAAAGCGAAATTGCATCTTCAATTGTGACTTTAAGCTAAATAGCTTAAGAACTAGCAGTGATAGTTGAAGTAAAGGGTACATACAATAATTCCAATAAGTTTTGAAGATGTATACGTTAATCCTCCAAGTGGTCCATCAATATTTGGTAAATTTTACCAATGACCAGATACATCTTAACCAAGATATGGTCACTTTTTTATGATGACGAAATCATGATCTGGTCAGTTTTTTCTAATGATGTGATACCTCGACGAGACAATTGCCTGGATGTTAATAAAATATCTTTAAAGAATACTATTAATTTCAAAAGTAGTTTTCGAAATAGAAGCTCGTGAAAATAGTATACATCTTAGAAGTGGAATATAAAACTAATTATAAACAGACGGTATGGCCAAAAGGAAAAACTTAATCAGTGTAGTCAAAAGAAGGTTAAATCGACTCCTTTTTTTGCACTATACACGAACTTTTGTACTGTATTTGCTTATAACAAATACAGTACATAGATTCATTGTATAATGCATAAAAGGGGGTCGATTCAACTGTATTTTGACTAGACCAGCTGATAATTTTCATTAGTGAAAGGAGATGGCTTTAATGGTTTAATCCTTACTTATGTGACTGTTTCAGACAGAAAACTAATAAGAATATCTGATTAAAAAATAAAAAGTGTTGAATTTTATGTAAAATTATAAAACATCATGATAAAGTGTTACGAACCCAAGGGTGAAATGCACGAACAGCATGAAGGCAAATATAAAAAATATAAACATATCCGAAAAACGCCAAATAGGGTCCTTATAACATCCAAAGATCGTCAAATTTCGAGGTTGATAAACAGGTTTTCGAGAAAGGAATACAGTTATATTGAATTAATGAAATGAGTCTAGCATGGGAGCTCGATTGAGAAATGAAACCTGATTATAAAAGGATGTATTAAGGAGAGTCGCTTCGAGAGTTTGCTGCATGTGACTTTGTTGTGAAAATGTATGGCAAATCTAATTTCATTCTGATTTCAAAACTGTAATTTTTTTTTCAAAAATGCTTATGCTTTATAGAAACGTTACAGTTCCTTTATAGAGAAGATTTCTAGTCAGTACTCCTGAAGTACCTGTGCATATATTTATTTAGTACGAGTACATTGTGGTGGTGAGCAACACCTAATCCCCGCATGATTAAGAAAGGGTTTCTGGCATCCAAACCAAGACGAGGCGATAGATTCATTAAAGTCAAACTCTTGTGACGGTCACTGAACTCAGACATTGATGTCTATGTAGAAATTTCACCTGTCCTAGAAGCTTAACCCCGATTCAGGCTAAAAAAATGGTAAGATGAATAGATAAAGATAAGGCTCTATCCGAACTCTGATTTAAGTAAAATAATTAGGGTCTATGTGAGGTTAATATGAAGGGTACCGACCTCCATTCTCATAAGAACACAGGTTAGGAAGTTTAGCCAATCTCTATGGTCGGCAAGAGATGTTCTAAGTTTGGTCTCTCTCTTCACTCTATTAAAAACAACTATCGTACTTATTCGTCAAGATTCTCGTCGTATTCTCTGTCAGAACTCCTCGGGGCCTTTACTAAATCTGTAGTGCTCCCCAACTAAGTACGAGTACTATATTGACAAAAACATGGGTCCCTTAAGCTCCATGGCCCTAACTTTTCAATTTTATGTGCGCAAATTCATTCCAATGGAAAATGTATTGTATTTTTGTTAAGCACGATTATTTTCTCTCAGGTGCCGTAAATTGCCTAAGGGTCTAAAGGAATGGCCCGCCTTCACGACCCTGAAGAAGACGATCGACGACTTCAACGAGCTCTGTCCTCTTCTAGAATTGATGACCAACAAGGCGATGAAAAGCCGGCACTGGAAACGATTAGTCGAACTGACCGGAGAAGAATTTGACACCAGTTGTCCACACTTCTGCCTCAAGGACATACTGAAAGCTCCTCTCTTGGGCCACAAAGAAGACATAGAGGTAAACCTCATTTGACACCAGTTAAGCAATTGGAAATTTTATTTTAGAGATGGTGGAATTTTTGTAGATGGTAGATTTAGAGATGGTATATCTTCTAGTACATCCAAGTGACTCTTGAAAACATAGTTCAACCCTATGTGAATACGGTTTAACTTGGAGTTTCCTACGGAAACCCTCCAAGGGGTTACAACGAAATATCTAGTCCATCAAGATATGAGAGATGTTGCTGATGACGAGATATCTCGTCCATCAAGATCTGATAAATTTTTCTATTAACAAGTTACCTCGTTGAGATTAAACAGCCCTATTACTCTAAATGGTAAAAACAAATCGTCCTTTGCCTAAAACTGGTGACAATTTGGAATAGGTTTCAGTATCTGGCCCCTTCAGAACAGTTTTTGACGAGAATACAACCCATTTGGAGAGTAAAAGTTAGTATCTGTATGTATCAAACTAGCCTCCCTTCCAAGTTTGAATATAAAGTTTTGAAACACTCGTTTTTTGATAGCTTATATCGAACTGATTTCTTAAATCCCTTCTCCATCAAGAAACTTAAGGTAGTTTCATTTTCGTATTCGACTAGGACATTTGCATATCAGCGCTGAAAGAGCGCGACATCGAAGGCAAGTTGAAGCAAGTGACATCCGAGTGGAGCAACCAGAACTTGACTTTCGCAGCTTTCAAGAATCGAGGAGAGCTTCTACTGCGAGGAGACACGACGGCCGAAATTATATCACTTCTGGAGGACAGTCTGATGATCCTCGGATCACTGCAGAGCAACAGGTCAGTCTCGAACTCACAGTCCATTTATATCAAGAGAAGAATCACGTTTGAATGACATTGTGAGCTCTGTTTTTAGCAAGCGCATTTAAAGTTATTGTAAATTAATACAATGACACCTTTTGTCCTCAAAATTTCAAAAGAGAAAGTTGTTTTCATATAAATTGGGTGAAATTAATGAAATCACATTTTTTTTGCTAGGATCAGGAAGGTATTCAGAAAGGAAGCTCATGACAGGGAGGCGCCCACATAAATGTTATTAATGTAATAAGTTGGATAATTTTATAATGTACTAGGGGGCCTGGCCCCTGCTTGCTAACGCTCGCCAACCCCCGGAGAATTGCTTCGCAATCCTCATTGGTTCGCTGCGCGAACCTATGCTCGCTTCGCTCGCCTCAATGAAGACATGTGTCCTAGCAGAAGGGATTGTTTACAAAATATGTTACCAAAAAAAATGTTTTTCAAATCTAAATTTGCTGTATTACAGAAAATATATATACAGTATCTCTAAAATCAGAATTCAAATGAAAACTTTGTGCAAATTTTGACTCGAAATGTGAGCGTTGCTTTGGAAATTGAATACCCAGCATGTTGTTTGTGTGTACATTTTCCCAGCACTCAAACGACCCACACTTTTTCACTGAGTTTGTTGCCGAAAGTTGTAGTGCAGGCGTCTTGTTGAACTATAATTGTTGGCCCTGAAAAGGACCGTTTTTTAAATGGCCCTGAAAAGATCCTCCGCTTTCTTTGATTTCTATTATAAACTAACTGCAACAGCTCATTAAAATTTCCTTTTTTTTTTCCAAAAAAATTTCATCCGATAACGCTATAAATTCAATCAATGCGCGAGACTTCGCGATAAACAAACAATCGTACAGTGTTGCCAAAACGCGATTACAAATAACGTCTTTTTTGCGTGCCACGTAAGAGAATTATATATATAGATAAGTAAATAAGCCCTTAAATAGATGTATCTAAAAGTATTCTATATATTCAATTACATGTTGAACACAATGACCATAATTCAGTAGATAAAGAAATGATTTTAAATTACGAAGAAATTAATACCAGATGAATACGTAACAGATCGTACCATTTACAAAAATGAGATCAATTGACAGGATCATGGTGTGTCTTATGCTCTCGAACACAAGCATGACTGGTGTAAAATTTTCTGCTGATTTCAAATCTGTTGAGATTTTCAATCTATCTTTAGTGATTCCGATTTTATGAAAAATAATTAACAATCCCTGTCAAAATATATTTTTTTATTTTTTGCTCTCATTCCCTGAAATGAAATAGGACTGGAAATGGAATCTGGTTCTTTTTTTTTTAAGCGAAGGGCAGAAGATGCAATCTGTTTCACGTGACGTCACAAACTCTTGCGAAAATATAATAGATATATTCAATCTAAAAATTATTTATTTGAAGAAAATCATATTTTTAGGTTTCTATCCAAAGAGAAATTTTCCGCAGATTCCAAATCCATTGAAATATTTACTCTTATCTTTAACGGTCTGGGAGATAGAAATATTTATATAAAAATAATATAAATTTATAAAAAATAACTTCCATAAAAGATTTATCGTCTGGCTGGAAAAGCATTCCTCCTCTCAAAATCAAAGCGGAAACAAAAAAAATATTTTTTTGAGCGTTCTCCGCGATGAAAAAAACTTGACATGGTTCCAAGCTTGACGGCAAGGTCACGTGGGTTGAAAAAGTCAAGATTGGGGTGATTCTTCTTTCGAGGAAGAAAGACGTTGAAAAACCCCAATGGAGAATAAAACTATAAAATTCACTTTAAAATCTTCAAAATTTAATTTTTAAAATTCGCTGCGACCCAAAAATTGCAAAAAATTCGGACTACTTGTGTGACAAATCTCATTGCTGTAAGTGCCATAGAATTGTCAGGATTTTGCGGCTCCAAACAGACACTTCCTTTTATAATAGTAGAGAAGATATACATTTAATTTAGATGCAAAATATCTATACAAGTGTGGACACGGTCTCGTCCCATCTGACGTAAAAGTCATGATTGGTTAAACGCATTCTTTTTTCTCGTTCCAGATACAATGCTCCCTTCAAGACCCAAATCCAGAAATGGGTTCAAGACCTCTCCAACACAAATGAATGCTTGGAGAGGTGGCTCTTCACACAGAACATGTGGGTATACCTGGAAGCAGTTTTCGTAGGAGGTGACATCGCGAAACAGTTGCCCAAGGTGAGCCACCGTTCATTCATTGAGCTAGTGCATCTTGAGGAGCATATTCCTTACACTTTTTTGAAACGGGACATCTCGTGTTTTTTTCTTGTAGGAGGCTAAACGTTTCAACACCATCGATAAGTCGTGGGGGAAGATCATGATGAGAGCGCACGAAAAGAGTAATGTCGTCGAATGCTGCGTTGGTGACGATACTTTGAAGCAGCTGCTGCCTTATCTGCAAGAACAACTAGAAATTTGTCAAAAGTCTTTGGCAGGGTAAGCAAATCTCATGAAAACAGTTGAACAGAGATAATTTCAATTCAGTATAACGGACGCAAGTATTTAAATTTTATCTTTAAGCACCGAAACGTTTCTTGGGAAATATCAATGTTGAGGTTCAGTTAATTTTTTGGGTCATTAAGCTAGCTGTTTCATTTTAACAACACAAAATTCTTGTTTGAATTCTGAGAGCATGTACAATATTATTTCATTTTAACAATCAAGTTATTTAATTTCATATTCATAACATAACAAGCACACACCTGTCCAAAAATAAGGATAATTCTTAATTCGAGATAAACAAGGTCACCTGATATTGTAACAGGAACTCTTCGATAGTCGTGTGCAAAACATAGCTGCACGTTGTGAAACCTGCATAAGTATCAGAAGCCAGCTTAAACCCATTGGATTTCTTTAATTACAAAGGTTTTTTCGCGATGAATGTTCGCAATAAATGCAGACCTGAAAATGAGTGTGTTCATCAATGTACTTTTCTTAATTTCATTAGTTTCCAGTAGTAACACAAGGGATGCGAATGTTCGTATTCTATTCCACATAACTTGTAGAACATTCGTTTGCATTCGTAGAACATTCGTTTGTTTTTTCATATACTACGGTGTTGGACCGGGATTCGCCCCTTATGTGTTGGGCATGGCCAAAACATATTGGATATAGAGCAATATATATAAAAATTTTGTAGTGATGATGTCCCGGATAGCATGCATTTGGACTTCAGTTGCGGTACGATTTCTCACGTTAAACCGATTTCTCACTTTAAACCGTTTTCTCAGGTTTTTGATAATGAATGTAGGTAAGCAAGAAAGTTCAAGAAAAGTGGTTAAAAATAAAAATAAACAATAGTAACAATAGTAATAGTTGATAACTCTCAAAGTGTTTTTGACGTGATATTTCGTTATCAAGATCTGACCAATTTTGTAAATGATGAGGTATCTCGTCGTCAAGCTATTGCCGATATTTTTTTATGATGACTAGATCAAGCTATTATCAGTTTTCTTCTAATGACGAGATATTTCGTCCATCAAGATCTGATCACTTTTCTTGCAACGACGAGATATCTCATCCATCAAGTCACTTTTCTTCTAATGACGAGTTGTCTCGTTGAGACAATAACCAGGAGAATCGAGAATCGATCACAAAATGAGATGTTATAGTAAAGATCTCGAATGCAATTCTCTTATTAAAAACAAATTATGGGGTAGAAATTTGCAAAATGTGTGCTCAGTAGTATCTTATAGTTACTCTAATAATAAAATTGTTGACACAAAGTTGAATTTCAGGTACTTGGAGAAAAAACGCCTCATGTTCCCCCGCTTCTTTTTCGTGTCCGATCCAGCTCTTCTGGAGATACTGGGTCAAGCGAGCGACTCCCATTCTATTCAGAGCCATCTGCTGAGCATATTCGACAACACAAAGTCGCTCATCTTTGACGACAAGGATTATAACAGAATTCTTGCCATCGTGTCTTCAGAAGGCGAAAGCATCACGGTACGTTTTCCTCTGCAGAATAGCCTCAGAACAAAACCGCATCGGTGGTCCAAGTTAAAATCCTACTCTGAAATTTCTGAAATATTGGTTGACAGGGACGTACGTATTCAAAGAAGCATTTCTGGAACTAACACTTTTATAACGTGATTTCTTAATTCAGATCTAAAATATTATTTTCCTTCCTCAAGTTATGAAACCACTTTTTAAGCTTGCAGCAGTAACTTACTTTGAGGCATAGGTTAGACTGGAACACACAAAAATACGAAATTTAGTGGACTAATTACTTATTTTCATCAGGGCTCGAAATACCCGGGTGCACAGGTGCATTGTGCACATGAAAATACAATTGTGCACCTATTTTTTTCCCGCTGGGTGCACGCAGTGGACCTAACGTTAAAAAAAGAGGATGGGAACGTTGTTTATGTTATTTTGATGTTTGAACATAATATTAATATCAATCTCTCTTGCTCTAAAGGAACGTAATTAAAATTCCAAACTACACACTATACGAAAACAAAATCGCTGGGCCATAACGGGTTTATTTAGAAGTAAGGTTTACTTGTGCCTCTGCCACCAGAACTTTCCGAGGATCGAAACATTTTCCAGATGGCTCTGTTGAAGCGACTGTCGCGACAGCCGTGCGCCGGAGAAGGAAGAATTTAGGAGTCTATATATCTTCATTTACTATCTACTACAAACCTATCTAAACATACCCAACTAATAAAGTAGTTTACATTACATTAATGCTCTTATATTACGTTTTTTTTAAATCTGCTCCTAAAATATAACCTGTGCACCTAATTTAAAAACTTAGGTGCACAAGATGCACCTGTATTAAAAAATCTATTTCGAGGCCTGATTTACATTGATTGCTATCTGTACTAAGTACATAAAAGCGGTGCACTATTCTAAGTACGCAAAAGAGTTGTACTATCCAAAGTACATAAGGAATGGTTCCTGAACGCTAGTGATACTGTCATATCACGTCAAGAAATCGGACAGTAACTGAGTAATTGGTAACGTTCTTGGCGCTCGACAAGCACGTGAAAAGTTACGCCAAGTAAGGAGTAGAGCGAACAACTGTCACCCAGATATACACGGCGCGAACACTGGCGTTAACGAAACTAAAAATACAATTTCATAAAAAGGGACTTATTCTGATGGGGAGCACCCCAAGAAATGTTCTTGATGCCACAAAAATAAATATCATAGTTCGCTCAATTGATATAAATTGAAGTTTTAACAACCCCATCATGAGCAGAAAAAAATCGTGGAATGGTCTTAAAAATTAGTTAATATTTTTTGACAAATAAAATTCTCATTTAATATTCAGTTGCTATAGAAAACAAAGAATCCATCTAGGTCACTGTCTAAATGAAACAAGAAAACTTTTCAACATTTACCAACACATAAGTGACCAAGCACATTTTCAAAGGAAGGGTCTACATTGAGGCTCCTTCCACAAACTATTTTAAATGTTAAAAACCAATCAAAGATACAATTAAAGTTAATTTAATCAACGCGTAAATCGAAGTTTTACGAGTAAAGTACACGTAAATATCGCCTAAAAGCAGTCAACGAATCTAGAAGCTTTATTTTCATTTAATATTACGGCCTTTTGGCTGAAATAGAAAATAGGTTAGACGATTGGGGTCAAAATTATTTTCTGAATGTGTGTTTGGCACAAAGGGTTGGTTGTGTTTTATGGCGCAAGAGGTACACAAAAGAATATTAGACCTTTTCTGATTTTAAATAGGATCTTGTATAAGTACACTACACATTGAACGATTGACTATATTCAATGCGCAGAGGGCAGTACGAAGTAGGGTTTATCTTTGACGTACAGTATGATAACTTAATCCTAGAAAGGAATTGCTACCAATGCACTGTCTGTCTGCCATGATAAATGTTCTTAGCAGAAAGCTATTTACTGGGCTACAGATCCAGTGCATATAGCTTTAGGCCAGTACAGGCAAAATTTCCAGGATCAGTACATAGCTCTACGCCAGTACAGGCAAATTTTACGAGATCAGTACATTGCTTTAGGCCAGTATGGCAAATTTTACGAGCTCAGTACATTGCTTTAGTTCAGTACAGGCACATTTTACAGAGTCAGTGCATAGCTTTCTGCAACGGACACGAAGTCTAGTTATACGGTTGCTATAGAAGCAGGTCTTATACATTTTGAGTGAAGATGAGGTTTGGGCGATGGTGATTTCTTTACTGGACAATGGGTGATAGTATCTTGTTTGACAAACTCCTGGAAAGACACTTGTCACGAACTGTGCCAATGTGACAAACTCGAATGATTCACGAGTACCCTATACAAAATGGATTAAATCTCGTTTTTACTGCAGCAAACCTGTCTGGAGCATTTCTTGTTTTAGACACACAGCAATGAACTAGCGACGAAATAAATGGCCTGGATTATTGTTCCTACAAGGAGTAGTAGTAGATATACATTTAGTGATTTGATTTCTTTAACCCTTGATCAGGTGATATTGAAAGGTCGTGTCTTTACCATGCTCAAAAGCTTTCTTTCTTCCCTCCAGTTAAACAAGCCCGTGAAGGCGGAAGGTAATGTAGAAAGTTGGCTCATGAACTTGATGAAGATGTCCCATCAGTCTCTTCATTCCGTCATTCGTAGAGCTGCTCTCTCCACTACGAGTCCAAAATTCACACTCATGGAGTTCCTCAGAGAATACCCAGCACAGGTAAATTTCTTCAGCAATGTAGTTTAATATTTGAGAGTTTAGCAGAACTTGGAAAGACAGTGCAACGGCAGTCAACCCAAATGTACTGCATGGTGTAGTTAAAATTCTATATTTACTACTGTATTGTAAGTAAATTTTTGTAGAGGTGGCAATAGTACTCCCCCTCCAAAATTTAGTAGTAGCTGAATTCAACAGATTCTACCCCGAGTTGATAGAATTCCAGTTGCGTGATACCGTTAGAGCTGTATTAACAGCATATGTATACTTTCGTATGTGTGGTCGTGCAATGCATAATAGAATATATAAAAGGAATACAATAAAAAAGAAAAAAAATGCAATTTTCTGCAGTCATACTGTTTAAATATATGCTGTTTAGTATTTAAAGGAGTAATTTGTTCGTTTTTTAACAAAATAAATTTCACATCCAGTAACTTAGAAATTGTTTTCTCTAGATGCACAAAAGTTTCAAAACTTCGAATTATTTATTAAATTTATGTATCAATAAAATTTTATCAATTTATTAAAAATTTAAATCTATTAAAATTATGAAATTTTTACACTTATAAAGTTTTTTATTCATCATCAATTATTTGCGAAATTTACTTTTGGAAACTTCAAAATAAATTTCGACATCAGTGGCGAATTAATTTTTTTATGCTCTTAATGTAGAGAACTTTCAAAATTTAAAATTACTAGCAAAATACCCGACTTTACTCGGTTTGAATTGGTTTACTCTAGATTGAAGAGATAATCAAAATATATAATGACTTACGTTTTTTGTAGAATAAAAATTTATTTTAACATCTTTCGCCATCTTTATATTTTCTACAACTTACTTTGGACACAAATCCTACACATGCATATCCATTCATGTAATACATTTCACATACATCGCACAATTTGCTGTATGACAAAGCTACAAAATGATGAAAGGTGATACTAAGGTTACTACTATAAAAGACGATTTATAGGAAGATTTGGAATTCCCTTTCTTAAGTTCTTTTCATGTTCAACTCAATTAATTAAAATTACGATTTACGGCGAGTGCTCTCGCACTCATAGTCAACAAAACAATATTTTTTTACTTGTGGCACTCTTGCCTCCGGTATGCGACATTGTGAAATTTTGCAATCTTCTCCTGTCATTATTACAACGAATTTTTTAATGTTGGAAAAAGTTCCAGTTGGGATTAATAAACATTATTATTCTTTAAATAACGGCATTATTCTTTAAATAACGGCATTATTCTTTAAATAACGGCATTATTCTTTCAATAATGGCATAACTACACTTAAAATTTACTGAAAATTTATACTGACTTACCTAACATTTTTAAGTCTAATACTTTGTGGTGCTGTTGCGTGTGATGAGAAGGAAAACACATTTATTAAAATAATAAATATTTAAAACAGGAAACAGCAAAGTAAAACAAAATAAAAGATGTCGCAAAAAATTGTTCTAAAGATATTAATTTTTGATTCAATTTTATCTCTTGATCTCGCACAGTTGCCACAACTTACAACTAAAAATGTACAAAATTTAGAAATGTAAAATTAATTCAGAGCGAAAGAACCAGAAAAAATATCACTGCTCGCGCGATCTTGTTCATTCTCGTTTCATTGAAAAATATCGTCTGTCCCAAATATTCGGAAATCGTTTTCATAGCGCAAAGAATAAAAATAAGACTCGAAATAAATGAAGTATCAGAGATGAAATTCCATAAAAAAAATAATTTTTTGAAGAATAATTACTTTTTCAGCAGTACTGGTAAAGCAATCGAAGTAATCGTATTATTCAATAGACATTCCAATTTTTCCAAAACTACCAAATTAAGGTTGATTTAAGTATACTTACTCAGGTGTTTTAGCATGAAACTCAACTAAATATAACAATAAAGAAATGTTTAATATTGCATTCACTAAACTAATAGATAATGTATAAAATAAAATACAATGCAATCAAATATCTGGAATACAATTCATGTTATGTGTACACAAACACACAAACACAAAATCGAGCATAGAACAGAAAGACGGACAGACAGACTTTCGCAACCAATGCCACTCACTAAATGAAGATAAGTACGCACTGTATGCAAATTTTCATGAAAATATCTTAAACCGCGTGGACGTGTATAGGGCACAACATACAGACAGACAGACAGACAGACGGACAAACAGACAGACACCAAACGAGAAAGAGGCGGATTCGGCATCAGAAGGGTCCAAAACGGATAGAAAACTTGAAATGGGTCGAAAATATTGAATGTACAAACAAACACTCCATTCTTATTTATATAGATGACAAACGGAGATGCAAAAGAACTGTTAAGATTTCATATGCATATTTCAGTTATTTCGAACAGATGTTAACAACTTCGTCATAAACCTATGCATATAAAGGTAAAAGGTTTTTTGTCTAGGATACATATTTGTAATTAATCTCACATAAACCACAAAGGGTACTACAGAAATTCAAAATATGCCAATTTGTTTCAGTAATTTTGTTTAAAAACGGTAAACTGGGAGTACTTATTACAGACTCTTTATAAAACTTTCAACTAACTGCTACAGTAGATTGCAATCTGGAATCGTGTGCAGAAGGATTGATTCGCATACGTCGCTCTTCCAGGTTGGGTTGTTGTGTCTGCAGATTATATGGACTCGAGAATCCGAAGTGGCCTTAGCCTACTCTACCCAGGACAAGAAGGTGATGCAACAGACGAATGAACTGTTCCTGGAACTCCTGAACACCCTCATCGAAGAAACGACCAAGGACCTCGGCGTTGTGGAACGCACCAAGTTTGAGACCCTCATTACCATCCATGTGCACCAGAGGGACATCTTCAATGATCTGGTAAGTCGGAGATTCGCAATTGTCGTTTTCGTGCATCAGCCTTTTAGTAGAATCGTCGGTGTATCACTGTTGATACCAGACTACAGGAGGTAACACTTATAAATTCCCATTGATAAAGATGTAATTTAGACCAAGTCCAAAAGACCACGTCGTACAAATCGCACAGCGACCAAACTCTTGTTCATCTAGGAGCTATACTACATAGACAACAATACAAATCTGAAACATGGGAAGGAGTTACTAAGGGTGCGAAGCATGGACAATCTGGAAAATTCTTATGTCCTCTCACAAAAGTCACTGTCCAAGCACATTACAGTGATATCCCCAGATCGCATCACGGTCACCAAGCACGGTGGTCATTTCTTTAGGTGATTGAAAAACGAAACTAGAATGCATTTACTAAGAGAGAGAGAGAGTATCGTGAAAAAATGTTATTCAGATACCAGGAGTTTTATTCTTGTTAGTTGCACAATCAAGTGTCCAGTAGTAAGGCCACTGAGAAATCAAGATATTCCAAGTCCGTACCACAAATAGAAAGTAACAATTTTGTATCCTGAACTTGTTTGTATTTCCGATGAGAGAGAAACTCGTCAGATGCTAACAGGATTCTGGAGCTTGAATCAGCTTGTAACATTATTAGGAATGCATTTAAATCACTTCTCCTAGATCAATTTTCTCAATGAGTGTGTGATGAATATAATAATGATTCTTCTTTTTCCTGATTTCATCTTTTCTTTCTAACCCCAGCTCCAAAGGAATTAAAATTGAACATTAAGTATTCAATACTTATTTTACGAAATATTTTAGACTTTAAGAAAAGTTGCCTGGCATCAACATTCAAGAACATTAAAAGTTCGTAGAAATCACATATTATAACGCACCTCTACATGGGTATTTCTTGTAGAGTTTTAGTTTGCGAACAACAGGTAGATAGTTGAAATAATGTAACAATGAAGCAACACTGTCTGTCCGAGATTCATCCCGCAGGGAAAGAAACGAGCATACCATGGCATTTTAAACCACAGTTAGATGGGGTTCCACCTGAGCTGGAACACCATTTTGCAAACTTCCACACCAATGTGAGAACATTTACGGCCAAGTCAGATTTAACGTGCACCAGTCCCCACGTACGCAAAAGTCTCTAGTTGAATAATTTCGAAGTGGCTACCTTCCAGTTGCTAATCCATGAATAAATCTCAATTTGATTCATTCAGAAGTGTGAATTAAAACGTCCGCTTGGTTTGAAGTAGCCATCCTAAGCGGAATTTATTTTAAGAGATTTGAATGTCTCGAAAATATCAATAGGAGAAGTAATTGGTTTCAAAAATATTCTTCTATACATAGAGTTTTAAAATGTTACCACCCATCCATCACTTTAGGTTTTAAGCATAAAATTTATGCCTTCTTTTTATCCGTCTTTTTCGGGACTCGCTATACATTACCCTACAATAATGGACCGGACGAGAGCGGATTTGCATAAAATTTTAATATTTGCAATAATTTTTGCAATAACTTTGCAATTAATTTTTGCAATAATTTCGTGGTATGGTCTGGGACCTTTGCATGTTGTTCATGGTTAATTCAACGCCGACGCCTACATGAACATTTTGGACAATCAGGTTCTTCCTACGCAATGGCAATTTTATGAAATGGACGAATATTACTTCCAGGACGAAAACGCCGCGTGTCATGTTGCAGCATCTGTCAAGCAGTAGTATCAAGATATGGATGTAAAACGTCTTCCCTGGCCTGCTCAGAGTCCCTAAACCCCATAGAACATTTGTGGGACGCGTTAGAGCGACGCTTACGGAACAGGGAAAACCGTCCGAAATCTACAGCTGAGCTGGCGACATTCTTGCTGCAGGAATGGACACAAATACCCTTATCTGTGTATCAAAACCTTATTGAAAGTTTGCCCAGAAGGATTGCTAATGTTATTGCAGCACGTGGGAGACCATATCCCTATTAAACTATGTGTTCTTTCCCTTATGCCATCACATGTTGCTGTCCAGTTCATTATTGCAAGCATTAAGTAAAAAGTGAAAATTTTTCCTTGGGAAACAAAGTGTTAGAATAACTACGCGAGCATTTCTGCGTCATATTTTACGAATACATTTCACCTGTGAAGTATTTATATGATCTGTTGATATCTAAATTTGTATTTTGATTTTCAACTTAAGGACATTTCTATTAATTTCATTTTAAGACAATTATTTTATAGAAGTTTTACAGTTAGATTGGTCACCTAGGATTATTTTTCTAGTTTAAATATTATTTTACACTATCACAAATATAAATATGTCAACGATTATATCTTATAAAGTGAGCTTCAGGCATAGATGTTTTTACGTTCAGATATATTTCTATAGTGAGTGATTTGCGGAGGGATGCATTGTCGAAAATTTGAACGCTCTTTCACAGATATACGTGCCCATTGTGTCTATATTATCAATATGATACAATAACTGAAAATAAGAATTGAACGTCAGCTTAACGCTGAATTAATTATCAGAAGCACTAGTTATTTTATCTTTCTTACTGATATGTGAATTCCAGTGTCTGATATTTCGCCAAAATACGGAAGTTAAATTGATAGTATGACAGCCAGGTTACGGTAACAAATGTACACTTTCCATTTACTATCTTAATCTGGTTAAATTTGAAAGATATCAGAAATATTTGTCGTTGTTATCATATCAAGATAAATGACGAATGAGACAGAAGTTTTGTTAACATAATTGATACATAATTTAACAATCTGAAACTGCGAAGGGATAAGCATAACGGTTTTAACCTGATAAATGTTTCAATAAGGATTCAATTCAAGTCAAAAATTTAAGAATCAATAATACGAAAAGAAGTAACTGAATAAACGGGCTATTAGCGACGGTCCTGGATCCATCGCAAAGGGAAAGATCGAGGGCAAAGCCTTCGCAATTTTTGAACCATGGTCAGATGACAAAGTCGACATCTAAGCAGACACCCCACTGCAAACTTCTACACCACTACAGTTAGAGGACATTCGAGGTCAGGACAGATTTAACGTACACCAGCCCCCATCCCACGCACACCACGGTCATATGTTGAATCGAGTTTCGAACTCACAATTTTCCTTCCTAAATTTTGTGTTTCAAAAAACAATGAACAAAATATTTATTGTTTTATTCACATTTCTTTGTTGTAGTTCACATGTACACTAGGGTGGACCGAAAAAACTCATACATTTTTTTTTGAAGTCGTAATACCGCGGAAAAGTTGAGAATTTGTAAGACTAAAAAAGGGGGTAAAAAATTAAATCGGTTTATATCTTTCGGTCGCGCATTTGCTCTAAAACATGCCATAATTTAGAAAAATTTACATTTTTACGATAATTTTTACCATTTTTAAATTAGCCTTTTATCGAATGTAATAGCTCAAATTCTTATGTATTAGAACCACAGAAAACAACGTTTCAATATTATTTAAATCCAACAACATCTTCCGGTCACGCTTTGCCTTCAAAGTTAATGAAATTTTGAAAAATTTACAAATAAAGGTAGGTCACAGTTCAAAGGGGAAAAATACTAACAACTTGCATTTTTTTTATTTATTGTATTCAAGTTTAAATGTTTAAAAACAAATTATTTTACACCATTAGTAATATTTATAAACATATTTTTTATTGAAAAAACTAAGTTTTTGTGTGAAGAGTCGTAAGTTCAAGAAAATCATGTTAGTAGTTCATGGTACTTTGAAAATTGATTTATGGGCAAAGTTAGGCATGGTTGACCTTTACAGCAGTCGTTCTGATAAAATCATCCCTAGACTCAGCTCCGAAAACTTTTCCTGAGGCTTCTGTCACGAGTTTCACACCTGTGTGTGAACTGTGAATGTCTTGAATGTTATATCCAGATTAGGGATTGAGTCACTTTGAATATGTGATTTAATCTCATCGTCACGGATATCTTTTAATAATGGGGGAGAAGATAAATCGCAGTCCATCCAGTTAAATATTTCCGAGTAGTCTTGAGACTTGAAATTAAGTTTAGGCGGCATGAATGTTCTGATAGTTGTTCTCTTTTGATCTAACTGCAGGGCCGCCCATAAGGGGGGGGGGACAAACCTGACAAATGTCGGGGGGGGGGGCCCGGACGTTTGAGGGGCCCGCGGCCCCAAGGTTTGTCCAAGAAATGATCTGTCTCCTTTTAAGGTTATTTTCCAAATGTAACAAAAAAAAATTTGAACAAAAAATATGTATTATTTTTAAGTTCTTAAAAGGGCCCCGTCAAGGTGGTCTCACATTTTCAGCTGTCCGGTCAGCGACAACGATCCTTTCGCCCATTCCCCATAACTCCATAGTACCTTTAACAGAATGAAGACTGGTTAGGTGACAAATTCTGAGACAAGAGATAATAGCCCCTTCTTACTCAATGGGAGGTTGAGAAGGAGAAAAGGATTGGCTCTGAGCTTCCTGGAAAACGTGAATTCCTTGAGTTATAGGGTTGTTTCGCTAATTTTCTACCCGCAACCGTCATGGTTCGACTTTTCTCTCACATCGACGATTGACCATAACGAGGGTGCGTCTATGTGAAACACTACCTGACGTTTTAAAGGCCCTTCAAGATGTAAAAAATCAGTAGTTCATCGTAAGAGGAAACGGCAAAAATAAATGGATTCCTCAATTATTTTTCAAAATTTGAAACTTTTTAATTCAGTTAAATATTTGGAAGGACATACTAGAGCAAATTAATACAAGAAATTTTTAATCCTGCAATCAAAAGATATCTCCCTTGATATCAAAAGGAATAACACTGAAGCGTTAACTGAAACAATAGATAAAGATTTAAGAAAACAATGACCTGTATACTTAAATAGAGCTAAAGAGACAGCTTCTATTATGGGTAGAGATGCAGAATTTTCCAAAAAAAAGAGGACGAAAAAGGAACATTTTCTTTGACGAGGCCATCGAAAGAGAAATGCCTGAAGTATTAGAAACCAGACAAAATTCAAAAGTTCAGTTTTTGTGTGATATAATAATCAATAAAATATTTTCTCAGTCAGAATCAAGGGTATGAGCAAATGAAAAACATATGCAATACATTCGAAGCCATATTAAAAATAAATTCTAATTCTAATGACAACAACAACGCACTTAAAAAATTAATTGAAAGCTATCCAGATTATTTAAGCCACAATGTACAAGACCGTTCATGAAGTTACTTTTTCACATTCAGCTTAGTTAGAAAATATAAAGGTCTTCCACTATACCTTTTAAATATCTATAGATTAAAATTGCAATCTATTTTCCCAGAACTTTGCATAGCTTTAAGAATTTTTATTTCCCTTCCCATCACTGTGGCTTCTGGTGAAAGAGGATTCACTAAACTATAATCAAAAATCATTTACGATCTACTTTGGGTCAAGAAAAATTGAATCATCATGGAATGTTTCCAATTGAGCATGAACTGGCGTCCAAAATGAGCTTCATTGACGTCATTGATAAATTCATTAATTCGAAGAATAGATTTACTGTTCTCTCCTCAGTTCTGCAAAAATTTTCTGAGTTTTGACTAGTCTTCAGCGTGTTTCTCTTACAATATCTATCTATAGATATATTTATTAGATAGTTTTCTGATTGTACTTCATTATCCTTATTGAAGTCCTGCTAGATCGCAAAGTGGCCACACTGCGGGCTTTAGGCGTAACATACACATGTTTTCCTTAATTACTTACCAGTTCATTATTAATTTACTGTGTGTTTGCTTGTACATTTCTGAAGTTGGGTATTTGTAAATATATGGATACTTGGAAAAATGAAAACTTCCTACAAAAGGAAAAAACTTAGGGGGCCCGCGTGAAAATTTTGTCGGGGGGCACAGGAAATTTATGGGCGGCCCTGCTAACTGTATCGCCTTTATAATTCGTAGAAGTCCAAGCTCTCTTATATGTTTTGTATTATCTTGTGTAATGGCTAACATTAAATGTTCTGGATGAGCAAAAAAAGCCATTTTGTTTGATCACAGGGTCTACATCATTACGTAAATCTTCAGGCAGTTACCTTGAAGATTGTATTGATTGGTACACAAGTTTTGGTCTCTCTGTAAAGTATTTACTTGTTTTAATACTAAACCACATTGGCATGTATGACTTCAAAATAAATACAACTACTTCTTGAAGTTCAGGTGTTGGACTTTCTTCACTTAAGTTCAATCTGAGAATTTGATTTGCTGTTGTCAACCACCTCGAGTGTGACAAGGGACGAGTATCTCGTACAGACAAATACTCTTTACAGTTTCCCGACTGTATTGCCACGGAAATATCGAGTGTATATTGCAGATCCTTACTTAGTATACTTCTATCTATTGTGGGGATCTGACAGCTAATACTCTTGAAGCCAATAACTGGACGTTTTTCGCAGCCACTTAGCTTTTCACCGATTGGCCCGCTGAAAGATTTCGAAACCGTTGATTTACCGTCTAGGTATTGATACAGATGCCGGAATGACAGTTGATTGAAATGGAGAAGGCAAACTACCCACAACGGTTTCCTTTAATGCATTTGAATTCGGCGAATCAGACCGTTTTTCCAACCTGTATTAATAGCAGTGCCATCACATCCTATGACAACTAATTTTTCAAGAGAAATACCACGACCAGACAGATAAGAAATAATAGAAGTGACAATATCTTCAAAACTTCCAGAAGTTAGAGTAACATGGCCGATGTAGACTGAACCAGGTTCTTGAATTAGCGGTAATGCTCCTCCTTTTTTACTCTACGGAACCCTTTCGAATGAGCTAGATCTACCACTAATGTGTCGTCCTTCCTTACATCCAAATAGAGACCTAGAGTAGTGGAAATTTCGTCAGATTTACTACACAATTCAGCCCTAACATTTTGTTTTTCTTATTTTTTTTTCTATAACATGGGAGACGTCAGAATCGGTAATTAATCCAACGTCGTGCAAAACACTTGATGCGATTGCAGAGGTAGCGCGATCAGAAACTCCATAGCGATCGTTCAGTAATACAGTAGATTTTAACTGAATTCTCATCTGCCAATTGTTAGAGGAAACTTTTTTGACACTTTAAAATCTGGGTCGGTATTGCTATCGTTACTTGTAGGGATTGCGATCCGGCAGGTTCCGGCCGGATTGGTACTTTGTTAATAAAAATCTAATCAGTAGGCATTATCCCAAAATCAGCTGATTGAAAGTAGGCAAAAAGGATACTGTTCCAAATTGACGAACAAAACGTTTATTTTAGCATTAGAAAATCATCTTCATTAATAATTATCCATAGGTACGAAATCAATCACAAACAATAAATTATTGTAACTACTTGTACACTAGTAGTAAGTATTGAACGATTGATGATCAGCCTTACTATCACTTTTAAGTTTGAAAGAACGATCTAAGGAAACAAATCGTATTAATTGTGTCGTCCCCAACCTACTTTTCAATGAACTGCAAACGTAACCAGAGGCCGAGAAGGCCCTCTCAGCTTCGACACTAGTTGGTTTAACCGTCATTAAGTAATCGACTTAAGAGACAAATATTTTCCTTCGACTCTCTCTCTGTTTCATATGAAGTCATTTCTTTCTTCAGCATTTTCTCAAAATCTGTTTATTTTCTAAAGTTTGTCTCTTTGGAGAAGACTACATTTTCTTGCATAATTTGCTTTTCGAATTCCTCTTTAATATTAAATTAGTTTGCAATGAAAGTGAGTTAAGTTTGCAGCATAAGATTTTAAGATTTCTTATGCTGCAGGGGGGTTCTACATTTTCGTTGTCATCTTTAATGACTTGGTTTAATAATTTTTCATTTCCTGTTGCATAAGATTCTTTTTTGCCATAAGAAACGTACTGTCAGCTTGTCTCATATTTTGAACATATATTTTAGATTGTTTAAATAAAGCAATATTCCTGTTATGATCGTGCAACGACGATCTTTTACCTATACACGTAGTGCCTCACATAATTCAGCGCTTAAGACAGTGTTTTGTTTTTCCAGCGTTTCTAAAATGAATTGTACTGTTGTTTCAGCAGTAAGAAGAGCCGCTTCTCTTCTGTATAGTGCCTCCACTGCCAATTTAATTGTGTTTTGTTTTTTAATTTACTTTTAAACCTTTGTACGTTTCCTTCCTTTTAGTAAATTTCCTTCCTTCGCAAAAAATATTATTGATTATTTAATTTGTTATTTTGCTAAAATTCTCCAAATTGATGATTGAAATATATAAAATCGATTAATTCACAATCAATTACTTAAAGGCAGGTTTACACGCTACGATAAATCGTAACGATGTGATTGACAAATTTATTGTTCCAATATATCGAAAGAGTGAGTATTGTTTACACGCTACGATATATCGTAACGATTTCTTGTCAAATATTCGTTGTCGACCGCTAAATAAGCTCTTTTGCCATGGAGAAATGTGTTGTTGTTCTAAATATGTTATTTAGCGAGAAAAGTGAAAAGGTCGCGAAGACCAAGAACAAAGTGGAGCCGCCAGTGGTTGCTAAAGAAAAGGGAATTCTCTCATGTAAAATTATTGAAAGAATTAAGAAATGGACCAAATGACTGACGAATTTATTTGCGAATGGACGAAGAGACTAATTTTGGGTTGTTAAGGTTAGTTTCTCCGTTTATTGCGAAAACTGATACTGTTATGAGAAGAGCGATATCTGCGCACGAAAGACTCTCAGCTACCTTACGATTCCTTGCCACCGGAAGAAGCTTGAAGGACATGGAATATCTAACTTCTATTTCTAAACCAGCTCTCAGAAAAATAATCCCGGAAACCTGTGAAGCTATCTACAAAGTATTAAAACAATTCATACATGTATGTTAAGAACAGTTTTTTATTTTCTTTTAAACCACATATACATTACAAACATTATAACGACTAATTATACAAACATAACTCTTGAGGAGTTTGTTTAGCTGCCATAATTACCTATTTGAATAAAAACAAAAGTCAACCAAAGAACGAACTATAAGACACAACCTTTCTGATGCAGATGCAAGTGCAAACTGAGTCAAATCGTAGCGAGAAATGGCTGCCACTTGTTTACACGTTCCAACATATCGTTACGATTCGCAGAAATTGATGCCGGACGGCATCAACCATCCAATCCAATTCCAATTAATCGCTACAATGTCCTGTTTACACCCAACGATAAATCGAAACAATTCGATCGTTACGATAAATTGCTACAATTTATCGTAGCGTGTAAACCGGCCTTAAGGGGGTCCGGTAAAAAAATTTAAAATTAAAAATTTTTGAAAAAAAGAGGGGTCATTTTAAACTGTTAAAACTCAAAATATTCTTGATCCATTTTCAAAATTCTTGCAGTAAATTATTCACAAATTTATAAACTTTAATTTTGATTCAACAATTTAAAAAATATTAATTTAATAAAAAATAAAAAATATTTGAATGAAGTTTTTTGAAAATTGTAAGGTACTTTTTTTATAAAAAGTCATATTTTTAAAAGTAAATATTTGTTTCAAATTTGCTGAATCAAAATTGAAGTATAATGTTTGAAAAATATATATTCCAAATTTCAACCCTTAAACTTTATAGGTTTTCGACTTATAGCAATTTGAATACAGGAAATCCTGAAAAAATGTATCATGGAGAAAAACGCATTTAAAGTTTTAAAGACAGATCTTGTTGCCATGACAACAACTGTCGAGAGTGTTAGATTTTCAAAACAACGCACCACAAAAATTATTATATCTCTAGTTCTAATAAAGATAGAAACATGATTTAGACGTCATTTTAAGCAGAAAAACACAGAAAATTTCTTAAAATAATATTAAAAAAACAAATCGAAAATTTGACGATTTTTGTGTCCCGGACCCCCTTAACAAACGATTTTGCGATTTTAAAGTTGAGTTTGAATAATCGGTTATTTAATTTTTAAAAATTCGGGTTTATCGGATCCGGTAGGTAGTCAAACGATGCCGTATCCGCCGTTTTACCGGATCCGCCGGATCGGATTGTAATCCCTCGTTAGAAGTTGTAATACCGCTAGAAATAAGTTGTTAGCTGTTGTAAGTTAGTATTTTTTCACCTTAAACTGTAATTTACGTTTATTTGTAAATTTTTTCAAAATTTCATTAGCTTTGAAGGCAATGCGTGACCGAAAGATGTTGATGGATTTAAATAATATTTAAACATTTTCTGTGGTTCTAATACATAAGAATTTGAGCTATTACATTCGGGAAGAGAGTCTAATTTAAAAATCTTAAAAATTATACTAAGAATGTGAATATTTCCAAATTTTGGCAAACTTTATAGCACATGCGCGACCGGAAGATATAAACCGATTTCATTTCTTTTTCCATCCCTTTGTAGTCTCCCGCATTCGCAACTTTTCCGCTGTATTACGACTTGAAAAAAAAAAAAAAAAAAAAAAAAAAAAAAAAAAAACACATTTTTGAGTTTTCTCGCCCTCCCTAATGTACACGCTTATGTAATGTGAATACAGGGTGCATTTGAACTCCACCGAAAAACTTAAAGGGGAGATAGTACGTATCAAGACGAACAGTGCAACATGGGGTCGCAAATGACGTTGAGTGGGTAAAAATCGCGAAAATACGTCTCGAAAGTGTGACGTCGTTAGGAGTCGTCAGCCGGCTGGCCGTGGATTGCGTACTCGGTTACAGTCGTCTGTTGGCGCACCCTTGTAACGCAGTGGACCAATTGGTGTACCTGTCAACGCAATGAAACATCCTAGTTTACAATTAACTTGCGTTTATTTTACAAAGAATTATGTCCGTGTGTCCAGATTTTTCAGGGAATCGGTTAAAATCACCTGCACTCCAAAACAACGGGACGCCGGTCGAAAACCATCTGCTCTGTCCCAGCATCGTTCACCTGACTACGTGTAGCGGGAAATGTGGTTCATGCACAGTGGTGCCCCACGCATATTTTCACGCGCCTTGCGTGCCCACATAGATGCAACGTATCCCGCAAGATGGATCGGACGCGGAGGCGCAGTTGCTTGGCCTCCACCGCTCGTCGGACCTTAACCCCTCAGATTTCTTCTGGGTTCACCTGAAATCACTCGTTTATGAGATACCAGTGGATACAACGGAAGATCTCATAGCGAGGATCGTGACAGCTGCAGCAGATATCCAGGAAATTACCCTAAACATTCGCGTATGTCTGCTAATCGTTTCTACGTCGTTGTGCCCTATACAATGACGTCCGTGGGCGCCGCTATGTACAACAACTATTATAACAATTTTGTTTGCTCTATAAAAGATGTACCTATGCTGTCCAATAAATTTTTTCTGTACATATTTGCTGTTTCTTCGCCGTCGCATTTTGTAGACGCATTTTCACGATTTTCACGCACTCAACGTCATTTGCGACCCCATGTTCCATTGCATATTTTGTTCGTCTTGATGCGTTGTACTAATACCCCTCTTAAGTATGTCGATGGAGTTCAAATACACCATGTATATATTGAAATTTTTTTTCATTGCTTTAATATGGGGATGAAAACCATGAAAGATCTCCTAAATTATGAAAAAGTAAAAATATATTTATTGCGTATAACGATACGAACTTTTTCTACCAACTTTAGTCAGTAAATATTTCTCAGTTTCTTCCTTATCATTTTTCAGAAAAGTGTTCCGCCATATACATGGGTTGGTTGAACAAATATAATCCTTTTAAAAATGTACAATTTTTTTGACGTAGAATTTTAGAATTGAGTTCAAATACACCATGTACATATTGAAAAATTTTTTCGAATTGAGGAACATAAAAATTTTTTGGCCTCATAATTCTGTGACCGATTTCAACCCGCAATAACTCCGTGGTTATCACGCTACATCGATATCATCGCTTTATAGCACACAAAGATGTGTGACATTTTATGTGATTGGGTCAATGGCAGCTCATGACAGCTTGGCAAAATAAAGGGTCCTTTGTGTACTCTGCGCTCCGAGTCTAATTTTCAATACTAAGTAAAAAAAGATCGAACATTGATTTTAGTACATAATTATTGTTAACAAAGAGAACTAGTGTGAATTTAAAACATTACAAATAATAAGCAACATTATGACCTACTGTATATTCTGTTCATGATCTTATCATAAACACAATACAGGTTATACGAAGTTCCAAGTTTAAACACAGCGGGCGAATCCACATCAACCCAATCGATTTATTTTTAATTAAAAAGAGGATTGGACCGTCTTTAACACAACTTTTGTACTTTTTGAAGTAATGCCACTCTCAAGCTTATACAGTAGTGGGCTCAGAGTGTTCGTCTTACAGTGTAAGTGCTCAGTGTAAGTACTAGGAGTGTTCTTGTTACTACATGTATGGTATGATCGACTGTTTATTCATTTCAAATTACAGCCCTCAACAAAAAATAGAGTGCATATTCACAAAAATAAATCACTAAACAGATTGAAATCCTAGGTGCTCTTCTAGTTATACATTTCACTTTGCTTTAAATTGAACCTGTAAGAGGTTGACATTCCTGCGTCCATTTTGTAACCTGTCATCTTTTCCGCGTGACTTCTAATCAATTTTTACTTTCTCGACCAACAAAATCTTTCCTTCGATTTTTTCAACCAATATATGTGTTAACATATTCATTATGTGCGTTATGGGATGAAAGCACTGCTCGAAAATCTCATGACGCTCAGTGGATTACAAAACACGAAAAACTAATATATTAAAAAAATTTTCACCTAGAATTTTGTCCCCAAAGACTCCAATATCCTCAAGGATCCCTCAAACAGCGATCATCATCCATCCCCCTAGTAGTAAAATACATTTTATCAAATTTTCATTAATTCGATAACATCAATTGGTGTTTAGAGGATTTTCTAAAACAAATTTATACCTGTCTTTAAGGAAAGGTTGGATTTACGAGTAAAGTTATTTTAAACTACACTTATACTACGCCCATTACAGTTCTTTTGTGATTGCGATACCTTGCAGTTCAGTACAACTGAAAAATCAAAAACCGCCAGAGCTGTGCACTCAACGTTACCAAGATCAAGAAAAACCAAAAAGTGGACGCTGTTCAAATTTACGTGTCCACGAAGTAGACACGTCGAAGTGTCAAACAGTTCAATACAATGCAAATGGAACTGAAGGTATTCAAGTCCAATTCGGAAGCGGGTAAGCCCTTTCGTTTCTTCTGGGATTCACGAGAGACTACTTGATGCACTTCCTTCAGGAACACTGAAAATAAGATCTTTAAAAAAAATTCATTTGCCCTTTCGTTTCCATTAATCCCACAATAATTAGGAATCCATTGAAACACAATTTCGACCATTACGTTACAATAATAGCGTTCCTGCAGAAAAAAAAATCAGCGAAGCTATGTTATTTTGTATATAGCCGTTTCCTTATATGTCTGGTGCAGGAAAAAGGAAACAATACGTATATGAGAATTACCCTCAAGTTCTGGTGGGGTAAATCTCACCCTATTCCGTAACGTAGCACCAAAACCAAATGGCCAGAAAGGTAGGAACTGTCGATTGACGATGTTACATAGCTGTAACATCATCCGATGTTACAGCTACAGCCCAAGTAGAAATATTTATAACAGTATTTACATGTTAACGATAATTTCAAAGGCAATACAAAGTATAATGATGCGGATGGCTGATTGTTGAGATTTCAGAACAAAAGCGTCAACTTTCTCCATCGTTCTAAAATCGGTAAAAATTTTGCACACAAAAACACAACTTTTATTTTTCAATTTTTTCCGCACAAACCACCCATTTAATTATACTTCTTACATAACAAAAAAAAAAAAAAACTTTTATTTTTCAATTTTTTCCACACAAACCACCCATTTAATTATACTTCTTACATAACAAAAAAAAAAAAAACTTTTATTTTTCAATTTTTTCCACACAAACCACCCATTTAATTATACTTCTTACATAACAAAAAAAAAAAAAAATTATTTTTTAATTTTTTCCGCACAAACCACCCATTTACTTACCCTTCTCACATAACGGGAAAACTGCTGAATGAAAGGGTCGATTGTACAGTTTGAGGGGGAAAATAACTATCACCCCCAAATGCCTACTTCCGTACCATGATTATGACTTCTTTCTGAAACCCTCCCAAAGTAAGAGCAACAGGTTAGCAACCAGAGGTTTGCGAGTTCGAATCCAACCAAAGACCGACGTGTACAAAGGGGGGGGGGCACGTTAAATCTGTCGTGGTTTTAAATATCGTCAAGTTGGCGTGTTGTGTAGGTTTGGATAGTGGAGTGCCAGCTCAAGTGTGTTGTCCTCATCATCTGACGATGGTTAAAAATTACAACGCCTTGTCCTTAGATCTTTTTGTTCAGGATGGACACAGGACCGTCGACAGTAGTCGTTGTTCTGCTCCAGTGTGACGTTAATTAACTACCTACTTACCCAACGGAAAGTTATATTGGAAACGACTCTCTACGAATACCACAATTTCATGCTAATTAACTCTGAAAGAATATACTAGAAACGTTATTGAGGATGGTTGGCTGATTTAGGTTCTATGGCGGAAGGGGTTCAGAAATGGACAAGCTGTGCCAAACGGCGGATAAGATAACAAAATCTCTATCGATGTAAAAACATTTAAAATCAGAACGTTATTGAGGAAATGATCATAGATGGACAATGAAAATCAGCCGTACAGTTGAATTTCTTAATTAACAATATGTAAAGAAGAATATCGTCTTTAGATCAGGCCTCGAAATAGATTTTTTAATACAGGTGCACATTGTACACCTATGTTTTTAAAAATTAGGTGCACAGGTTATATTTTAGGTGCACATTTAAAAAAAAAACGTAATATAAGAGCATTGATAAGAGTATTAATGTAATATAAACTACTTTATTAGTTGGGTATGTTTATATAGGTTAGTAGAAGATGGTAAATAAAAATATTTAGAAATCTAAATTCGCCCTTCTCTCCGGCGCACAGCTGTCGCGACAGTCGCTTCAACAGGGCCATCTGGAAAAAGTTTCGATCATCGGACAGTTCTGGTGGCAGTGGCACAAGTAAACCTTCCTCCTGTATAAACCCGTTACGGCCCAGAGATTTTGTTTTCGCATAGTGTGTATTTAGGAATTGTAATTACGTTCCTTTAGAGCGAGAGAGGTCGATACTAATATTTTGTTATAACATCAAAACAACATGAAACACATCCCACCCTTTTTTTAACGTTAGGTGCACAACCTGCACCTAGCGGGTAAAAAATAGGTGCACAATTTTATTATCATGTGCACAGTGCACCTGTCCACCCGGGTATTTCGAGCCCTGCTTTAGATGTACTAATTTTGTGTAAGCAGCCCGAGATCACTTCGTGAAAAGAGATTAGTTAAATTTGTTTTTCATTGACACCTGGGAATGGTATTTCACTCATGTGTTGATAATTAATGTATCAACTCCTATGTGCATAAAAATATAGAATAAATTATTTGTTTTTCCTTTTAGTGCCGTTTTAGCATCAAGTCCTCGAAAGACTTCGAGTGGATGAAACAGTTTCGTTTCTATTTCGAGGTCGATGACGACGAAACAGCGATCGGCATTACAGACGTCAAATTCGTCTACCAGAATGAATTCTTAGGATGTACCGAAAGACTTGTCATCACTCCACTGACTGACAGGTAAAAATTTTGAATGCCATAGAAATAAATGCTGAAGTGAGCTACAAGTTTTGTAATATCCATAAGCAGAAAAATGATTGACAGGCCTGAAGATAGTCAAATACATTTGGAAACAAAATGCTCATTTAGTATTTCGATTGCTAAAGCAAGATAAAATTTCTTCTGCTTTATGTGAATGCTGGGACGTGGTTGCCTGGCTGGTAGAGTTGTGGATTGGCAACAGGAGAGCTGCGAGTTCGAAACTCGATCCAATCCAAGACTGCCATATTCTAGGGAACGTTAAATCTATCGTGACTTCAAATGTTCTCACGTTGGCATGGTGTGGAAGTTTGGAGTGCTAGCTTGGGTATTGGCCTAGTCATCTGACGGCGGCCCAAAATGACCAGGTGTTATCCTTGCTTCTTTCCCTTCGGGATAGATCCCGGATCGTTGCCGCCGACCAACCGGTATAGTGGTTAAGGTGTTAGCCTCTAGATCGGAAGGTTCCTGGTTCGAATCCAGGTTCGGGCATGGATGTTTGTAAACGTATGGTGTAGAGGCGGCTGGTGCACCTTAAATCTGTCGTGGCCGAAAGTCCTCACGTTGGGTTGGCGTGGAAGTTTGGAGAGTGAGGTGCCAGCTCAGGTGTTGCTTCGTCATCTGACCGTGGTTCAAAATTACGAGGTGTTGTCCTCGGTTCTTTCCCTCAAGGGACTGATCCCGGACCGTCGTCAATAGCCCGTTGTGTTGCTCTAGTACGACGTTAATTGAAATTACCCGGATCGTTGCCTGTAGCCCATTCTTTTGCTCCCAGAGTGACGCAAGTCGAACTACCTACCTATCAGACCGAGACACGAATTTTCTATTTAATGTGCTTACCAAAGCTATGATTAAATAGATTAAAAGCTAACTTCAATATTTATTTGTAACATCAATAACATTACGGAGGATATTCCACCACCTCTGAATACTTCTCTGGTAATGGTAATGGTAATTTTAGTTAACGTCGTACTAGAGCAACACAACGGGCTATTGACGACGGTCCGGAATCAGTCCCTTGAGGGAAAGATTCGAGGACAACACCTCGTAATTTTGAACCACGGTCAGATGACGAAGCAACACCTGAGCTGACACCCCACTCTCCAAACTTCCACGCCAACCCAACGTGAGAAATACTTCTCTGAGATGAGTACAAAAATCTGGGGTGTACAGCCGTGGTCAAGTAGGAACAGTACGGAGCAAAGCGATACGCTCAGACGAATCAGCGTTTTCAGTGCTCGCGCCGGTGCCGCTGATTGGCGAATGCCGCTTCCTATTTAACCACGGCTTTAGTCTTAATAGTCTTAAATACTCTATAGTCATTTTTTTTCCATTTGTATATTGAATACAAAATTAACTTTTATGTCTTGTAAATATAAGCTTCTCTTGCGATAGTAGACGTCAGATTTGCTATCGCCCAAACAGGTGCTGATCTTCGTTTCGTTTTAGATGCTACATCACTTTGGCCCAGGCACTGCAGATGCACATGGGCGGTGCACCAACTGGACCGGCCGGAACCGGCAAAACGGAAACCACGAAAGACATGGGCAAAATGCTGGGGAAGTACGTCGTTGTCTTCAATTGCTCCGATCAAATGGACTACAAAGGATTGGGCAGAATATACAAAGGTGAAAATAACATTAATATTTTGCGAAATAGCATTTTTTGCGTTATGATATAAATAACACACTCAACCCAAACTATGTAGTAGAGCTGTAATATGAACTATTCTTGCCGGCCAACCGGTATAGTGGTTAAGGTGTTAGCCTCTAGATCGGATGATTCCTGGTTCGAATCCGGGCATGGATGTTTGTAAACGTATGGTGTATAGGCGGCTGGGGCACCTTAAATCTGTGCCGACCAACCGGTATAGTGGTTAAGGTGTTAGCCTCTAGATCGGATAATTCCTGGTTCGAATCCGGGCATGGATGTTTGTAAACGTATGGTGTATAGGCGGCTGGGGCACCTTAAATCTGTGCCGACCAACCGGTATAGTGGTTAAGGTCTTAGCCTCTAGATCGGATGATTCATCGTTCGAATCCGGGCATGGATGTTTGTAAACGTATGGTGTATAGGCGGCTGGTGCACCTTAAATCTGTGCCGACCAACCGGTATAGTGGTTAAGGTGTTAGCCTCTAGATCGGATAATTCCTGGTTCGAATCCGGGCATGGATGTTTGTAAACGTATGGTGTATAGGCGGCTGGGGCACCTTAAATCTGTGCCGACCAACCGGTATAGTGGTTAAGGTCTTAGCCTCTAGATCGGATGATTCATCGTTCGAATCCGGGCATGGATGTTTGTAAACGTATGGTGTATAGGCGGCTGGTGCACCTTAAATCTGTGCCGACCAACCGTATAGTGGTTAAGTTGTTAGCCTCTAGATCGGATGATTCATCGTTCGAATCCGGGCATGGATGTTTGTAAACGTATGGTGTATAGGCGGCTGGGGCACCTTAAATCTGTGCCGACCAACCGTATAGTGGTTAAGGTGTTAGCCTCTAGATCGGATGATTCCTGGTTCGAATCCGGGCATGGATGTTTGTAAACGTATGGTGTATAGGCGGCTGGGGCACCTTAAATCTGTGCCGACCAACCGGTATAGTGGTTAAGGTGTTAGCCTCTAGATCGGATGATTCATCGTTCGAATCCGGGCATGGATGTTTGTAAACGTATGGTGTATAGGCGGCTGGTGCACCTTAAATCTATGCCGACCAACCGGTATAGTGGTTAAGGTGTTAGCCTCTAGATCGGAAGGTTCCTGGTTCGAATCCGGGCATGGATGTTTGTAAACGTATGGTGTATAGGCGGCTGGTACACCTTAAATCTGTGCCGACCAACCGTATAGTGGTTAAGTTCTTAGCCTCTAGATCGGAAGATTCCTGGTTCGAATCCGGGCATGGATGTTTGTAAACGTATGGTGTATAGGCGGCTGGTGCACCTTAAATCTATGCCGACCAACCAGTATAGTGGTTAAGGTGTTAGCCTCTAGATCGGAAGGTTCCTGGTTCAAATCCGGGCATAGATGTTTGTAAACGTATGGTGTATAGGCGGCTGGTGCACCTTAAATCTATGCCGACCAACCAGTATAGTGGTTAAGGTGTTAGCCTCTAGATCGGAAGATTCCTGGTTCGAATCCGGGCATAGATGTTTGTAAACGTATGGTGTATAGGCGGCTGGTGCACCTTAAATCTATGCCGACCAACCAGTATAGTGGTTAAGGTGTTAGCCTCTAGATCGGAAGATTCCTGGTTCGAATCCGGGCATAGATGTTTGTAAACGTATGGTGTATAGGCGGCTGGTGCACCTTAAATCTATGCCGACCAACCAGTATAGTGGTTAAGGTGTTAGCCTCTAGATCGGAAGGTTCCTGGTTCAAATCCGGGCATAGATGTTTGTAAACGTATGGTGTATAGGCGGCTGGTGCACCTTAAATCTATGCCGACCAACCAGTATAGTGGTTAAGGTGTTA
The DNA here is from genome assembly GCA_947359465.1 of Metellina segmentata. Lineage (NCBI taxonomy): Eukaryota > Metazoa > Arthropoda > Arachnida > Araneae > Tetragnathidae > Metellina > Metellina segmentata. The sequence goes on along the minus strand of OX375874.1, from coordinate 9,467,053 downwards.
GCCTCTAGATCGGAAGATTCCTGGTTCGAATCCGGGCATAGATGTTTGTAAACGTATGGTGTAGAGGCGGCTGGTGCACCTTAAATCTGTCGTGGCCGAAAGTCCTCACGTTGGGTTGGCGTGGAAGTTTGGAGAGTGGGGTGCCAGCTCAGGTGTTGCTTCGTCATCTGACCGTGGTTCAAAATTGCGATGTGTTGACCTCGAATCTTTCCCTTAAGGGACTGATTCCGGACCGTCGTCAATAGCCCGTTGTGTTGCTCTAGTACGACGTTAACTAAAATTACCATTACCATTACCTTAAATCTGTCGTGGCCGAAAGTCCTCACGTTGGGTTGGTGTGGAAATTTGGAGAGTGGGGTGCCAGTTCAGGTGTTGCTTCGTCATCTGACCGTGGTTCAAAATTACGAGGCGTTGTCCTCGGATCTTTCCTTTAAGGGACTGATTCCGGACCGTCGTCAATAGCCCATTGTGTTGCTATAGTACGACGTTAACTAAAATTACCATTACCATTACCTTAAATCTGTCGTGGCCGATAGTCCTCACGTTGGGTTGGTGTGGAAATTTGGAGAGTGGGGTGCCAGTTCAGGTGTTGCTTCGTCATCTGACCGTGGTTCAAAATTACGAGGCGTTGTCCTCGGATCTTTCCCTTAAGGAACTGATCCCGGACCATCGTCAATAGCCCGTTGTGTTGCTCTAGTACGACGTTAACTAAAATTACCATTACCATGAAGTAATCTTGGTTTTCAATTTTAAGAAAAGATATTTTCTTTTTGGCGAAAATAAATCTAACCAAAGACCGTCGTGTACATGGGGGCTGGTGCATGTTAAATCCATCGTGGTCTAAAATGTTCTCATGTTGGCGTGCTGTGGAAGTTTGGAGTGCCAGCTTAGGTGTGACCTCATCATCCGTTCGCGGTTCAAAATTACGAGGTGTCTATCCTTCCCTTCTGGATTGATCCCGGATCGTAACCAATAGACAGTTGTGCTGTTCTAATGCGACGTTAGTTCAACTACCAACTTTGGTTTATCGAAAAAGGGGCCAATTGATTTCCTTTCTAAGGTAATTGGTAATTTTTAGTTAACGTCGTACTAGAGCAACACAACGGGCTATTGACGACGGTCCGGGATCAGTCCCTTAAGGGAAAGATCCGAGGACAACACCTCGTAATTTTGAACCACGGTCAGATGACGAAGCAACACCTGAGCTGGCACTCCACTCTCCAAACTTCCACGCCAACCCAACGTGAGGACTTTCGGCCACGACAGATTTAAGGCGCACCAGCCGCCTCTACACCATACGCTTACAAACATCCATTGCCGGACCCGGATTAGAACCAGGAACCTTCCAATCTAGAGGCTAACACCTTAACCACTATACCGGTTGGTCTCCTTTCTAAGGATAACAATTTTTACGAAAATATATAACAGTATATAATCATAATTAGGCTTTGAAAAACCTTTTTTGTTAATGTTTAATAAAGATTTTGAAGGAGAACTATTACCACCTAGTGTGACAAGTTGAAAAGCAACAAATAAAGATTTACAGCATTGTAAATTGGGTGGGTTCAAGTAATTAAACATGTGATGAGTGGATTTGCTGGCATTGGTATCAAGCTGGATAATTTGCTGCTGTTGATAGGTGAGCAGCGCCGTATACAGGACAATATGTGATAAATTCGTGTTTCCAGTTCCTTGCTGTTCGACAGCGACACGTGCATTCTAGAGATCTAGAAAAATGACATTTGTTTCGGGAATAGGTTGCAATTAAAAGATATTGAAGTATGGACTGTGGGTGTGGTAAACGAACCATTGCTCGGATGCGTTTTAATTTCATTTTAAAAGTTTTCGTCCGAATGGTTGGTGTTGAGAACTAAGACGGATAAACGAACTGTATCCAATATAATCCTTAACTTTATTATTTACACTTAAACACGAAAAACGACAATTAACTACGAACAGAAATCATGCAAATACTACATATAACACAAGTAAATTATACAATAAGGATTTGGATCAACCATGAGAATTTATGTCTAAATAATAAGCGTATTCTGACTCACCGAATTCTGCTCAGCAATCATAAAGACTTGATTTGATTTGTGGCTTAAAAAACAAGACTGGCTAGTTTATAAGCGCGATTTCTTTTCTAAATATAAGACTTGATATTACGCATCGTCAGTTTCTGCGTCCTTCTCTCGAATTTTTACGTTGGGTTGGCGTGGAAGTTTGGAGAGTGGGGTGCCAGCTCAGGTGTTGCTTCGTCATCTGACCGTGGTTCAAAATTACGAGGTATTGTCCTCGGTTCTTTCCCTTAAGGGACTGATCCCGGACCGTCGTCAATAGCCCGTTGTGTTGCTCTAGTACGACGTTAACTAAAAATTACCAATCTCTCGAATTTTACTTATTATTCTGACTTGAACTAAATTCTCATTGGTTGATCGTTCACATTGATATATAGTGCCATCTAGTGGCTAGACAGAGACTGAACAGTTGGCATACATTTCTGATTTGTTAGTTTTCGAGGACCATGATCTGTTTCTCGTTCTCAACATATCTTTTGCTCGGCATGGAAGTGGAAAGTGAAGTGTTTTTAATTAAGATTCAACGAGTGACAGGAACATGACTTATGCCCATATAATAGAAAAGAACAGGTTGTTGTGAAAAGTGAGAACAGGCTGTTCCCATTCGTTCTGAAGAACGGGTGATAAAGAACTGGCTGTTCTTTTTCAACCATCCCTAAACATGAGGAATGGGATGAATTGAAATATATTTTGGGTATTTTTTAAACTTATTCTTTAAGTCCGTAGGTGATTCGTCGATTTTCAGGTCATCGCAACTCTCTTCTCCAACAAGAACTAAACGCCCTCCAAGTACAGGAACTTTTATGGTGCAAGAAATCAAACAGATTTATTTCTTCGGTATTTATAACAAACAAGCTCCTTCCGTACGGCACCATGTTCTTCCGTTTCATTGCAGGAACCATGCTTCAGAAACACGCTGAGATGACGAAGCTATGGGGCCAGGCATCACTGTTTAAAGTTTCAATTTGGTTTGTCGAGAAACTCGTTCTTTCCCCATCATCTATACTCAGCATTTTTTCAACTGTCTAATGATCCTCCGAAAAATTCCCAGTTTTGCCCTTTGTCGGTAGCTTCAGCCCCAACAAAATCCAGCTTCATACTCAAGCTCTGACCAATGCCAGCAAGTCCACTGATCCCACATCTAATCACTGTGGCTACTTCACCACGCTGTAAATTGTTGCTTTTCAACTGGTCCCACTAGCCTTCAGCTGCTCTTTCAACCTAGCTACCGCGTCCCTTCAACCCTCTTGGTGGTTGTCTCGAAGAGGTATCTCGTCATTGTCAAAACTGACGAGATTTTGGTAGACAATATATCTCTTCGAAACCACTAGGAGGGTTAATCGCAATGGAAGCATTTTTCTTAAGGGATGGTTCTCTTCCAGGGCTGGCTCAATCGGGCTCTTGGGGATGCTTCGACGAATTCAACAGAATTGAACTCCCCGTGCTGTCAGTGGCTGCCCAGCAGATATCCATCGTCCTCACATGCAAGAAAGAACGGAAGGAGACCTTCGTCTTCAGTGATGGCGACGTAATTCGAATGAATCCCGAGTTCGGGATATTCCTCACAATGGTATGTGTCTATTTCTTTCGTACTGTCATCTACGATCTTCCAGAGCTGCTCCTTCCTTCCTTCGAATGGAAGCAGACCCCTCCGTACCGAGTTACTCAAAACCCACAGCGGATTAGCGGAAGCTAGGGAAAGCCTCTAATGAGAAATTTTAGAAGTGGGCCTAGTGACGCGCCGTCCGAAAAACCCTTATCTGCCCAGGATGAACACGATAGGGCGTGGACGTGGTCGACCCCGGAATGTGTGCGCTGAAGATATGTGGTCCGGCTCAATGATATCAGTCAACCTTAGGTCCGTTTTGAGCCGGAAAAGTTTTCTTCATAGATTCGTGCCGAGGGGTGTCAGAGGCGCACACCCAGGCATCTCCTAGGAACCTATCGGCATTCCTGAGTAGCCCAACGGAACAGCAGGCTGCCCCAACGTCCTGTTTATCCGGTACCGTGGGCAACCGATACCATCATCTATGGAGTCTTGCAGACCCTTGCCGTCCGCCAGATAGCCTTCTTTCGTTAGCGTACAGGTATTGGCCTAGGGCAGCCGGGGAGTGGTCCCGACACCGCTAGTTTCCGTGTGGCACCTAAGGAGGTTCCTGTCGCTACTTGATCGCAGGAACAGCGGCATCGCCCTGTGCCAGTTCCTACGACCCAAACCGATAGCCTGCTGGCTAGAGCGGCTTCGCCACGTTAGAGACTGACATATTCCTCCTACACGGATAGACCCATGATCTACGGAGTTATGGAGTCCCCTTGCAACTCCAGAAAGAGCCGCGGTCCGAGTGGTGGGGGCCATGGTTTAGGTTCTGGCGCACACTGTAGAAACAGGTCTTGTACACTTTGAGTGGGAATAAAGTTTTGGCAGACTAGGCAGGAGGGCGACGGGATTGTAGGTGATATATATCCTCCTGTCACAAACTCCTGGAGAGTCAACTGTCGCTAAGTGTCAATGGGATAAACACGAATGCTGCAAGAATCCCCTTTAGGAAATGGGCTGTCTCGGTTTCACGGAAACAGACAGGTACAGGTTTTCTGTTGCATTTCTCACACAAATACTTTCCAGAGTGATTCTGGACTGGTCATTTCCGATCAGCTTAGATTTGAATTCAGAATTTGTTTTCGTTGAAAAGATGTTTGTGTGATGTATTGAAAAGATACACGAGCTCCCCTTAATAGAATAACACACAAACCCAACCACCACAATTTTTGAAGTAGTAAATACAACCCAGACAAAGCACTTATTTTGTCTTCACTTTTATTTGTCTGGTAAAAAGCATCTAGGACTCGAGACATATTTTGAACTGTATTTAAATTTGAAAAACTGTTGATGTATGTGCTTAGATTAGAGCATTGATACGAAATGACAGAAGAAATGAAAATATTTTCCAGTCAGGTGTGTTTGATACTGTAATGTTCTTTTTAGCAGCTAAAAATCACAATAACTCTATGATTTATACTAGCACCTTTTATAAATTTTTTTTTGTTGCTAACTTTCATTTGGATTGCAAAAACCACATGTTTGGCGATTGATTTTGCAACTTATGCCTGCTTTGAATTGAAAAATATTTCTGTAATGTGGAACGTATGTGTGCGTTTATTCATAACATTATATCCATCAATCTATGACTGAATGCTAGAAACTATTAATTCCATTTCCCAGCTATATGCTAAAACCGATGTATTCAAGTGTTTGTAAAATTAGAGACTGCACTGTTCTCTATTAAGATCAAGTTTAGGGATGGCATGTCTCAAGATTCAGATGTCAATAAGGGAGATGATTCACTGCTTTGTACTATTTTTCTCCTTCATTCGTCTAAAGAGAAAGAGAGGGAAGGAGTTATGAAATGATAAAACAGAAACACCTTTAACACGAACTACGATAAATGGAATCTACATTGAAAATAAATTTAATCTTTCTCAAGGTTACCTCTCTCAATGAACAGTGTTAAAAACGAGGAAACTATGCTAAGGATAAATGAATGTGCCTTAAAAGTGTTCAGCTGGATGTGTTTAACCATCTTTGTTTTCAAGCAGCTGAAGGAAGTCCAAGATAGAAAATTTTGATCGTAATTTTTTATTGTGTTTCGTTTAGGTGAGTAAAATAATTTCAGTACTGTGATTGAGTGTCGAACTAGACTATTTTGTACTGAGGAAATTTTCTTAAATTGGAGAATATTTTATAAAAGTGTCTCCATAATCAAAAGCTGTGCAGAACTCATCGTACCATAAAACATAAGTCATATTAACAAAATGTAAAATCAAGAAGCAATTTTAAATTAATAGGACATAATAAGTAGGGTGGGTCGAAAAAAATCAATATTTTTTGGGGGGAACGCTTTAGTGCGGAAAAGTTGACTATTGTAATAAGAGAAAAACGGCATAAAAAATTTAAAATCGGTTAACATCATCCGTCCACGCATCGTACTAAAAGTTTATGAAAAATTGCAAAAATCGCGCCTTTTGGTAAATATTTTAAGTTAAAACTTTTTTATAAACACGCTTTAGTTTTTTTTTATGCTTGTTTTATGGTTTAAATAACTTAAATTCTGATCAATAATCTAATTTTTTCCGTTAGCGTAACATTTTAGAAAAAACAGAAATGTACCAATTTTTTGCAATTTTCGCAGTGCAATCTTCGTTTGTTTTTCTAGAACAAAACGACCCAGTACTCACCACGTGGAAACTCACCCACAACCATCCAATTGTTGGGTATTATTACATTATATTTACAACTAAGTATTTACAAATATTTTCGACAGAATAGGGTTCATAATTGACCACAGGGAGTTTTTCACAGGAAGTGAGCTGCTGCCCGATTGGCCCACTAAAAGATTTAGGAAATGCAGTTTGACCGTCAACATGTTAGAATATGTGACGAAAAGGAAGCTCTTTAAAATGCAGGAGGCATATGCTAAACTGTAGCGGGCGTCCAACATGATTTTCTAGTCTGTGGACGACACTGTTCTTCCTTCCAGTGTAGGTTAAAGTGCTATCACACCCTGATACTTCTAGTTTTTCTATTGATATTGATAGTTCAGACAAACGAGAAATAATGCTTTGAGTTAAAGGAAGCTCTTTAAAATGCAGGAGGCATATGCTAAACTGTAGCGGGCGTCCTACATGATTTTCTAGTCTGTGGAGGACACCGTTCTTCCTTCCAGTGTAGGTTAAAGTGCTATCACACCCTGATACTTCTAGTTTTACTATTGATATTGATAGTTCAGACAAACGAGAAATAATGCTTTGAGTTAAAGGAAGCTCTTTAAAATGCAGGAGGCATATGCTAAACTGTAGCGGGCGTCCTACAGGATTTTCTAGTCGGTGGATGACACCGTTCTTCCATCCAGTGTAGGTTAAAGTGCCATCACACTCTGATACTTCCTAGTTTTTCTAGTGATATTGATAGTTCAGACAAACGCGATAAATAATGCTTTGAGTTATACCATTTGATGAACTCGAGGAAGGAGATACATGTTCAATATAAGTTGATCCAGGTTTCTGGATAAGAGAATAGTGCTTTTCTTTCACATTCCTGAGAAATTGCTTGGCATTCAATTTTTCGACGAACAAAGTATCATCTTTTCGTTCGTCAAAGAAAAGATACCAACTTTTCTCAGGAGGTACAAACCAGTTCTATCTATTTCAAGTGAGTTCTTGTTAGCTTTGTTCTAGCAAAACAAATGAAGTGAAAATTTGCGAAATACTGGTAAATTTCTGTTTTTTCTAAGACGTTGCACGAACGGAAAAAATTAGATTATTGATCAGAATTTAATTTATTTAGGTTTTTTAAATCATAAATCAAGCATAAAAAACGAAAGCGTGTTTATTTAAAAAGTTTTAACAGAAAAAAATATATCGTGATTTTTGCAATTTTTCACAAACTTGTAAGTACGATGCGCAAACGGAAGACGTTAACCGATTTTAATTTTTTATGCCGTTTTTCTTATTATTACAATAGTCAACTTTTCCGCACTAAAGCGTTCCGAAACAAAAAATATTGATTTTTTTCGATCCATCCTAATGAAAAGTGACAGTTATGATGAATATCAAAATTTCAAACTGCACCGTTTTAAGTTTGAAAGCACTTTAAAATTGAGAAAAGTGGTTATCAATACTGTGTAAGAAAGTAAACAAACAAATATTCAAAAATGAAAGCAAAATAAAATAAATGTATTCAGACTTTTAATATTACGTATGCAAAACGTTAATAGTATGAAGAAATATTGTTAAAATATCTGGAAAGCATTTCCAACTATGATGAAAAATCTAGCATACTAGTCTCTAAAAAATATTTATTTTACCAGATTCATCAAAATGAAGAATGAGTGATTTTTTAATAATACATGCTTTTTCACTTGCATATGTCACAAAACCTCAACTTAACAAAAAGTTAAATATTTACTGTACTTAAATGTGGCTGTTGTGGAAGTGTACTAAATTATTGTTTTCGTGAATCTTATTACTATCTGGTAAGCCATATCCGGTAATTTAATAAATCAAACTGAAAAGTATATTTCATTGTAAGGCCAACTTTGTGATGATGGAACTTTTTCAAGCTTATTTTAGAGTAAAATCAATAACCAGACTGTTGCAAACTCTTGTTATAGCCCCAAGACACATATACTACTAAAGCATATCAACCGTTTCTTCCTAAACTCCTTCAAATGAAACTAACAAATACCAAACATAAAACGACAATTAAAAATTTCAATATACAATAATTTTCCACAAAGGCACTTTGTAAGTGAATATTGGGTACTACTTATGCATATGCAAGATAATAGTTTATATAAATTTTGAAACTTGATTCTGAAAAAAAAAAAAAAAAACTTCAAGAAACTGAACTTATCTAAAATTTATAAGTTTATTATAAGTAATTTATAAGTTACCTAACCACCACTATGAATTAAATTAACATAAGAGAAATTTTCAAAACCTTTATTCAACAAAGCACAAAAATAAAAATGAAATGAACTTTTTTATCCAATAAGAAGTGATTATTTCTCCACTTATTAACTGGTTGGGGTTGAAATTCTGGTCCACGAATTCCAATGGAATTACTGTCGAGTTCCTTAAAATGTTCTCCATAACTTGGTGATGTACAAAATCATGTTAATGCTAAATACCCTTTGAAAAGTGTACCTGACTAGATGTGTTTAAAAATGAACATTAAAGTTAATTAAAAATAATACTAGTTAAAGCAAATGCTATCATAATCAAGCACTTATTAGCATTCCAAAAAACAATCCATTTAACTGTAAAATAATTGATAGTGTAATTAAACAAATCTATATTAAAATTAATTTTAATTCAGCAATAATAACCAAGTTTTCGAAATCATTGGCCATGTCGCTTAAGGGAAAGTATTTGTAGAATACAAGAATGGAAAGCGTTCATTACCAAATTGTTGGCTCAGCCCGTTTGGCAAAGCAGAACCAATAGTCAAACCTGCATCATCAAAAAATCCCCTATCCCTGAAAAGAATTGATTGCTTTATCAATGAATCTACCATATTTGTAATGCCATATGCAGGAAGATATCTTGTTATATGTTGTACAACTAAGTACTGAAAAAGTATACTACAGAACATTGAAGGATATTATTAACGTGGACCCAGATGGAAAGAGATCGAGACTGGATGTCGAAGCTGGGGTTAAGCCAGAGAGGCAGTTCCCGACAGGAAGAAATGGAGGACAAGACTAGACCTCAGGTGCCTACTTGGCATGAAGAGATAATATTGTACACTTGAAGATTGATATTCTAGGTGATGTGAAAATAATGGGCAGTAGTTGATGCAAGAAAAAATTAGGAAAAGCTAAACAAATGAAGATTTGACAGAAATTATAGATATTCGAGCCCATAAGATGGTTATCAATTTGATAACAATGCACTAGAAACTGCTTATTGCACCAGACAAACATATCAAGGAAAACTGTTTAGGCCATGGCTAGAAATTAGTACCCATTTGTTGTATTTTACAGCTATGAACATGATTTAATTTACGTCTTATTTTAGGATCCAGTTGTCTTTTTTCCCATCCTTACTTTTTTTGCTTATGATAAATTCCAATTGATTAGCGTTTCATCTACACAAAAATGTGACTGGTATCTAAGAAAAGACTTAGTCATTACAATGCGTTCATCTACATTCTTGTAATGAATTTTTATGTTGCACTCAAGTAGCATGTTTGGGCAACAGGAAAAATATTTAGGTGTCCAACACAGCTGACTTTCTATTTTCAATTTCTAAATTAACAATACCAAATAAAGGCTTTGTACATAAATCCTCTGTATATTTCTAAAATACTATACAAAAAATGGAAGTTTCACTTTCATTCAAAAAAGATATATTTAGAATTATGTAATAAGTGTTTAAGAGTCCATGCAACACTTTTGGGGTAAGATCTGGATATTATTTTAGAGGTTCTATATATTATAATTTTCATATGAAAGCATTCTAAACAGAATCTATGAAAATCCTTCAATTGTTTGTGGACATTTAATAGTAAGGGAGACTGGGGAGGCTTGATCCCTTTTTGCAGTTTTAAATTTTTATCTTAATAAAATATTATTATTTTTTAAATGTTTTGAATCACTATAAATTGCACAACTGTATTCTTTGATATAACATTTATTTCATTTTCAAAAATGAATTTTTAAATTTTATATAAATTTTTTTTCAACAATGGGAGAAAAAAAAATGCAGCATCCCATTTATGGGGACACTTGATCCCCCACAAGGGGAGACTTGATCCTTCACACAAACAGATTTAAACAATTCAAAGCAAACAAAAATAGAATTTGCATTTTCATGTCAAATGAAACATTTGAAAAAGTACTACATTTATGACAAATACAAAAGCCTAGGTTATCTGTATTAAAAAAAATAGTGAATATTTTCAAAACGTGAAAAGTCAAAACTGTTGCTGTTCTGAGTGTTTCACCCAACATAGGTTTTGGCAACTTTTTAACACAATCCTCTTTGTCAACAATGTTTTTGTCGTCTTTTTCAGGATAGATAAACTGATTGGCGCTTGCTCCTTTTTTTCTCGATTTTTCCAACAAAGTGATTTAATTTTCTTCCTTTGGAAATTTCACAATTACAAATCATTCTCATTAAAAGATACATCTTGGGTGTCTTTATTATCAGAAGAAAATTCATAAAGTTATTCTGCTTCTGTTGAATTGTGAACATTGTAATTGCTACCACTTTCCGATGAATCGTCAACATATCGCACCCCGGCAAGAAAAGTATCACAATTTAAAAATTAAAATTTTGATGCTATGTCATTGAAAAATAATTTATGAGTTGTCCCAGCATGTTATATTGCTATTCTATAGAATATAATAGAAGTTATCACCATAAATACTTACCTAAAATTTAAAAGAAGCTTTTACTATTTCAATATAAGTTTTATAGTATCCTTTAAGTTGATAGTTCTGAAATTTTGAGTTGTGTCACTTTTCTTGTCGGGGTGCGATATTTTCCCCTTGGTAGCAACTACTTTTGGTGGCATATGCACAGTGGTAAAACCACTTTCATGAATGTTCCATATTTTTTTTGGGGTCTAGCTTTTCTTTAGTATATATCAGTTCCAGATTTTCAAAAACATATTAATGTTGTGTTTGTTGAAACTAATGGCACAATTAAGGCTGGTTGCCTCTGGTGTTCAAAGAGACAATGACTTATTACTACTCATAACGCTCTGTACCATTCATACCCTGCACATCCTTCTTTCCCCCATGATTCAAGGATCTTTCTTTTCCTTTTTTTACAGCATACTGGAATGCTCACTTCCTTAAATGCATAGGAGTAAGTCCATAATGTAATTTACTTGATGTTTTCAAATATTTGCATAAAACATCTTCTTTAACAGAGCGTTTTAATGTCATTACATTAATGCCAAATGTTTTTGCCCCTTTATACTGCCACTATTTAATACAAGCTTTACTGCTGATCTTCCACATTGATATTTTACTGGGCTTAACACCATCTTTACGTTTTTAAATCATGGCATGACTTCATCAACAAAAAGTAAACAAAGAAAAAAATATGTGTGTGTGACATTGGGGATACTTGATCCCGGGATCATCTCTCCCCAATGCACATGCACCATGAAAATATAGTTGGAAAAAAAAGAAAAAAAACTGTATTACACATAAATAGTATTATTTAAAAGGTAAGAAAAGGCAGTATGAAATATCATTATATATGACTACTATAATTATAATTAGTAAAAAATAAAAAACTTAAACCACTTACAAAAAAAAAAAGTTCGAATTCAGGAAATCAAACAATCTTTTCTTATAATAAAAACAAACATGGCTGAAAGAAATTTTGTTGCTGGTTTTGTTGACTACGAATAACTGTACCAGTGTTACAGGACTTGACTCATTATTATTGTTGTTTTTAACACTAGGGATCAAGTGTCCCCAGTCTCCCCTATCCTCCTAAACTGTAGTATACAACTTAGCAAACATTTTGCAGAGTTGATGCTAACTTTAATATCATTTCATTATTTGCTTTATAGAATTTAAAAAAAAAAATGAAATTTCTATCATTCATTTTATATTTGAAAATACAAAATTTGGACACTTTGTAGATGTTGTTTCTGCAATAATCATCAAATAAATTATTTAATTACAATAGTAATTGCATGCAAATTCAAGGATAAATTGAACATTGTAATATTTTAAAACTTTATTAGATGCATATAATTGATTATCAAATTTGATAAAAATATTGAAAATGCTAGAAACCACTCAATTATTTATATTCTAAATCAGGGTAAGTGTTTGTGATTGTCAGTCGAGTTTTGTACGAAGACGTGCTTTCAATAACATTGATGGACCTGGGAACTTACTGTGTTGATTGATCATACTGAGCATATTCACTTTGGTATACTATAACATATGCATGATTTCTGAATTAAACACAAAAAGATTGGTAAAACGAGACTTCTTGATGGTACAACTATACTATATCAACTCTGAAACAAGATTGCACAACATGAAAAACCTCAGAATTCCGTAAAGTTAATCTATAGTGCATTTTGTTCTACCTATAAATTTGATTTTAATTTAAAAAAAATTTTGGGATTGAGTTCTTAACACCTAATTTTACAATGTGCTTTAGGAGCTGCATCCAAATCCGAATCATTGCACTGTGTTTTAATATATCCACGAAAATTGAATACATTTTAAATTACAACCAAGCAGAACACTTTTGCTTTGGAGTAGGACAATAAAAACTGTTGGTCATGAAAAACTATGAAAAAAAATTTATAATAAATTTATTAGATCTATATATTTGCAACATATACAAGGCAGCACCAAACAGGCTTAAAATTTGAAAGTACATTGTTCGTGGCACTTAACACTAGGCACTCTTCAGTACCATATTTAAAAATAAATGGCTCTACTTTGCATTTCAAATTATAATAATAAATTTATTTAAATTCTAATTGAGTATTGTAAAATGTAGATAAGCTAATTTCAGTTATTGACATATGCTAAAGAAACTTAAAAATATTTTTGAAATTCATTCGATAAAATGTCATAAGTTATATATTAAATAAATTTAAGTTTCACAGTTTAAGATCATGAAATAAGGAAGGCAAGATGTACTAACAATATACAAGTATGATTACAAAATATATCGAAAACTGAAGAATTCTATGAATTTTTCAGAAACATACTTTGAAGAAACTAATGAAATCAACTTGTAATTGAAATTAAACTTTGGTTGACAAATATTTTTTACGCACATCATATAACAGCCTTCTAATGTAGTATCACTTCCTGGAAGATACAATGATCATACAAAGATATACATATACTTAATCTCAAAATAAAGACATCTCATACCCTCAAAGCTACAAATGAAATCATTGATAATTTTAAGCTACTTTTAGTATACTTCTCATTACAATTACACATAGGTCTAAAAATGGTTTTCAACGTATTCCACAACATAGCGCTTGATTAAAATATATTCCACAAACCGCAAAATCAAAAAGCAGTTCTCAAATCTTCCTTTCTAGAACTAAGTACACATTTTTAAAGTTAAAAAAAAAATAATATTAATACATGAAGCAAATAGATAAATATGGAGCAATAACTTTAATCTCCATTTGAAAGGTCAGTTTTAATCGACATCACTATTTCAAACATGCATACAGTGCACCTCTCACAAGATATATCATACAGATTTGAGGGCAGCTGGTGTAGGATAGATTTATACTTAAGTACATTCATTGCTATTTTAGTTAACTTATAAAATGAAATTTTAAAAAGAAAAAACAGATCTATTCAAGATTCAAAATACTTGATAATCAACATATTATCAATAAATATATACTTTCTTCTGTCACTCAACGGGAGAACACAATATACTGTTCAAATATAATACTTTTGATCCTTACCACATGTGGATTTCCGAGGTTATGTAACGGTGCTTAAGCCATTTGTAGTCACAAAAAACTGGTGTGCTGTAAATTTCTGATATTCATTCCGATTAAGTCTATCTTCCGCTATCCGAATATCGTTTTTTATCTCGGAGATGAGGTCGTCTACGGACAAGAAGTCTCTTTCGGGCCGTATGTGCCCCAGGATGATCAATTTGAGATTCGCGCCGTAGAAGTCACCTTCAAAGTTGTGGAGTATGTGGGTCTCCAAAGATTTCTTATCGTTCTGGTAGTAAGGGTTCCAGCCGATGCTGAGAACGGCTTTTCGAACGGTCCCGCCGTTCAGATTGGCCATGCCGTAGTAGATGCCACAATCGAGGTCCTTCGGAAGCTTCTCGATCACGTCGTGGTCGAAGTTGGCAGTCGGAATCCCGAGTTCCTTGCTGCCACGGCCAAACCCCTTGATCACTTTACCCTCGACGAAACAGGGTAGAACGTTGGAATAATCCTTAGCTACGTTCGAAAACATTCTGGAGACAAGAGACAAACGTGTCATGCGAGAGAACTATCGATCTGGAAGGGATGTTCTTCCGGGAGCGCGAACAAAAAGTTCGCAGTCGCGCTGACACGAATTTTATCGACCTGATAGCGTTATCGAATCGGTAGCGGGATTACGAAATGCGTTTTCCTCATTTCACAACTTATTGTCGTAGAATACGAAAACCGCTTATCGCAGAGTCAGGTAACGTAATGATCAGCAGGTGAGGGTAGAGGGTCCAGAAGTTACGCATACACGCCGAAGAGACGTAGGAGGAATTAAATCAAAACAAATGCGGGTGAGCGGTAGAGGGCGCTGCGAGGCAGAGAATCACTGCTGCCAGATAAGTAACAAACCGCAGAATAAATACGGTACGTGTGGCTTAGTTCTCGGTGAAGTACGCTGATGAGGTCATGAAGAATTTGCACCTCTATCTCCAGTATTGATAGTGCATTTCATAAATAGACTGGCCTTGCTATTTGGAAATCCTAACAAATAGGTTTTTATGAATCGGTTTTTTGTATCGACAATTTTTTTTAAGTTTTGAGGTTTTTTTCTGTCACTTCTCCAAAATAAATTCGTTAAATTTAAATTTGGAAAAAAAAATGGATAAAAAGGGATAAGAACTTCTTAATATAGCTGTACGAAATGAAAATCATAGTTATCATTGACGGTACGACATCGGATCTTTCCCTTAAGGGATTGATCCCAGACCGCCGTCAAAAGCCCGTTGTGTTGCTCTAGTATGACGTTAATTAATAAAAAAAAGGAAGAGTTTTGCGGAGTCTTGTTTTAGTTTGGTAGGTAGGTATTTTAGTTTTTGTCGTACTTTAGCGACACAACGTCTATTGACATTAGACCGAGATCAATCCCAAAGGAAAAGTTTTGAGGACAACACTACGTAATTTTAAACCACCGTCAGCTGACGAGATAACACCTGAGCTGGCACCCCACTCTCCAAATTTCCACGTTGTGTTGCTTTAGTAAAACATTAATTAATAATTATTACCACACTTCCACACCACTGCAGTATTTATCACTGCAGTGCATATATTTCTTACAATTTCGCCGATCAACCGGTATAGTGGTTAAGGTGTTAGCCTCTTTATCGGAAGCTTCCTGGTTCGAATCCGGGTCCGGGCATGGATGTTTGTAAGCGTATGGTGTAGAGGCGGCTGATGCACCTTAAATCTGTCGTGGCCGAAAGTCCTTACGTTGGGTTGGTGTGGAAGTTTGGAGAGTAGGCTCAGTTGTTGCTTCGTCATCTGACTGTGGTTCAAAATTACGAGGTGTTGTCCTCGTATCTTTTCCTTAAGGGACTGATCCCGGACCGTCGTCAATAGCCCGTTGTGTTGCTCTAGTACGGCGTTAACTTAAATTACCAATTTCAAAGAAAAGTTTGCGGGAAATTTTACTTATGAAATTTGTAATGAAGAGAATTTTGAGGGCTATTTTTATATCGCTATTACGATAGAACCATCTGGCTTTTGCAATTTGGAGGAGGAAAATATTTTGAATATGTTCGATTTCTTTAAATTCTGGTCTCAATTCTTGCTCAAAGACCTCCAAATCGAGCAAGCATATATTATGATCGGATGAACGAAGTACAAGAAAAAAGTTTCTTGTTTAGTAGTTTGTCCATGAAGTGCGTTGACTCCTCACTATTCTCACTGTTCAGTGGGTGCACAGTTGCTAAAGTCGCAGGTGCTAGTTTTGGAATCAGAACGTGGATTTGGTTTTAACACTTCTTTATTGTCCTAACGCAGAAATCACAACATGAAAATAAGACTATATACATATGGGAAAAAAACAAGATAATTCGTTTTTTTACATAGCTATTCGTATTACCATATTTTCGTACAATCGAAAACGAACCAAAAATGTTATTATACAATTTTTAATTAACGTTACTAGTTTCTGAACTGTTAATTATTCTAGCGGAAGTACGCAACGCATATTATGAGTGGGAACAACTAGCTCGTGGATTGCAGTGAGGTAAAATCGTCTGAGTTGGTGAATGTTTGAGAAACTTTGAGGAGTCTTCGGAGATATGATTTCTCGCGCTAACCGCTAGCACAGCCATTAAAAAAATTCATTAGCCATCCGCTGGTAGGTATTTTATGCGTTTGACACTGGAGAAACACAACATGCTATTGACGACGACCAGGGATCAAACTCGAAGGGAAAGATCCAAAAACAACAACACGTAATTTTGAACCACGTTCAGATGACGAATTAGCCATCCACAGAGCATAAATGGAGTTAAGAATACATCATACCATTCATAAGTGAAATTTCTAAAAAATGGTTCTATGCTTAGGCAATTTCAGGGCCGCGGAAGTATCTGGAGTGTTGCGAGTTCGAAACTCGATCCAACCAAAGACCACCGAGTACAGGAAGGATCTGTCGTGGCCACAAATATCCTCACATTTGGCGTGATGTAGAAGTTTGGAGAGTGGAATGCTATCTCATGTGTTGTTCTAGTCATCGGATCGTGGTTCAAAATGACGAGGCATTTGTCTGTCTTTGGATCTTTTCCTTCGGGATGTATCCGGACTGTCGTCAATAGCCCGTTGTCTTGCTCTAATGCGACGTTAGTTGATTACCTACCTACGAACCTTATATTTTATATCAAATATATTGTTACAAAAAGTAAGTCGGCTTCTGGGAAAAACCATTTCTACGCGGCAATAACTATTAACACACCCTAACGTGACCGGTTGCGAATGTGTTAAGACAGAGCACATATGCAAGGAAAATGCACATTCCTTCGTAGTATGCCAATGAAGCTGGTGCTGAAGCTGCGTCCATGGGAAAAGAAAATGTGACTGAAGTACTTCAGGTCCATCAGGTTACACACTTAAAGAATATGTGACTCTGGGGGAGTCTTACAATTATTTATAAGAGTGTTATGATACAGGCGGTCAAAAACGTATCCGGACACCTCTTGTTATTTCCGTCCATGGAACCTCACATTCAGACAAACAGCTTCATTAGCCTACTACAAAGAAATGTGCACTTTATTTGTATGCATAGGTGCTCGTTTTCATATTTACTTGGACTTGGACACCGCAGGTGTCCCCCTTACCTCCCGTCCAATAGGACAGGTAAAAGTGGTTTGTGATGGACACGCTGCGGAAAGAGCGGTTTGAGCCCACCGTAACAGAATGTGGCAGCTTTAGGCGAACCCTTGGCTGTGCGCTTCTGCTCTAGGAGCAACTGCGGTTTCTGACTTATATGTTTTACTTTGATAGTTAAATTGAGCTTTAGTCAGTTGTGATGAGGAGTGATGCCACCTATTGCCGAACGCTGGCAGGTGTAATTACCATTTATCTATGTTCATTGTAGGAGCTCTTATTGAGGGGGTACATATACATACAGGGGTTAAACAAAGTAAACATGAGAATAGAAAAAATAATTTGAGGGGGCCTATTGTATAAATATTAACGATGTAAGTGCTATCAGCACTGGTAAGATTTGAGCAAAGGTGGAAGTTTAATGTTTTTAGTTGCATAGTGATAGCATTTGCCATGTGGCACTATTGTTTAATTATGTCGATATTATCTGTTAGGTACTTCATGATTTGCACTATCTTTGCTTTAGCCTTGCTGTTGTTTAGTGTGTTTTTGGCCCACTCCCTGAAGTGTTCAGTTGTTGGTTGTAGCAGGTGGTTTGTGGCTGTATGTGGGCATTCAAATACGTAATGGTTTCTTTTTAAAACTTTACGTAGCGATATCTCATCTCAAAATTATTCTGAACATAAATTTTTGAGCAAATCAAACCATTATTGCCAGAAATGTAAGAGAAAAACATCTCCTTTGGATGTTAAAGTGCTTTAATGATTCGAGATACTCTAGTGATCTCTCGCACGTGTGGTCAAAAGCTGACCTCAGTTAAAGAAATGAAATATTTCCAGACTATACCGAGATGCCTCTTTCCTTTTTTCGACATTTAGAATCCCGGTTATGCCGGGCGGCAGGAATTGCCGGAAAATTTGAAGATCCAGTTCCGGACAGTGGCCATGATGGTTCCCGATCGACAGATTATCATCCGCGTGAAACTGGCCAGCTGCGGATTTTTGGAGAACATAACCCTCGCCAGGAAATTCTACACACTCTACAAACTGTGTGAGGAGCAACTTTCAAAACAGGTAGGCAATGTAAAACCCTTAAGCACTCGGTCATTAGACTGATTATATGCGATAAAAATGTGTACAAGTACACAAATGTCCGCCAATTAACCCTAATGTTGGTTGTTTTGACGAGATATCTAGTCATTAGCAAAACTATTAGCAGATATTCTTGGAAGAGATACCTCTTCATTAGAAGAAAACTGACTAGATCTTGATTTCATAATCATTAAAAAAATTTCGCAATATCTTGATGACGATAGATCTTGTCAGTAGCAAAATTTGTCAGATCTTGATGGACGATATATCCCGTTGAAACCACTTGGAGGGTCAGTGTGTCTATTAAAAATAATTATTGATTTTTAAAATAAAAAATAATAACAATAATATACATAACACGGTATTTGTGTGATCTCGTAGCCACTTCTCTGATTCAGAGAAATACAATATAATCTACAGTTGATGATCAAATTCTTAAAGTCGCGATACAAAAAAGGAATTTTTTTGAGTTTTGGCTAAAAATGAAAGGCCTCTATGAGGCAGTTTGTGAAAGCAACTGTGCTGATTACTATTTATTTAAAATTTCTTGAACTAAGTACGTCAAAAATACAAAGAATTCAATATAACCAAGTTTTCTCTTTTAACGACAAATGAATGAAATGTAAATTTGTTAATTAAAAAACGTGGCTGATAATAAGATCACGGCCGCTATTAACCAGTTTGTATGGTAGCCGATTTGCAAACGGAGGGTTCCGAGTCCAAATCTCGACCCAACCAAATCACGCCATGTACGTGGGGGTGGTACACGTTTTATCTGTCCGGGCCTCAATGCCCGAACGTTGGCATTGTGTAGAATGGGGTGTCATCTGACCGCAGTTCAAAATGGCGAGGTGTTGCCCTCAGATCATTCGCTTCGGGAAAGATATCGTGCCGTCAGTTGTGTTCCAGTACGTCGTTTATTCAACTACCTACCTAAAAATATGAAAACCTACGATCCCATAAGCATGTGGAACTAAGAAGGCTGATGCTACTAACGGCCAAAATCAGCTAACAAGCGGCACCACTAGGTATTAAGAACAAAATTATGCAGTGACCATTACTGTGGATTCAACGGTCCACCATCGACAAAGCTTTAAACAAATACTCTCACTCTATGAAACTTGGGCCGACCAACCGGTATAGTGGTTAAGGTGTTAGCCTCTAGATCGGAAGGTTCCTGGTTCGAATCCGGGTCCGGGCATGGATGTTTGTAAACGTATGGTGTAGAGGCGGCTGGTGCACCTTAAATCTGTCGTGGCCGAAAGTCCTCACGTTGGGTTGGCTTGGAAGTTTGGAGAGTGGGGTGCCAGCTCAGGTGTTGCTTCGTCATCTGACCGTGGTTCAAAATTACGAGGTGTTGTCCTCGAATCTTTCCCTTAAGGGAGTGATTCCGGACCGTCGTCAATAGCCCGTTGTGTTGCTCTAGTACGACGTTAACTAAAATTACAGTTACCAAATTACCTATGAAACTTGGCATTTATGTTAATAAATCAAAGGAGAGGTATATAATATGATCGATAAATTTTTGAATGAGGTTTTTGAATTTTGGCTATTGGCTACGGTCGGAATCCATCCTGGTCATTTTAAACTCCGGTCAGATGACGAGAGCAACACCTGAACTGACACCCCATTCTATAAACTTTCGCACCGCATCAACGTTAGGACATTGAGGTCACGACAGATAAAACTGCACCAGATACCCACGTACAAGACGGTCTTTAGTTGGATGGAGTTTCGAACTCACAATCCCCCGGTTGAAATTCTGCGTTTCAACCAACTGCGCTACCGCGGACCTCAAGTTTTGAATGACGTTGAAATCATTCAAGTATCTGTTATTATATGGCGTCTATTGCAGTGTAATTTCTGATGTCTCCATGCATCACTTAGATTTTCTCTGGTCTGAGGAGTTATTTCTGCGTCACATGTGTGCCTCAGGAAGTTTGGGTTTATTTTTAATATCCAGATCACAACTGTTTGTTTAGTTTTTCT
This sequence comes from Metellina segmentata, assembly GCA_947359465.1. Classification (NCBI taxonomy): domain Eukaryota; kingdom Metazoa; phylum Arthropoda; class Arachnida; order Araneae; family Tetragnathidae; genus Metellina; species Metellina segmentata. Next base: position 9,446,312 of record OX375874.1, on the reverse strand, counting down.
ATGCATGAGCGTATTATTTCAAACTAATCTCCTATTCTAAATATATCTGTACAGTTTCTCAAGTCGCACCATTGCTCACTATCGCACTTGATTATACTTACCAGTGCAACTTTAATTAACTACTTACCCTCTCATGGGTAGGTAGTTAACCTCCTCAGCTCAGAAGTATCACATATGATACTCATGTTTCTGAATTATTTCTCATTTATGTATAAAGATTTGTGTAACCTGTAAAAATAAAATACAATCTATATATATAATTCTCTTACGTGGCACGTAAAAAAGACGTTATTTGTAGTCGCGTTTTGGCAGCACTGTACGATTGTTTTTTATCGCGAAGTCTCGCGCATCGATTGAATTTATAGCGTTATCGGATGAAATTTTATTGAAAAAAAAAGGAAATTTTAATGAGCTGTTGCAGTTAGTTTATAATAGAAATCAAAGAAAGCGGAGGATCTTTTCAGGGCCATTTAAAAAACGGTCCTTTTCAGGGCCAACAATTATAGTTCAACAAGACGCTTCCACTACAACTTTCGGCAACAAACTCAATGAAAAAGTGTGGGTCGTTTGAGTGCTGGGAAAATGTAAACACAAAAACATGCTGGGTATTCAATTTCCAAAGCAACGCTCACATTTCGAGTCAAAATTTGCACAAAGTTTTCATTTGAATTCTGATTTTAGAGATACTGTATATATTTTTTCTGTAATACAGCAAATTTAGATTTGAAAAACATTTTTTTGGTAACATATTTTGTAAACAATCCCTTCTGGTAGGACACATGTCGTCATTGAGGCGAGCGAAGCGAGCATAGGTTCGCGCAGCGAACCAATGAGGATTGCGAAGCAATCCTCCGGGGGTTGGCGAGCGTTAGCGAGCAGGGGGCAGGCCCCCTAGTTTGAATATATTCCTTCAATTCTTAATTTTTTATTTTGTAGTAGATTAACCCTGAAGTATCATTTTGTGATACTTGCCCCCCCCCACCCCACCCAACCCACCTCAGTAACAAAAATAAATAAAACTGATGGGAATAGTAACTTATAAACACTTCTGAGGAAAATCAGTTGTTATTTTTGTGTCTGGACTGAGGAGGTTAATAAAAGTTCCATTGGTGTAACAAAACGAGCGATGGTCCAAAATCCATCGTGAACAGAAGGATTTGAAAACTACACCTTGTCATTTTGACAAGACATGAGCTGGAACCCTACGCTTCAAACTTCCACACCACGTCAACGCGAGGACATTTGAGGCCAAGACCGATTGAATATGCACCAGCCTTCAAGCATTCAACGTTCTTTAGTCAGATAGAGTATCGAACAGGCAAAACCCCGGTTGCTAATTCGCTTCCCTTCCACCCGCACAACCTACCATGAGAGGGATTTTCAGTGTTTGCACACGAACCACCGTAAGATGAGGATTTTACTACCCATTACTCAATACAGAATCCTACAGGAAGCGCGTTATACCACTAAAACAACATAGCCCTGTACATTTAGCTCACAAAGATAGCCACAGTAGGTTATGTGATAGTTCGTGACAGTATCAATGGATAGCCATCGGTAATCGGCACATTGTTTTATATCCACGAGTACCGCATTCTTAATATCAAATCCATGTCCGTTGCCTTGGCAACTTGCGTTTTCCGTTCTTCTTGGGCTCAATGTTCTTTCGTGCGGCAGATGTCGTTTAAAGACGCTATTTAGGACAGAATATTGCGGGGAAAAAATCGATCTCAGAAGGAAGAAATATACTTCTTTATTTATAGGCATTTTAAAGAGCCACCACCTTTCTCTATGCAGTAGTTTACCAAATTACTTGTGCAAAAGAACAAAGAAAATAATGATTTTCTTTTTTGTGGAGGGCCCGTGGTAACCCAGTTGGTAAGGTCGCGGATTACCAAAAGGAAGGTTTCGAGTTTGAAACACTATCAAACCAAAAGACCGTCGTGAACGTAGGGGCGGGTACGGATTAAATCTATCGTGGTCTCAAATGTCTTCACAGTGACTTGTTGTGGACATTTGGACGATGGAATCAGGTGTTGACCTTGTCGTCTGAGAGTAGATCAAAATTATGGAGTGTTGTCTTCGAATCTTTCTTTTCAAGATTGATCCCGGACCGTCGCTAATTGACAGTTGAGATGTCCCAGTGTGACGTAAATTAACGCACCTACCTACCTTTTACTATGTGTACAACAAATCGTAATATTGGAGACAATCCAGGATCAATCCCGAAAGGATAGATCCGAGGACAACTCCTCATCATTTTGAATCACGTTCAAATGACAAGGTCGGCACTTGAGCTGGTACCCCAATCTATACACGTTTGAGACAATGACATATTTAATGTGCACTAGCCTCTTCGTATACGACTGTCTTTAATTGGGTCGAGTTTCGAACTCACAACCCCCGATTACTGATCAACTACTCCAGCAATCGGGCTAACGCAAACCCACAAAAACGCTTCGAAAATTATGAGCATGAAAACAACAGCAGGCAATATCTCAAAAGCCAAAGGGATCAAACAAAATTTCTCCTCTGTTTAAATTGATTATATTTACCATCTTTTTCAGGTCCATTACGATTTTGGCCTGAGGAATATTCTCTCCGTTTTGAGAACACTGGGTAAGATGAAGCGGCAGGCTAACACCGATTCAGAGAGCGCAATCGTTATGCGAGTATTGAAGGATATGAATTTGTCCAAACTGGTAATATTATATTTCTCTTTTTCTTAAGCATCTCAACCCAGAGATGCAGAATTATATTCAGTCTTCTACAACACAACTCCAAGCAATTGCAACTGTGCTGCAAGCATTTTGTCCGAATTTTGAAAACTGTAGTCGAATCAAAAACAGACGTAAAACACAACTAATGGCTCAATAGGTATCACATATTTATAATAAAAGATCAAAATTAATTCACTTACTTTATTTAAAACCGAGGCATACTTTCAGAATTTGCAATTCTGTCGATCACTTTTGAAGTTAAATATTTTCTTATTGACATAGAAGATATGTTATTTATAAAGTGTTTGTTGTCATTTGGGGCAGTGTAGGGAGGTTGTTCCGTAGCTAGAAAAGAAAAAAAAAAGTGTGGTAAGGAACGCCTTTGCACTGAAGTACATCGTAAATTATGATTGAAATAAAAGTCGGCCTACATTTTGATAAAATTAAGCAAAAATTGTTCTGCAAAGACTTTGTTCTGCGACCTACGTCGTAGTTTTAAGCACTTTCTTCTCCAGGGCATCTCAAAAACTAAACTCTCGTGGTAGTTTATCATCGAGTCGAAAACTGCCCTCTACCTCTGGTGAAAGAACCTGTTTGCAAACTGTCACCAATTCTGGGCAAGGGACAGTTTGTTTTTCCTAGTGCCTAGTCGGATCTTCGTTACCCTCGGATAGTTTCGTCTCAACGAAGTATCTCGTCATTAACAAAACTGATTAAATCTCGAACGAGGCATCTCGTTGAGACCTTTAATGTTTTTCGAGGTGTATCCCGTTTATCCTTGACGGATTAATTGCATCTGAAACATGTTGGAATCCCAATCATCGAGAGCTGGGGAATAAGAACGAGGGCAGCCTCTTCTTGAACATAAAAATCTTATAGTATTTTCAACATAATAAGAGTAAAAAGGAACAGATGGCAAAAAATTACATACATTCGTGAATCGTAAAAATGGAGTACTTAAAATACACTCATGTCCATAAATTAAGGATAATTCAGAATCACACGGAAATCGAACTCTAAAGTAAAAATTCCACCTGTAGAATTATCGCACACATCTTCAAGAATAATATCCAAATTACAGGAAGCCATCAGATGACGCCAGTAGTACGTCCTAATGACGAAAGTGTAAGAGAGGTGTATATAAGGAATGGTAGCAAAGAAGTAAAATTGTTCACAAGCGTTCTGTAAGCCGCTCAATGCCACAACCGAATAGTTATGGCACAGAGGACGCATGTCAATGATTTTTTACGTGGTAGAATTATAGGCCGCCTAGAATGTGGACGTACTCAGACGAAAGTTTCAGTGGAACTTGCAATAGCCCTAAGTGCCATCTCTAGGCTTTGGCAACGATTCCAAAATGATGGAAATGTCAGAGCATTGCTTGCTGAGTGAAGTGACCTTCCCCAAGATCAGCTAGATAATTTGATTCTCCGCATGCCTAGGCATTGTACAGACTGTATTTCATCGTCTGAGAGACATACAATATATTAACCATCATACCAACCATGTCATGTTAAGTTCTTGTAAGGTCGATAGTTTTTGTAATTGCTCCAGTGAGCAAAAATCGTAGTTTTTATGAATGGTATCATACATACACCATCTTTTTTGTTCTTTATCTTTTGTTTAATAAATGGGCTGTATGAATTTTGTTTTGTTTCTGAACCTTTATTTGCCGCAGCTGGCATTATTCTTAATTTATGGACATGAGTAGAATTTAAATCTCGCTATCTAATGTATCGCCGAGGCCGTCAGCTAACGTGTTATACTGGAGCTAGGAGTGTAGATGTGGGGTTCCTGTTGATCTCATTCTAAAGACTCGCCATGTTTTATTTTACAAAACTTAATACTTTCTCATCTGCCGAATACATTCCTGTTGTAGACCTCTCTCGCGAACTCTACATATATAATCTTAAATTTAGAATGTCTCCTGTACTAAGATATCAGAAAGACGCACGACTGTAAGGCGCTATAATGATATATGTGTTAAAAGGCCTGAGAAAGTATGCTGTAAGCTCATCGTGAAAATGAAAGAAAATTGTAATTTCCTAGTAATTAGCGAGAAATATCAAGGTCGAGGAGGGTTTATTTATATTTGACACTGTATGTGATTGGATATGACACTTACGTGTGACATGGAATGTTCTGATCGAAATTGGAGAAGGGAAAGTGCTGCAGCTTCATTTAATTGAGATAACGGAATCGGACGGCTTGTTCAAGTTAGCATTAAGCTGGGGAAGTATAATGGCCTTCTTGTTTCAGGCGACTCGGACAGGAGAAAGAAACACCAATCACATATTGCCCCTTCCTCCCAAGGACAACCCTTCGCCGCCCACCCTGGGACAGCTTTTAGAACTTTAGGGAAGTTTCACTTGCAAATAAAGAGTAATGATTTACTTCACTTGGAAATGAATACTATCCCCATAGTTTCAGTGGTGAATCACCCACTAGGATTACCCTTTGGGAAGTATTCAAAGGTCCTTTTTTTTCAAAACAGAAAAGTAGCTATTAAAATGCATATTTATCATAAAACTTCCAACAAAACAAAACGTTGAATTTTTTTTTCAGCAAATTAGTTCGTAGGGGCCCAAAGAATTACAAAATTTGAGAACAGGATTAGGGCTATCTGAATCTGCTTACATTCTATGATATTTACAACTCTCTCTTTTGTATTAGACTAAATTATTTTTTTTTGGAAATAGTGATTATGAAACAAAAGGGGCACATCATACTTGAAAGACAAATGTCTTGAACTTAGTCCACCAGACAAAAGGCGAGGCTTTCCCTACCATTGGCTAATCCGCTGTAGGTTTTCAATAACTCGGTACGGAATAGAGATGCGACATCGTAGAGTAAAAAAAACATCGATGTTGATAATACACCGCCCCAAAAATATCGATGTTTTTAAAATTCAGTGTATTTAAACTTTTCCCCCCATTTCTTAAAACTGGTTTAGCAACTAATGATGCGACATCGGCTACAATACATCGATGTTTCTTTTTATAAAACATCAATGTTGTGAAAACATCGATATCGATATTGCATCACTACTTTTCAAACCCTTCACCTTTGGCCAATTAGGTCTAAAAATATGTTCAATTTGCTGATTATAAAAATTATGCTACTTGGTTATTTTTAAAAATTTTATAACGATACTTTTTTCATTTGAAAATAAAACATCGACAAGTATAAACATCGATATTACAGAAACATCGACTCCAATACATCGATGTTTTTTCGCATCCCTAGTACGGAGGGGTCTGCTTCCACTCGGAACCGAACGGACCAGACACCAAGGGTGTCACGATTCCCTGTCCTTCACCACGTTGGTTAGGAACACAGATAGGTCACAAGAACAGTTGTTCTTGTGTTCTAGTTGCTACTTGTTGTAGTCGACGAACATCGTTGAATGACAGTGCCTGTGTTCTGATATATGATTAAGAACATATAATATTAGGTGCTTTTCTAAAAATATATATATATGATATGCGGCGTGTATATTTTGAAACTTTATATTGCATTCTAAATAAATGTCAATGTCCAATTTTGGTGTGCAGTGTCCCTCTGTTCTTGGCCACTACTACACACACTGTCAGTCAAATTAGATATCACTTGGTCACTCCGACAAATGGGTTTGACAACAGTAACGAATCCACAACCACCTATTGGTTTAACCACAAAAGGGATCACCTAAGCCATCATCAACTAAATGCACGACGGGGTATAAAATGCTCATTCTTTGATTACAGATCGACGAGAACGAACCGCTGTTCCTATCTCTACTGAACGACTTGTTCCCGGGCATCCGAGACCACAAAAAGGGCAACTCGGAACTGGAGGATGCCATCGAGGCGCAGGTGAAGGAGAGTGGCCTTGTGCCCTACCCCGCGTGGAAGGTGAAACTGGTGCAGGTGGGTAAATCGACCGTTTTCTTCCTTACATAGCTGTTTGCAAATGCTGAAATTAAAATTATTATTTTTTTCCCACGCAGAGAACGATATAAAGAGCTTGTAATACTGTGGTCGGTGGGATATCTTGACTAATATAAATCCAGAGCAACAATGATACACGTTGTTTTGTTTAACCGTCCCGGTGGTTGTTTGTTGAGGTATCTCGTCATCAGCATAACTGATCCTATTCAGATAAAAAGTAGGCAATATGTTGATGATGAGATATATCCTCATTAGTTGAATTAATCAGACTTTGATGGCACAGATATCTAATCGAAATAACTTGGAAGTTCAAAGAGACGATCGCATAACGTAACGTACACATCAGAAGGAAGAATTTACAGTCAAAAATCCGTTAGTAAGTTATATTTAACGCCAGTTCTCCATGAGATCTCTCCAAGAGTCCAACTTTGGTACTTTTAAACTCAACCTTATCAAAATCGGTTCTCAAGTTGTATTTTACACCAGATCTCATCTCCACAAGATCTCGCCAGGCGTAAAGGTTGTGTATTACCAAAGTACATCCCCCCCCCCCAATTTTAGTTAATAATATATATTTAACTCCAGATCCCGCAAGATCTTCTCTAAGCTTCCAAGTTTCACATCATCAAAGTACCTTCTCCAAGTGCCGCGGTAGCTCAGTCAGTAGAGCGTCGGGCTCGCATCAGAAGGATTGTGGGTTCTATCCTCGGCGGAGCTTGCAATTCTGATGATTGCGAGATCGGCGCTTCGACCTGGCTAAAGACGGTCGTGTTCACTAATGGTGACTGGGGCACGTTAAATAGGTCGTGGTCACAAAGTCCCCCATGTTCCCATACCAACTCAATACCTCTGGGGGTACCTGATCAGGGGGTTATCGGCCTCTGATTGGGATCTAAATTACGATATGTGTGAGTGAATGGATATATGAAAAGGACTTTCCAGTAAAACGGATGTGTCATGTATGTCGAGCAAAAGTCGGACTTCCTCCCAATGGGGCTCAATAACATGGAAGGCGCACCCCCCCCTCGCCTCTTACCCTCTTTGACGGGCCTGGCACTCCTCTGGTCCGCCAGTGTAGGCATGAGAAACAACAACAACCTTCTCCAATATCGGTTTACGTACTCTCCAAGTAAGTTGTGGATCATTTCTTTCGATTTCGTCATTCAAAAGTATGCAATGTTGCCAACCCAAGTAGCGCCAGACATTCCAAAGCCCTTATCATATACGGTGTGTTAAAAAGCTTTCTGCACAATCTTTTGGTAAAATTTAATTTCCAAATCAATTGACCCATATTTTATTCACGATACAATTTCATGTCCTAAAAAAAGGATTTTATAAAGTTTAATGCTTTATGGCTCTTTTGCTTACAATATTTATTTACATTTATTACATTACAGACTATTATTAATACCATTTAAAGTTAAGCATAAAACTATTCCATTCTGTTTAATCTTCATTATCAAATAAAATTTGAATATAATTCCTTTTAAATGATGGTTAAAGTTTTATTTTAAAATTTTTACTTTATATTAGCTGTATGAAACTCAACTAGTCCGTCATGGCATTATGACCCTGGGCCCCGCCGGTGGGGGCAAGACAAGCTGCATCCGGGGACTGATGGCTGCCCTCACTGCCATGGGTTCCCCCCACAAGGAGATGCGCATGAACCCCAAAGCCATCACCACCCCTCAGATGTTCGGACGACTTGACGTGGCTACAGACGACTGGACGGACGGAATCTTCTCCGCACTATGGAGAAAGACACTCAAGACGAAGAAAGGTGCGATTTTGGTTGAGATGGGGCAAAACTGTTATTTTACAGTAACAGTGGGGTTGTTATTGCTTAGATTCAGTTACAGTCGTCATTAACAGTTAATATCAACAGTCTTGTTTTCAGTTATCCAAATTTATCGATAGAAAAATTAATTGTTCAAAATAGGTACTTGATCAAATATATTTATGAATTTCAATCTCTTAATTTTAATTTTAATTCAATTCAAGACGCTTCGCTGCTATCCAGATTACATTTATAGGTGACGTTTTACAGTTTTTATTTTCGACATGGATTACACTTGACATTCTGTCAACCCAAAGGTCAGATCAGGGTAATTTGATGGGGCATATTTGAAACAAATCAGTTGGTACTTTATGATCTGAGTGTAAAAATTAAAATCGTGTTTAACAATAAAATAACAACCCTTTCAACCATACTTCCGAATGTCATCCCTTTTGTGATGAGATTTTATACCGATTTTGCTCTAAAAGTAATGAATACGTGTCCGATTATATATTTTTAATTGTTTAATTGTCCCTAAGGTCTCGTAGTTAGATGTTCTAAAGCAGTGCTCCCCAACCTTTTTATCGCCGCGGACCGGATCAAGGTTTGATAATTTTAACGCGGCCCGCTGGGAGAGGGGGGGGGGAGCTGGGGAAATACGTTTATTGTTTATATTTTAGATTGTTTTGATTTAATAATTTTAATTTAACTGGATTTAAACATGCCTTCAAAATAAAATACAGTTACACCAAAAAATGAATATAATGTGATTTAACATTTTAACTCACTAAAGGCTAAATCAATAAAATAGTTTCCCAACCACAAAAAACACACGAGGCGCTCGAACTCTTTTAAAAGCAAAGACAGGTGATCGTGCACCAACTAGGAGAATGAATGTTTAGGCTCAGTCTCCGCCTAAAATCCCCGCTAATGTCTGAAATATGTCCAAAATGCCTCTGTTCACGCGCCGTCCCCACAACTTCAGTTTGGATTTAAATGCAGCTACTTTGTCTGCCAACTTGAAAACAGTTGTCACATTTCACAAAATTAGAAAATAGAGACATACAGAATTCTGAAATCATAATTGAAGCTCTAGTAACAGAACAAATTTCAAGTTCTGATTTACCGCCTCCTAATTTGAGTGGACATTTCATAGATAAGAACCGCACAAACCCGAGATAAATACACCAAAGTAAATAAAATGGAAATAATTTAATATTTCTTGGACGGACCGGTACCATTTGATCCACGGACCGGGGGTTGGGGACCACTGTTCTAAAGGATACATTTCAACTTGGGTGGAGTGGTCGTTCACGGTAAGAAGGCGATTTGTCGCCAAATATGGTAACCTTCAACTTTCTTCACATCTGCCGTTTTGTTATGGCAACCCTATCTGCTGTAACGGAATTCGGCCGCCATCTTGATTTGGCGACAAAAATTAGTTGGCGACAATCGTCTTACCGTGAACGACCACTCCACCATAATCTTTACACTCAAGTTTTAAACTTTTTTTAATGTATTCTAGGTGGAGTGGTCGTTCACGGTAAGGCGTTTGTCGCCAACTAATTTTTGTCGTCAAATCAAGATGGCGGCCGAATTCCGTTACAGCAGATAGGGTTGACATAACAAAAACGGCAGATGTGAAGAAAATCCGCAAAAGGTGAAGGTTACCATATTTGGCGACAAATCGCCTTCTTACCGTGAACGACCACTCCACCTCAACTTGTTTTAATTGAAATTTAAAATGTATTTATTTTTGTCTTTGAATGCAGAGAGGTTGCCAGAGGGAGAAAATGTATGATAAATCACCTAGAATCACGGGCAAATAAAATGTCTGCAACGATGGAAGTATCCATGGTTTGAATGGAATAAGGGTGGTGATACACGGCGGGTTTGGATTGCGTTTTTTTTTTCATCCCTATATGACCCGTAAACGTAAAGCCTGTTCCGATTGGGTCAATCGGGTTTCCTCCCCCTAGAAATAAAAATCACGCTTCACAAGTCGCCTCAATTCGGATTGTACTTCTTTCAACCACATTTGGATTGAGAACGTTATTGCCTGTTCCGAGCGGGTCAATCGGATTTCCTCCCCCTAGTAAGAAAAATCACGTTTCACAAGTCGCCTCAATTCGGATTGTGCTTCTTTCAACCACATTTGGATTGAGAACGTTATTGCCTGTTCCGAGCGGGTCAATCGGATTTCCTCCCCCTAGTAAGAAAAATCACGTTCACAAGTCGCCTCAATTCGGATTGTGCTTCTTTCAACCACATTTGGATTGAGAACGTTATTGCCTGTTCCGAGCGGGTCAATCGGATTTCCTCCCCCTAGTAAGAAAAATCACGTTTCACAAGTCGCCTCAATTCGGATTGTGCTTCTTTCAACCACATTTGGATTGAGAACGTTATTGCCTGTTCCGAGCGGGTCAATCGGATTTCCTCCCCCTAGTAAGAAAAATCACGTTCACAAGTCGCCTCAATTCGGATTGTGCTTCTTTTAACCACATTTGGATTGAGAACGTTATTGCCTGTTCCGAGCGAGTCAATCGGATTTCCTCCCCCTAGTAAGAAAAATCGCGTTTCACAAGTCGCCTCAATTCGGATTGTGCTTCTTTCAACCACATTTGGATTGAGGACGTTATTGCCTGTTCCGAGCGAGTCAATCGGATTTCCTCCCCCTAGTAAGAAAAATCACGTTTCACAAGTCGCCTCAATTCGGATTGTGCTTCTTTTAACCACATTTTAATTGAGAACGTAGTAGCCGGTTCCCAGCGGGTCGATCGGATTTCCTCCCCCTAGTAAGAAAAATCACGCTTCACAAGTCGCCTTAATACGAATTGTGCTTCTTTTATCTCCATTTAGATCGAGAACGTAATTACCTGTTCCGAGCGAGTTAATCGGTTTTTTCTCCTCAGGAAGAAAAAGCACGCTTCGCACGTCGCCTCGTGTGTCCCACACCTAAAAAAAAAACCAGTAAATTGGCGATGTTAGTTGACTTATAAATCGCGGCAAAGGATCGGATGGTCGACCGCTTTGGTGAACAGCGCTAACCCGTGTAATAGGATTCAGTAGAAATCTATTATCCCCCAGATTGCAAGTCTCAGGAAGACTCGCATGTTACCCACCCAAAGCCATGACACGATGCTTACATTGAAATGGATGAACGTGTATCTCTCTGTCTTTGAAGGTGAGTACGTGTGGATCGTGTTGGACGGACCGGTGGACGCCATCTGGATCGAAAACCTCAACTCGGTGCTGGACGACAACAAGACGTTGACGCTGGCCAACGGCGACCGCATCCCCATGTCCCCCAACTGCAAAGTCATGTTCGAGGTGCACAACCTGGACAATGCCTCGCACGCCACCGTCTCTCGCAACGGCATGGTGTACATGAGTTCTTCGTGCCTACCCTGGAAGCCCATACTCACGGTACGATTATACTCACTCACCCTCGAAAGGGTTGGTTAATGTTTTTTCTTAATAACTCCACCATTATAAAAGGTAGTGTTTGTCCCTCGCTAAGCAGTGTACTGACGTGTAACGAAATTTGGCACACAGGCAATCCGATTTTTTTGCGATTTTTGTGTGTTCAGCCCGAATTTTAAAATTTTATCTAAAACATTTTAAAATTAATTTATTAGTTCTTTTCACCATTCTTTATTCCTCCGGAATGGGACGTCAACCGAACCTCGAATGAAGAAGGAACTAATTTCACTATTTTCGATCGCTGACGTCAGCCTTTGGTACCATGCTTAGTTTTCCGATTCTAGTGTGTTTTGATTTACGTTGTTGATAATTAGCCACTTCGAGGCAATCACGGCGTTGCATGTGGAGTTCGTTTGCGAAGCAAACCAAATGGAATGCGTAGCAATCACCGGGGGTTGGAGATAAGTGGTCCCACCTGATGCCACGAAAAGAACTGTTATGGGCAACGCCGTGATGACCACGCAGTGGCTAATCTACAAATAAAATTCAGCAACCCATTTTTGTGGGGAAGAGGGCAGGGAAAAGCCCAATATACCGAGGGTTAAAATGCATTTATTATATAAAAAAAAAAGAGCAAATTAGATATCATATTTCCGCTTTTTTTATTTAAAATAATGTACGGTATGTGTATACATGACAACTTATTTAACTTTTACTAAGAACATCGACCCTTCTAACTTGATGGTGTGTTTAGTACCCATGCGTCACCAACTGAAAACAATTCAATTCAAAATGATGAAATAGTTTTGACTTCAGCTCAAAATTCTGCACATGAGAATCCCACAGTATGGGTTGCCATCAAATATACAAAGTGTTACCCCTATTTAGGATTTTACAATTGTCAAACGAAAGATTCTCTAAAATCGAAAACGTGAATGGAGCATTTGTATAAACTAAAGTACTTGATTTGCACACGTATTCTAAAAGTATGACTTTACGACAAACGGTTAAAAAACGATCACCGCAACATCTATATTGAATCGTCCTATATAATAAACAATTACTATGCTATTTCACGATTAATATACGAGGGTCGCTCGGAAAGTAATGCCCGTTTTTAAATAAAATACAGACCAATTAAAATTTTTGAACCACACTTTTTATTTTACAGTTTCGCATCTTATATTACTTTTCTGCACAGTCCCCTTGCAAATTTAAACATTTATAGTACCTTGTGACGAGCTTTTGAATACTAGCGTCATACTCCACTGTCGCCAGTCCATTGAGATAAGCAGTAACGTCATTGAGCATGCGTAGCATCCATCTTGCACAAATCTTTTTGAATTTGAGGTGATCTGTTACCATTTCGTAAATAATAGTGCTAGACTCATGTGAAATTCTATCATGAATTTCATCCGAAGTCACACGCCGACATTGTTTGATGAATTTGTCGACAAGATAATCCGTAATGACATTTCGGCGGCCACATCGCTCCTCATCATAAACGCTCTCTCTTCCCTCATTAAACTTTCGGCACAAACGACGCACACATGATTCAATCATCACACCACCATACACTGCTTTGATTTTACGATAAATTTCGTTTGGTCACACATTTTTTGAGTGTAGAAATTGGATCACAGATCTCATTCACAGTTGGCGGCACACTAGATTATCTTGGACAGTTTGTTCACTTTCCAAAACAACAATTATCGTTATAATACGATGTAATTTAGTAGACAGCTGCCAGACGAGTCCCTAAAACTGGTAGATCTAGAACGGTGCACTTGCCACTGCACATGCTCAAATGGGCATTACTTTCCTAACGACGAATAAATTTGTATTTAGTATGATTTACTGTTGGCTTAATCATGATTTCAATTCTATTTCAGGCATGGTTATCAACACAACCAAAGCTAATCATCCGAGGAATTTCACAACTATTTGACCGCTCTTTTGAAGCCATTTATACATGGTCAGTGGAGAATTTACTTTTTCGAATGAAGATACTGCAATGCATGATCATATCTCAAGTGAGTTGACCCTTGTCATTAATTTGATCGATTTGTATTTCTGCAATATGGAACATTAAAATTGAAAGTTTTCCTGCACATTAGCCCACTGAACGAAGCCAGATTTCCGAGCAGCTTAGTATTACCCCACAATACACTTCATAACTAAATAACCACATCTTTCTAAAGAATCCTTAGACTCTTTCTTTCAACCTTAATAAAGATTAATGGATCCTTCCTTTAGACTAGAATCCTTTGGAAAGATACTATATTGATTCCTTCCGTGTAACAGAATTCTTTGAAATGTTTTTTATTGCCCATTCTATAAATTAGAATCCTTTAGAAAGATTCCATTGCTTAGTTTTGTATGATAGATCCTTTAACAAGATATATTGCTCCTTTAATTTGGAAAAATTCGCTTACTCTTTTTTCTAAAATAGAATTCTTTCGAAAGATTCAGTACATCCTTTCCTTAGAACAGTGTAATTATGTATGTGAAACCCTCAGAGGGTTAAGGTCCTTTTTCACCCTAGGTACAGGTGTGGATTTATGATACGAGACACGTCCGGAAAGTAAATTCCGTTTCGTTCTTAGGCAAATACAGCACTACCGACAGTGTTCCGCGCATGCGCAACTTCCTTGCCCATTACCTTTCTACTAACACCATTACGGTCAATCTATGTTGATTTTTCACTTTGTTGTGATCACTAGAAATGTTTAAGACAAGTGAAGAAGAACCCGCCGACTGAGATTCGGTCTGTAATTCGTTTCTTGAATGCAAGGGACGTCAAGCCTGCTGAAATTCACTGTCAGATTACTGAAATTTATGGTGGAAGTGCAATGAGTGATAGTATGGTGAGAAAGTGAATTGAAAAAACAGGCGCAATTTAAACAAAAGGAGAGGAATGTTCAGTCAAGGAATTGTTTTACGACAAAGCTCGGCCCCATGTTGCTGATGTCACTCAAAGGCAAATTGAGGAAATCGGGTGGCAGTTGTTCGATCAGCCCCCTACAGCCCCGACCTGGCACCGTCTGACTATCATTTGTTCCTGCACATGAAGCCTGACCTTGTAGGTGAGCGCTTTGAAAGCGACGCCGATACAAAAAATTCTGTAAAGATGGCTATCATCACATCACTGGCGGGAACTATCTTTGAGGAAGGTTTAGGTAAGTTCGCCACTCGCTATGACAAATGTCTCAACATCGGTGGAAACTATGTAGAAAACTAGTTCAAGAAATGACCTTTCATGTAAACATAAAATTGGCTTGAAAAACAATTATTTTGTCTATCTTTTTACAAAACGGAACTTACTTTCCGGACGAGCCTCGTATTAATCAATAAGAGTAAACATAAAAACATGCTTGAGATGTTTCTTGTGTAATGGTGTTTCTGAGGAAGACGTTTTGTGGTGCATTTCAGATGATAAAGCTGTTTCAAGGTCTAATGCCTCGAGACGAAAAGGACTTGAACATTCTAGCCGGCATTTTGCAAAAGATTTACGTTTTCAGTTTGATGTGGAGCATAGGGGCTTTCCTAGAGACACCAGATCGTCTGAAGTTCGAACAATTTTTGAGGAGCAACAAAGACTACAACCTCGATTTGCCTGTTATAGAAGATCCAACTGATTCCATGTTCGATTTCAATGTCGACTCCCATGGTAAGAGTTATTAAAATTGGTTCCAAAAGCGATATATGGACCTCTTGTATTTCGTTGGAAGCTTATATAGTAATAGTTACAATTATTTATATACGAGGGTTGTTTGGAAAGTAATAACCGTTTGAGCATGCGCACCACTGTGACAATGGCAGGTGCACCGGTCAAGGTCAACCAGCTTTATGGACTCGCCTGCCTGCTGTTTACTAAATTACATCGCATTATAACGGTAATTGTTGTTTTGGTTTGCAGACTAACTGTTCAAGTGAAGTGATATGTGTGATCCAATTTCTAAACGCAAAAAGTGTGCGACCAAGCGAAATTTATCGTGAAATCAAAGCAGTGTATGGTGATGTGATGGAAGAATCATGTCTGTGTCGTCGGTGCCGAAAGTTTAATGAGGGTAGAGAGAACGTTCATGAGGAGGAGCGATGTGACCGCCCAAGTGTCATTACGGATGAGCTTGTCAAGTCTATCGACAAATTCATCAAACACGATCGGTGTGTGACTTCGGACGAAATTCATGATGAATTTTCACATGGTCTAGCACTATAATTTACGAAGTGGTAACCTCAAATTCAGAAAAATGTGTGCTACGCATGCTCAATGACGACCACAAAAGCTTAAAGACGTTACTGCTTATCTCAATGGACTGGCGGTACAGGAGTAGGACGCTGGTATTCAAAAGCTCGTTACAAGATACGACAAATGTTTAAATTTGCAAGGGGACCTTTTAGAAAAGCAATATAAGGTGCAAAACTGTAAACAAAAAAGTGAGTTTGTAATTTTTTAATTAGTCTGTATTTAATTTAAAAATGGGTAAATTTACGGGGGTTTAATTTAAAAACCAGCGGTGCAGTTACTCCTAGAGCAGAAGAGCACCGCCAAGAGTCCGCCTAAAGCTGTCATGTTCCGTTACGGTGGGCTCAAATCACTTTTTCCGCAGCGTGTCCATCACAAACCACTTTTACCTGTCCTATTGGACGAGGGTAAGGGGGGACACCTGCGGTGTCCAAGTCCAGTTGTGTCTCGACGAGAAATCTCATCATAAGTCTCGTGACGGACAGGATAGCTAGTCATTAGCAAAACTGTCCATATCTTGGACTACATATCTCTTCGAAATCACTTGGAGGTTTAAGAGGAGTGGCGAGTTATTCAAATGGAGACTTATCAAGGTATTACTGTATATTCAATGCGCGAATGTGAGATTTAAGAAAAAATCCAACTATAGTTAAAAACTGAACTGGTAAGTTGTAAGTGTCACTTGAAATGTTATTAAACTTTCTTTATATATATATATATATATATATATATATATATATATATACTGTTAAAATTAAAATTATTTTCATCTCAGTATTTCTTTATCGTAGGTGAATGGCAGCACTGGAAGTCGTTAGTCCCAGATTTTGTCTATAATCCATCGAATGGCACAGAGTACATTTCTATCTTGGTGCCAAACATCGATAATGTCCGCACCGATTTTCTTATTCATACAATCGCCAAACTGGGACATGTAAGCCAATACAATCTTTTTTGCATGAAATAGTATACACGAATTTTATGAATGTGAAGAAAGCAATTTATATGGCAAAGTGTGTATGAATCCTCAAACTCAAGAATAATAGTGTCAATGTCCCACATAAGTAAGATGAAGTAATATCCCTGTAGAATTAATTTTGTAACTGTAGTAAGAGAAAGTTTATGTAGTGTCAAAGGACAATTAGGAATGCATAAAAATGAAAGATGTAACAATGTATTATTTATCCTTGGAAATAGTCTCACAGTTGTCTCAAAGTCTCATATACCTCACACTCGAAAAACGTTTCTCTCACTTCATAAAATATTATGACAATCTTTACTTCCACTACTGCAACAGAGGATAAAAACTTTCATTGAACTAAAAGATACAACTTGCTACACTATATCGTGAATTTAGAGAACAAACTCATTAACTGCCGTTTAAAAACGAGCTATTAGTTTTCAGAACAAAAATTGTAAACATTTTGATAATGTTATATATCTTTAACACAAATTACAATATGTGACTATGTATTTTTATCAGCATGTAAATAAGCATTTAGTGCCTCTGAAATAAATGCTCTAAGACGGCAATACTCTGAAGCTATTGACTGAATTCAGACAAAAACACGAGTAACTTTTGAATTATAAGACCTTCTCTTCACTACTCAATTACCTAAAGTTCCAAACTTTAACTTTAGAATTTTACTTCGTTTCAAATAATGATAACTTTATTTGGAACGCTTCTATCGGTTTTTTCTTTAAACTTGAATCCTTTGGTACGGTTCTATTGCTCCTTTCCTTGGAATAGAATCCTTTGGAAAGATTCTGTCAAAGAAAGTCAAAATTGGCAGACTGCAGGTTACCAGGTAGAATTACGCGCGTTAACCTCTCAGAGGGTTAAAAATTACACTTTTGATGAATACACTCTCATATTTCGTTTCTTCTACAGCCCGTTTTGTTGTTGGGGGAGCCAGGAACTGCCAAGACCGTGGTACTCAAAGCCTACACCGCCAAATTCAACCAGGACTCTCACATCAGCAAGAGCCTGAACTTCTCATCAGCAACAACTCCACAACAGTTCCAGGTATTTGAGGTTTTAAAATTGTTTTCTTTTGGCTGTAACAAAATACATAAACGTACAAAAGAAAGGCACAGAACTTGAAAAACTAAAAAGTTTAGTTATAAGTACAAGCAAACTAATAATATATTCATACCTATGATACAAGATGGATAAGTATCAGATTTAATCTGCGCTTAATATAGTACATGAAATTTCGGTACTAGAATCAGACATTTTTGAGAGCCTGGAACAAGGTTTCGTACTAATTTTTATCGTACCTTAGGCTGCT
Organism: Metellina segmentata; assembly: GCA_947359465.1. Lineage (NCBI taxonomy): Eukaryota > Metazoa > Arthropoda > Arachnida > Araneae > Tetragnathidae > Metellina > Metellina segmentata. The sequence goes on along the minus strand of OX375874.1, from coordinate 9,427,923 downwards.
TGGATGACGTTGGCAAATATGGAGCAAGCGTCATATTTTCCAAACATCATAATTTAAGAGGACATTTCTTTCAATTGTCAAAACGACAAACGATACGAGACTGTCCAGAGGCATGTCGAGTATCTCAAGTATATGGTTTCGTTTTTATTGTTTTTGATTCTCAAATATTTTGATATTGCAACTGTAATGCCTATAATCGATCATGATTGAAAATTACCTGATAAATTAGTTATCGAGTTTAAAGTTTCGAAATTTTCTTGCTTGTGCGAGAGTAAGTAAACTACCATTTCGTCGTTACTTTAATCCTATTTATAACAGCGGAAAGCATTATTTGCAATCTATATTTTGTTCATAAAATTCTGTTTCAGAAAACTATGGAGAGTTTCATTGAAAAGAGGGCGGGTAACATATATGGTCCAGCTGCTGGCAAGAAGATGACTATCATCATCGATGACATCAATATGCCATTCATAAATCCATGGGGAGATCAGGTATTAAGAGAAACAATATGCCTATGCATGGAAATTTTGATGTTTAAACTTTTCGTAAGCCTTTTGAAATCAAGTCATTCGTCGATTTTTATCAATGTTCTATAATGTGCCATTTGACCGTTGATTGCTAATGGTTGCGGAATGTTAATACACAGTGTATGATTCTCTTTCGCAAAATATTCGTTTTTAAGTAAAAATACTGACTGCCATTACTAGCAAATTCGATGGGCCAATTCCTGCGTAGAAATACACAGGTGATTAACTGTCTGTCTGATGCAATACAACAGATATTCGCATGAGGAAATTTTCACTTTTAAAGGATAAATGTGTCCCAATTCTTTGAATATTTTATAATCGAATAAACATAGACGAGACAATTTTACCAGACTACAATGCTGTAACTAAATTTATAACGAATGTAGTATTGTCAAACAGATGCAATTATTTTTGAGCTGAACAAAGAATGTAGAAAAATGTTGTTTTAAGTATTACTGTTTCTGTAATTTGCATAGTGTAATGCATACTGTAATAGTTTATACAGAAACTTATCGTTACTTTTTATTTTGATCATAAAAATTTGTTCTTCACTCCAATATTGTGTAACACAAGTACTATATTGTTAGGATTATCATAACACAAAACACATTTTAAAGTGACCGGGTTTGTTTTCTCTACAAGAGATGTCTTTGTTTTAGTGAGTTAATAAATAATCATTACTGATATCTTCAAGCTACATACAATACAATTTAAGTATGCAGTGATTCAAGGAGAAAACTGGACATCTGAATGAAATTGATGAAAACAGTTATAAACTGGGGACAACCTAGAATATTTTTTAAAGTTATGCCATAAAAGAAATGCAATTAGCTTACACTTTATGCCAGCATCCACAATTTTTGTAACACTATATATTTATTAGAAATAAAAAGAAATAAACTGTTTTTTTGCCCCAAAAATGAAAACTAGGTCGTTGAAAATATCAAGAAATTAGTAAGTACAAAGAGGGAGAAAACACGTATATATAATTTTACGACATATTAGGTATTCCCTTATATGTTTGGACAAAATCCTTAATTGATTCAACAAATTTTACGATAGACTATCCCACTTTCTAAATAAGTTTTTGCCCGTAATGATGACTCTAAACTATAATTTTCCTTAAGTTTCAATAACACTGAAATCTGAGGATTGATATTAGCATGTCGTGGAAGCCAGTAATATAGCAACAAACACCTCACAATTCAAGCTCTGTGCTTGGGATTGTTGTCTTGACAAAAATAAATATAGCTTTAAATTATATTTCTTCTCACATTTTATTATTTTCTAAATGTGTGTGTGTCAACATACACATAATTATCCATATTTCTATTTATTTGCCTATTTAAATCTATGCAATTATATAATTCCTACATTTATCTTTATGTTAACAAAGATAATATGATGCTCTTGGGATGCCTGATTCTTTTACTTTGTTTGAATTCTTCTCCAAAGTAAAAATTTGAAGAAGTGCAATGTGGCGAAGTCCACAAACTCATGACTGGTACTCAAGAAAAATTCAGGGTACTACAAAGGAGGAAAGACTCAATTGGCTTATCTAGATGGCGAAGTGGGAAGTTTAAGAGCATGGAATTCCTGAAAGGGAAATTTTTTTTTCTCCAGTTGTTTCTACATGCTAGGGAAAAAACGCCTATTGCAATAACTTTCTTTCTAGTGTTGAGAAAGGAACCTTTCAGACTTATTCTAGAATCCAAAGGACATTATAATCTTTAGGACGAGGGACTTATTGAACTTGGTCTAGCAGACAGCCCTAGACCAGAAGGATAAGAAACAACACTTTTTAAATTGGTGACATGCTAATGTATTTAATGTCTTCATACTTGGGACAAAAGTTCCTGTTTTGTTTCCATATTGTTTACGTAAATTTTTAACACCACTTTTAATAGTGGCCTAGTTTCTATTTTGATATTTTAAAAATATTTTTAATTGGATTTTAATTATCGTAGTTTATTTGTTTTTAGTTCTTGCAACTTAATATTCAACCAACCTTTCCATTTCTCGGACATTCTAATGCACTAATGGATTGTGATACACAAACCCAAACTATTGTATAGTCTGGTGGTACAGTGTCTGGTTTTCACTCCACCAGACACCGTACCTTTCACTTTTGTTCAAACATCATACCTCTCGTTATTCGTCTTCCAATATTCTACTGATACATTTCGTAATTTATATTGATCAGCCGATGTCGCAAACCATTTTTGTTTAACCCAGGCACCTGGTATGATAGCAAATGGTTTAAGGCCTGTCAATAAATGCATTAATTAAAAAAAAATTCAGCAATACAAAGTGCATGCATCCCAAGAAACAAAGATAAATTTAGTTACCTCCTTACTAAATACTAGATAAAATACAATATCATAAAGATTAGACAGATAAAGTTTGTTTAGATCTCCTTACTATCATTTATGGCGGAACACTGGAATGAATAAAAATCCCTAGAAGTAGTTGCCACATTTTCCGTTAAAGCCTGAATAGCCACATTATAACTCAGATCTACTTGAATCGTTTTTAACTGGCTGACTTCAACGTGTGCCTTAATTGCCTTGACGAAGAAGATACTTTGGAACATATATTATTTGACCGCACAGAAGAGATTTTTAGAGTATTAAATAAAAAATGAGCGATTCATATGCTTTTCATACTGTTTTTGCTAATGTTCATTTTATTTAATTGCTACGCTGGTTTATGGAAGCCACCGTGAAATGGGCGTTAATATGCCAAACTCATGTATCAAGATATAATGTACAGTCGCTGTAAAAAACCCGATCCACTTCCTTCATTTCGAGCACTGTTCATATTAGATCAAATTCAAAGGTATTCAATAGAAAATAACGCCCTCTGCAATTTCAAATTAAAAAAAAATCTTAAAGGGTGTCTTCACATTAAATTTTGCATAAACTACGAAATTTCTAATTCAGATCCTGCATAGATAAATTTGTCTAAATATTAAATTTCATAAACATTAATTGAATAATTTTTATTGCACACCTACAAACTATTTTTTAAATAAAATATTAAGTGGGTTTTGTTTGGGTTGTTTAAAAGTAACATTCTACAAAATATCGGCGCTATAAATATATTATTTAGGAAGATATCCATAAAATTCTAAGAAACTGATTTAAACATTAGGAGCTCCAATCTTTCTGTACTCATAACTTCGAAACAGCTTGGCCTAATGACATGGAATTCGGTATCTGAAGTTAAATTTTATTATAGATTCGAAATTGTGTGTCGAAATGGGTTCCTATTGGAAAGTATGGTGCTCATTTTAATATAAAGACGACCCCTTATGCAAATTTTATGAATTTGAATTTTTAGAAGACGTTAGTTTCTGTCAAGCGGTATCCTTGAATTTTCTCTACTGTCAAAGTTGCTCGAATGAAAAGGAGCGGTTCGTTTTCTTTTCCGGGAAATGTACATACAAGTAAAATGCAATATAAAAAGATAGAATTTAAATACAACAAACACAATACGAATAGGGTTAAATCAATTCACCCTGTCTGCCGTAACGGGGACCACCCTGACACTCCCGTATTCACCAAAGAGAAATCATTTATAATTACTCATATTAATTATCCATTGTGATATATTATCTGTAGATGGCTCAACCTTATGAAATTCTTTTGAGAAAGCACATTCGAGCTAATAGTGATCAGGATCTTTCTCCTCCCCGCACGAACAGAAGGGATCTCTCAACATTGTATCTAAATAAACCCGTAACCCATTGCAGATCACCAACGAAATCGTCCGACAGACCATAGAGATGGCCGGATTCTATTGTCTGGAGAGGCCCGGGGAGTTTCTGAAGCTGGCGGACATCCACTACCTGGCCGCCATGTGCCAACCGGGGGGAGGCCGCAACGAGATACCAGAGAGACTCAAGAGGCACTTCACCATCTTCAATTGCACTATTCCAAACGACGCTTCAATTGATAAGGTCTTCGGTGAGTGAAGTTCAGTGAGGCTGACAGATGTGATAAAAAATCACACACCTCGTTTTGACAGCAGGCCAATACTGGTCAGTACGTAAATTTGAGAGTTTCGAAAAAAACCCATCAAGTACGGTATAATAATTTCCACATTATCAACGCAACATAGTGTCATTCGATAACTGAGGGGACGAATGAATGTTAGCCAGGGAGCAGAAAGTGTTTAAGGCTGCAACACACATCGCAGACGAAATCAAATCCTTGCAGAACAATATTTCCTCAATTTTTATAAAAATTTTGGCCGATTTTTTTTCAATCATAAGTTACGATGTTTTGCATTGCAAATAGCGCTCTTTTAGCCACACCTACCCTACAATAATGAACCGGACAGCAAGATGGGATGATATAAGGGAAATAATAAATTTTTTAATAGAGGGATGGTCTCCACGTGCTGCAATGACACTAACAACCCTTCTGGGCATACTTTCAACAAGGTTTTGATTCACAGCTATAGGTATTTGTGTCCATTCCTGCAGCAAGAATGTCGCCAGCTCAGCTGTAGATTTCGGACGTGGTTCCATGGTCCGTAAAAGTCGCTCTAACGCGTCTCGCAAATGTTCTATGGGGTTTAGGTCGGGTCTCTGAGCAGGCCAGGGAAGACGGTTTACATCCATATCTTGATACCACTGCTCGACAGAGGCTGAAACATGACATGGAGCGTTGTCGTCCTAGAAGTAACATTCGCCCATTCCATAAAATTGCCAGTGCGTAGGAAGAACCTGTTTGTCCAAAATGTTCATGTAGATTCATACAATGCACCATAAAAAACATGCAATCCTAGGCCATATCACGAAAAACACCCCAAAACAAGCAGTTGGATTTTATGTAAATTCGCTGGCATCCGGTCCAATATTGTAGGGTAGTGTTTTTAACTTCAAAAGTTAACGACAGAATTGCAAATTCTGAAAGTATGCCTTGGTTTTAAATAAAGTAAGTTAATTAATTTCGATGTGTTTCATTATAAACATGTAATACAAATGTAACCGATAGTTGTGTTTTACTGTAGTTTTCAAAATTCTTACAGAATGCCTGCAGAACAATTTCAATTGCTTGGAGTTGTGTTACAGAACACTGAATATATTCTGCACCTGGGTTTGAGAGTTACGAAAAAATCAGCATCAAGTTCGGCATAATTATTTCCACATCATCACCGCAAACCAAAGCAATATGCTGTCATTCGATAGCTGAGAGAACGAAGAATTTTTAGCTACCTTTCCTCTCTTCTTTGTGTGTGTGTGTGTGTGAGCAGCGCAAACTTCAAATCAATAACAACTCGGGATTGCGGAGAGCTACAACGTCGAGATGGGTCTCTAACGAAAGTTAACGCCGAGATTTGTCAATTTGAGACATTAAAAGTGAAATCGAAATACATTTCACTTTTAGTGTGTAAACTCTGTTTGAAAACTTTCACAATGTCGGCATATACTCGTCTAAAAGCAATCAGAACTACATCAAACGTAGTCTTCGCGGAATAGCAACTCTTTAGATTTCGATAAACATTGAATTGACAGCTGCATTTGTATATTCCTTTTACAAAACCCAATTAAGTACTTTGCGTTAAGTGACGCTTTCACACAAAACCCGTGACAGTGCTCCGACGCAGGTTTCCCAATATTTTTACCAGGAACCCCAACTTAAAACTAGACATCAAAAGAAAAATATTCTTTTATTCAATGAGAAATTTATAATTTTATTTGAAATAGAGGTAATATCATATTGGAATAGTATCATATTACCTAGTCAATGAAGGGGGGGAAATAAAACTAATTTACTTAGGTTTAATATATATATATATATATATATATATATATATATATATATATATCAGGCCTCGAAATATATTTTTTAATACAGGTGCACAAGGTGCACCTAAGTTTTTAAATTAGGTGCACAGGTGCGCCTAGCGGGAAAAAATTAGGTGCACAATTTCATTTTCATGTGCGCAGTGCACCCGGGTATTTCGAGCCCTGATATATATATAGATTAGACCTTTTGCAAACTGGAAGTAAAATAACAGTCTTTTCTTATATTAAAGATGTAATCTATTATGTGTTATCCAATACACTTGTGCTTCCTCGACTTTTACACGAGGCTTGTAAGAGTTTCGTTAAACAAGTGAGTGGTGGCAGCACTACTCGAGGATAAAATTCTGGATTTCCTCTCATTGTTTACTTTTTTCCTGAAAATGGGGAATGTCTTGCACCACCAAAATAGCTTAATGATTATTTTTCACCTGTTTCAGTCTTTATTGGTGATATTGTGTTTTTACATTTTACAAGTGTTTAATATCGTCAAACCCGTGTTTTCACGAATGTAAATATATAATCTCAATGAATTGAATGTAAATAAATGCCCCGATGAGCCAGAAGCCCACTCCTCCGGCCTTAAACCCTTGCTGATATGCTCAGTCACCGAACTTCTGTCACCTTATTGTCTCTCTTTCTTCTACAATAATATTTTTTTTGCAGGTTGCATTGTCCAAGGAGCATTTTCAGAAGAACAAGGCTTTTCAGCCGAAATCCGAAATCTGTCAGAGAAGTTGGTGCCTCTCACGAGAAAATTGTGGCATATGACCAAGGTTCGACGTCTCATTTGTATAATAATTAACCTTCTAAGTGGTTTTGACAGTACTTCACGTCCACCAATATCTCATCATTTTAGCTAATGACGGGATACCTCGTCGAGACAACCAACCACAAGGAGGGTTAAAACTTTCTTAATTTAAACTAAACAGTATGGACCTTAGTTCATGGTGACGCAAAATTTAACTAGATCACAAGAAGCACTATAATACAATATGTATTTCAATGCATATTAACTTTTAGGGCACTTAAATTAAATTACATTATCTGAATAGTTAACATCCGAACGTAATTTATTTGTTTTAAACTTCACAACTGACTAAATTTTCTTATTTCAACTATTTCTGTAAAGCAGAATGATCCCAAGTATTTACAAACTTTCACAAAATAAATCAATTATTTATTGTATCGTGTTTCGTGAGTCGAGAGAAAAATAAACAATTATATTAACAAAGCGGTAGTTTACGATGAAGATTAAAAGTTCTGAATACCGATTAACCCTCTAAGAAAGAAAGCTGGTACTTCGAAAAGGGCTTCACTTCTTCCACAGAATGTTTCATAAGAACCCTGAAAATCTCTCCTTCAACTCACAAGAGTAGAGTGGTTGATAACTTTTTCTTCGAATCAAACTCTCCAGAAGTTTTCTGCTCTGGTGAAATTTTCCAAACGCTTCGAGGGTGTAGATTGTTTATTTAGAAGACGGAGATGAAGAAGAAAATGTTTTACACTCGAAATTTGAAACTTAAAATACGATTGCAATGTTTTTTGTATATATATATATATATATATATATATATATATATATATATATATATATATATATATATAATATACTGCACAATTTCAAAATCCTCAAATTCCTGTACAGATAATGTTAATCGCCTCTTAGTTTAACTCGTTTTACAGTAGTTATTCGATAAAACGTATTTATTGGCCAACACATCGAAATAATTATTATTACAAGAATCCTTAGATAACAAGTAATAATGGAGCGAGCTATACTAAGTTACAGGCTTACTTGGCACAATAGGAATACGCTGAGAGCAAACGAAACAAATAGTTCCCAGCGCTTTGTCCGATATTTGAGTGCAATGAGGCACTGCAACTTATAAATGTGATTAATTCGTTAACCCCACACATATATAATGATTTTTTGTCGTAATTAGCGTGAAATATTGAATATTTCGCCTTTTAAATGGAGCGTAGTAATTTCATTTAGAATCGCGCGCGCCAGCCAATAAGAGCCAACCAGCATTTTCCGCGCGCTCTCGATTCGTGTTGGCGACATTGGTAGATATTTAGTATTTACTTATCTTTCAGCTTACGTGCGTTGCATTTGTTGTTAGAATTTGAATCTATATTTGTGTATTTTGTGATTAATTATGGAATTAACTCCGGATTCTAACTAAATTTCGCTGAATTTTATACATATCATGAATTTCTAAAATTGTGAAGAATACAGCCTTCCTATAAGCGTTTTTAAAGAGGTTCATATCCTATTTAAGGAATATGTGATGATTTATTTAGAGGACACTCAAGGTTATTCTATTTATTTTATAAAGTTATTATACTTTTTATTCTATTAAAAGTTTGTAGTAATGTTAAACAATAATCATTAATAAAATATTTATGTACATTACTTACAAAAATTGTTATAAATGTAGTTCTAAAAATTAAAAGAAATTAAATGTTCGCTTCAATTTTATAAACTATTATAATTTTTAATGATTAATATTTTTAGAATTCTTAAAATTTAAGATTGCTGTAATCTTGTGTACCCTCTAAATAAACAATCACATTAGCCTTAAGAAGTATATTGATTAATATTGAATAAAAATAACTCAATATTGTGAAGCAGATATTGAGTAATGTTAAAAAAGAACATCGAGCAGTATCGTAAAGCTGATATTGAGCAATGACGTAAAACTCATAGAGCAATGTCAGAAAAGAAATATTTATCAATGTCGAAAACCGATATTTAGTATTATTGTCAGGAGGTCATTTTTACGCTGGGCAATATTGACTGACATATCGCACCCCGGCAAGAAAAGTGACAGCTCAAAATTGCAGCATTTTGGAAAAATCACAACTTTAAGGATACTATAACACTTATATTAAAATATAAGTTATAACTAATTGAAGTACAATCTTCTTTTAAATTTCAGGCAACTATTTATTGCGGTAAATTCTATTATATTGTTTCAAACAGTAATATAACACGCTGGGGCACACCTCATACATATTTTTCAATAACAACCTTAAAGATTTCATTTGCTACCTGGGATACTTCTTTTTGTCTCCTCGAAACCTCTCCCTGTAACCCAACAGGAGACGGATCACTCACTTTACCCCTCAACGAGGGCGGGGCGTCTGTGCCAAGAAACGTTGCAATCTAGTATAGGTTTATGTAAGAATAGGTCCTAAATCAAAAACATTAACCCCTTGGGTACAGATTTATTTGAAAAAAAGTAGTTCGGATTATCGTTTGCACATTAGTTACTATTATATTTCCGTATTATCGTCTGTCCACTAATTACTGTTATATTTTTGTATTATCGTTTGCACACTAGTTACTGTTATATTTTCGTATAATCTCGTTTGATAAGAATGGCAGCAGTATGGGAGAGATCACACAGTTTCTGATATCCGCATTCATTCCGAAAAAGAATGTGATAACGCAGCCGTGTCAATATTTCTATGTATGGAGTCAGATGAAATAAAGTGTATTTATGTAGAGAATGATTGAATAATTTGATTCGATGACAGTCTCGTAGCACCCATCACTATTGCCATGAACAAGAAAGTACATGTTTAATTGTGTCCTAGTTTGCATGACGAATTAGACTCATCATCCGTAACGTAGGCAAAACAAATGCATGACGAGTCTCAGTCGTCAAATGTACCCAAGGGGTTAAGAGACGTTTAAACTGAAGTCAGCATATCCCTTTCAGACGGCCATGATGCCTACACCTGCGAAGTTTCATTATGTATTTAACCTGAGGGAGCTTTCCCGAATCTGGCAAGGCATGACTTCTACCCAGCCATCCATTCTTTGCGACAAAGAAGTCCTCATCTCCCTTTGGAAGCACGAATGCTGCAGAGTGATTGCAGACAGGTACCACTATTATTGATTTACAACCTTTTTCATCCAGTAGAGTTTCCCACGTCCTAATGGGCCTTGGTAGCTAGTCGGTTGGAAGAGTAACAGATTAGCAACCGGAGGGTTGCGAGTTCGAAACTCGATCCAATCGAGGACCTTCGTGTACAAGAGGGCTGATCCACGTTAAATCTGTCGTGACCTCAAATATCCCCACATTGGCTTAGTGGGCACAGCTACACTCTACGTTTATGAGCGGTGGCAACGGCCTTGGCGATTTTTTGGCGCACTTTAAAGTTGCCAAGGAAATAATTATTTCATAACTCTTTTTCGTTTCACATCGGAAAAGGAAAGCTTGAAAACACATTTAAAAACGTTTTGAAAAGTATATTTTAAAAAAACTTTTGCAAAAAGTAGTAAGCTTAAACACATTTCAAAACACATAAGTGAACTAACAGAAAAACTAAGCTGCGAATGTTGGGTAAGAATATACCCTGAAATTTATCAATTACACTAAATACAGTAGGCTGTTCGAAAAGAGAAAGATTAAAAAAAAAGTAAGAAATAATACAACCTGATAACGTTAGTACTCTTGCGGGAAAAAAAGTAATCAAAACCAAAATGTCAAAAAAAAAAAAACTCTTAATCGTTTTGTGAAAAATATTATAATAAAATAAAAATTCCACAACTGTAGAAATGCAAATAAATGAACCAATGATATCACAGAAAAAAATTTAAAAGGACCAATGCAATCAAGGATATTTTTAAAACAAAATAACCAATGGGAGGAAAGAAAAAATTTCAAACGAACCAATGAAATTAAACTTTCAAACGGATTTTGGAAGAACTTTCTAGAATATTCAAAATGAAAAATTAAAGTTTCCGTTTGCCGATGTTGCTATGAAAACCACAACAACCGTAAGGACAGATGGGTTGCCTTAATTTATCCTAACTCGCTATTAGAAGTGTGCGCCAAAAAAATTCACCAATGCCGTTGCCACCGCTCATAAACGTAGAGTGTAGCTGTACGGCGTAGTGTAGAAGTTTGGAGAGTAGGGTGCCTGTTTGGGTGTTAACCTCGTCAATTGACCGTGGATTCAAAATGACGAAGTGTTGTCCTCGGTTCTTTCTCTTTGGGTTTTAGGACCGTCCCCAATAGCCCGTTGATTTGCTCCATTGTGACGTTAATTAACTACCTACTTTCATTCTAATTAACGTAAATGTCGTCTTAATTTGAAATTCCATAGGCTCATCAGGAGGAAAAAATTCCATATAAACCAATAATGACGGTTTATATGGAACTTACTTAAACCAATTATGGACGGTTTATATGGTACTTTAAGCGATAAGCATTTGGGTACTGTGTCACCAATCTTCTGGACTCGCAATATTTGCTGATGGCCGCGGTAGCATATCGGAAGAGTAGCGAATTAGCAGCCGAAGGGTTGGAGTTCGAAATTAGATCCAACCAAAGACCATCGTGTACATACATGAAGGTTGGTGCGCGTTAAATCTGACGAGGCCTCAAATGTTCTTACTTTAGCGTAGTTTGTAAGTTTGGAGAGTGCGATGCATCGGTTCAGGTGTTGATCACCTAAAAGGTTAAAAATGACGAGGTTTCGCCCTCGGATCTTTCTCTTCGGGATATATCTTGGACGATTTCTAATGTGTTGCTCCATCACAATGTTAATTCAACTACCTCCAGTATTTCTATATTTTGCATTCAATATTTTAGTTGCAATGTGTTTCGATAAGTTATTAAATTTCATAAGTTGAAGGATGTCACAAAGAATTACTGACGAGATTCAGTAAGTCTGTGAGAAAAGGGTGATCCTGTAAGAAGTCGTGATGAATCATAAGATACGGCTGAAAGTATAATATTAATTAAAGTGTAAATGACAACGAAGTCATTTCCGGACGAAACACAACGTTCAATATTTTTTTAATGCAGTTGAGTTTGAACTAGAATACTACACCTGTTCAATAGATCTGTTTATTCTGGTATCCGGAAAATTATACAGTTGGAGCTAATTTTTTGTTAATCCTCAGATTTTCGAGTACATGAATGTTGATTTTTCTCCATAACAATAACATGACTAAATAACTTAGTTGAAAGAATCCTAAGAAAGATTATATTGGTTAAGAAGATCGAAACAGGTCAGAAGTCATACAGCGAAGATGATACACAGTCCAGTCATATTAATGTGACCACCACCTACTTTCGACGTCAACGTGAAATAACCAATCACAAAAGGCAGGTGGCAGCACATTGCAGTGGAGTGTATATAAAGGATGTCCTAGGGCATCGGAAAGCATTTCAATCGTTGGCGTAATGCAGAAACGTAGCGATTTATCCGACGTTCAAAAGGGCATGATTATTGGCTTTCGGGCCAAGGTTGGAAGCATTTCGGAAACGGCTAATTTTGTGAACTGTTCGCGTGCCGCCGTACTAAAAGTATACCATGCATGGCAAAATGGCACAATCCAAAATCAGCGGCGTGGCACATGAGATGCACCACGGGCTATAGATGATAGAGGCGAACGAAGGCTACGGAGATGCGTTCGGGCTGTGACGTTATGCCCAGCCAAACATAGAATATTTTTAGAATAAAAATATATTTATTATCTCTTGGATAGATAAACTATTTACACACTTTTTACATGAAGGAATGCAGTTTCAAAACTGAGGAGAGTGAAAATCATCACTCGTTTAGTTGCACAGAGATCTATCACAGATCATACGAAAGAGGCACACCGTACGCTCTCTCCAGAAGTCCGACTACTAAGTTCAGAAAGTCTCTTCCAGTCCCCTTCTTATAGCTGACCTCACAGCTGGGGACAAATTCCTTCTATTTAGGGTACGGATCAAAGGAACCGACTGGCTCGTTTGTCGGTCAGTCCAAAAAATGTCCGGACTCGCCGACACATTCCGTTCCCATGAGAAACTCCCTACGGGTGTGGATAGCGTAGAATCGGAGAGATGGTCCACAAAGAAGCGGCCTGCTTCAATAGAATCCTTTCCCACGGGTTTCCCTCGACAATAACCCTTAAAGGGTGTGGATCTCACCACAGGGCGAATAGACGTGCAACTGTTGAGCAACTGACCGCCCAGATGAACCAAGGGGCTACCAAGAGTGTATCATCAACAACGGTTCAGCGAAGGTTGCTGCGCATGTGCCTCCGCAGCAGACGCCTGGTTAATGCACACATGCTGACTCTGACTGCTGTTCATCGGCGACGAAGGCTGGAATTTGCACGCCAGTACCGCAACTGGACGTCCACAGAGTAGCGACAGGTGGCTTTTTCCGATGAATCACGTTTTATGCTCCATCGGACAGATGGACGTTGGCGTATACGGCGTGAAACGTCTGAAAGCAAACACCTTGCAACAATTGCCGGAAGGATCCAGGCTGGAGGAGGGAGCATTATGGTTTGGGGAATGTTTTCTTGGCATTCACTGGGTGCAGAAACCTAATTGACTCTCTTCCTGCACGTCTCGCAGCGGTCCGCTCTGCCAAAGATGGTTATTCTGGCTTTTGATAGGTGGTCACATTAATGTGACTGGACTGTGTAGATTGAGCATTACTTATGAAGGGTCACTCAGAGGGTTAATAGACCAGAGGGTAGTCTGGGTTGGAAGAGTAACAGACTAGCAACTGGAAGGTATCGGGTTAGAATCCAACCAAAGATTATCGTGTACAAAAGGGTCTGATACAATCTATCGTGGCTTCAAATGTTCTCACGTTGGTGTAGTGTGGAATTTTGAAGAGTGGGGTGCCAGCTCAGGTGTTGCCTCGTCATCTGACAGCGATTCAAAACTACTTAGTGATGCCTTCGGTCCTTTCCCTTCTTATTTGATCCCGGACCGAATTAAATATCTACCTACCAGAGTAGATCGATGTCTCTCTGTGTTTTTTCTGTAGTTTATAAGTAATGCCGTAACAGTACATTCGATGAGAAAAATTAAACACTAGTTTACTCTGCTGTAATAGAAATTCTCAAAACCATTTTTTAATGCCAGAATTGTCGAAATGGTTAAATATTAATGGGATACTTTTGATCCAGTTCCTTTTTTTTTTACGAAAACCATTTCTTGCATAGATGTGTTGTTCCAAAGGTGACAGAACTTAATGGCCTTCTCAGTGATCACGAGTCAACGACATCGAACTTTTATCCAAAAATCCAATAAGGAAAATCCGATAGTAAATTATACGTTTTTATGAGACTACAACCATAGCATTCCCTTAAAAGCAATGTTTTTTCATCAACTATTCATTTTATGTCTCTTTTTCTGAGTCCATGAAATTCAAAACTCATTAAAGATGAATTTTTATTAGATTTATTCAACAACAAGACTATGATTGGTTCGAAGACAATATGAACCGTTTGGTGGCGGAAGAATTCGGGGAAGATATGTTCAGCAAAAGTACTGATGACATCTGCTTCTTCGTTGACTTCCTTCGGTAAGTTATGGCATCACTTCATTGGTGAATTCTTCATTTAATAAGTTCTGGTACTATTTTTTAAACTGACTTAAATGGTTGAAATAATCTTGAGACATTGAATTATTCATTTATTTGAAGTTTTTAGTTGTTTTATCTGAATATCATATCACAACGGCGCACGTATCCTGAGGTTTCGTAGAGGCATTATCTACGAATTAAGTTGGTAGGTAATTGGTAATTTTTAATTAGCATTGTATTAGAGCAACACAACAGGCTATCGACGATGGTCCGGGATCAGTCCCCTAAGGGAAAGATCCGAGGACAACACCACATAATTTCGAACCACGGTCAGATGACGAAGCAACACCTGAGCTAGCGCCCCACTTTCCAAACTTTCACACCAACTTAACGTGAGGACTTTCAGCCATGACAGATTTAAGGTGCACCAACCGCCTCTACACCATACGCTTACAAACATCCATGCACTTACACTCTAAACCTAACAGTGAGTGGGTCGAGGGAGGGTCTAAAAAAACATCCATGCACTGACCCGGATTCGAATCATTCACCTTCCTATCTAGAGGCTGACACCTGCACCAGTAGACCGACTGGCCGGTTTTGAGTAGTAGGATTAACTTTTGTCAATAAGCCGTATATCAATTTCGGATGCGTCATAACCTTAGAAAGTTTGAACACAGATCATCAACAGTAGATTGAGTGAGCATACAGTGTTTTGATGGAAAGTTGTAACAGGTGCATTAAAGTTATACCAAGTGGTACCAGGAACTTATACACGCATCCTGAAACAATCGACAGCTCGAAAGGAACAATTTAAGTAAAATTTTTTGCAAAGAGAAAGAAATAAATGCATGCGAACTGCCTAAAGAAATAGCTAGAACAATAAATACAGTAAACACAGGTTCAGTTTTCATATACTTTCATGTATACTGATTGGAAGAACAACTCTGAGAAACTTTGATTCTGAGGCTACTTTTCTATGAGGGAGAATTTTTTATACCCATTTTTCTGGATGCAGGCTCATTGTAGACCCATCCACAAGGTCCCATAGTTCGTGGTCAACTTTGAAGTTTTCTCTAAAGGTTCTTTTATGAGAATGGAATTCTACTCAAAAAGTTTTAAACGATCCAATGAGGACCGCAATAGCTCAGTTGAAAGAGCAACCGAAGAGTTGTGAATTCGAAAATGTCCACACAAAGACAGTTGTTTACATGAGGGCTGGTGCAAGTTAAATCTTTCGTGGCCGCAAATATCCTCACGTTGGCGTGATGTCATCTGACCATGGTTCAAATTGACAATGTATTTTCGGAAGAAAAAAAACCCTATCCTTCGGGATTGATCCCAGACCGTCGTCAATAGCCCGTTGTGTCACTCTAGCGCGACGTTAATTAACTACCCACCTAAATTCTCCAATAGAACTTTCAAAAGTGGAAGAGACACAGAGTTCCAACAGGGAAATGTCCTATGACATTGCGGTTGTGACAATGAAACACACATGAATATTTTGTACCGATTCGTAAAACATGAAAAATACAACAACTCCAGTTAGTGTGGATGTTTATTTGGCATGGGGACAGTATACTGATATTATCTGCGATGTTAGCGATCAGACAAAACAAAATATCCAAATTTCTTCATTTACTCTAATGGTTAATTAATCCTAATTTCAAATGGTTGTAATTTGAAATTTTATACCTTACCAAAAATCGTATTCCGTCATTTCGACCTTAAATTATAGATTTATTGAAAGTTTTTTTAACTCCTACGCGGTAACACGGCACTTGCTTAACATGGTTTTTTACCGTGTTAAGCAAGTATTTGGAAATCGAAAGGCATTGATACCTAGTGTTTAATGATTTTTAAATGTTTAATTATATTTATTATTTTTATTTATATTAAAAGTGGATTTGTTTTTATACAAAAGGGACACTCCCGAAGTGACAGGCGAGGATGAAGCAGAAGTTGAAATGCCAAAGATTTATGAGCCGGTGAGGAAATATTTATTTCATTGTGATTGACAATTCTGTGTTTCTGTCATTCATTCATAGTAATGCTCTTGGAATAGGGAATTTTATGCACTACGTTCTAACAGTCTGCCAAAGTATCTCATGGTCATACTTACTTACATGTACATAGAGATGATATCAACACTAACTTCGTTTAGATTTACTGTCAAATAGAAAAGAACTACGCAATGTAAAAAATAATTCACAAGATATCCTGTACACATTCAGGGTCATATTTGTGCATAAATTTTAAATTTAGGTTAGGTGTGTGTGTGTGGGGGGGGGGGGGAAGAGCATCAAAATGAAAACATTTTTTTCTTAAAGAATACATGCCTCTAACTTGTGCGTTGGCGTTATAGGGGTCTGTTTGGCGTGTTGGAAAATCGTTCTTTTTGAATACTACGTTATTCGTAGCACAGATTTTGCACTTGTTGGAGGCATTCATGCCTTCTGACAGAAAGTGTTCCGGTTCCGCACAGCCTGCACACAGTGTGTCATATTAGCAATCTAAGTGAACCAAAATTATTGCATCAAAAATACACAGTTTTGGGGTGGTTATAAGAAGTTCTGAGTGATAAAATACTGGTTGATGAATATTTAACGATAATTTTTAGTCACCATTTAAGGCAAAAATGTTCTAAATTCAAAAGAAATTTGACTTCTTTGTTCCACATATAAAATATACTTCGATCAATTATTAACCGTATATTTTGAACTTTTATATTAATATATACACCTCATGCAGACATACTCATAACAGTTCTGTTTAAAAATCAAGTAGGATGTATGCAACATAAATACTAAAGAGGAAAATCTTTATTTGAAAAATATTACAAAATAATATACTTATAATACTCACCTGCCTAAATAGTCTACTGATGTATTGAAAGGAAGGTTCTGCAAAAAAATTCGAACTTTTTGGAAGGTTTTAAAAGCGTTTAGTTTTAGACCTTGCTTATAAACTTACAATTAGTGGATCTGAGGTGTTGACAATTCTATTCGTATCAGTTCTTTGCATTTTTATACAAAATATTTCCCTTATCGTCTACTGTGTTTATTTCTTGTCTCTTGCGCTTCTAAGATCAAGCCAATGGAAGAATACAATAATCAAAGTAATTTTTCTATTTATCAGTACTTTATATATACTTTACAGGCACTGTTGGTACTAATGATACTTTTTGAGGAATATATAAATTGTACTTGCTTCGTACTAAAAAAATTAATCAATTTATATGGAAACCAGTAATTAAACATTTTAATATGACTCGGAAGCGCTTGATTTCATTAATCTCAGTTATTTCAGCAGACTTCTCAGCATTTCTAAAAAAATCTTTTAGAGTTGTTTCAATTGTTAGTATTCGCTGTTTAATGTTTGATCATATTTATCAAAACAACTAACTCAACTTAAAGTTACCTTCCACAATATTAACTTTCTTAGTAGTTAAATCGACTAAGTACTCGGCAAAAAGGAGTTTGATGGAACTACAATGTCTAGTGAATAATGAAGCAGGATTTTGACAAACTATTTTTTTACTTTCTCTCTCTCTCTCTCTCTCTCTCTCTCTCTCTCTCTCTCTCATTAGTACAAGTAAAAATACCATAGAAATACAATACACACTTTGCTCAGATTGTTATTTTTCTGAAAGAAATTGCCGGTATTTTTTGTGTTCACGGCCATCACAGCCTCATTACAAATGTATATATGATATCATCTTCAACAAAATCAGTTTGAAGTTTATGAATTGTACGTAACTGTATAACAGAGCAGTTGATAATGACAAGTTGTGCTACAAATGAAGTTTTCGTGATAATGATTCCGTAAGAGTAACAACCGTTTAGCTTATTTAATTTTGTTATACGGAGTTATACACATTAGAGTTAATGCTATTCACGTTGTTTATGTAATTTTATAATAGTGCATAGAAAGATTAGCTCCAACTATTAGCTCAAGCACTTGATTTGCATATAATTGTACTGACATTTTTTTATAAGATACGGGTCGTTTTCATAACTGTACCTCTTCTTGAAAAGCAACAAAGAGTTCTCTAGCGATTTGAAGCAGAATATCGTATACCTGACTTTCGTAATTTACTTCAGAGACCATTGACAATTCTTTTTGTCTAGTTGTCTCTACAAGGTAAGGAGTTTTGTTTTTTATAATTGGAACTACGGACTTTAAAATACTTTTGGGGCCATCTGGGCTATTTTTCAAACAACTTTGTAACTTACTTGATAGACCTTTAATCACAGTGTGAGAAAAGGTAAGATTTCCTAGAGAAGTCAAGAATTATTTCCGAGGAATAGTTCCTCTTTTGCTCATTTCTTTGGCAGGTAATTTGAGAATTTTCTCTTTAATACTATTTAAAACATTCAAAACAGTATATGATAACAAATGTTTATCCATTTCTTGAGAAATATATATTAGATTAGCATCGTTTCGTTTTCTTCGAATTTATCACTTATATGTCAAAAATGAACTGACGAAAATTTTCCATAGTCATTCTGAACTTTAAGGACTATCTATCAGTTACGCGAACTTCCAAAATAATTTTTTTTTGTTCTGCGCACGTCAAACGAGTCATACAAGTGTAATACTGATTTTAAGATATGATGTATGTTTGACAGTATACGACACTAACAAAATTGAATTTTGTATGTCTAGATTGCCAAAATGGCATACAGTACGGCGGTGCAAACGCTCAAATGGTTTAACGATTCGATACTCGCCTATGGAAGCGATCACTGCTCAATATTTAAGCAGCTCTTTCGCTCCTATTGATAGCCCCGTACTTTAGATGAATGTCTGCTATCTCGGAATTCGTATAATGCTCCAACACGTACAAAATTCGCGTTACGAATGACGAAGTTATAAAAAACGATTTGCAAAGCGTCCTCTGGCACCAATGTCCACTTAAAAAAAGTTTCTCAACATCTGCAATCAGATCAAAGTCAACATCTGGAATCAGCCATAATTTTTTTTATGCACCCTTTCATCCTTTGAAGTTAAGCCACGGAATTTCAAATCCTCCTCTACAAAGTACTGATGGGAAACCCCATCAACCCCCCTACCTTTACGAAGCTGAAATGTACATATAAATCCCTCCATTCAAACTCTAAATTCTATCAATTACAGAGGATTATATCCTTCACCTTATAATTCTACAATATTCAAGTGCTTAACGCCATTTTGTTTAACTTCTCTCTTTCATAGCAGGACCGCGGAAGCCCAGTTGGAAGAGCAACAGATTAGCGACCGGAAGGTTGAGAGTTCGAAACTTGGTTCAGCCAAAGACCTTCGGTGTGCACAAAAACAGGTGCACTTTAAATCTGTCATGGCCTCAAATGTTCTCAATTTGGTGTGGAAGTTTAGAGAGTTGGGTGCCAATGTTGATCTTGTCATCTGACCGTGGTTCAAAATTACGAGGCGTTATCCTTGGATCTTCTTTCCCTTCTGGAATGATCTCACCAAGATTCAACAAGGTTGTGTTGCTTCAATGCGACGTTAATTAACTACCTACACTTTTCATAGAAATCTTTAACTAATAATAGAATTGGTTATTTATTATGATGTTGAGGTTCGCTGATTTCTGGTAGGTAATTCTTCTTTTTCCGTAAAGCTAGTAATTTGTTCCAACATATAGCAGTTTGTATGTCTTTGCTCTGCTATCAGCCATAATTGCACAAAATGCTCAAGAAATGAGCAATTCTTGTTTGTGTTAAATTAAAATGCTCTGTTCCCAGGTAAAGTCCATGGAGGTTTTGAAAGAGAGGCTGACCTTCTTGATTAGCCTCTACAACGAGGTGGCGAGAACGGCTCATATGGATATCGTCTTTTTCAAGGACGCTATCTCACATCTCACCCGAGTAAGCACTTTTCATTTTTAAAACAGGTGTCTTGAATTGAAGAGTGTCTTAACTTGAAGAGTGCCTTACTTACGTTCCCAAAATTGGTAATAAATAATTCATGTTTCTGCTTTAGAAATCAAGGCACGAATGCCTACTTGGTTCAAAATAGAAGGGCTGAGATGAATGAAAATATACACTTCACCTGTCGTTTTGGTGAGATAAGAATGTTGCTTAGTCAGGTTGTAATTCCCTACAGATTTTAAAAAGGTTTGGAGTGATGCACGTTATAGCCCCGCTATAAATCACCACTTAAGATATGAAAGATGACAAGGGAACTAAATACTGTAAAAATGACATAGGAAAACGAAGAATGAATGTTATTATTTAATACGAATGAACATTGAGTATACATTTGTTATCACGTGGAAATGTAGTTTAACCTTCTGAGCTTCACGAGATAACCGAGTAGAGTAGTGTTATTTTTACCTCACAACACACTTAGGCCCCGTGCACACATCCGGTTTTTCAACGTGCGGCGCCGTAGCGGCGTCTAAGCCCAACTATTCACACAGAACCGTGAAATGATGCAAATGCTCATTTCGTGCCATTTGCGATGTATATCTATCGAAGAAAACGTGTTTAGTTTGCTTACGGGGTGTACAAAAATATATTTTGAAAGAAAATAAACGCTACTGGATACATTCATTTATTAATTCTTATTTATATTCCATTTATTTATGAAAACAAGGTACTTGAGACCTGAGAAGCGTGTGCTGCGAGCTGCGGCGCGTGGGGAAATGCGGTACAAATTGCACACAAGTTGGACGTGTGTCGCCGCAGCGCCGTCTGAGGTATGTGTGCGTACACTATTGGATCTAATGAATATTAGACCGCACTTGCGTTGCCGCAGCGGCGCCGCACGTTCAAAAACCGGATGTGTGCACCGGTCTTTAATGGTGAATGGGTGAAAGAATCGATTAATTCCTACAACCTTTAGAAAGATTCTATTGGTCCTTTACTCAGAACAGAATCCCTGGGAAAGATTCCATTGCTCCTTCCCTTGGCATTAAATCTTGTGGAAAGATT
Organism: Metellina segmentata; assembly: GCA_947359465.1. Taxonomy (NCBI): domain Eukaryota; kingdom Metazoa; phylum Arthropoda; class Arachnida; order Araneae; family Tetragnathidae; genus Metellina; species Metellina segmentata. The sequence goes on along the minus strand of OX375874.1, from coordinate 9,406,303 downwards.
CTATTTCCAAAGAAAAGAATCATTTAGTAAGATTTTGTTTGTTATTTGATTGTAACAGAAAACTTTATCAAGATTTTGCTGGACATTTTATTATAATATAATCTTTCAGCAAGATTCTGTATAACTGTATCTATTAAAATTTTGCATTTGTTAGTAAAATATTCTGTACAACTGTATTTCTTAAGATTCTGTATTCTTTAGTAATATTCTGTCAATTTATGGGAAGTGAATTCCTTCGAAAGATTACGTTCGTCCTTTACTTGGAATAGAATCGTTCAGTACGATTCTGTTGATTTATTCCTTAGAATATGTTCTTTTGGAATCATTCCATTGCTCCTCTTCTTAGGATATAATCATTTGGAAATATTCTATTGGCCACAACGATCAAAATTGGTTTGTAGTAATTCAGGACGACCGCAGGTTGCAAAGTGTAATTATGCGTGTGAACCCATTACAGGGTTAAAAAAGTAAAAACGTATCAAAAGAAATTGTTACGGTATTTTAAGGAATATTCCAAATCACTGTTAACAAATTATTACAAAAGTATTAAAATTGAACTCCACAATTTTTTTTGAGCAAGCATGTCATTTTTGTCAAAACAAAGAAGAAATTCGTCTGCGTTCTTTTTGACCATTTAATAAATTAAATTCTATTCTACAACGGTAATCTCCGTTAGATCGCTCGTGTTATGAAAATTTTTGAAAACCTGTTCTAATGTAGTAAAGAAAGATTCCAAAATCCTGCCATTCTAATGAAACTTTGCAATTGCAAATCGGTTGAACTGTACTCGAGGATTGAAAATCCATTTCAATTTCTGGACACTATGCGTTACATTGCATGCTTTTTTTTTATCTGCACTTATTTTTAGAATTATCGAACTGTGTTCAAACGAAAACTGTGTGGTAGCAACCATTTATGTTTGTTCCCAATATAGATTTCCAGAATCATCCGCTCTCCTGGTGGACACGCTCTTCTTGTTGGAGTAGGAGGATCCGGTAAACAGTCTTTGACTAGGCTGGCTGCCTTCATCGCTCACTACAACACACAGCAGATCAACTTAACCAGGTAAAATTGCAGTAATGATAAATTACACTTGTTGAGGAAGACGCGTTATTTCGGAAATTTAAGTTCCGCAAAATTTAACCCTCTGGTGGCTTATCATCGCGCTAAAAACTGCTCTGTAGGTTCCATCCATTGATTCAAAAACTTGTTCCTGACTCACCAGTTCTGGGCAAGGGACAATTTTGTTCACCAGCTTAGATCATTCCCATTTGTAATAAAAGGGTAGTGTTGTCTTGACAAAGATCTAGTTTGGAAAAATTGAGTAGATCTTAGGCATCTTGTCGAAATGCTTGGGGGTTAAATGCAAGAAAACATACATGAGTGTTTTTATGTTTCTCCATTAAGAGGTTATACCAGCAGAAGCATTCCGCTGTCAATGGTACGATAACTTTAGTCATGAAATGGTCTATCTTCTATTCTTTTTTCATTTGTCTAAAACGTATTTTAAACTAAATTGTCTTCCCTTCAAGTAAGCTTATTCCAAATTTTTGGGCACATCTTTCTATCCCCTATCTATTAACCTTCCAGGTGGTTATTGCGACGGCGTAACTTATCGTTAGCAAAACTGAGCAGATCTAGATGTACAAGATATTTCGTCAGGAGAAAAAAAAAGATAAGATATCTTGATATCGTCATCATAAAACAATTCCATTTTCTTGATGACAAGATACCTCGTCATTAGCAAAATGGATCAGGTCTTGATGGACGAGATATCTCTTCTGAATCATTTGGAGGATTAAAAAGACTATTTCAAGCCATCGTGTATGGGACATTTCAGTGTAACAATAGACATCTCAACATGACAGCCTCATATTAGCGCTTTCGGTGTAGAAACAAATCGACAAATACCCAAATATTTTAGATAAACTTTCTTGAAGGGAAGATAGTTCAGTTAGAAAAAGATTTTTTGATTTAGAAAAATTATAACAGGTAAAACCATTTTCATGACTAAAATCTGTGTATGATTATTCCATACTAGTAACATTCATGCATTCCGTTCTCTTCCTATCTAGGAGCTACAGCGCAACCAATTTCTTGGAAGACTTGAAGATACTTTACAGAGCTACGGGTGTGCAAGACAAAGGCACCACTTTCATATTCACAGACCAGGCCCTGAAAGACGAGTGCTTCCTGGAATATTTAAATAACGTCCTCACGTGTGGAGTGGTAAGTTCACTCCCTCGGACTTTGAAAACACTTTACCGGAGTTTTAAAATACCTACAATAATGGCGATCAACTGAAAGCGTACTAATTTTCTGAGCTCAAGGTGAACCTGTTTATGGATGAAGATGCTGATATATTATTTAGAGTTCACTGCAATTCAATTTTAGCATTTGTATCTTAATTTTAGGTTCCCAATACTTAAAAAGCGCCAGCATGCTTTAGAGAAAACTATGCATATTATCTCATGCATAATGTTACTTATTTATAAATTAGTTGATTTCTCTGACGAATCAGTAGAAATTGCATTCTACACAATTTTCATTTAACTGAAAATAGAAAAATGAATAATTTCTTAACATTTTGTACACATATTTGAGCTCATAAATACAAGTACTGTCTCAAGTATGCTATCATTAATATAATATATGTATTTAAAATAGCTGTTGTAACTGAATTGTTACGAGTCATAATATTTAATACATGGATACTAAGCTACTATTCTTATACTCTAATAAGCATATACTCTATAACAAAAAAAAATCGACTCGCCAAGAAGGTGTAGAATTACAGTGGTGCCGGGCTCGATCCACTTGGAACGGCGCTGACTGGGGACGTATAGTCTTTAGTGACGAGTCCCGTTTCCAACTGTGTCCTGACGACAACATCAAACGTGTATGGTGACATCCAGGCAGTGTGGGGATCCTGCCCTTACTAGCACTCCACACATGCCTACAACATGGTGTTATGGTCTGGGGTACCATCTCCTTTGATAGCCGAACCCCATTAGTAGTCATTTTTGGCACACTTACAGCACAGCGGTACTTAAGCGACATTCTACGACCGGTTGGTGTAAACGTTCCTGTTGAAACACCCCGGACTTCTCAACAAGAAAATACCCATCCGCAGACGGTACGTGTTGCTATAAATTGTATTTAAGCTATCCCAACACTTCCTTGGCCAGCTAGGTCTGCTGATCTCTCTCCCATAGAAAAAAGTTGGGACGTTATGGGAAGGCGATTGCAACCATTGACTATTTAGCCCTACAGTTGGAGACAATTTGGAAAGAAATTCCGCAGGTCACTATCCGGGAACTTTTTCAGTCTGTGACACGTCAGGTGACGCATCCAGGCCAGAGGTGGACCAACGCCTTATTTGTAACGGTCAAACTCTGAAATAAATCATTCAATTGTTCTGAAATTGTAATGGTTTGTTTTTCTATGTATCTTCATAATATCCACTAATTTTGATAGCAATCGGGCAAACTCTTTCTTGGTGCGTCTATCTTTTTTTGTTATAGAGCGCATGAAACAAAAGTATTGAAAGATAAAATTTGATTATAAAGTATACCATAGTGATGAGTATTTGCAAAATAAAAGTTTATATTTTGATTTTTTTTAAAGTTCCAGCGATGATTATAGTAGTGACACGTCACGTTCATGTATGGTCTGTAACAGTCTGTTGTGTATTACAATCCTTACTATTGATGCAACTATTACATCCTATCACATCTATACATCTTATATTGCAGTTAAAAAGTATATCCAATTGCATATTAGGTCAATTTGTTTGACAAATTCAGAACAAATGCTAGGAAACAGTAACGGCTCTGAAATTGGTGCGTGATTCCGAAGTGTTCCTGACTAAAAGGAACACAAAACTTTTAGTCACACAAAACTTTTTACACATCCACAGCACTTTAATGACCGAACATAATTAAAGAAATTGTCGATAGAAAAAGTATAAAAAGCTAACATTTGCCACTAGGTGCATCCTTCATTAGACATTTTACCAAGTGATCTCAATGATATAAAGTTTTACACCATGCCATTTGATGAGAAACGGATTTTGTTCATTTTACCTCTTGATGGTTGTTCGGACGAGGCGTCTCATCATTAGTAAAAGTAACCATATCTCTTTATGAACGAGATATCTCGTCATTAGAAAAAGTTAACCAGATCTTGATCTCGTCATCATAAATAAATTGGCAATATCTTAATTTAGTGAGACATCTCATCATTAGCAAAATCTATCGATCTTGATGGACGAGATATCTCGTCGAAACCACTTAAATGGTAAAGGTAAATAAAAAATGATGTGAACTGGGCAAAATACAAATGAAATTATCTTTAAAGGAATGAATGGCCAACTCTTTTATAAAAAACAGGAATATTTACATGTGTGCATCTGATAAGATCTCCATTGTCATTTCCTTTTATTTGCTAGTACGTTGTACTTCTTGGTCATACAACTTTTATGGAAATGATTAATAATTAAATTACTTTACTCCAGGTATCCAATCTATTTAATCGGGATGAAAGGGCAGACATCATTGCCGAGCTGACACCCATGATGAAGCGAGAACAGCCCCGCCGACCACCCACTCCAGAAAACGTGATGGACTACTTCCTGTACCGGACACGGAAGAACTTGCACGTTGTCCTCTGCTTCGCCCCAGTATGTATTCACCGATAAATGAAGTGCTCGTATAAAAATAGAATTAGTAATTGTAACCTTTTTATGGGCCCAGGATCACGTGACCAAAACTACTAGTAACGTGACCCTGGTCCCATAAAAAGTACTTCGTCTGATGGGTGGAACCTAACAATCATAATCTGATTGGTTCACGGGACGAGAGAAGATGCCCATCCATAGATTTATGATCTGATTGGTCCATTGATTGATCATCTTATAGTAGTAGACTTTGACGATTTCACCACTTTTTCCACCGCTCGATAGAAATGCACATTCATCACATCTACCCTGGCAAAGAATGTTATATCGCCAAACGGGAAGATAAAATGCAAAATCGGACAACCAAGTTAATTTGTTCATAGAATAATCACGTGACTACTACTTTTGGTCACTTTTTGAAGCTCTTCCCAATAGCAATGCACAGTCTATTTATAGACTGATTTACGTCTGTGTCCTCCAAGTCGAAACCCGGTAATGAAATACCAGTCAAAACCGGTTTTGCAGATATGTGACAATCGCCGTTACTGAACCATCACTGCTACTTTCTTGGCTTGAATATTTTATCACTTTAGCCCCCTTTACTTGTTTTAAGAACATATTTCAGCGTTTAATTTATGCAACCGCAGTAGCGGTAAATGTCGTCAGAATGAGGCGTAACGGGACAGATATCTATCCAAACAGCATTTTTTGTCGTGAGGTTTAAAGCAATAGAAAAGAAATGCGAGATCCACTAAATACGACTATTTTATCAATTTTAATATATGTTTTTCGATTTATCTGAGAAAATGACATTTATTATAATATTAATCATACCATTCCTTATCGTAACTTAAATCTAGCATTTAAAAATTTCTAATAGAAGAAAAATGGCAGAACGAATGGAATGAACAAACAGAGAACAAACTTCATTCTATTAAACCAAATATATCTGAATGGAAATAGCTACCTTTAAGAAGGCAGCATGTTGTAATAACAAGCCTCCGTATTGGACATACGCGGATAACCCATAGACACCTCCTCCTCGGAGAAGATCATCCTATTTGCAATTACTGCATTTTGCCCACTAACGGTAAAACACATTTTGATAGAATGTTCTCATTCTAATAGTCAACGACTTAAACATTTTAATTCATATGCATTGGCTTTTGAAGACATGGTTGGAGAGAATCCTCATACAAATAGTTTTAGCTTTTTACATGACATTGAGTTCATCCATCACATATAATTTTATATACTATTCATTTTACTGTCACATCACTCATTTCATTTTATTATTAGACTATATATCTGAGCTCTTATTCGGATCTTTAACACAAGATATCATAGACCAATATTTAGGCGCAATGAAATTGCTTTCAAATCGTAGAGTAATGTATTTGAGTTCGATTTTTTTTATCTTGAGTTTGGCATAATATGTTCCAAGAGATCTCAGTGCCACAAAATCACATCCAATCCAATCCTATTTCAGAGTTAATTATTTTTTGTTTTGCAGTTCATATGCAGGGTGTTTCGAAACCGTCTGGCCAAATTTTAAAGGGTAGCAAAGTGTACCAAACAAACATTTGTGTCAAAGAATGTTTCTTTGGCCCTATACATCAGATGCATATCTGCGAGCTACGAATTAGTGTGTGCCGATGCATACTGTTGCAAATCCGAGACACCTTACGCCACAGAAACGATGTTATTGACTGGTCTAAACATAACCATCTGCCATCTAAACACGACACCTTCATATGCACGTTCTTTGACAAAAATATTTGTTTTGACCCCTTTGCCTTTCTTTACAGTACACAAAATAAATTGAGATCTTCATTGAAAGCTGTTCATCCGAATTAGTACCTGATTTCTGTCCACAAAAGTCATGTTCAGTCAGTGCCTCAGAAAACTTAAACACCGGTTCTTAAAACGTCGTTTTTTCAAACCCCACACTAGGCTTGCAAACTTGTTCAACATGTAATGTGTTGTTACACATAATAAGTTGTGCCTTTTTTCACCATGTGATATAGTTCTAGCGTGAGTTCACCTTATGTGGTATGTTACTTGTGGAAAATACAGCACCTGCAAATTATAATCAACAGGTAGGCGAAAAATTGCGTGCCAGGGCATTGAGATTCCCTGGCATCGTGTCCGGATGCACCATAGATTGGTTCCAGCCCTGGCCGAAGGAGGCGCTGATATCAGTATCGAAGCATTTTCTGAAAGACTTCGACCTACAGTGTAGCGACATCGTCAAAGAGGAAGTCATCCGAACTATGGGGGATATTCACGATGTAGTTGCCGAGCAATGCACGGAGTACTATCAAAGGTACGTGTGAAGTTTGGATATTCCTTTCCGGATGATTCATAGCATGGTTCCTTTGAATACGTGGCGCCAGTATTTCCGGAGTGAGATGATGCGCGAAAGTCTGGGATTCACCAACTTTCTTGCAGTCCGAGTTTAACTTGTCTTCGAGGATGTGGTATCATGTTTCGCTGCTTATGTGTTCTATTGTGTTACTAGACACTGTGTGGCCAGCACAGCGTTGCCCGTGACAGTTATTTTCGTGGGTCCAAGTGTGACCACAGCTCACTAACCTCCGGTGATTGCTACAAATTCCCTTTTGGTTTGCTTTGCACACCAAATGGGAAGTCGTAGCCTATTGGATAACAGCCATAAGAGCGTTGCCCGAGCAAACCAACACCACGAGCAACGCTCATTGTCAAATACAGCCAAAATCGAATTGTGAAGAGATCCAATAGGCGTGATGTCACAATCTCTTGCGAAAATATAAATATTTAATTGAAAAATTATTTATTAAGAGAAAATGAAATGTACAAGGTATCTATTTGGTGTAAAATTTTCCGCAGATTTCAAAACCGTAAAAATTTTCAATCTATCTTTAACGATCCCTATTTTACAAAAAAGAACAAATAATGCCAGTCAAAATGTTTTTTATTTGTTTTGCTTTTTCCTTCTCTGAGGATTCATTTGAGCGTACGAAATGGAATCTGTGATTTCTCGAATCAAACTAAGGTCATTCGTTGCAACAGCGTTTGTATTGGAAAAAAATATGAAAGTCACAATTTAAAAATTATTTATTTAAAGAAAATCATATTTTTAGGTATTCATCTAATGTGAAATTTTCCGCAGATTTCAAATCATCCGTTAAAATTTTTGCTCTGTCTTTAAAGATCTAGGAAATAAAGAACTACCCAACTCCAATTAAAACTTTTTATTTGTTATGTTCTTCGGATGAAACCTTTCAAAGGGAAACACGGGAAAAAATGATAATTAAATTCCATTAAATTAATTTAAAACTGTGTGGTAGCAACTATTTATGTTTGTTCCCTATTATGATTGAATTTTATTACTATTTATGATTGAATTTTAAAATTCGGCGCGGCCCAAAAAATTCCAAAACCTTCGGATTACCTGTGCGCCAAATCCCATTACTGTAGTCAGAACTTTGAGAAAACAGAACTAAAACAGACAGACACAAACACTTCCTTTTATAATAGTAAAGATTCGTGTGTGCAGTAATGTGATGCTGAATAAATGTGTCGCGTGCAAAAGAAATAGTCTTCCATCGTTTTTACGAATCAACAAGCAACTTCTGAGTAAGGATGAACAAATTACACAACATTAGAGTTAATCTGTCGTTTGCATTGGTGCAATTGACGGAAATACTGTAAACAGTCTATACGCCTTTATTTTTGAAAAATTCGGATGAATCTTTCAATATTCCTACCCATGTGATTCTCTTATTTGTGAGTAACACCGAGAGAAGCTTCGACGATATATCTCGTCCATCAAGATCTAACAAATTTTGCTAATGACGAGCTATTTAATCAAGATTTTGGTAACTTTTTTGGGATGACGAGATCGAGATGTGGTCAGTTTCCCTCTAATAACGAGATATCTCGGCCATCCGTCTCTAGTAACGATATATCTTATATATCCATCAAGGTCTGCTCAGTTTTTCTGATGAGATATCGAATAATACTGAGACAACCACCAAGAGAGTTAAAATAGTTTTAAAAAGAAAAATATAAAAATTCAAGCTAAAATAATTGCACTCATAGCCTTCAAATTGTTGGTTAAAATATGTTTTGGTTTCACAGTTTATAACTTTAGTCCGTCAATGAGAAGTAGAAAAGGTATTATGATGAGTAGTAGAAAATGAGAGAGAATGAGAAGTAGAAAAGGTATTATGATGATTGGTAGTATGATGATTTGTTAAGAAATCAGTGAAATATACGATTATAACGAATGGATAGTTCACTCCACAAATTGCTTTACTGTGAATACTGTAACTCAATTACTTAGATATTCATGGGACGACCTAATATTAAATTATTCTAACCTAATAAATAATTATTATCATTCTATTGAAATTATTTAGCAGTCTGATTACTTGAATTAGGGTTTGAGTTTACGAAATTATCTGTATTTTAAGATGTCATAAAAAGAAAGTTAAAAAAATGTGAATTGTCTTTGTTCAGTCTATATGATGTCATTAAGGTAGGGACATTCAGCTATAGCATACTTGTAAAAACATGTCAGTCATTTTGTTGTAAATTTTTCTGCACTTCATACGAAAAATGAATTAACTCAGACGTTCTGAAACCCATTGTCCCTGGGAGCAGAACGTGCTTAAAACTGCGACGTACGTCTCAATACAAACAGTCTTTGCAGAACAATTTTTCGTTACTTTTATCATAATTTTGGCCGATCTTTTTTCAGTCATAAATTACGATGTCCTGCAGTGCAAAGCGCGCTCCTTGCCACACCTTTTCTTCTTTTCTTTACTACGCAACAACCTCCCTATACCTCTCAAATTACCACAAACACTTTATACATAACACATCCCGAAAGGCTTAGGCTGTGAAGGTGGTAGCTAGTAGAATACTTAACACATTTTCTATTTCAATGATAAAATATTAATCTTCAAAAGTTATCGACGGAATTGCAAATTTGAAAGCATGCCATGATTTTAAATATAGTAAGTTAATTTATTTTTTTTAAATATGTAATACATATTCAGCCGATAATAGTGTTTTACGTCTGTTTTTGATTTGACTACAGTTTTCAAAATTCGGACAAAATGACTGCAGAACAATCGTTGAGTTGTGGAGTTGTGTTGCAGAACACTGAATATAATCCTGCGTTTGGGCCATTGTCTTTCCTTCGTGACAAAAAATCTATTTTGACCATCTTGACCAATATAATCTTTTCTTGTATATGCTTTCAACTAATAAATGAAGTTATTGTGTCATTATAAGTATCTTGTGGGATAAAAATATTTCTACGTTCTTCCATATTCTAGTGACGCTTGGAGGGATAATCTGCACTCTAGCGTTAGGCGACAAAGTGTTTAGCAATAATATCTCCTCAATGTAATCAGTCTTAATATAAAAATCGAGTCCCGTGAAGCCTGTTTCTTTCTTCCTCCCTTCATAAATAATTCAGTGAATGGGAATCCAAGCACGTCTAACTTTACCGTATAGAATTTCAGTCCTATGAAGTCAGAAAAGATTTGAACATACAATGGCAAACACTGTAACTATAATAGAAAAGGAAGATATACTTACAACATCCCAAAAGTTTATACAAAGAACTGTTTCACAGATTTTCACGTTAACCAAATTATCGTGTCACCTGGGACGTTTTGAATGTATTCAGCCAGATTTCACAACAAAATTCACATCTGCCGTAATGTGAGCGTGCATTTGTGCAGCACACAATCATTTTTTGAAAACTGTGGAAGCACGTCTGGACAAAAATTCAGATATTCATCATACACTCCAATTTTAGAACTAGAATAAATTAAAGACTAATTAAGAACTAGAATTAATTAAAGAACAAAAACAATAGAGAACATATCAAACTTATACATGTACTAATGCCGTATGTTTCTGACGATAGAGTTTTTATTTCTAATTCTTATATGGCATACATGTATATTTATTGTATTGTATTTCGTATATTTCAAATTCAATATAAAAAACTGTGTGTCTTTTGACGGGACAGTTATTTTAAGTTTTGTTATTCGAAAGAAAATTAATACCTGCCCCTCCTTCTGGTTGCCCCGACAAGGTATCTCGAAATTACCAAAGCTACCAGATTTTGATGGACGAGATATCTCGTCATTAGAAACAGAACTGATCACATCTTGTTGTCGTCACTATAAAAATTAGACCAAATCTTGATGTCGTCACCATGAAAAATAGACACTATCTGGATGTCGTCACCATAAAAAGTAGACAATATCTGGATGTAGTCACCATAAAAAATAGACAATATCTGGATGCAGTCACCATAAAAAATAGATACTATCTGGATGCAGTCACCATAAAAATAGACACTATCTGGATGCAGTCACCATAAAAAATAGATACTATCTGGATGCAGTCACCATAAAAATAGACACTATCTGGATGCAGTCACCATAAAAAATAGATTATATCTGGATGTAGTCACCATAAAAATAGACAGTATCTGGATGCCGTCACCATAAAAAATAGACAATATCTGGATGTAGTCACCATAAAATAGACAATATATGGTTGTAGTCACCATAAAAAATAAACAATATCTGGATGTCGTCACCATAAAAAATTGACAATATCGTCGATATATCTTATCATTATCAAAATTGTTTAGATCCTTGTGGTCAGGATATCTTGTCAAAATCACTTGGAAGGTTAATAACTGAGTTTATTGTGGTCCAGGTACCGCCGTCCTGCGCACGTGACTCCCAAGTCCTTCCTGTCCTTCATCAACGGCTACAAGAAGCTGTACGAAGATAAGCACAAGCAGATAGGGAATACGTGCACTCGCATGGAGAACGGCATATCGAAGCTAGAGGAGGCCTCTCTGCTCGTCGAGAGGATGAAGGAGACGCTCGCCGTCATGGAAGAGGACTTGGAGAAGGCCTCCAAGACGGCCGAACAGGTCCTCTAATTTTTTTTACTCCAGAACGTTTAACCCTTGCGCAATTTTTAATTATTGAATGTAACCTTAAAAGGACAAAATGTATTTATTTGGATGGGACAGAGTTAAAACCATGGGGAAAAAAATTCACAGAGGTACTCTTCACTTAAAGACCTACCTGTTTAACGACCGATTGGACGTGATAAGCTCTTGAGTGTGAGGAATCTCTCTGTCCAGCCTGAGCCATACACTGGACAGAAATCCAAGGTTTGATAAAACAAGAGCCATTGCTAAGGTCGGCTCCGGATACAATGTAATCAAATGGTAGCATTTCTCATAAAGTGAAACGGCGTTGAACTCTACAAATTGGATGCCAAAATGTTGTAATTAAATCTTCTGTTGATGATCGGCCCGTCTCTACACCTGTTACTTCCTGTTATGATTACTCAGAGGTACCAAAGTTCAGGATTGTCTCCTAAAACAAACTAGTTATTGAAGCTATTTTAGTGTTCCTTTACACTTCTTTGTTTATAATAAATAAAAATGATTAAGAGCTATTTGCTTGTCTACTAATTTACTTTAACCACTCAGTCATATGAACAGAACTTCGGTTGTTAAGTGAGCAGTGTTTAGACTGCTAAAAGTCGTCTTTTTTCAGTTGGTGCTGTAATAATTTATTTGTGGTTATATATTTTGGTCGAATCTCTGGTATACGCTAACTACACACAGGTCCAAAAATAAAGGATGGTCATCTGAACTCATTCCAATAGAGCATGGTTTGGATGCTCGTCTTGAACGTCGTATTGCATTCTACACAATACCACCAAAGCTGCTCAAGACATTCTCTGAGATATATGGGTATTTTAACTTTCATTTCTAGATTTTTTGTGGATTAATTTGAGATACTTCGATGCAGGTACTTGGCACTGGATTCATCTCGAACTAATTTTTGGTCTTTTTATGCACATCTAGTTGTCTTGTAAGGGAAACAGTATATCGAACGTTCTGAACATGATGCTGTCTTCGGAGAGCTTTGAAAAGATATCTAAAGAAAAACAAATAAAAACATTTCATCTTAACAGTCGAATGCTAGAACATATACAACCAAAATGCTCTTCGTACATTAAAAAACACTACAATTTTTTCCAGAATTTTTAATTAGAACTAAGCGTTTGTTCATTTTTAAGCTAATTCGAGATTTTTTGAGATAATTCGTTGTCAAGAAAGAATACAAATAGCAGGCCAACTTTATATTTGGATTAGAGATGGAATAAATAAATATTATTTGTTTATGTCTCACACGGTGTTTTTAACTACCATGCCGTTATTCGTATTCTTTGGTTACTAAATTTCTTAAAAATATGTGGAGTTGGTTCCATATTGAAGTAAAGCTTAATTCCGAAATGCTTTCTGGATAACGAAGCACATGCTATTTTTCGGTACTAGTTGACCCTTTCCTGTAAAATACTTCAGCCATTTGGAAAAAAGAAACGCTTTAAAAATATAATGCTTGCTCTTTTCTTCTGAATGTAAGATGGGGTCGAGGTAACCCAGCTGGTAGTGTCGCGGATTAACAACCGGAAGGTTGAATTCGAAACTCGAAGCAGCCAAAGACTGTCGTGTATATGGAGGCTAGTGCACATTAAATCTGAGGCTTCAAATATCCTCACGTAAGCGGGGCGTGAAGTTTGGAGTGTGAGATACCAGTTTAGGTATTTACCCCCTAATCGTACCGTATTTCAAAGCGACGAGGTGTTGTCCTTGGATCATTCACTTCAGGATGGATCGCTGACCAACACTTATAACCCCTTTGCTCTGCTCCAGTGTGACCTAATCTGCAACTACCTTTATCTCCTTGAAGCTATCTGATACTTATGAAATGTTTTCCATACATCACGAGAAGTGCATGCGAGTGTCTGATTTTGGGCAGTTACTCTACCATTGGTCTCACATCACATTGTTTTAAAATTTGCCTGCGCTGACCATCTCCTACAACCACATTGTTCTGCTCCAGTGCAACCTAACCTGCAACTACCTTTATCTTCTTGAAGCAATCTGATACTTATGAAATGTTTTCCATACATCGCGGGAAGTGCATGCGAGTGTCTGATTTTGAGCAGTTACTCTCTGCCATTGGTCTCACATCATGGTGCTTTCCCTGTTGGTTTATTTCCTAAAATGCTCTTCTCCAGGTGCTGGCTGAAGTGTCCGTGCGAGTGAGTGCTGCCGATGTGGTGCGTGACAGTGTCGAGAAGGCCAAGAACGCTGCCCAAGAGATCGTGGCTGAGATCCAGGCAGACAAGGGCATCGCGGAGGAGAAGCTGGAAGCCGCAAGACCTGCCCTGGAGGACGCAGAAGCAGCCCTCAACACCATACAGCCTACGCATATAGGTGAGCGCAACCTCTATGGCAATTACTTTGGAACCAGGTATAAATATTACAGATTGCCAATTCTCTATATGACATGTTGTACTAGGATCTTTCGGAATGGATCCTGGACCGTCGCCAATGGACAGTGCGATTCAACTGCCTTTTTACTATATTGATCCATGAGGGTGTATACGAGGCTATCAGAGCAAGAGTGGCCTAACCTACCAACTTACCAATGGAGATAAATGCGATTTTCTTGGCACCATTTTTTATATATTTTTATTTGTCCACAATACTATTTCAAATTCTAAAACTTTATTTTTCAGTGGTCAACTATAAGTTTTTTTTTGTAATTTTAGAAGATTTGAATCTGCACATTTCAAAACAATGAAACCAAAATGTGGATTAGGCCCCTGTTGCAGTTTGGTGTTTACAAAATGACTGACATGACTGTTGGTTAGTTCACTTAGGCCACATAGTGAGAAATTTGAAATTTTTTTTTTACTGAAACTCACAATTTTTCAAATTGTATAAATAAAATTATTATTTTAAAATAGGTTGACTAAAATGATATTCCATGAAATAAAACTTTAAAACTCGTCGCACTCGCTCTCCACCAGACTTAGGACCTAGTTAGCAGTTATAGGACTGATTTGAGGATTTTTTTTTAAAGTTATGGAGCACAGGGGGGACGTAAGGCATGAGTTGGAGAAGGTCCTTTTTCTTTTCTTAACATATACAGTTTCATATTTGCCTATTAGAGGATTCAAACAAACGAAGGGCGTTATTTTCTTGAACTAATATTCATCGCTAGTTCAGTGACTCAACCTTTTTTATTTCATAACTCACAAACTAATTACAAAAAAAAAAATTTGCTGTGCACCGAACAACTTTTTATATTTTTTGCCACTGACAAAAAAGAATAGCTGTAAGTTTGCTTGACTTACAAAAATATGTTAATTAGCTACTTTTTTTGCTTCAAAGTGGCTATTTTAAAAACTCTTTTTGAAACTATATTTATGACACTTCGAAATAAAAAAATGCAACTCACCTTTATTGATACGGGCATTACTTAAAATTATTTTATACCACACTTCTCCATAGTACAAATAAAGGGCTAGAAATTCTTCTAAGGTTTCAACAATTAGTGAAAATTTTACATCACATCGATATCTAATCTAGTCAGAATTTTGTGGACACAAAAAGATTTACCAGGATCTGAACGAATTTTTTATTTTTACCTTCACTCTCTTCTAAAAATTTTGTACTCAAACTTTTCTGGTCGCTTGAGAACATTTTACAACATATACATCAATAACTATGCAGTCATTTATATCAGCAATAATACATTCGCTTTCATTTGGATTTCAAATAAATTCATCAATTAAATCTTAAGCATTTTTTAAATCATTTCACCATCCGTAAAGAAACTAATTCTTCCATCATCTGTAAGGTGACATTCTAGTGGCATACCGATTGAAAATCGCTGGCCTGGATTAATAGGCGTTGTAGCAATGATGTTATTAATGTACCACTCACTCAATAGATGGCAGCACAGTCAACATGACATTGTTGTAGTTACTGATCAAGAACAGTATCAGAAAGAGTTAGCTAGCGAAGGTGTGTGTGTTAGGCATGGGAGCCTAGAGAGGTCGGGTATTTCAGATGTTTCTGAAATCATGTAAAGTTCATGATGCAAATAGGATATGTAAAAAAAGAATTTGTAGATGTCAAGGGGTATCCATTACTTGATCGCTAGCTTCAAGGAGTGATTCTCTAAGGAATACTATTGTTCAAAACTGCAATATTATACTTTCACCGATCCAACCCCACACGTTTCCGTTCTAGCCTATCCGTAACTATAAATTAACCTTCCTGGTTATTGTCTCTATCTTGTCATTAACATAACGGACCAGATCTTGATGGACGTATATTTCGTCAGAAGAAAAATTGACCTTATCTTCATCTCGTTACAATAAAAAACGATAATTTCATCATCATTTCGAAAACAATCGGCAGTATTGAGGTCTTGATATCTCTTCATCATCAAAACTGGTCGGATCTAGATGGACGAGATATCTTGAAGGTTAAGACGAAATTCAGATATAAATAGTCGATTTCATGTTTCAGCCACCGTGCGTAAATTGGGGAGACCGCCAGCACTCATCATGTACATCATGGACTCCGTGATGATCCTCTTCCAGAAGAGGCTCCAATCGGTGCAGGTGGATCCCATGCGAAAGTTCATCAAGCCCTCCTGGGAAGAATCGCTGAAGGTAATTTCTTCATTTACTTTGAACTCGCAACGCTAGTTGAAACAGCTATATCAGCTCCTTTAACCCCTTCATGGGCACTAAGCTTAAATACGGTTCAAAGACACTCTTTATGTTTCAAGATTTATCATCCTTCATGAAATAAGTTACGGTGGGGCAAGTGCGTCCTCTGAATAAAAAATCTCGGTGACCAAAACAGGGGCTACGAACTGTTGGAAAGTTCTATTCCTCCACGGTTGTATTTTTCTCTCTTCTGCGTCAGTAAAAACTTTCCATATGTGTACATGCTCATTTATTTGATTCTGTTTGTCTTGAACTTTCAAGGCTTGGCCAAATATGACCCCTTGCGCCATAGAACCTTATAAACCAGTCACTGGCTGGAAATTCTTGAAGGAGTCTGATCGATAATTTTCATCCCCAATGTAACAGTCCATGATACATATTTGCATTAACATGTGAGGTAACTGACCCCATGAAATAGAATAGGAAAGTATTTTTTTAAATTATATCAGTGGTAAATTTAAATAAATAAGGATGAGTAAGTACATATGTAAAATGTCTGAAAATGTGGTAAAAATATGAAAAGTTTAAAAATTTCTGGGAGAAACATTATGAACTCTGAAGACTTGGATTCGCATTTGCCCCCTCATCAAAGGTTTGCACACAACACAAATTTAGTTTTTTTTTTTTTTAAAGTAGAGGACTCTTTTATATGTCTCACTACCAATCTAAAGTCACCAGGCAAACCATGAGAAGGTTATTACTTCTGGTGTGACGTATGTGAAGGTTGAATGTCGGGATTGATCTGGACTATTTACACTTAAGTTAACTAAAGAACACACATAATATAAAACAGAGTAGTGATCGCATCTTTTCTACTTGTGCGTACTTTAATTATTTTAAACTGGCTTGAAAATATTTCATTTAAAAATTATACCAATGCAGATGTACCATAGAGGATTCACTCTTAGCCTTTAGCTCCTACATTCCAGTTATATTGGTGGGTCCATAAAATGTTTAGTTTGAATACTTAGCAGAAGATGGCAGCACGAACTAAAATTTTAGAT
Source organism: Metellina segmentata (assembly GCA_947359465.1). Lineage (NCBI taxonomy): Eukaryota > Metazoa > Arthropoda > Arachnida > Araneae > Tetragnathidae > Metellina > Metellina segmentata. Next base: position 9,388,981 of record OX375874.1, on the reverse strand, counting down.
ACGCTGTTGTTTCGTTCAGGGGTGCCAGATCAGAGGTTTTACCTTCAGATCTAGAGGTTTCAATTCGCTTCAGAGGTAAAAAGTGCTCAGAGGTAGAAACAGAGGTTTGAAAAAAAGAACAGAGGTTTATTTAGAGGTCTGAAGTATATTTGCCGTTAGTAAACTAGCCCAGCAGATTTTTGATATTTTAAGTTAGCAACACTGGCTTGATGCTTTTTCAGAAGAGATTATGATTCACAGAACGCGCGTTTGGCGAGGCTATCAGGGTCCCGCTCTTTAAGGTCGCAAAGATAGATACTTGATTTAGAGGAATAAATAAACATAATTTGAATGCGGGACCCTGCTAGACTCAACCAAAGGTGCCAGTGGTGTCAACTTAGACGAGCAGAATACGGTGGTGAATGGGCGATACAGACTGCTGTCGTCGTTTATTTTATTCCAGAAACAAAACAAAGTGGCTTTTTTATTCACTAGTCCAAAGTTTCCAACTTCGGGATCGTTGAAGATAGAGTGAAAATCTCAAGCATTTCAAATCCGCGTAAAATTCTACGCCAGAACGATACCAAAAACAGATTTATTATTCAATTATTGACCATTTGATTATTTAATTATTTGTTAAATAATTAATTATAGAAAAAGAAAATATCCTATATAAGGTATCGATCTCGTGTAAAATTTTCCCGCAGATTTTAAATCCGTTGAATTTTCTGTTATTTCAATCTGTCTTTAACGATCCCGATTTTACAAAAACAAAGTAAACAATGTCAGTCAAATTATTATTATTTTTGCTTTCCTCCGCTCGAATTTTTTGGCGTAGGAAATGAAATGTTTCCGCAACAAGAGAAAAAACGTTCCCCAACTCAACTGTTTGAGACCGCTATGACGATCACCATGCAAATGGGCCACTAATTTTCGTTATTGTCACAAGGAACGCTCTCTTTTATTTAGACTTACCATTGATCAAGAAATAGACTACACAGCAGAGAAACTGTACAGGGATACAGTGAACAAGCTCTACATGATATATCTAAAGAACATGTTGGTAGACATCACAAGAGTTAACAAGCTTTTTCAATCAGAATCTTCGGACCAAACAAAGCTATTAACTAATTTGTTCACATACTACATGAGCTTGTTAAAAATGATTGTGGTTCCTTCGCAATTAGATAAAGTAAGGGAAGAATCAATGTTCAACTTTAACTTTGAGAAGTTTACTATGCCTAACGCAGGGATGTACTTCGGATATGAATTTTCCCTATAGTTAGAAAAATTATCATTATCAAGTGAACAGTTAAATGATATCAAACGTTGCTGTAAATAATTTATTGTTCAACAAGCCAAAGAAGTACGTAGTAGGCTACCAGATAATGCTGGCATATTGCTTCATTTGTCTACACTACATCCCAATAATGCTGTGAGAAAAGTGAAGTGTAGCATTGTTCCACTTGCTGCACAATTCGTAGCTGTGTGTGAAAATGTGGATAAGTGTCAGAGAGAGTTTGATAGGTTACCATTAATCTCAGTAGTATCATCCGAGGAATTTATCAAACAGAGCCCTGTCGAATTCTGGGCCTCTATAGATAAACTAACAGATGCTGCTGGAGTACAACAATTTCCACAGATCTGTATGTTTGCATTGACCTTAATGAGTTTGCCATTTTCTAACGCAACTGTCGAATGAATGTTTTCTTAACTGAGTAATGTAAAAACTAAACTCAGAAACTCGCTACAGCTGAAGACAACTGAGTCAATCATGATGGTTAGGTATGGACTAAAATTTAGAGGTGAAACTGTGTAGACTGCAATCCTAGTAAAGAAATGCTGATGAAATTTAATTTAGATTCAATGTATGGCCTAAAGCCCAAAGATGCAACCGAGCGTGAAAGAAGTGAAGTTGAAATATGGGAGATTTTTGAAGGATCTGATGGCAATCTTTTCAGTATTCTATAAATGTATTAATATGCACTGCTCAATTGAACAAAGATAATAATAAATAATGTACAACAGTGAATAATTATTCACTAAATAACCGATTTTGCTTAAGACGTGTGTATGTTATTAAGAACAGGGTTGCTTAGATGGGAGTCTAATACTTGAAAAAAAATGTTCGTTAGCCCTTTTTTGACATCTTTATCAAAAGCTTATTTAAGTTGGAAGAAAAAATAAAGCATACATTTATGAATCTTAATTCAGCAGCACGCAGCATTTAAAAATAAAATAAGCATAATGCGCTTATAAATAAATGCCACGTGTGTGCTTAGCATATGGTAGGTTTAAAAATATCGGTATATATTATTGTCCTTTAAAAAATCGTCGATAATATCCCAGATCTCTAAATCAGAGGTTTTCTAGAGGTTTATGCCAGCAAAAACGAGGTACTTTGTTCTGAAAATCTGGCACCACTGGTTTCGTTCCAAATATCATTCTGTATAATTTAGTAGAAGTTAATTTGTTTGTGCAAATTCAGTTAAATTAGTTCGCCTGTGTTTTGCTCCAAACTACTTCATGGTTGTTCTGTTTTCATCCATTCACAACTCACCAATCGTTGACCTATCCATTTTCAAGATTTGTGCAGTATGTGCGTATTTTCCCGTGTGATTCAAACTGAAAATAAATATATCCATGTGATTAAAGAAACGATTGAAGTAGGCGTCCGGTTTCATTTATGATAAAAGAGATGGAACGCAGTATCCTTTCAATCTTCGACGACTCTCAACGAAAAAGCTAATATTCAGAATAAAGAAAATCATATTATTTGAAAACATTTTTGTTATATTACTTTTAACAAATGAGAAACCAATGTCACATTTTAAAATTAAGAACGAAGTATCCTTTCAATCTTCGACGACTCTTAACGAAGAAGCTAATATTCAGAATAAAGAAAAACATATTATTTGAAAACATTTTTGTTATATTACTTTTAACAAATGAGAAACTAATGTCACATTTTAAAATTTACGTTATTGTACTTTTAAACTTTAAATACTAGTACATTTTTATAATATTACTAGCTGACCCGGCAAACGTTGTTTTGCCTTATAAATTATTTCTAGTTTCTAGATAAATTCTAGTGTAGACAAAAAGTAACTTACTTATTATAAGTGTGTAAGTATGTGGTATATGCGTGAAATGGGCATGGAGCGCTATGAACGATAAGGGAATATAAAAATAACAAACGCCAAACAATATTATTTTCAAGTTATTATAGTTTATTTCTTAAAATTACATATCACATATTAATTACGACAGTAACACTTACAAACAACATCAATCTTTTAATGCTATAGCGTGGACAATATTTTTTGTTAGCCCATCTTTAGCGAGCACAAACAAACTGGATGGTTTACCGACTCGAGAGCATGCTACGTACAATTGCCCGTGTGAAAAACATGGTGTACTCAAATCTAAGCCGCAAACAGACATCGTTTGGCCTTGGGATTTGTTGATTGTCATTGCAAATGCCAATCTAATCGGAAACTGAATTCGTTTGAATTGAATTGGCTGCAATATCCGTCTTGCCCCTTCCAGAATATTAGCGGATATTGGAGAGCGTCATATGAACGATGTGTATCAGCAATGAACTGAAGATTATTATTTCTTCTACGAATCACAATTTCTCGTGTACCTGTACGATCGCCAACCATGATTCCAGCAACGTCTTCAACAACAGGTGCATTGAATCTACGAATATGTTCTCCAGCTGGTGTTTTATCAGGATTAATGACAATAGCGTGATTATCGCTTTGTAATTTGTGCATGTGTGATTTGAATATTTTCAACAATTCATTGTGCTCGTTCAATAGAGCGTCCAAGTCGCTGACGATGCGCCTGGCAAAAAATGAATCAAGGTTATTATAGTCACAACGTGCATTCACGCGATTGGCAAGTGCGCTTCCGGAATCCTCGCCGCCCATGAAGTAGATTTGTAAAAATTTATGTGGTTCGTTTGGCATTGGCAGCAATGAGCCCATTTTATGATAAACTTGGCCTCTGATTTTGAATGTAGAATTGTATTGTTGACCATTAGCATTAGTATTTCGAACTATTTCTGTTGCTCCAAACGATGTCATTTGAAAGCTTGAATTGAATGTTCGAATTGACTTCAGGAATACGTTAGAATCTGGATCCGTACCGATAAGTAAACCGTTCAATGGTTCAGGTGGTGTTTCAATTTCAGGTAGTTGCACTTTTCCTGACGCGCAACACATCCCAGGTGGCTCATTTTTGAATTTGAGAGCATGACAATGCGGACATTCCTTATCCATAGCACCAATTACCACTTTTGAATGAGCATAATATTCAATATCGGGCTCATACTGGAATGCTAGACGCAAAAATGAATCAGATGTAAATGCACGATGTACCTGTTGGCGTTGTTGGTCATTTTTTCTGCGTCTATTAACCGTAAAACGGCGTGATTGTCGTTGTTCTAAACGTATAACTTCATTGCGCTCAGCTCGTGTATCTTCTGATTGTTCTTGACGCAATTGCTGCATGCTCACACGTGCATCAGCATTTTGTTGCTGGACTTGTTCTTCGGTTCTTTGGGATCTTTTATCTCTCATACTTCTGGACCTACTTGTATTACGGCTCAAATCAGCCCCTTTGCGTTTTCTTGGCATTGCTCACTGTACAAAACACATATAAATAGAATTAATGAAATAACTTCATTGCGCTCAGCTCGTGTATCTTCTGATTGTTCTTGACGCAATTGCTGCATGCTCACACGTGCATCAGCATCGGCCAGGATTATAGCCAAAATATTAGTTTTGTGAAAAAAATTTTGAAACAATAGTTGTAAAAAATTCAAATAATTATATAAAAAAAGTATACTTACAACACAAAAGCCGTTGTTGGTTGGAGCTCGTGACACGTGTTGAGTACTTTTAAGTTTATGTAAATCACTTGTTTAACTAAAACTTGATTAACTGAACTAATCGTGCCAAAGACACGCGCGGCAAATTTTAAGAATCTAAGATTGGTAACACTAAGCATATATCAGGATTAAACTTTAATAATAAAAATAAATGTTTATTTTCTTTAAAAAAATTTATCACTTAGGGGTATGGAAAATAGATAGTAGCCGATTCTCAGACCTACTGAATACGCATATAAAATTTGGTAAAAATCGGTAAAGCCGTTTCGGAGGAGTACGGTAACTAACATTGTGACATGGAAATTTTATATATTAGATTCCAGAGATTTTACTTTTCAATCATTAATTTTTGTTTGACCTAAGTTTTGTTTTTTAGTTTTGTGTGACCGAATTTTATGCTTTTTTTTTGTGTGATTTAAACTTTGTGCGAATTTAAATCACTCAAAAGAAAGCATAAAATTTGTGAAATTAAGAAGAAATTTGATAGTTTATACTGATTTGCTATGATCCATTCTACCGTTGGTGTTTCAATTGCATTCTCTTTAGTCGGGTTTATCTAGAAGGCAGTGGTTAAACTCCCGCATGAATATGTGGTCTAATTAGTTCTCGTGTTACAGAAAAAATAAACGTAGAGCTCTACAAACCAAAAACAAACTTGCATGAAAAGGAATATCGCTAACCATCTCACGTGTACGCTGTCACGAAAGTGGCGGCAGAGAAAAGCAAGAAAAGTGGAATTTGGTCACCGTGGGACATAGTAACAACTCTGTGGACTAATCCATTTCCTGCTAAACCAGGGCTATGAAATGATGACAGTCATTTAATCATAGGTTAGATACAATTTTTTAAATTATATACTTCCATATTTAATCAGGTAATATGGATGGAAAATAAGTTTCAGTGGACATGTAATGAATGGAAAATAAGTTCCAGTCAACCCAATCCGCGAGAGGGATTAAACCTTTGCGCATTCCGTGATTTCCGAAGAGGTGTAATGTTGCTTTTACCCCACAACACATTTAATAAGTCAATAACCACATCCTCCTAAATATCTATATAAATAAGAATGGAGTGTTTGTTTGTACATTCAATATTTTCGACCCATTTCAAGTTTTCTATCCGTTTTGGACCCTTCTGATGCCGAATCCGTCTTTTTCTCGTTTGGTGTCTGTCTGTCTGTCTGTCTGTCCGTCTGTCTGTCTGTCTGTCTGTCTGTATGTTGTGCCCTATACACGTCCACGCGGTTTAAGATATTTTCATGAAAATTTGCATACAGTGAGTACTTATCTTCATTTAGTGAGTGGCATTGGTTGCGAAAGTCTGTCTGTCCGTCTTTCTGTTCTATGCTCGATTTTGTGTTAGTGTGTTTGTGTAGACATCACATGAATTGTATTCCAGATATTTGATTGCATTGTATTTTATAATGAAAGATCAAAATAAAAACAAAAAGCATGGGGTTTCAAATAGAAAACGAAAGTTAAAACAAAAGTTAAAACTAACCATGCAAGCGCGCTGAAAGCTGCAGACATAGCATGGTAAAGAATATAATTTCTAAAACAAGAGGAAATTCAAAAAAAAAAACCAAAATGAATTTATTGAAAACGAAAGTGTTGGTGGATCAGGGCGTCATCAGGGAGGAGCCTGACCCATACAACACAATATGGTGTTTTCTACGAATATGAACCGCAAAATGCTTAGAAATTGCTCATATACTCCCCCAAACACCATTAAAAGCAAATATACAAAAACAAACGAGTGAAATAAGAGAATTTAAATCAAACCAGCAGCAGCAGTCGGGAGACCGACAACACCAAGCGAGAAGACCACATCAAATGCCGCTACTCACTTAATTTGTAACGGCCATTTTCAATTCAGGAAGTGTGTTAGGACTTGTCTACCACACTTTGCTTCTCAAATAACCCAACAAGAAGAAATCACAAGTGTTTAAATCCGGGAAATAGGGAGGCCATTCAATACCACCTTGTAAGTGCGATGGGTAATCCTACCCATTGATTCGACCGTGAAAATACTCATTGTGCACTTCGAAAACTTCTGCCGCTCGATGTGGTCTTCTTGCACCATCCTGCACAAACCAATGACCATGGACCAAATCACTGCTGCGTTCAATGTGCCGTCGGTGAATACTGGGCCATAGACATACAATGGGAGAATATTGCCCACCACACAAGAAATTGCCTACTCTAATGATCATGCGCACCAAGTTTGGCCTCACTTGCTCGCATTTCAAACATTAATCAAACATTACTTGCTGGTCCACCCTGTATAGTCATGTATAGAAAGATAAAATTATATGTGTGAACCCATTAGAGGGTTAATAAAATACCTAGAAGTGCCCTTCAAACTCAAAGGACATACTCAAAAGGATATTTACTCGAGAACGCTACTGTTGGTTATCTAATTACCTAATCATATAATCTGTTAGATCCTTGTTTACAGTTTATGTCGACTACCGGATTCCTGGCTGCTCTGCAGAACTTCCCTAAAGACACCATCAACGACGAGGTGGTCGAGCTGCTGCAGCCATACCTCATCATGAAAGACTACAACATGGAGACGGCGAAGAGGGTGTGTGGGGACGTCGCCGGACTACTATCCTGGACAAAATCCATGGCCTTCTTTTTCGGAATCAACAAAGAGGTTCTTCCACTCAAAGTAAGGCCATGGATCCTCTTCAAACAGGATGCCACAATCAAATGCACTCCAAAAATATATAAGATGATGGATATTGAAAACGACTTCTTAGATAGTTAAACATGCGAGAAGCAAACCTAACCAAATTTGATGCACCAGGTGCTTTAACCATTCAAGTGGTTTCGACGAGATATCTCGTCCATCAAGATGCGATTAATTTTCATAATGACCCTCCACGAGGAGGGATAGACACAAATAATCTTATTTTTATGTGAAAAATTTTGGTAACGACTCTTCAAAAGAGGTTGACACAGACCTCGATTATTTGATCGCCAAGACATTCAACCTCTCTTATGACTAAATAACCTTAGTAATTCAATTCTGAGCAAACCTCTCCTAGTCACCGTGACCTTGCTTGTCTAGGGATGTCCAGAATTAATATGTATTTTCGTATTTCTTTCGTCTTGGGCTTTTTGAATGTGCTTAAACCAACCGTTTAGACTAGCTTGTCTTGAGGACATGAATTGTTGAATATGTTTTCTGAACTTTAATGTATTCACTTTTTTTTAATTAAGACAAAATTTTTAAAATTTATTTTTACGTGACCATTTTATTATAATCTAAGATGTGGAAAACTAATATTATCAAAGCAATAGCTCCTATTCCGACTTTCACCCTTGACGACTTAGCTCTTGGATTTAACGAAGCAGTCAGCTCTAAGAACGAACCTAATTACTGACCGCCATGTTGATTAGACATTAGTTTGCATTTATGTTCAAAATTATGGTTAAATATATTAGAGTGAATATCCTCTATGTGTCTTACCAGACCATCCTATTGTTTCACAGGTGTCGCAAATCTTAAAAAAATTGCACTTTTTGTTTAATATGTCGACGAGTTGTAGCAATTTTTACTGCTGAAATATATTTTCATTCATTGTGGCTTGTCTTCCCATTCCTATAGTACATATTTTCTGAGATTATATTTGCGAATACAGATCAATTTAGCTTTCTGAACAGTACGTACGATCTTTAAGGGGGTCCGGGACACAAAAATCGTCAAATTTTCGAATTTTTTTTTATGATTTTAAGAAATTCTCTATGTTTTTTTGCTTAAAATGACGTCTAAATCATGTTTCTATCTTAATTAGAACTAGAGATATAATAATTTTTGCAGTGCGTTGTTTTGAAAATCTAACACTCTTGACAGTTGTTGTCATGGCAACAATATCTGTCTTTAAAACTTTAAATGCGTTTTTCTCCATGATACTTTTTTTCAAGATTTCCTATATTCAAATTGCTATAAGTCGAAAACCAATAAAGTTTAAGGGTTGAAATTTGGAATATATCTTTTTCAAACATTATACTTTAATTTTGATTCAGCAAATTTGAAACAAATATTTACTTTTAAAAATATCACTTTTTTAAATAAAAGTACCTTACAATTTTCAAAAATTTTCATTCAAATATTTTTTATTTTTTATTAAATTAATGTATTTTAAATTGCTGAATCATAATTAAAGTTTATAAATTTGTGAATAATTTACTGCAAGAATTTTGAAAATTGACCAAGAATATTTTGAACCTTAGCAATTTAAAATGACCCCACTTTTTTTCAAAAAAATTTTAATTAAAAATTTTTTTTAAACTTTTGAAAATTTTTTTTGTTGTGATTTTGCTTATTAGTTAGATAAGTAATCAGTACAAAAAAAATTCAAAATTCTAAATTAATTAATAAAAAAAATTTTCTGATGTGTCCCGGACCCCCTTAAAATACATATGACAAGTTTTCATCCCTTCCGTTTGGCAGCACAACTTGGCCGTCCAGGAGGCTCGGTGGGCCGTCGCCATGAAAGAACTGAAATCCGTGGAACAGGAACTAGAGGACAAGGAAAACGACCTGAAGGAAGTCAAAGCTCAGTACGAAAATGCCATCGCGAACAAAGAGGTATGATTGGAAATTCCACTTTATAATTTGAAAACTGGAAGTCACAGGCAAAGCTAGGCTTTTGTGGACCTAGGACAAATAAGACTGATGTCGCAATCTGCCCAAAATAAAATTTACGCATTTAAAATAGTGATAAAGCAAATACTACAGCAATTATTACAATACTTGCTAAATTATAATTCAGTATATTAAATTAGGTTTCATTTTTATCGACTATTTGCATAAACCAAAAGGCAGTGCTTTTAAAAAGCTATTTTTAACTAATCTCAAGGATGGAAATGGAGAAAGGACTCTGTCTTGTTTTGTACTCTCCAGATCACGTTGGTTTGGTGTGAAAGTTTGGAGAGTGGGGTGCCAGCTCAGGTATTGTCTTGTTATCTGACCGTGTTTTAAAATTAAGTTGTTTTTGTCTTCGGATCTTTCCCTTAGGGGGTTGATCCAAGACCGTCGTCAATAGCCCGTCATGTTACTCTAGTACGACGTTCATTAAAAATTACCAAATTACCAATGGTACTCTCCAGACGTGAAGGGAATTTTGTTGAGTTTTGTCGTTTCTTTTTCCGATTTATAATAAAATTTCAGAGGGATGCATGAAATTAAGGATTGACTTTTAAACGTTGTGTTCTAAAGATGGAGTACACGAAAGCGTTCACTACGCTCCACGTATAACACAGAAAAACATTTCTGCAAAATCGTGCTTAAAATTATTAAAAAATATATTTGAGATAAAAACTGCAGCATTAAAAATAGATTTTTGTACTGCTTTTAGACATGTTGTGGTGTGCATGTCAACCCTCTTGGGCCTACATCTCTGCTAGAAATTAAAATTCTGTCTTACAACGTAAAATTTTAATCTATAAAACGCTTACCTGGGAATTTCAAGTACTGGCGATGTTTATGGGATTCATCTAAAAGTAAGATGAACACGGTGTCATTTAAACCTTTCAGAAATTAGCGGATGAAGCCGCCGTCTGCCGACGCAAGATGTCCAAAGCGTCGATGCTGATCACTGAATTGGCAGGAGAGTACCAGAGGTGGACCAATGAGAGCAAACAGCTGAAGGAACAAATTAAGAGGTACACTTTCTCTTTGGTACTACCAATTTTGCATATGACGAGATATATTATCGTGTTTATAAGGTTAGGAACTATTGTCTTTGATCGTAATGTATTACCTGAGTACAGAAAACTAGCTTCATATCTGAATGCATTAATCTTTTGAGCGTCATAGAACTTCCCTAGTAGCGTTCCCTAGTGCTTTCACCCTACAACACCCTTGAAATAAATAGCCTCATCTATTGGTTGAAAGAATCAACCAATAGATGAGACCAAAGAATCAACCAAAATAAAATTTGAGACCAAAGAAAACCAATAGATGAGACTCAACAAAAAAGATGACACCAAAGAATCAGCCAATACATGAGACCAAAGAATCAACCAAAATAAAATTTGAGCATTTAAAATACTGATAAAGTAAATACTATAGCAATTATTACCATACTTGTTAAATTACGGTTCAGTATATTAATTTGGGTTTCTTTTTTTTTTATCGATTATTTGCATAAAGAAAAGGCAGTGCTTTGGTAATGACTCATGTTTAGTTCTCAAGGATGGAAATGAGAAAGGACAATGTCTTGTTTTGTACTCTCCAGAAGTGAAGATAATTTTGTTGATTTTTGGAAATATTTTATTATCTTGGTTGTAATCAATTTAGGGATGCCTACAGGTGGCTAGGTGGAATGCTACGAGTATTACTTTCAAGGGTTTAATAGTTGATGCGCCAGCGTCATCCTATTTGTGTCCAGTGCCTGCATACGCACCGATGTTAAATTCACAAACCTTGGGGTATCTAATTTATTCATAAATTACTGTATTAAAATGAAAGTATTTCACAGTGTAAATATTTGAATACTTTTAAAGACTTTAAGCCGGGTTTTTTAATTTTTTTATAAATTCACAAAATTATAAACGTTTTAAAAAATAACAAAAAAAGTGAAATTTTTTAGATTAAAAAAAAAAATGTGCACTTTATATTTTGTTTATTGTGTTAAAGGTTTTGAAAGTGCTTCATAAACAATCATAAAAAGTTTCAAAACTGTATCTCAAGTAGTTTTTGAATAATGTGCCCCCAAACATGAAAGAAATATGTTTTGAGAAATAAGGCTTTAGACTTCGTTAGACGTATAATAGTGCATCAACTTTAAAAATATTTCCAGCAAACGGATTTCTTCAAATAACGTATCGTTTTAAAAGGGACAGTTAAAGTTTCCAAAAACAGTAAGTATCTCAAAAATGAGTTTTTTTTTTTTTTTTTTTTTTTTCAAATTTTTAGGTGCCGGACTCTTTTAAAGAAAAATGAATATTTCAAACTGTTTTCATTGAACATTCTCTTAATATTTGAAGTAATTTGTCGGGGCCCAGTGGGTGTGCCACTGAGGGTGAAACCTGCGAGTTGTAGACAGCGCAGATTCGATTCTTGGGTTTTCTTCTCATGTGTCAGTACAACTTTTTTCGTGTGTTTATATTCACTACTCACGTTGGTTTTGAATTGCTTCTTGGAATTGCAGCGTTGCTCAATATGGCGTTTGCTTCCAAAAAGCTCATACAACCTTAATGATTCATCCTTTTCTGACAGGCTCGTGGGGGATGTTCTCGTGGCGACAGGATTTCTGTCTTATGCCGGACCTTTCAATCAGGAATACCGGAACGCCCTCATGACAACGTGGCACGCAGAGATCTTAAAGCGAGATATTCCTGCCAGTCAGAAGATCAATACCATGGACATGCTAGTCAACGCATCCACAGTAAGCAAGAACTCCTTAATTCCTAACCAAATGTGACTGAAAATATTTTATTAGATTATCTCGTATAATTCCTTTACAAATACTTGGCCGTAAAATTCGCAGATTTCGGAATGGAACTTGTGTGGTCTGCCAAGCGATGAACTGTCATCTCAGAACGGGACCCTCGTCACCAATGCCCTGCGCTACCCCTTGCTCATAGATCCACAGGGTCAAGGGAAATCATGGCTCAAGAACTCGGAGGCTAAACTCGACTTACAGGTAGTACATTTTTAATACATCACCTTCTCTGCGGCTGAATCGATTTAGTTTCGTAGATGGATTTTACGCAAATTTTATTTTGCTCTGTCAGCGTTATTTGCTCTATATCCGTTTTGCACTTTGAGCGACGATATTTGAAGCCATCCATGGGAGACATTGAAACGACGTTTTCGCTTGTAAATGTTGAGAAGGAAATAAAAGGAAACCCATTTTTCGTATGTGTGCAGGGTGGATCTCGTTTAAGAAGAGGAGTTTGAGGTCACAGGACAAAAGCATTGATGATACAAAGACTAAATTCGTTCTGGTTGAAAAAGACAAATTCTGTGTTAGCAAAGAGCATGTCAAAGCAATTTTACCATCTCCAGCCTGTTGCATAGAAGTGAAGAAATTTTCCAATTACAGGGCACTGTTAACGTGCAAGAAATGTAATGTTCTTTTTCCCCTCCAAGTTTGTATTTTACAATTTTTATTTATTTTTTTAATTTTCATATTTGAAATTTTGGTTTTATACACTAAAAATACAGTCTTTGTACTCCCGGTCGGGAATTTTCTCATAGTCCACGAAAAGCAGTCGTGAGTCTCACAGGCTTATGCTAGCCTTTTTCCAGTGCTCGGATGAGCAATTACGTCTGTTTCAATATCCGGAACAACAGCTCAGGTTTGAACTTTCTAAAATGGCACTCGGTTGAGTGATTCACTGCTCCTGTGAGCCTAGCCAAAGGTTCTGCGTCCGTTTCACTGGACTGTAACCAACAGCTCAGGTTTGAGCGTTCCTCTAGTCTGATTGACGTACTCCCGGGTCATGAATTTCTGAGTCCACGAACAGCAGTGGTGATTCCTGCAGGCTAGCTTTAACCTTTTTTTCAGTGCTCGGATGAGCACTTCTCCAGAGAACGGGGTATCGGTAACCGTGAACGGGTGTCCACTTCCTCGGATATGTTTGATCCCTTGGGTCTGATGACATCTATCTTCGAAATCTTTTCACTTCCCTCTCGACTATAAAAGTCCAACGGGGGTTGTTGGTCTCCCCTTTCCTTTCATTCGTCACACTTGTCCTCTCGCCGTTGGCTGTTTTCAAAGCGGGCTGTCCATTGGCGGTTAATTTTACCCTTCCGCCGAGAACTTCATTAGCGAGTCGGTGCGAGTACAAAGTCTCTGTGGTCTCTTCTGATCCTTGAAGCAGCGGAAATGAACTTCTGACCTGGGGTTCGTTGTCTGCGGTGGGCCGCAAAACCATGTCGCTTTCCCTCCGCGGCGAAATCCAACTCTTGGCCGTTGGTTCGTTAACTCTCGGTCCGGCGCGCTGGGTTCATGCGTCAGAGTGACCCCCGAGGCATCTCGTCTTTTGTCCTTTTCAACTTTACCGCCGAGCGCTTGCTTTGTTTCCGTCACAACCCCTACTTTCTGGGGAAATTGTAAACAGCCGAGTACGGTGTGAAATTTCTTTTCTAGAATCATCGTAATAAAGAAGTATTAGTGGGATAGTGACAAGTTAGTGCATCAACTAACAGCTGGAAATAGATATTGATAAACTCCATCAAAGGTCTGAGAACATTCGGGTTTTTTCCCAAGGTCTGCACAAAGCGCCTCATTTCCACCCCAGAGCTCGTACACGTTTACACGGGCCATGGCCCATTCCTACAGTATTTTTTTAGGATGAATATCCATTGTAGTCACCTCTGCATCTGTGGTATGAAGCAAACCCAGACCACTACGTTACCACCTGCCCTATTAAATATCATCTACACATCACAAAACCAGCACCTCAATACTACGACGCCTGGCTGTTCAGCTCTTGCTTCAAAGGAAAATAATACAAATAGTGCGATTTGTGGCCTTCAGGGAGTTTGAACTTAAACAAGCGGTTTAGGTTCCGTTTTTGACTACAACACTTTAATTGCCTCCATAACCTCATAACAAACTTTTATTATAGCAACACCTTTACCTGGAGTCACCTTTACGTTATGGGAAATTTTGTTACCATAAACCCAGTCGGTATCCCATGACGGAGTTAAGCTAGTTAAGTAGGGTGAAGAATGTTTTATTACTTCATCAAGAGTTTGAAAAAATGGATTTGAAAGTGAAACATGCAAATTTTGTTTACAAATACCCCTCCTGACCCTATTAAGTAATTATTATGCCATTTCTCTTTCAATATTACTTCAGTTTTGAATTGATATAAAAGTGGATGCTAATGAGTTTCCTTTTTTTAATACCATAGGTCACCTCTCTCAATCACAAATATTTCAGACAACTGTTGGAAGAGTGTCTTTCGCTGGGGAAACCGTTACTCATAGAAGATGTGGGCGAAGAACTGGACCCTGTCTTGGAGAACGTTTTGGAAAAGAACTACATGAAGAGTGGATCCACATTCAAGGTAAGGTCTCATACATACTATCTGCGCATACAATAGTAGTTTAAGTTACAGGCGCCTCAATCCCATGATAATACTTTACGCAAGTCCAACTTGATTGGCTAATCGGATCACATGACCTAGATACGTACGTCATGAGAATTTTTCTGTTGGCGATTTATCTCTTCCTTTCTGCTTTCTTCTTTTCTTTTCAGATCCATGGCTATGGGTGGGTAGAGGTGGGAGCCGAAAATTGTATCCTTTTTTTATATAAGTTAATAATTATATAAGTTAGTGTTTTATGTATGCTTTTTGTTACATCAGAATGGTCCTAAGCCAGAGTTGGATACGACACCATCATCCTAAAGCATAGGGGACGGCAGAGGGGCGGAAAAATATCAGCTGGTAGTGAGTTCAGGAGTGGTTTTTAGATTATTTATGTAAAATCAACGGAAGTTTGGAAAAATAAAAAAAGGGTATTAAAAATTAGGAAAAGTAATTTAGAATCAAAAGGAATTAAATTGGAATTTTTTAAAAATAATTTGGAGGATCTAAAATTTTTTCCGTTAGCTGGATTCGAACTCGGGAAGTCATCCTACGCTGCCGACGCAGATCTGAAGGTAGGTGACTTTAGCCATTAGGCCATCGTCGCTTCACGAATGGAAGCTCTTTAAAGTATAAGTACCCTTAATATAAGTTGGCAAGAAATACTACTAACAACAACCATACAACATATATATGAGGAGCAAATCAGAGTCAACTTGTCGGACACTTACGCTGTACGCTGAGGCGCTAGTGTAAGTATTGTATTTCTACGAAACAACGCGCATATTCAAAATCAAATGGTTGCTGCAACAATCAGATTGGCGAGATATCCAAGTGAAGCCAAGCCCGTAAAACAAGCCAATCAAGTTGGACTTGCGTAAAGTACTATCATGGGATTGAGCCGCTTCTTTTAAGTTCGATGGGTTAATATTAAAAAGAAGATGGAAACCCAACCATAACGTAATTCAATGTCAAGTAGCCATGGTGATTACCACTAGTAGACGACTTTCGTTAACCTCGAACACCTAGACTCCATTCCGTTTGTTAAATCAGTGTTATGCAACTTTTTAAGAACCACGCCCCGGTGAAAATAAGAGAAAACTTTTGCTGACCGGCGTTAGCCAGAGATAAAATCCAACGTAGGTAGCATTTTATTTATTAAATCTAATGTTATGATATTACAATTTTCGGTCTCCGACATCTGCTGCCACTTCGTTGTAAGCAAATTCGATATACGTGATTGCAGGGTTGTTTCTGAGAGACGAAGCGCTGCATCAACATCCATTCGAGTTCTATGTCTTGTTTTTATTGCTGACATAGCCGAAAAAGTCTTTTCACGCAAATAAGGTCCGATAAAACGACCCATTTGATAGCTTTAAAACTCAGAGATAGAAATTCTTTATTGAAGGGGATACCCAAATTTGAGGCAATGATTCCATTTTATGTCTAGAATATGACAGAATGACATGAGAAGACAGCTGGATAAAATTTTCTTTCTCACGAGGATGAAGTGCGCATGATTCTATATCTTCCGAAAAGGAATTATTAATCTAGAGGTTACCTTTACGCTGGAGGAAAATCTTCATTTTCAGGGAAATAATTATCAAAGTTTCCAGCTAAAGCTCTTAAATATTGGCTTATTATGTTGAATATGACTTTCTGGTTGATATCAGCAACATTGAAAAGTTCACCAAAAAGTGGAAATATTTCTATACCTTCTAAAAACAATTCGCACGAGCGCGATGAAATAAAAACTCTTGCAACGTGTCGACGACCGGCGAGCTGACGCAATACTGACATTCGGCGTCCGCGCACTTATTCTATGTTCTATTCTATATTCGTCGCGTGCAGCACCCCTTTAGCCTCGCAACAGTAGGAATTCACTGAATCGTGTAGCGCTCTAGTCAGGTGAAAACATAATGAAACATTCGTGGACCAGCAATAAAGTACAGGTGGAAGACCACTGTATTAAATGATTTGAAAAGAGCAAAATCTGAATAAAAAGTGTATGATGTCAGATAACCAACCCTAACTGTAACTGAAAGACTGCTATGAGGTCTTGGCAGAAAAGAGCGCGGAGGGAACATGAGCCATTTTTTTAGAGCTCGAGGAAGGGTGGATGTACTATCCCTAGCTCTGTCATGTTATATATTTTTTTTCATTTCATGTAAATACTAAATAGCGTTTGTCATGTAACTGTAAAGTACTCATCTGCTGTCTAAATGAATGTATTCAATCTGGAAATCTTTCTTTTTAGTCTGATAAAATGATTCATAACTACGAACCAAAATAATCCCACAACGCTATTTTGGATTAAAATTGACATTTGAATTGCAGGTAATGCTTGGCGAAAAGGAGTGTGATGTTATAGAGGGCTTCAAGCTGTTCATCACCACCAAGCTGTCCAATCCGGCCTTCTCCCCGGAGATCAGCGCCAAGACCTCGGTCATCGACTTTACTGTGACCGCCAAGGGACTCGAGGACCAACTGCTGGGGAGAGTCATGATTTCGGAGAAAGCGGTCAGTCGCTTCTCCTTCTCACAATTTCCCTCATGCTTCACCCTCGAAGTGGTTTCGACAAGATATCTCGTCTAAGATCTGCTCAATTTTGCTTACAATGAGATACCTCACTGACAGAACTGCCTTATTACACGAATAGAATGTAGATCCAATTAGGAAAGGTTTTTGCAACAGAGGCTGGCCGATACCTGACAGTTTTTCTCAATGCCTAGAACTCGCTTTTTTTTCGCTCGATTCTTAGACGGTTTCCTGAGAAAAATGGGATCAGAAAATTACGAAATTAACATGGTTTGTTCAGAATTGTGCAGGGAACAAGACGGAGAAGATTTTCTCCGATGGGGCTATTATGTTAGGGGGCATTAGGTGTCAAAGTCGAAAAAGTTCAAATTCTACCGCGAGTGAGCAAAACACATACAAATTTTCAGTCTTTAGATGTGAGTTTTTTTTAAAGTACCTCTAAACGTGAATTTTTGCAGCTCGTCAAGTTTTTTAGAAATTTCAATTCTATTCCTCATAAAAAAAAATTTTGAAATTGGGGAAAAATCAGGACATTTTAGTTACTTTTTGTTAAAACTGTCATATCTATATCTTATTACTATTTATATTTTCAAATTTGAAAACATGTCAGGAAACCTTAGAATATCCTCTCTCTTACAGTACAGTTATTTTTCAGATTGGTTTATAAATAAAGTCAACGTGAAGAAAAGTATAATTTTGCGATAGGGGTACAAATTTTGTATCGCGGAGGAAACGTTACTTCCTTCTAACTAGCTTTGGGGTGAAACGGACTGTGACGTCATAGAAAAGGAAGCAAGATGAAGTCCAAAAGACTATTTCCGCTGTATTCTCTGACGGTTTCCCGAGAAAGTAACAGGGTTGGCGAGCATTAGCGAGCAGGGGGCGGAGTCATCGCTCTGACGTCATGGACCGGAAAGTCAAATCAGGATTATACGAATTATTAAGATAGTTTTGCCATCGCAGGATATTGACTCTGCGAAAGGAGTGTTAGTTTGCGAAGCAATCCCTGGAGTTTGGCGAGCGTTAACGAGCAGGAGGCGGAACCCCCTAGTGTGTGGAAATAACTTGAAAGCAGATGTCGGATGACTCATTACTTGAACGATAAAGTTTGAATGGGTCAAACTTTCTTTCGTCCTCTAAAAAGTTGATTAACTCTATTGAAACAAAAGTTCTCACTATAGTTTTCATTCAACTTTTGTTGATCAACTATAATCGGTCAATTAAACTTGATTCGTGAGAACGCGCCTTTACTGCAGCTCTAATTTCGCCAAGGGTCTGTTTCCGTCTCAAATCAGATAAGGCCCCTTTAAAATGGAACCTCTCGTATCTCCGTACTATTCAACCTACAGAAATGATTTTTTTTGCTAACAATAGGGATGCATCTAGAGGGGTCGTATACAAATTAAAAATTGAATCCGCTTTAATTGTGATCACATACACTTGATAATTTTATTTGCATATCTTAATTACTTACCTTTCTTTGTGTACTTTTGGAATTTACATTGCCTACCTATCTCCAAATGGTAAGACACATTAAATTGCGTAACAACCTTTTTGGGACACTCTGCATACTATGTTCTATAACTTTGTCCCACAGGAATTAGAGACCGAACGAGTGAAGGTGATAAGTGAGATTGTGGCTAGCAAGAACAACATCAAGCAACTGGAGGACAACTTACTAGATCACTTGACAAGCGCACAGGTACGGAATGTTATTTTAATTTCTTTTGTTGTACTACATGCTTTGACACTACATGGTTCACATTTACTTAAATTTCCAAAGTGTTGGCTTAGTTTGTCGCTCTATGATCACGCTGTTATACGAGGGCTAATTAGACCGCAATCACTAGACAAATATGTTAATTGTACTGACCATTAGTTTAGAAATATGACAGCGATACTAGAATTTGAATGATTTAGCCTTGATAAAACTCTTTTGTTGACATTTGTTAAATTACCTAGATAACTAACTAACACCAACACTCACTCCCTCCCGTGCCGTGCCTAGTGTCGTGAGTCACTATACCATTTTAAGTAAGTGTGGTTGGATGAGTAGCGCATATATATATATATATATATATATATATATATATATATATATATATATATATATATATATATATATATATATATATATATATATGTTTTTCTCAGTATCTTTGGATAATCAAGTCCTGATGATTCTCAATGAATCTCAACATGTTAATAATTTTCACCCTCAAGCCCTTGTTACATGCAATGTTCCTGATCTATGCCATTTTAAGGTGGTCGGCAGGCGTCCTCATATGCCATGAGGCTGTAAGGGGGCAAACTGTGATGTAATGTAGAGGTGTGCCAGTTTCTCCATACGAGCAGTTTTCAGACTTGATTGTCTTAAATCTCATTGGGTAGGATGGGAAAAGGCCATGCCCTGTGAAGAAGAGTGTCTCTTCCCTGATCCAACTTGTAGATTTTAGTGACACTCTTGGTAACACATCATGCACCGTCCTGTCTGTTTCCCCTTCCTCCCATTCATTCAGCCACGCACCAAGTAGCCAGTTAGTGATTAAATTACGTATATGACAGATTCTGACCGTAGTGCAAGGTCTTCCCATCTTCAAAATTGATTCAAACCGTCCGGTATAATAACGTGGTGAATAACTATTGGTATGCCTGTCTTGGTTTAACGTTATACTGTCAATTTTCTTTGCTTTACGAAGGAGAATTGGATTGCGAATCAAGAATATACAAACCTAGAAAATACGTCCTATCAAAAACGGGCAACTCTTTTCGGGTTGGTTTTCGACAAGGCAATGCACAGGGCGCACCTAGGATATCAGTCTGGCGGCGGCTACATTTTTTTTTACGAGTTCTTTATTTAAATATGGTTGCAAATTTAAAAATTTCTTTGAAGTAGTTTTAAGTGTTACCTAAAGACTCGTTTTAAAGTGACTACTACAAGGCGAATAAACGCGGTATTGAAGGAGAAAGGTTTCAACATTTTTGAAGGCAATCTTAAAATTTTCAATAGTTTTGTCCAATTATAGTAAATAAATAACATGGAGCACTTCACTAATTGGGCTAAAAGTAGTGGATAATAGTTGCTGACTGAAGGGGGGGGGGGGTAATGGGTAATTTTAGTTAACGTCGTACTAGAGCAACACATCGGGCTATTGACGACGGTCCGGAATCAGTCTCTTAAGGGAAAGATTCGAGGACAGCACCTCGTAATTTTGAACCACGGTCAGATGACGAAGCAACACTTGAGCTGGCACCCCACTCTCCAAACTTCCACGCCAACCCAACGTGAGGACTTTCGGCCACGACAGATTTAAGGTGCACCAGCCGCCTCTACACCATACGTTTACAAACATCCATGCCCGGACCCGGATTCGAAACAGGAACCTTCCGATCTAGAGGCTAACACCTTAACCACTATACCGGTTGGTCGGCTGCTGACTGAAAGGAGTCAATACAAAAAAAAAAAAAAAAACTTTTTCACGATATTTAAGGGTTGCGGTAGCCCGGTTGGAAGAGTAACTGA
Organism: Metellina segmentata; assembly: GCA_947359465.1. Lineage (NCBI taxonomy): Eukaryota > Metazoa > Arthropoda > Arachnida > Araneae > Tetragnathidae > Metellina > Metellina segmentata. The sequence goes on along the minus strand of OX375874.1, from coordinate 9,367,986 downwards.
CTAGCAACCATAGAGATGCGAGTTCGAACCAAAGACCGTTGTGTACAAAAGAGACTGGTGTGCGATAGGACTGTCGTGGCCTCAATTGTCCTCTAACTGACATGCAGTGGGAGATTGAAGAGTGGAGTGCCAGCTCAGGTGTGACCTCGTCATCTGACCGTGGTTCAAAATTACGCGGTGTTATCCTCGGATATTTCACTTCGGAGGTTGATACCAGACCGCCGCTAATAGCCCGTTGTGTTGCTCCAGTGTGATGTTAACTAAAAAACACATACATCATGATTTTTAAAGTAATAAATAAAGTAAAAGAGGATATACTTTGCTGTTTTTACTATTTCCGAGGTGCTTAAGCCCCCATAGCCCCTCCGTAGGTGCGCCAATGGCGTGGTATTGTTGTTGTGCGGTCGGTTTTCTGATCACTTTTGAACTATATACTATGCCCTTCCGTCGATTAGACAGAAAACAGGAATTAATTCTACACTGCTGTTTGTAAAAAATGCAACACCATGAAGGAATCATCAGAATGAAATGAAATTTGCAGCAAATGTCAACTATAAGATGTTATGCAAAGTAGTAAAGTTTCAGAGCCACTACGCATGCGTGGTGTGAGCAGCGTCCTCTGAATTAAAGCTAAAAGCGTATAAATAAAGGCCTGTATCGGGACGTTGAAAATAGTGCATGGTTATTTTTGAGTTGCGATCGTTTAGTGAGACCTAAGTATGCCTCCACGACGAAATAGGGTGCTCTCAACTTTCGGAGTTTGAACGGGGGAGAATCGTCCGCCTTCGTGAAAGAGGATTTTCCTATCGCGCAGTAGCAGCTCGTGTGCAGCGGAACAGTTCCACAGTGATGCGAGTTTGGAAGCAGTGCACCGACGAGAACCGGACAGCTCGAAAAACTGGGAGTGGACGACGGAAGGTGACGTCAGCGCGCGATGATAGACACCTGGTCCACATGGCGGTAAATGACCGTACAGCTTTCTCCAGGCAGTTGGCAGCACTTTGGTCTACTAGCTATCTTTTAACAGGATAATGCACGCCCACATGGAGCAAGGAATGTTCTAGACTTCTTTTCAGCCCACCACATGCAACTTCTTCCTTGGCCTGCTTATTCGCCGGAAATGTCGCCTATTGAGCAAGTGTGGGATTTGGTTGGTCGGCGTCTCGCTCGTGATTCGCGTCCTACAGCTTCAAAATACGAACTTTGGGTGCGCATACAAACAATATGGAATTCTCTTCCACAAGCAGACATTCCACATCTGTTTCACTCTATGCCACGTCGCATAGCAGCACTTATTGCAGCGCGTGGTGGCTACATCAAATACTGATTTCGGACACTTAATATTGTTTTTTCTTTTGCTTTGAAAATTTATTCATTTATTTGTACTAATACAAGCCGTTTGTGTATTAAATTTCATTTAATTCTGATGACCCCTTCATGGTGTTGCATTTTTTACAAACAGCAGTATATCAGTAAAAAGTCACTTCCCGTGGTAGCTATTGGGTCGCGGTATCCCGGTTGGAAGAGTAACGAATTAGCAACAGGAGGATTGCGTGTTCGAAACTCGATCCAACCAAATGTTAAATCTTTCGTGGCCTTAAATGTGGTGAAAGTTCTGAGAGTGGAGTGCCAGCTCAGGTGTTGATCTCGTCATCTGACCGTGATCAAAACTTACGAGGTGCTCACCTCGAATCTTTTCCTTTGGGATTGATCCCGGACGGTCGTCAATACCCCATTGCGTTGCTCCAATGCGACGTTAATTCAACTACCCGTAGTGGCTACATTTACAAAAATAATTATTCTCATTTCTCTCTCATAGCTATGTTTTTGTCGCGCAGGGTTCACTGGTGGACAACGAAGGCCTGATGTTCATCCTGCAGGACACGAAGACCACGACGCTGCAGGTGTCGACCAAACTGGGCATAGCTGCCACCACACAGGCCAAGATCAACGACGCCCGGGAGGAGTTTCGGTCCGTCGCCGCCAGGGGTAGCATACTCTACTTCCTGATCGTGGAGATGAGCGTCATCAACGACATGTACCAAACGTCCCTCAAGCAGTTCCTAGGAATCTTCGATAACTCCATCTCCAGGTTCCCTAATGACTTTTCATTTATCTATGAGCTATGTTTGTGACAGGCCATTGAAAGTACGACCCAAGAACACTGATGCACATTGCACTAAAATACACTTTCTCCTCTGAGGAATACACACGCGTGTATCCCTGCTGGAAATTGCAGTTTTCCCTGCATGACATCTAAATAATTTTGACCTTCTTTGCTAATAAAATATTTCCTAGGATTCTTTAAATTAATTGATGTGGTTGTTGAGTCATTGTGTGTGTTGTGGGACGTAAGCACTACTACATTACTAAGAAATATAGTGACGTCAGAGGGTTAATTGAACATAGTAAGATTATCTTTTAGATTTAACATAAATCGAAGCCTTAAGCTTAGATATGTAGTACTTCTTAAAATTTCAGACGCGTGATATAGTACGTCCCCCACGAGAAGCTACTTAGTCTCGTGACGTAGGAAGTCATGTCACTTGATGCGGGACTGTTTAGTTGTACTTTTGGCACATATGTTAACTGAATGATGGTGTTAGCAGGATAGGTTATTCTGATAATTCTTTAACGAACTTAAGCGTCTTATTTAGTCTCGAATAAAGAAATTAGCATATTGGGTCTAGCCCAAAGGTGGAAAAGAAATTGAAAATAATTGAACAGATCTGTGTGTGAAAATTGAACCTCAAATTAAAAACTATCCTTTCATGGGCAACTGCATATCTGAAAACTTTCTTGAGAACTGTGGGAACCAATTTGAAGGACTTGAATGGATTTACAAACTGCATTGTACTCAGAAATGCGGTTTCCATAGAAAAATACTTCTGTTTTAGATTGGCTATCGGAAAGTATCGATCTTCTGTTGAAAATGTACTGAGACTCTTTAAACAGGAAGGTGTAAGTAAGAAAAAGATGGTTTGATTTCGAATTTGGCATTTAAAAAACTGCTCAGTTCTTGATATGTGTTAAAGCTTGACTGTCAGTATAAATTTCATTTTTCTTGATCCTCCTGATCGTTGTTTTGACGAGGAATCTCGTCTCACTATCAAAACTGACCAGATCTTGATTTTGTCACAAGAAGTCGTAAATATCTTGATGACGAGATAACTCCTCATTAACGAAGCTGGTCATATTCTTGATTGACGAGTTTGCTCGTCTAAACCACCTTGGAGGGTTAAAAAAAGCTCTAAGCTTCTTCAAGGACTATCTAGGGTGTACTGTTAAGGTTGGTTATAAGGAACTGGAATTGTAGTTTTGATGTCGATGGGAAGCCCTGAGCGGATGCTCTCTAACTCCATAGTGACGTTATTGCTGAATAGCTAGTCGATGGTCTGTACGTTGTTGGAGGCGAGGCGTTAGAGGAAGTAGGATCTAATACTGTGGTTTGGTGGAATCACATGACCGAAGAGCTTAAGTCCCGGTGCACACATCCGGTTTTTCAACGTGCGGCGCCACTGCTGCAACGCAAGTGCGGTCTGAGATACATTAGATCCAATGGAGCAGTGCACACATCCGGTTTTTCAACGTGCGGCGCCACTGCTGCAACGCAAGTGCGGTCTGAGATACATTAGATCCAATGGAGCAGTGCACACATCCGGTTTTTCAACGTGCGGCGCCACTGCTGCAACGCAAGTGCGGTCTGAGATACATTAGATCCAATGGAGCAGTGCACACATCCGGTTTTTCAACGTGCGGCGCCACTGCTGCAACGCAAGTGCGGTCTGAGATACATTAGATCCAATGGAGCAGTGCACACATCCGGTTTTTCAACGTGCGGCGCCACTGCTGCAACGCAAGTGCGGTCTGAGATACATTAGATCCAATGGAGCAGTGCACACATCCGGTTTTTCAACGTGCGGCGCCACTGCTGCAACGCAAGTGCGGTCTGAGATACATTAGATCCAATGGAGCAGTGCACACATCCGGTTTTTCAACATGCGGCGCCACTGCTGCAACGCAAGTGCGGTCTGAGATACATTAGATTCAATGGAGCAGTGCACACATCCGGTTTTTCAACGTGCGGCGCCACCAGAGCCGCTGGGGCGACGCACGTCCAACTTGCGCGCAATTTGTACCCCAGTTCCCCACGGTGCCGCACGATCGCCGCACATGAGTCTCCGTTCTAAAGTACCTTATTTTCATAAACAAATGTAACATAAATAATACTTATTAAATGGTTGTATCCAGTAACATCTATTTTGTTTCAAAATATTCTTTTTTTTTTACACAAAGAAAGAGAAATAAACACGTTTTCTTCGATAGAATATGTATCGCAAATGGCGCGAAATGAGTTCGTGTGTCATTTCACGGTTATGTGTGCATAGTTAGGCTTCGGTGCTGCAGCGGCGCAGCACATTGAAAAACCGGATGTGTGCACCGGGCCTAAATCTCGTGCCAGGATGTTAAGATGCACTGGAAATTGGAATAAATATGCGGAGTTTGAGGGACTGTACACACAAAAGTGAGCAGCTTGAAAATTACATAAGAATTACGTAAGAACCTTAAGTTACAATCAAAAGACGTTTATTTGGTATTTAAGGGGTTAAGTATCTATTGTTTATGATGGCTCTTGGCCGTTTATAATATCCCCGACGAATGTCATATCTGGGGATTTGCTGTATCGCGGTATTATCACTTGCCTCCATCTTGAGGAAAAATTTTAGGGCCCGCAACTGTAATTTTATATCCAATTTCTATGCTTTGCTGTGGAGATTATCTCAAGTTTTGTTGACTACTTCCAACGAATCTTTGACGTGCTATTTCTTTTCAGTTCTGCCCAAGATCCTGACGTCAACAAGCGTATTCGGAACATCAGTGAGTACCTGACGTACGAGGTGTACCGGTACGCGGTGAGGGGCTTCTACGAGTGCCACCGGTTTCTTTTCGTTCTCATGCTGGCTCTCAAGCTCTTGCTGGAGAGCGGCTCCATATCCTACATTGAATTCTTCACCTTCGTCAAAGGTGAGATCCTTCATTTTATTATCTAGAACGTTTATTTTCTGACTGAATGGAGTGAATATTTTGAGAGTGGAAGTGCATCATATTTTGAACTGAGTATTAAATTTTGACAGTAAACGTGAAATTTAAGTAGACTGAGCATTGCTATTAGGGGAGCTTCAAAAAGTGTGACCAACATATCGTTGAATAGTAACGTGACTGCTCTGTAACTAATGATTTGTTTGACCGATTTGATAGCTTATCACTAGAGCTCGGATGGATATGCAAAAGTGTGACCTGAAATATGCATTACAAAATCCCAAAATATGCACTAAAAACCCAAAATGTGCGTAATTACCAAAACAAATTTCGATATTACAAAAAGGGTTGTGAGGAGGATAAAATTAAATTGAGCCCTTGATACTTCGCCCTGCAACAAAAAATGGGCTCAGAAAGCTTGCGAACTCCGTCTGACTGAGATGTCTCCGTAGTAATTCGATTATTATAGAAGGAAGCAATATGTTTTGTTTCACGCGCTTTCGCTTTAAGAATTATTTTTCTGTTCCTTGTCTTATCTTTATCTATACATTTTTGACTAAACAAGGAAAGATCAGTCAAACCAACACAAATACGTTTTGCTTCTGAAAATCTTCCTTCCAAACGCACTAAAAAAAGTTCTTTAAAAAAAAAATTGAATCTTTTTTTTTGTAAAAATGTTTCAAAATAGAAAACATTATCCAAATGTGCACAAAACATGCAAAAAATCCCGAATATGCAAAACCATTCAAAATTAATTCGAGTTTTTTTGGTTGCTAATTGTTACAAAAACACTCAATACGGATTTCTATCAACATTAGGGGCCAAAAAAAGATATGCAAAATGTGCAAAATCCGAGATCTACTTATCTCCTTCTATGGCGATATAACATCTTATGATAGGGTAGGTGTATGAACGCGTATTTCTATAGAGTGCGAAAAAAGTGGTGAAATCGTCAAAGTATTGCAGAACGGGGCATAAGAGATGTGATAAAAATTTAATATTCAGGAGACTTTTGTTACCACGTGTGTGCTATAAGATAACTGCAACCTTTTTCGCCAATGAAAAAAACCTTTCGTTCGAGAAGGGAGAAAGAGGGAATAGGGTTAAATACTAACATATGATACGGTCGCCAAAGTCCGCCAAGTTGACTCATTATCTAGAATGCTCGGCAACAATAAAATGGCGGCAACAAACTAATGCCAAAGAAAGCCATACATTTTTGTGCGAAGAAAGCGTTGCTGAGATTATGTGGATCATACAATTTCGCAGTTTTAAATTTAAAATGTCAAATTTTGAGAAATTTCTTAAAGATTTGAAAATTAGTCGTCAAAGTTTAAATGGTTTTCTTAATATTCTTATAAAGTCTTCCAATACTAACAAATGTTTCCGGCTATTAAAACTCAACTTTTTCTAAGCATAAAAATATACTAAGGACAGAGAGAGAATAGAACGACTTACTTTGAAATAATTAAAAAAATCAAAGTATTTTGTTATTGCAATGTTTATTACATTCCCAGCTTCCCAACTGCATTGAAAGTGAAAAATTATTTTGAAAGTCCAGGTAGAACTTTGTCCTGAAATCCCCTGTGAGGGAAAAAGTTTTGAGTGGGTTCCCCTGGAGAGTCACATAAAACAAATAAAGCTCTTCATTTGTGTGTTCCTACTAAAATTCTGTGCAATTTCGAATTAAGTCCCATGAAAATTATTAGATAGTGCTGCCATCTTACGGTGATTACTTTAATCAATTCGTGTCACGAATTTTGAATTACACATATTACACCGATTTTTAAAGCACGATTAATTTTAAGAGACGCTACATCAATGTAGGAGTTTAACAATTTTGTCTACAAAAACCACGAACCAAAATATTTGGTTCTAGTTTATTTGGATGGCGCTTGGGATTTTGGAACATAACTTGGACGACTGTGTAGTGAGAACATTTTTAGAATTATTTAAAAAAAAATTAGTGATTCATATTCGCTATCTTTTTTCCTAATGTTCATTTTATGTATATTGATTCGCTGATTTATCAAACAATCCTAAAATCGACGCTTATACGCTACTCTCGAGTACCGAGATAGATAATGTAATGAGTTACTCGGAGGCATCATGGGAAGTGTTGCCACATTGCACATAAAATGAACTGCGATAGGATCATGCCTTATTGGACGCTTTTTGTGAAGAAAAAAAACACTTGTACTCAAACTTGCCGTTGGTTTCAGATAATCTCAACTTTACTTTGAGGTGGAGGTCTTACCTCTTTTTTTTCTTGAATTTAGTTTATTCTTCAGCAAAAATTAAACTGGGCCACGATCTTCAGACCCCTGTTATCGTAACGTGTTTCCCTCTACCTTTGTGGTGCTGTCAAACATTTTGAAGAGTCGGGGTACATGGATCATGCACGTATGTCCTTCCTGTAGAACAAAACACTTACACTAGAGATGATAATCACTTTGGAACCAAATATGTTCAAGTTTTGGGGTCAGAGCCAATGGTGGATCAAGTCAAGCGGTAAAATTTTCAGGGCCCTCAAATTTAAGTTAGAAAAAAAAGTTTCAAGAAAACTCTCATTAAGTTAAAACAAAAAAGGAAAAGTAATCAAACAAATCACACATTAAATAATTTTCTTTAAAAAAATATAATTTTTTACATGAATTTCTGTCGTGCTTTATTTTTTGCAAATTCGTCCCTTATTTTGGTAGTGTCAATTCGGTTTTAAATCTTTTGCTTTATATAAAGAATGGCCATATTAAGTAATCTTACTTCTCTCTCATTGTACTCCTAAAATAATTTTTTTCACGCTTTAAAACGGAAAACGATTTTTCTCCCGACGCATTAGAGAAGGGAATTGTTACACAAATTTTCAATACTATTACAACATTCGGAAATGTGCAAGACAATTCTTGGGCGGCTCGATAGATGTCTGGTGTTCTTTTTATGGTGTCTTCGTTTTCTTTTAGAAATATTTAAAACTGGTCAAATTCATATTCAAAAGTACAAACATCATTTTTGTAAATATCCTTCAACTTTTTAATTGTGTTTTTTTTTCGATTGATAAATCCCAATCAAAAAATATTCGAAAAAGCTCCACAACAACTTCATACGTCTGAGTTACTCGAGATAATTCTACTTTGGTGTAATCACATATAAAATAAATGAAACTGAAAATTTTCTCTTATGGTAAATTTATGTCCAATTTCTTTGTTTTCATGAAAAACATTTTTTTCTTTTAATGCCTGCGAGTTTGTCCATCTTCCACATTAAATGATTGCCCCAAAAAATCAGCTTTCTCAAGTTCTTCTCAGAAATTATTGATAAAATTTTCTAATAACTTCAGTATGATAGATCCCTTTAATAGTTCGCATTCCACTGATTTACTAGTGACACTTAGGCCCGGTGCACACATCCGGGTTTTCAACGTGCGGCACCGAAGCCCAACTATGCACACATAACCGTGAAATGACGCACGAACTCATTTCGCGCCATTTGCGATACATATTCTATCGAAGTAAACGTGTTTATTTCGCTTACTTGGTGTACAAAAAAGTATATTTTGAAACAAAATAGACGCTACTGGATACAACCATTTATTAATTATTATTATTATTCCATTTGTTTATGAAAACAAGGTACTTCAGAACGGAGACTCATGTGCGGCGACCCTGCGGCACCGTGGGAAACTGCGGTACAAATTGCACACAAGTTAGACGTGCGTGTGTGCACTGCTCCATTGGATCTAATGTATCTCAGACTGCACTTGCGTTGCGGCAGAGGCGTTGCACGTTGAAAAACCGGATGTGTGCACCGGGCCTTATTCTTTGTAACATAGTATTCCAAATAATGGTCATTAGGGCGGGTTCATATTTGTCCATTTTCTTCAGAAGTAAAGTCGCCTGCTCTATGGTAACCTTTTTTTTTAGTTCTGATTTACAAATTTCAGTTAAAGCCTTTTATATCGGTGAAACCAAGTTTGATAGCTCATACAGCATCTGCTCTTGCTGTCCATCTTGTATCAGAAACTCTTTTTACTGCACTTAAAGACGCACATTGTAAAGACGCAGTCAGAACTTTCTTCGAACCCTTTTTCCGGGACACTTTAAGACCTCGGGTATTACCTTTGGTACTCCGCGTCCCTACGCGGCCGCTTTGTCCACTTACCTCTTAATCCGCCACTGGACAGAGCTGCTTTCTAATAAGAGGGAAAAGTATTGCTAATGTACCGATAGTATTGGAAATGAATTGTATAAACAAAATACACTGTTCTGAAAAAACACATGAAGCTACTGAAGTTTTGTTTGGGCTCCTTCCAATTATTTCTAATTTATTTCAGCCGACCAACCGGTATAGTGGTTAAGGTGTTAGCCTCTAGATCGGAAGGTTCCTGGTTCGAATCCGGGTACGGGCATGGATGTTTGTAAGCGTATGGTGTAGAGGCGGCTGGTGCACCTTAAATCTGTCGTGGCCGAAAGTCCTCACGTTGGGTTGGCGTGGAAGTTTGGAGAGTGGGGTGCCAGCTCAGGTGTTGCTTCGTCATCTGACCGTGGTTCAAAATTACGAGGTGTTGTCCTCGGATCTTTCCCTTAAGGGACTGATCCCGGACCGTCGTCAACAGCCCGTTGTGTTGCTCTAGTACGACGTTAACTAAAATTACCAAATTACTAATTTATTTCATTCTTTCTTCTATTAAGTTGGCACAAATGCCACCCCTTTAGCCCTCCAAACGGTATCCACGAGGAATATATTCAATAAAGATCGAGCCAATTTCCGATGGTCCGGGATTTACCCACAAAAGGAAAGATCCGAGGACAACATTACGTAATCACAACTATGTAAATTTCAGAGCAGTACTTACATTGTTTTCTATTTTTACAGGTGGCGCTTCTTTAGACTTGACATCTGTCCGCCCCAAACCATTTTCATGGATTCCAGATGTCATATGGCTGAATGTTGTGCAGCTCAGTCGCCTTCCTTCATTCAAGGCTCTTACAGACGAGGTATTCTCCACTTTGAATTCCTACTGATTCGGCACCTGTGTGTCCGGATGCCGTCGGATTAAAAAAAATTATGTATATACATTACCCTACAATAATAAACCGGACGCCAACGTATTTGCGTAAAATCCGACTACTTGCTTGGGGTGTTTTTCGTGGTATGGCCTTGGACCTTTGCATGTTGTTCCTGGTCAATAGAACGCCGACACCTACATCATCATTTTGGACAAGCAGGTTGTTCCTACGCTCTGGCAATTTTATGGAATGGACGAATGTTACTTCCAGGACGACAACGCTCCATGTCATGTTGCAGCCTCTGTCAAGCAGTGGTATCTATATATATAATTCTCTTACGTGGCACGCAAAAAAGACGTTATTTGTTATCGCGTTTTGGAAACATTGAACGATTGTTTGTATACCACGAAGCCTCGCGCTTCAATTGAATTTATAGCGTAATCGGATGAAATTTTACTGAACAAAAAATGAATTTTCGTCGATCTGTTGCAGTTTATAATAAGAAATCTAAGAAAGCGGTGGATCGTTTCAGGGCTATTTAAAAACAGTCCTTTTCAGGGGTAATAATTATATTTCAACAAAACGCTTGCACTATAACTTTCGACAACAAACTCAATGAAAAAGTGTGGGTGAGTCGAGAGTGCTAGAAATGTGCACACAAACAACATGCTGGGTATTCAATTTCCACAGCAGCGCTCACATTTCGACTCAAAATTTGCTCAAAGTTTTCATTTGAATTCTGATTCCTGGGCACTGAATATTTACTTTCTGTAATACAGCAAAATTAGATTTGAAAAATATTTTTTGGAATATCATATTTTGTAAACAATTCTTTCTCCTAGGACACATGTCTTCATTAATGCGAGCGAAGCGAGTATATGTTCGCGCAGCGAAGCTATGAGGATTGCGAAGCAATCCTCCGGGGGTCGGCAAGCTTTAGCGAGCAGGGGGCGGGCCCCCTAGTAACAAGATATGAATGTAAAGCGTCTTCTCTGGCCTGATTAGAGTCCCGACCCAAACCCCATAGAACAGGGGTAGCCAACTTTTTACATACAATGCGCCAAATTTTCACATACGAGTTCAAATGCGCCATACAACTCAAGCATCTTTTCTACCTTCTTATTTTCATTGGTCTCCTGGCATATCCTTAATAACCTTTTTAATACTAGTATGTTAAAGACATAATTAACATTTTAAATGATTTAATTATTGTATATGAAACTATCTATTACAGCACGTAAACATTACTTACCATTAGTGAGAGTTTTGAGCCTGTTTGGATTTCGCTAGTTTTTCAAGGTTTGGTGTTAAATTTGTTACAGAAAGCAGCAGAGAATTCTTCAAATTTGAATCAGTCATTTACGACCTCGTTTTACTTTTAATAATTTTCATGGATGAAAATGCATGTTCAGATCAATATGTCATTCTGAAACGACATACATAATTTTTTGCAAAGTTTTTTAGTTCTGGGAAATATTCACAGGGCCAGAAATTAATCATGTCAGAAGCATTTTGATCTGAAAAAATCTCATCAAATTTCATTTTTGTAATGAATTTGTTTTAAAATCAGTTCCAGTTGTAGTATGTTACTAGGCATCTTCATTACGTTTTATTCACTAAGTGAAAATGGGTTTATAAATGCGTTTTCTCCTTTAGCCAAATCATGAAAACGACTTTCAAAAGACTTAACTTTACTTTTTCAATATATTTGGTCAAATTTTTATCATCCGCAGCACATTCACTCTGCTCTTTTAAGTGTGAAAATTGACTCATCCTGATTTTCTAACTAAGAGATGAAGAGTTTTAATTTCATTTTAAATGAATTGATGGTATTTACTAAGCTGGGAAATAATTTATTCTTTCCTTGTAGTTTCGAATTTAGATCATTGAGATGTCTAGTAACATCAACTAAAAATGCTAAATCAAATAGCCAGGTAATTCTTTTCCCTGTTCTAAAAAATTATAAACATAGTTTTTCAATTTCCAAAATCTACTCAAATCTAATCAATCAAAGTACACACACTGATGAGTTTTCTAGGCATGATTTTACTTTTTCAAATATGTCAACTCCTCTTGTTTTACTGTGTAATGACTCCAGACTAGCAAGTTCTTCAAAGACATTAAAATTGTCATCAATCTATATAAATAAGAATGGAGTGTTCGTTTGTACATTCAATATTTTCGACCCATTTCAAGTATTCTATCCGTTTTGGACCCTTCTGATGCCGAATCCGCCTTTTTCTCGTTTGGTGTCTGTCTGTCCGTCTGTCTGTCTGTCTGTCTGTATGTTGTGCCCTATGCACGTCCACGCGTTTTAAGATATTTTCATGAAAATTTGCATACAGTGAGTACTTATCTTCATTTAGTGAGTGGCATTGGTCGCGAAAGTCTGTCTGTCCGTCTTTCTGGTCTATGCTCGATTTTGTGTTTGTGTGCTTGTGTAGACATCACATGAATTGTATTCAAGATATTTGATCGCATTGTATTTTATTTTATACATTATCTATTAGTTTAGTGAATGAAATATTAAACATTTCTTTATTGTTATATTTAGTTGAGTTTCATGCTAAAACACCTGAGTAAGTATACTTAAATCAACCATAATTTGGTAGTTTTGGAAAAATTGGAATGTCTATTAAATATTACGATCACTTCGATTGCTTTACCAGTACTGCTAAAAAAGTAATTATTCTAAAAAAATTATATTTTTTTATGGAATTTCATCTTTGATACTTCATTTATTTCGAGTCTTTTTTTTATTCTTTGCGCAATGAAAACGATTTCAGAAAATATTTGGGACAGACGATATTTTTCAATGAAACGAGAATGAAAAAGATCGCGAGCAGTGATATTTTTTCTGGTTCTCTCGCTCTGAATTAATTTCACATTTCTAAATTTTGTACACTTTTACTTGTAAGTTGTGGCAACTGTGCGAGATCAAGAGATAAAATTGAATCACAAATTAATATCTTTAGAACAATTTTTTGCGACATCTTTTATTTTGTTTTACTTCTCTGTTTCTTGTTTTAAATATTTATTATTTTAATAAATGTGTTTTCCTTCTCATCACACGCAACAGCACCACAAAGTATTAGACTTAAAAATGTTAGGTAAGTCAGTATAAATTTTCAGTAAATTTTAAGTGTAGTTATGCCATTATTGAAAGAATAATGCCGTTATTTAAAGAATAATAATGTTTGTTAATCCAAACTGGAACTTTTTCCAACATTAAAAAATTCGTTGTAATAATGACAGGAGAAGATTGCAAAATTTCACAATGTCGCATACCGGAGGCAAGAGTGCCACAAGTAAAAAAATATTGTTTTGTTGACTATGAGTGCGAGAGCACTCGCCGTAAATCGTAATTTTAATTAATTGAGTTGAATATGAAAATAACTTAAGAAAGGGAATTCCAAATCTTCCTATAAATCGTCTTTTATAGTAGTAACCTTAGTATCACCTTTCGTCATTTTGTAGCTTTGTCATACAGCAATTGTACGATGTATGTGAAATGTATTACATGAATGGATATGCATGTGTAGGATTTGTGTCCAAAGTAAGTTGTAGAAAATATAAAGATGTCGAAAGATGTTAAAATAAATTTGTATTCTACAAAAAACGTAAGTCATTATATATTTTGATTACCTCTTCAATATAGAGTAAACCAATTCAAACCGAGTAAGGTCGGGTATTCTGCTAGTTATTCTTATAAAAATGCTTAACTGGGCTACATCACATGTGTCCGTTAATTCATCCAAAGCTAGAGAAAAGAAGGTACAAGAATGGACAAGGTCTTCCAGTTGCTGAGATACATCCTGAGAGAGTGCTTCGATATGTCTTGTAACTGTCTGCCTTGATATAGCAATTTCGTCTGCTTTCCTTTCAATACCTTTATTACCAAGATGGCGTGCAAATATTTGGAGACAAAGCTTAACGATTTTTCTACGTCAAAAAAAAGATTTCGTCTTTTTTCGCCAATTTTAAAACTATTTCATAAGACGCTTCTGTCATTGCCAAGTCTTCACAACTTACTTTAGCAAAAAGATTTTGTCTTCTTCTGATATCTTCCTTTTTCTTAATCGCGTATTCGTTTCGTTACTCAGACCCAAGAACGAGCTTCAATTTTCCTTCTATGTTAGCCTGATACTGTGTGTTTTATATTGTCTATTAAGATCATGTCTTCTATTATGTGAAAGAGTACTTACACAAACAATTCAAAACGGATTTCCTAAAGGACTTGCTATAAATAACAGTTCATATTCCCACTGTTCATTACATTCACGTTTACTATCACTTTCTACGCTTCTTTTGCTCATTTTTTTCGCACTAAGAAGGCTATACGATTTGAACTGTGAGCACTCTGGTTTTGAAAATACGAAGTTGTTGCATATTTCCTGGGCGTGTTTATACTAATTTCTGTGTTTACATTACTGCTCAGTTAATTTTGTCTGATGTAGGGATGTTACTAACAGTGATTTGACAGTAACAGTTCTAACTGTGACTGCTACTGACGAATTTCTGTGATTCAAAACTGTGATTGTGATTCAAACTGTGACTGAATCTTATTGGTAGACTGCAAAGTATCTCTAGTCACTCGTAGCAACGGAGTGCTTTTATTTTTGTGTTGAATATTTTCAATAATACGACTTCGTCGAAGGAATACATAGCTAAGTCGGTAACGTCGTGGCCTTACAGTGCTCTAGTTTATAGTTCGAACCCCAGTATTTTTTTCATCCAGATCAACTGGAATATATTTAATAAAACGCACAACTGCCACTTAATAAACCTTCAATTATAAAATGAATTTTTCATTTTCATTTCGCCACTATGAGCCGTTTTTTATTTTTAGCCTGTAATTCATTTTTTTAAAGGTACTTTTTCTCCTCAATAAATTAATATTGGTGACTAAGATGGTTTCAACTATATCGAGATTTTCATATAAATTAAACTTTATAATTAATTAAACATTAAAATCAAGAGATATACATTAGAATGCTTGAACATTTTACTTCTAATTGAATTCAAATTATGGATTTTTAATCTTTAAATAAATAGATATAATTGACAAACCTATTTTTTATCTTTAAATCCGTTTCACTAAATAACCTTTATCCAAAATATTTGTTTGTTGAAGAAAAATGTTTTCATCGTAGTATGTGTAGCAAGACAATTTCCTTACATTTGATAATCTGACAATTTCAAAACATTAAGTAATTTTTCTAAATCTCTAGTAACATTCGAATTAATTTGTATTGTTGTATTCGTGGTGGTGCAAAGACGCAACAATTTTATTTGAGACGAAGAAAACACAAAACGAACAACAGCAGAAAAGTCAAACCTTACTGTGAAAAATCTGTAGCTTTTGACTTGTTTCAACAATTTCTGTCCAATACTTTAGTTTATAAATCATACAATTTTTACAAAATATTAACTAAAATGTGGAGTAGTTCAGTTTTCACACAACACTGGAGCAACGGTCCGGGATCCACCCCGAAGACAAAAGATGAAGATATTCTCTTTAGTAGCACTTTAAAATTGATAAGCTGAGTGAAAGTATATAATTTATCTCTAAGACAAACAGGGAATATTCTAACGAGTAACATTTTTATTTGTTTTGAAAACAGTCTGACAGGGAATTCCAGAGAATCAGTGTTTAAAAACAACAAATTATACGCTTTAAAAATTAAACATTCAGTCATCAAAATTTTTTGTACTTGCATTACGATATTTAAGAATGCATTCTTTATCGCTATTGCATTGTTGTGTTGATCCTCCCTCTGAAACGGTTTCATCTTAAGAGACAAACTTTAAAGAAGGCAGAAACTCGTAAAACGTATTATAATCACTAGCGAAATGAAATAAATATCTCCCCCCCCCTCTCCCCCTCCTGTGATTTTGACTCGTTCAAGTTATACTTTCAGAAGCACATAATTCATTTTTTAGAATTAAAAACAATTTACAAAAGGTTAAACAGAACAATTTTAATTATAAACAAACCAAAAAAAATAATAATAAGTTCTAGTCATGTTACTCTATATAAAAAAACAACAAAATAAATAATCAGTGATAGTTTAAGAACGAACAAAAAATTATTTAAAACAGAGAATTTAAAAGGTTTTTATATGAACTCTCCTTAAAACTGATGAGATTCTTTTTTTCTTTAGAAAAAGGCGCGGGAATCTGGTGAGTCATAAAGCAACGTATTACCTTCTTAAACATCCGGTTAAAAATCCTCCAGAGAAATCCCAATCCGTCACAGACTAACTGGCACCGCTACCAAATAACCAAAACTCAGTCACAACTTTCACTGCTACCGAATCACCGATCCCGGTCGCAATCACCGATCGCAGTAACAGTATCAATATCAGCTAAGGTATCAGCCAAGATATCAGCTTCGCGATATCAGTTTAGTAACTGTTACCGAATCACTGATACCAAATCACTGATACCGAATAACTGATACCGAATCACTGTTACCCAATCACTGATATTTTGATATTTGAGTAACAGGTATGAACTGTGATTCACAAGTATCTGTGATTGAGTAGCAGTTCTGTGATTTGCTTAACATCCCTAGTCTGATGCAATCCTTGTCTCGCGCAATGCATTGAACCAATTGACTGTGTGTTTACGCTGATCATATCGTTTTTATGCCTGTCTGTTGCGATGTCTATTTATAATTATTAAATGTCCTGTTGAACTTTAGAGTGCACTTTTATTTTTATATTTCAAGACATAACAGAAGATGGATTCTCTCAGTTATGGTGCTTATTTTAAAAAAAATAAGTACGCGCAAGAATGCAATGCGCCACTTGTAATCATCTAATGCGCCACGTTTGGCGCATGCGCCACAGGTTGGCCACCCCTGCCATAGAACATTGTGGGATGAGTTAGAGCTACTCTTACGGACCAGGGAGCCCCGTCCGAAATCTACAGCTGAGCTGGTGACATTCTCGCAGCAGGAATGGACACAAATACCCATAGATGTGTATCAAAACCTTGTCGGAAGTAGGCCCAAAAGGGTTGCTAGTGTAATTGCAGCACGTGGTGGGACCATCCCCCTATTAAACCTATTCTTCCAACCGGGCCACCTCAGCCCCAATTGAGCACAAGAGCAACAGACTTGTGAATCTTGATTCGTATTGCAGAAAAACCTATAATGTACACTAAACCCAACTGTGTAAATTTAAATAGGTTGTGTTAATATATAAATGTCTTACTGCTAAATTACCTAACGCTCTTTCATTTACTGAAACCGAAATGCACTAAGCAACTAGTAATCAATACAAAATATTGTTTTCACATAACATCTGGTCGCAATTGGTTTCTTTTGTGTGTACCTTATAAATATCTTTTATGCGTGTTTTTCCAACATTAAAAGTTAAAACTTCTAGAATTATATAACAGTTCCTCGTTTACATGGAAATGTTTTACCATTTTATGATAATTCCATTTCCCTTCTGATCTTCAACAACATTGATTTTATACAATCAGGAAAAATCCATTCAACCCGACACCGCCAGCACGAAAGCTTTAATAACATTTCGTCCCTAATGCACGCACTCAGAAAATATCCACGACCTAATTTCCATAACAATCTCGGACTTTGACCGTTGAATATCATGCAAATTGGTTTATATTGAATGCATTATTTAGTGCTACTTTGAAAATGACAAGAACGCGATAGACGCTATTTCTCTGTCTCTTGCACAACTGTTGGGAAGATTACAGTTTACACGAATAGCCTGTTCATTCAAATTCTGCGGCTGTTCACGCAATGTTATTTTCATATATAACGTTGAACAAACAGACATGTCATTTGTTATGTGTATTTTAAATAGTTGTTGGAAAGAAATGACTGAAGCTAAGATAATTCTCCTGAATATTGTATTTTTATGGTAATATATGCTCTGTAACAAAATTCTTATTATCTATGCTTTTTGGTATCATTTAAATTTTGTTTCGAATCTAGTTTCGATCGTAATATTTGACTGAGTCTATGGTCTGGTAATATTTTCGTAACTTTACTACAGGGACAAAATGTTTAGCATATACTCCAGTACTGCCTGTTCTACATCGTTTCTGTGCATTTAACCCATCGAATAATTAAACCAAGTCGCTTCTGTGGGCAGAGAAAAGGCAAATTGGTGTATTTTCAAAGTAGAGGTTCTCTTTCTGTATGGTTTACGTAGCTTGTAATTATTTGCTGTGAATCTTGTTACAAATGTAGGTACAGCTACACTCTACGTTTATGAGTGATGGCAACGGCTTGGCGATTTTTTTTGGCGCACTTCTAGTAGCGAGTTACGATAAATTAAGGCAACCCATCTTTCTTTGCTGTTGTTGTGGTTTTCACGGCAAACGGAAACTTTCAAATTTCATTTTGAATATTCTAGAAAGTTCTTCCAAAATCCGTTAAAATCGTTTGATTTCATTGATTCGTTTGAAATGTTTTCTTTCCTCCCATTGGTTATTTTGTTTTCAAAATATCCTTTTATTGCATTGGTCCTTTTAAATCGTTTTCTGTGATACCATTGGTCCATTTATTTGTATTTTGACAGTTGTGGAATTTTTATTTTGTTATAATAGTTTTCACGACAGGATTAAGAGTTTTGTTTTTTTGACCATTTTCGTTTTCATTATTATTTTACGAGAGAATTCTGACGTTATCAGGTATTATTTCTTACTTTTTTTCTTTTGTAAATCTTTTTCTTTTTCAACATGCTCACTGTATTTAGTGTAATTGATAAGTTTCAGGGTATTCTTACCATTCGTAGCTTAGTTTCTCTGCTGGTTCACAAATGTGTTTTGATATGTGATTAAGCTTACTACTTTTTGTGAAATTTTTTTTAAAATATAATTTTTAAAGCGTTCTGAAATGTGCTTAAAAAGTGTGTTGTAAAAAGAAAAAAAAATTGTGACAGGAAAAGAGTTAAGAAATAATTCTTTCCTTGGCGACTTTAGAAGTGCGCCAAAAAAAATCGCCAAGCCGTTGCCATCAGTTATAAACGTAGAGTGTAGCTGTACCCAAATGTAAAGCTTGAGTATTTTTCTAGTCGAAGTAATAAATACTTTCGTAACTTGACAGTAAAAATATTAGCATTTATCTAAGCGACTGCTTATTCCATGCCATTTCTGTATATGGGAATTTATCGCGCGGTGGATGATTACATCACGATAGTTTTGGTGTATGGAAAATATCGATTTATGTAATTTCAAAGTAGGTTTACTTACCTTAATATTACAGGATGATTTAAAATTACTTTGCCAAACTTTAATAAGTTGTAGGATGCTTCAAACTAAATATGTGTTTTTTTTTGTCAAAGAATATGCTGTCTCTAATACCATGAAATGAATTTTAAGCTGTGTCAAGTCGCATTGAAACAGTTTTGAAATGAACAACACGTTTAATTGAATTAAATTTACATATTTACATGTTAAGCAACTCGAGGCAGATTTCGAGGCTAAATGGAAATTAAGAAAAAACGGTTTCAGCCCTGAGGTTTTGTCGGAACAGACAAGCTCTGCGTCCGTTCACTTTCAAAATTTCAATGGATCTCTCTGGTTGAGGGGTCCGGAATGAAGATCACCACCTACAGTTCCTCTTTGGCGGAGAGGGACAGTTACCAAATAAAAATATGTTTTATGTAAGGTTGAAATAAATTCACCTATTGAGAAAGATTACACGGTACAATACCTGTGCAACTCTTACGTTTCCATTGGCAACCCCACACGTTAGATCAGTCATCGCCAAACTGCTTTGGCCGTCAACCCCTTCAAGATATATTTTTTACTTCATATCGACCCCCTCTATTTTACTATTACGTAATTATAATAGGACACGCAAAGAAGACGCTTATGTCTGTTTTTAGATTGTTTTATTTTATAGTTACAGTGTTTAGTATTGTATGCACATAATACAGGGTTATTTAGAATGAATAATACGATTTCAAAATGCTATATTTTCATAAATGAACGACACAGAGTGATAAGTATTACATAAATACAAAGGAAAAACGCGGAAGGTTGTTTTACAAGTGTCCGATGCAGGCCCTGATTTACCATTAGGCCCGTGAGGCACGGGCCTAGGGCCCCCACAATTTAGAGGGCCCCTAAGTTTCAAAAGTATCTAAAAATTATAAAAAGTTTTTAAGTAGTTACATAAATTATTGGGTATTTACGTGTGTTATTGTTGGGTATTACATTTTATAAATGAACGTCGACCGTATCCCCCACTATCACATTCTTGTAATTACATTAATTATCTAACTATTATGTTTTAATTTTCATCTGCTTTATTTTGTTTTGCCAAGAGTTATAAGTAATGTCACGATTTTCTCAAACTTTTTGGTGACATCTGTGAAACGGTCAACAGTCAAATACGTAAGTACCAATTATTGTTATAAAATTAGTTTTTGTGATGAACACACACACACACAAATAATATGGGGGAGGGGCCCCTTCCTGCGTGTTGTGCCTACTATACCAAATTTTCTAAATCGGGCCCTGGTCCGATGTAACTTCCTTTAGTAACACGTATTATTTCAAGACGGTATGTGAATTCCTACCAAACACGTTGTAAAGTGTATGTGGTAATTGGTTGTACAGCAGCAGAAATCCGTTGTTCAAGTTCACATAAAATTGTGGGTAATGGTGGCACATACACTTTATCTTTCACAAACCCCCAAAGGAAGAAATCGCATGGGGTCATATCAGTTGACTTAGGTGGCCATCTGTGTAACATCAAGTCATCTGGTCCACTGCGACCGATCCAACTGCGAGGTAGCTCCGTGTTAAGGGAACGACGAACCTCTGTAGCCCAGTGGGGTGGCGCCCCATCTTGTTGGAAAATGAAGTTGGAGAGATCTTCCTTCATCTGGGAGAAAAGCCAGATTTGCAACATATCCAAATAGGTACTCTGCCAGTGACTGTTTCTTTCGCAGAAACAGCTTTCGTGAAATAGCTTCACGAAATAGCTTCACTAGCGCCATCTATAATTCACAATACAAAACTTCCATATTTTCTTTTGTATTCAATATTATTATCATTCTGTGTTTTTTATTTTTGAAAATATGGAATATGAAATCGGATGATTCTTTTTGAATAATCCTGTATAATATACTTGCAAAATAACCCGACCTCACAAGAGTTTCATTGGGTAATTACAGATTGAATGTGACCAGAAAAATAATATAACTTTCCTCTTTCTTAGAACAATTCCAAATCATTTCAAGTGTAAAATAATTTTCAACACTTTTCCGATATTTTTATAACTTCTACAACGTACTTTGGAAATAAATACTGTACATGCATATCCATCCATGTAATACATTTTCCTATATCGCACCTATACCCCTATTTCACATATATCGCACACCTGCTAAAGGTACAAACTGACGAAATGTGACAGACACTAAGGTAACTACTACAAGAGACGATTTTGAAGGGTGGATTAGGAACACTAAGTTTGTTCTTAAAAGCGAATTCCTTTTTTTCCTTGAAAATTCCGTTTCGTGGCATGTGCAATAATAAAAGGACTTTTTTTAATTTAAATGTCTTCAGAACGGACGAAGCAAAGGCAACGTATTATCATTTTTAATGGTAAATACAATCGTAATATACGCCACCTTCTGTCGCTATGACAAATAATTAATTTTCAAAAGTCCTAATTCGGATATTTTTAACATTAACGTTCTTTCAATAATGGCAAATTTTACATAAAATTGCTTTATTCTAACTTACACGCCGCTTTAAATCAAATACACTGTGGTGGTGTTGTGTGTGATAAAAAATAAAAATAATTTATTGAAATAATAAATATTTCAAACAGAAAACAGAATTGAAACAAAATAAAATTGGCAGCAAAAATGTTGTTTTAAAGTTATATATTCGTGATTATTTTTTATGTTTTCATCTCTCACATAGTTGCAATAATTTACAACTAAAGATAAGAAAAAAATAAAATAAAAGCACGAAGTTAATTCCCAGCAGAAAAACAGAAACTATCACTGCACGTGGCAAACAAACACGAGTTTCCGTTGTGAATATTGTTGTCACAAATATTCAGAAATAGTTTATATTTCGATAAGAAAATGAATAAGCTCAAAATACAATAGTATTCGAATTTAAATTAAATAAAATATAGTTTTTGAAAAACAATTGATATTTCAGCATACCTTCCAGTTACTCCAAAACTACCAAATTATGGTTGATTTAAGTACAATTACTCAAATGTTTTAACATGAAACGTGCCTAAATATGTAAACTAAGAAATTTTAAATACTGTATTCAATGAACTAAAATATGGTGTATCATATTTAGGACATTGCTCTATTAAAAAATGTTGAATTTGTTGATAGTTAAATTTGTCGACAGACACAAAATCAAACAGAACTGGAAAGAGGGACGGACAGACTTATGCAATCAAGTTCAGTCACTAAATGAATACAAGTACTCACAGGATGAAAAGTTTCCTTAAAATATAATCAACCTTTTGGACGTAGCACGAGCATCCACATACAAACAATGGACAGACAGACACCAAACGTAAAAGAAACGGATTTGGCTTCAGACGGTTCAGAAACGGATAGAAAACTTGAAATGGGTCGAAAATATTCAACAGATACAATACAAATACAAATATTGACGACCAGCAACAGGCTCAAGCCCAACAAGGCTGGTCCTTTGTTTATGAATTCTCCAATTCCCACTGACTATCCAATTGTGTCTTAAATTCGTACACTCCCTTTGAATAAACTATATTTTCTGGCAACGCGTTCCAACTGTCTATTACCCTATTAAAGTAGTAGTTTTTCCTTAAATACCGATTAAAATGTGTGTTATTCAATTTATACCCATGGCCCCTTGTTCTGTTATCCCTATTGAAATTTAAGCCCTCTGTGTCACCTTGTTTTACAAACTTGAAAAGCTGAATCAAATCCCCCCTCCTTCTTCTTCTTTCCAGTGTATACATGTTTAACTTACTTAAACGTTCATTGTAGTCGAAATTTGCTAGCCCCTTTATTATTTTTGTAGCTCTGTGCTGAACCCTTTCAATTGATTCTATATCCTTTCTCATATATGGAGCCCAGAATTGTACAGCATATTCTAGATGTGGTCTTACTAAACCCTTATATAATGGCAAGATTATATTCTTATCCCTTGAAGTTACAGTCTTTTTAATATACCCCAATAACCTATTAGCCTTTTTACCCGCAGCTGAACATTGGTGACCCATTTTAAAATCCCTGTCAATTATCACCCCAAGATCCTTGACTGTTTCTCCCTCCTTTACCTTTACTCCCTGCAGACAGTACTCGGCTCCACTGTTCCTGTAACCCATATGCAGAACTTGACATTTCCCTACATTAAATGACATACCCCATTTTACAGCCCATTCGGATATCTTATCAAAATCTCCTTGTAAATTTCCTATCTGTAACTTGGTATCCACTGTCCCCCATATTTAATACACAAACACTTCATTCTTATTTATACAGATAGATACCTCTGTTTCAAAGGGTAACAACTCGAATTACAAAATTTTTGACATACGTGTAAGAAACGATTATTAAAACGAATATGGAACTGAAATATTTCTAGATAGATCAAACATTTTTGGTGTAACAACAATCTATGCTCCGATTATAGAGTTGTTTCTGTTCGCAACTGGTAACTAATCGTTTTAGTAGTCGTTTTGTACACAACTGGAATCACAAATTTTTTGAATTGTTACCCTTTGGAACTGAGGTATCTATATTATATTGACTTAACGTCAATGGGGTACGTTTATTATTTTTGACGTTCTTAACATTACATATTGGATAAGAGATAAATAAGAATGGAGTGTTTGTACATTGAATATTTTAGACCCATTTCAAGTTTTCTATCCGTTTTGAACCCCTCTGATGCATAACCCGTCTCTTGTGCGTTTGGTGTCTGTCTGTCCATCTGTATGTGTATGTCCAATGCACGTCCAAACGTTTTAATATATTTTCATGAAACTTTGCATACTGTGAGTAACTATCTTTATTTAGCGACTGAACTTAGTTTCGTTAGTCTGTCTGTCCTTCCTTCCGTTCTATGTTCGGTTTTGTGTTTGTACAGGCATCACATAAATTATTTTTCAGATCTTTGAATATAATGTTCTTTATTTTATATACCGCAGTTTAGTTTAGTGAATGTAATATTAAACTTTTATTTGCTTACATATTAAGATAAGTTTCATGCTGTAACATGGATTGTTTTGACAGTACTGCTGAAAAAGCAATTTTGTGGAATTTTATCTCTGATAATTCATTTATTTTGCTTCGTATTTTTATTTCTTGTGAAATAAAAATGATTTACAAATATTTGGGACAAAGTTTTTCAACAAACAGGAACGAAACGGAAACGCGTGTTGTTTGTTTATGTGTATTTATATTTTCTGTTTCTTTAGCTTGGAATTAATTTCAAATTTTTAAAATTTATGCACTTTTAATTGTAAGTTGTGGAAACTGCGAGTTAAAGAGATAAAAAAAGAATCACGAATGTCTTTTAAACAACTTTTTCCTAACAGCATTTGTTTAGTTTTATTTCGCTGTTTTCAATATTTTTTATTTTAAGAAATTGCATTTTTTTTTTCATTACTCGACACTATTACAGATTATTCAATTTAGCGTGGCACATAAGTCAGAGAAAAGCAAACTTTAATTGTTATGTTACCGTTGAGGAACTAATAATAATGCTAAGAATTCCGAAGTAGAACTTGTGAAATATTAAAAGAATCTTTGTCATAATGACAGGAGGTCAAGGTGAATTACTTTAGGGTTGAAATATATTTAAGAAACTTATATTATATATGTTAAAAGTTTATTGAAAATAATAATTTTCTTTGAAAAAAACCTGTTAAATCGATTTACTATTTTTTAAATGGTAACAGGTTACCTTTGTAGCTCTGTGAACTGAAGTTATTCAATTTTAAAACATGTTCTTTTATTATTAGACGTGACACAAAATGTAATTATCAAGAAAAATGCATTCCCTTTAAAAAACTTAGTGTCGAATACCCAAAAATCAATTTGTCTTCCTTCCATTAGAGATAGCGAAATTCGACAATGGCATACCTGATGTAATAGTCGAAATAAAAAAACCTTTTTTTTTGTTGAATGTGATAGCGAGAACACTCGCCGTAGATTCGTAATTTTTATGAATTGAGTTGAGCATGAAAAGAAATCACGATATTGAATTCAAAACCCCCTTCAAAATCGTCTTTTGCAGTAGTAACCTTAGTGTCACCTTTCTTTGTTTTGTAGCTTTGTCATACAGCAAGGGTGCGATGTATGTAAAATGTATTACATCGATGTGTATGCGTGTTTAGGATTTGTGTCCATAGAAATGTTGTACAAATTATAAGGATGTTGAGAAAAGATGTTACAATTTTTTTTTATTCCACGGAAGACAAAAGTGGTTACATATATTCACTCATTTCTTCAATCTATAGTTAATCAATTGAAACCGAGTAAGGTCGGATAATTTTGCTACTAATGTATAAAATTTATTTAACCCTTCTTTGCATAATTTTTTCTTTATTGGTGAAATAAATCAAGGTGATATAATTCATGTTTAAAATTTAAAAAAATGGTTAAAAAAATCTTAGTATATATTTATAGTATAAATTTAGCATAAAACAATAGGATGGTATCATGTGGTATTTTTTAAATTAAACGCAAACTTTTTCAGAAATTGCTCTAAAAATAACAGAAACACATGTTACAAACCTTTCTTCCACTCATTTTCACTTTTTTAGCAATGGAAACTCAAATATAATAAAACGAAATCATACGTTTATTACAACTACAACAAACAGCGGAATGACAACTTCAAGCTCGTTTTACTGATAGTGACAATTGCTTACTTTTGACAGCTATGTTTTTTTTTATGCAATGGACATTAAAAGGTATCCAGACACGATCAACTTAAAGTGAACTTGTTCTTTTATATAATTTTTGGGCATTCAATGGTATGATGGAAATTTCCACCATTGTGCAAAGAAGGGTTAAATCTTATCTAATCAAATTTATTTAAATCAATCTAACTTATATGAAAATAAGATTTGTTAACTTAGTACACTATTTGTTAACGTTTTCAATGTGAAGTCTTGACAAGATAATAATGTTGGATTCAAAATAAGTTTCAACCTTAAATCTTCACAGAATTATATATATATAACTTATTTCTTTGTTTTGTTAAAGTAGAATTAACACGGCTAAAACATGCTTTAACCATGTACAAACTTGAAAATGTTAGCAAAAGGGAAGTACCACACCAGAAAGTTTTGATATATTTCTACAGCATTCATGTTCGTCCAAAAGCAAGTTAAAATCCTATTTTTAAAAAGCGTCTTAGCTTCAAGATCAACTGACAATTCAATAAGTTCATCTTCTAAGTTACATTCGATGTTTTCAAAATCTGATGTTAAATGTATACCAGACATCACGAAATTCGTGCAATGCTCCATCATGTTCGAAATCACCGATGTGAATGAAGTTTAAAAAGACAACGATTTGCGAACAGTGTCATGCGCAACATGTACACACTTTCATTCTCTGACAAAAATAGTTTACTTGTAGCACCCTCAAACTTTTAAAATTTGATGAGAGATTTTCGAATAATTCCGTTTTAGTGTTCATGAGTGAAGACCTCTTCGTGAAAAACGAGTAGCTTGTCATCATGACTACCGGTCGCTTGTCATCATCAAATTCCGGTAACTACCAGTTTTGAGGAATTGCCGTTACTTTCAATCCTGACACAACTGTAGATTCCAGTTGAAAGAAGTTGTAGAAGTTTCTCAGCACATATTTAGTCAATGTACACTAAAATTGGAAGCTCATTTTTGTATTGAAACCAGGGTGCCATTTTTACATATTTTTTAATCGAATGTAAAATGCATTCGCGTGCGTCTTTCGACTTGACGGGGATTTGTGATCTCACCTGCATTTGGTCTTTCAGGTATACACGCGAGAATCGGAGTGGAAAGCGTGGTTCGAGTCCGAGGCACCGGAAGCCACCTCCTTCCCGTGCGGCTACGATGCGAAACTGGACCCCTTCAGCATCCTGCTGATGATCCGCACGTGGTGCCCCGACCGTACTCTCTGGCAGGCCAAGAACTTCATCTCCTGTAAGACACACTCTCTTTCTGAATCAGAGATTCTTTAACTTTTATTTTTGGATTTCGTATACGCCTGTTTTATAAAGGCCCAATCAAAAGCACATATTCGGATTGAACCTAGTTTTAAAGATCAAACTTGAACTTGCACCTCACTCTATAAACTTCCACACCACGTCAACGTGACGAGACCACGACTAACTTAATATCCACATACCATACTTGGTGTTTGGTTGGATCGTGTCTTGAACTTGCAACCCTCCGGATACATGAGAGAGAAGTGTAAGCGAAGAATAAATTTAAGCATAACTTCGATGATGGTAGGTAGATATTTTAATTAACGTCTTGCTGTAGCTACACAACAGGCTATTGACGGTCCTGATTCAATACCCCAAGGGAGAAAAGAGGACAACACCACTGTGACGGAAGCAAAGCAGGCACTCGGCGGAACAGTTGAAAGGATGAAAAAGACGAGATGCCACAGAGGTCGCGCCGCGCACGAACCCAGCGCGCCGGACCGAGAGTTGACGAACCGCGGTCAAGATATTGAATTTCACCGCGAAGAGAGGAAAACGAAATAGTTTGCGGCCCGCCGATTCGACCCGTAGCTAACGAACTTTAGGTCAGAAGTTCATTTTCACCACTTCCAGGATCACAGGAGACTGCAGAGACCGTTGTTCCCACCGACGGCTCGCTCATGAAGTTACCGGGGGAAAGGGAAAATTAACCGCCAATAGACAGCCCGATTTGGAACCAGCCAACGGCGAGAGGACAAGTGTGTCGAAAGAAACGAGAGGGGGGGGGGGCAATAATCCCCGTGGGTTTTTCGGAGTCGAGGGAGTGACGGGAGAAAAGTTGCGAAGAGAGAGCTCAACAGATCCGAGGGATCAAACTGATACGAGGAAGTGGACACCTGTTCACGGTTTCCGATACCCCGTTCTCTGGATAAGTGCTGAGTCACGACAGCTGTCCGAGGATTCTGAGAGAAATTTCCTGAACTGGGATTTACTCCTATCAGACGAGAAAAAGCTTAAACCTGAGCTGCTGCCCCTGCTGATTTGGAGCGGATACAGAACCTTTGGCTAGGCTCACAGGAGCTGGGAATCATTCAAACGAGTGCCATTTATCAAGTTCAACCGATCTGCGAGAACCCTTGGAGAAGCTCACCCGAGCTAGGAATCTTATTCGCCCGAGTAAGGATTGGAGAAGGGCTCACCCGAGCCGGATAGTCAACTTGGAGTCCCGAGGTCAAGGATTCCCCTTTTATCACCTTACTCCCTATCATCACCATAGCTCACGCACTTCGCCACTTCTTTTCGGTACTGATTACTTACACCTCCTCGATGTCCCCACCCCCTTTGGAACATGAATTCGACTTCTAATTGTATCAATTACTAAATTCTATCATCTATTTAAATTATTTATCTTTATCAAAATGCATTGTCACTACCTTTAACTTTCTTCACTCATTTTAAGTTTACAATCATTAAATGCTCTATTTATTCTGATGTGGAGGTTCGCAGTTTTCTGCAAGGTACTCCGTATTTTATACGTCCGTTCCCGTTCCGAGGCCAAGGACAATTCACCGTATTCGGCAAAATAAATCACCTGGACTCTGCCAACAAAAAATACGCTGCCTACATATCCGTCAAAACTGTTCAAAAATGTAAATAAAGTATATCAGCCCAGAACACTGCGAACGATCTTTTCAAGTAGACGACGCTACCATTTCCAACACGTCACACCACATAATTTTGAACCACGGTCAGATGACGAAGCAACACCAGAGATGCCACCTCACTCTCCAAACGTCCACACATTTGAGGCTACGACATATTTAACTTGCACCAGCCCCAATTTAGACTCCATAAGTTACACGTCTAAATTAGATGCGGTGAAAAATAAGTCAAGTGTTTCTTTACTCTATTGTTGCATTACAGTATTTTTATGAGCCTTTTTGTGCGTGTATGTCGTTCGCAGCGTCTTTGGGTCCGAGGTTCGTGGAAGGTGTGCTGCTGGACTACGAGGACCTGTGGTGGGAATCGGACAGCCGAACTCCGCTCATCTGTCTGCTCTCGACTAGCGGCGATCCCAGTATGCAGGTGGAACTTGTGGCCAGGAAGAAGGAGCTGGGTGAGAAATGCTCTCTTTTTAATCACATCGCATTGTGAATCGTATATAGTAATACATAATGTTAATAGCGTGAAATACAATTATGCTGTGAGAAGCAAGCATAAGCCAGCTCGAAATAGATTTTTAATACAGGTGAACAAGGTGCACATAAGTTTTAAATTGAGCCCCGGTAGCTCAGTCAGTAGAGCGTCGGGCTCGCATCAGAAGGGTTGTGGGTTCTGTCCTCGGCGGAGCCTGCAATTCTGATGGTTGCGAGATCGGCGCTTAGACCTGGCTAAAGACCGTCGTGTTCACTAATGGTGACTGGGGCACGTTAAATAGGTCGTGGTCACAATGTCCCCCATGTTCCCATACCAAATCAATACCTCTGGGGGTACCTGATCAGGGGGTTATCGGCCTCTGATTGGGATCTAAATTACGATATGTGTGAGTGAATGGATATATGAAAAGGACTTTCCAGTAAAACGGATGTGTCATGTATGTCGAGCAAAGTCGGACTTCCTCCCAATGGGGCTCAATAACATGGAAGGCGCACCCTCCTCGCCTCTTGCCGTCTTCGACGGGCCTGGCACTCCTCTGGTCTGCCATTGTAGGCATAAGAAACAACAAACAACAACAAGTTTTAAATTAGGTGCACAGATTATACTTTAGGTGCACATTTAAAAAACGTAATATAAGAGCATTAATGTGATGTAAACTACTTTATTAGTTGGGTATGTTTAGATATGTTACTAGTAGATAGGAAATAAAAATATTAAAATTTTTTTTTATCTGCGAAATTATTATTTACATATATTCAGTCATCATCAGATATTGGTGGACAATCAGAAACGTCTACGTTTTTAACAGATCTTTACCCATAAGATTTAGTGTCCATCCTTTTTTTTGTATTTTTCCTTCATTGCCACATAGCATTTTCTGGATTAAAGTTTTTGCATAGTGTGTATTTAGGAATTTTAATTACGTTCCTTTAGAGCGAGAGAGGTCGATACTAATATTTTGTTCAGGCATCAAAATAACATAAAATACGTTTCCCCCGTTTTTTTTTAACGACAGAGGGAAAACATTAGGTGCACAATTTTATTTTCAGGTGTACAGTGCACCTGTGCACCCGGGTATTTCGAGCCCTGGGTTAGGCCTCCACTTGCGATTTTTCAGTCGCAAAAATAATGGAAAGAAGATAGTGGAAATACTTTTATGTGCCCTGGATCACCTGACCGAAACTACCCCAAAGGTCTTTGGATGGATTCGAACTTCCAACCATCCGGTTGGTAATCCGTTACTCTTTCAACGGGCTATCATGGCGGATATTATTAAAATTTAAATTTAATTCACACAATTCCCATACCTTTTGTACTGTTAGTAATATTAGATCTATGGACGTAAACTGAATCAACAAGACTAAAATTGTGTGGTAGACTCCGAGCGCTATTATGTGCCCTTAGAGCGTTTGTACAAACACCGATAATTACGGAATGTCAGAGTTGGACACTTTCAAATTACATTGTTTTATATTGGTACTTTGCACACGATTGTCCGATATCGGATGCGCCAAAAATGCTATCCGACATTTTAAATTGTCAGATGGTCTGCTAAATCGGTGAGTTGAATATCCAGTGCGTCTGAGCTTTGTATTACAGAATTGCTAGTTGTTTACGTATTCATCTGCATTTTAGTCGCAGTAATCGACATCCCACGTTGTGAACTGTTGATTCGATACAAAAATGAGAGAATGAATCCAAAAGCATCTATTATTTCTACGCTTTTGCAAGTACATCCAGTACCAAACAACAATTTTTTTTTAAAATTAAACACGCATATTCATTTTATTCATTAAGGGGGTCCGGAACACAAAAATCTTAAAATTTTCGAAATTTTTTTTATTGTTTTAAAAAATTCTCTGTGTTTTTCTGCTTAAAATGACGTCTAAATCATGTTTCTATCATAATTAGAACTAGAGATATAATAATTTTTGTGGTGCGTTGTTTGGAAAATCTAACACTCTTGACAGTTGTTGTCATGGCAACAAGAACGCTTTAAAACTTTAAATGCATTTTTCTCCATGATACATTTTTTCAAGATTTCCTGTATTCAAATTGCTATAAGTCGAAAACCGATAAAATTTAAGGGTTGAAATTTGGAATATATCTTTTTCAAACATTATACTTTAATTTTGATTCAGCAAATTTGAAACAAATATTTACTTTTAAAAATATAACTTTAAAAAAAAAGTGCCTTCAAATTTTCAAACATTTTCATTCAAATATTTTTGATTTTTTATTAAATTAATATTTTTTAAATTGCTGAATCAAAATTAAAGTTTATAAATTTGTGAATAATTTACTGCAAGAATTTTGAAAATGGATCAAGAATATTTTAAGTTTTAGCAATTTAAAATGACCCCTCTTTTTTTTTAAAGTTTTAATTTAAAATTTTTAAAAAACATTTGGAAAAACTTTGTGTTGTGATTTCGCTTATTAGTTAGATGGGTAATCAGTACATAAAATTTCAAAATTCTAAATTAATTAATAAAAATTTTTTTTCGATGTGTCCCGGACCCCCTTAAGCTGATAAAAACGACGAATGAAATCGCTTAATGCAATTTGATCAGGTTGAAACGAAAATGACGCAGATCTCCGATAAAAATCGGACGCAAGGTACAAGAGACCATGTCTGCACACCGCCACTGCGACAATTAAATCTCCGACATCCGATAATTATCGG
The DNA here is from genome assembly GCA_947359465.1 of Metellina segmentata. NCBI lineage: Eukaryota > Metazoa > Arthropoda > Arachnida > Araneae > Tetragnathidae > Metellina > Metellina segmentata. The sequence goes on along the minus strand of OX375874.1, from coordinate 9,335,937 downwards.
TGTCGGAGACGTAATAATGGACACTGTGTAAAAATCTAAGAGCATAGTGTGACCAATGCTCTTAGATTAATTTTGTCTGTCCGTTGGAAACTAACATTCATCATGGAATTGATACATGGGACGGGAGAAGACGCCCATCAATTGATCCATGATCTGATTGGTCCGTAAACCATTGTAGCAAATTTTGGCGATTTCACCATATTTGTCGCCAAATGAGTATTCAAACATCTTCCCTGTCATAGAGCCGTACAACAAGAGGCTTGTGAGTTTTATACTCGGTCCACTCATAGACCGTCCTGTACGCGGAGGGTGATACAAATTAAATCTGTCGTGGCTTCAAATGTACTGAAGTAGGCGTGGTGTTGAATTTTGAAGAGTGGGGTGCCAGCTCAGATGTTGACCTCGTCGTCTGACCATGGTTCAAAATTACGTGGTGTCGTCCGCGGATCCTTCTCTTCAAGATTGATCCCGGATCGTCGCCAATATCCCGTTGTTTTGCTCCAATGCGACGTTAATTAACTACCTACCAGCTCATAAGATATTGTATTGCCAAATGAGAAAATAAGATGCCAAATCGGCCATCCATGTTAGTTTTTCAGAGGTCAGTCAAGCGACTGTTAGTCATCACGTTGGTAACACGCTTTTAAAAGCTCCTCTCAATAGCACTGCTCAGTCTATTTACATTTCATCACATGGATGAAATGCACAAGCACTGGCATAGAAGAGAGAAACCTTCCCATGGCAAATACAAGAATCAAACGTGTGCCACCTCGTGGCTTTCGTATCAACAACTATGATAGTTTAATGCTTATAATGCACATTATCTAGCGTTTTATTTTCTTCATTTACTCTTAGGTACCTATAGCTCCAAGAAATATCAAAAGGCTAGTTTATTTGGCCTCGAGAACTGAAATTTGGAATGACTGAGAGTGACGTCATAAACCTTTTGACACGAAACTTTCTCCAGATCTGCATGTGAAATCTAGAAACGGATAAAAAAATTGGAGATTGTTTTTCTAGGTGGAATCACACGATGTGATTATTGTACAGTGACATACTGACCCCCTGAATAGCTATGCAACAAATCTCAACAGTGTTCTCCTTTTCGGTCCAGGAGACCAGACCCTCAAAAAGTCCAACACTAGATCAGAACTTCCATAGAGAGATACTCTCTCGTCAGACCAAGACAGGCCAGGAAATTACCTTGGGGAGGGCTTTTCAGTGTTACACTTTAGGCAAGTTCGAACTCATGTAACCCTTCTGTCTAGACGACGAATGTCGCCGTCAACAAAACTGATCAGATATTCATGGGCGAGATATCTCGTCATTAGAAGAAAACTGAACAGATCTTGATTTCTTCATATAAAACTGTTGGCTTGGCAATTTCTCGATGATGAGATACCTTGTGATTTCCGAAATCAGTTAGACTTGGATTTACGAGATATGACGTCGAATCTACTTAGGGGGCAAATGGTCCTGAACCAATGATAGAGATCGGATGTGCTCGCTCAAAAGTATACAAAGGGCTGTCTGACATCCTCTGTCTTCAATACAGGGTGGTCCCGAATTCATGGTACAAACTTTAATGGTAGGTACAGGACATTGTAACAATGATTTATTGTATAGGAATGTATAGTCGCAAGTGACGCGGTGAGGCGTAAACAGGGGAAATAAAAGGAAAGAGAAATGGAGTGATCGGTTGGTATCATTGCCGGTAGAGGGCAGTAGATGTCTAGCCGCTGTTGAACATGATGCATCGCAGTAGGGAAAAGCGTTGATGTACGGAATTACCTGAATGCCACGTTTGGTACTCGATGGATAGGGCGTGGTGGACCAGTCCCTTGGCCACCCCGATCTCCCGATTTATCGAGCCTCGATTACTTTTTATGGGGACATCTAAAGCATCTTGTTAATGAGACTCCAGTTGACTCAGATGAGGATCTCGTCGCTCGCTTATCTGTAGCTGCTGCAGGTGTGCGTGAAATACCAGGCATCTTTGAACGTGTACGCCAATCGCTCCACCGACGCTGTCAAGCATGTATCGATACTGGTGGACGCAATTTTGAACAATTACTGTAAACATGACACTTGTCAACAACGCTTTCAATAAAATCTTTGTTTTTCCTTTCGGCCGTTATTTCCCCTGTTTTCGCCTCACCGCGTCACTTGCGACTATACATTCCTATACAATAAATCATTGTTACAATGTCCTGTACCTACCATTAAAGTTTGTACCATGAATTCGGGACCACCCTGTATATTTGAATGAAGCTACGTGTCGAACTCTGTAGAGCAAAGCATCATTTGTTTTCGGTGTACCGAGTGTATAAAGTATGTTATTTATTCTTGGGCAATTTTAACTCTGATGAGAGAAAATATAAAATAACACCGAGAAAAACCAGTTGTTGAATAATTTTCTGTCACCACCAGGCTATTTTAGCGAGACTCGAGAGTGGTATCTATGGCGCCAAATATGAGCTAGCCTTAAGGGTCACATCTCCTTTGTATGTAGTGATTTCACAGACTTGGGTACCTTATTGATCTTATCTTTATCCATAATATGTACTGTATTTACAAAACACAGATATACACCACCAAAGCGCAATTTTTTCGGCCTTGTCCCACTAATCTAATTCCCACTTTCTCTTTCCTTCCATGGTATTTTTTACTTGAGTTTGACCAGCGTGGTCCAAAATATGTCCCTTGCGTCATAAAATCCCAAACTACCAACTAAGTTTTATAGTTTGAGCTCTTCTTTATGGTGAATAACTCTTTTTTTTTTGGATACTTTGAATAATTCTCGAAATACTTTGAAACAGTGCTATTCTTATCAATGATTTTTCTCTCTCTCTCTCCAGAATACAGCTCCGTGTCGATGGGACAAGGCCAAGAGGTTCACGCCCGACGTATCTTGTCCAAGATGACAAAGAACGGCGGCTGGGTGATCCTCCAAAACTGTCACCTCAGTCTGGACTTCTGCCACGAAATCTTGGAAATGCTGAATGAAGAGGACGAAGTCCACGCCAACTTCCGTCTCTGGATCACCACGGAGATTCATCCCAACTTTCCCATCGGACTTCTGCAGGTGAGTTTTGGTGCCCACAATCTTAGGGACCGGATCCCGATGCCATTACGAAGATTTCCTTCAGCTCTGTAGTCAACGATTTCACTATAGTCTTCAAATAGAACCAATCTTTAGACTTTGGCTCATCAGTGCACTCCTCCACTTTTACTCTCCAAGTGCTTCGACGAGTTATTTCGTCCAATAATTGGTTATTTTTGAAAATGACGAGAGATTTCGGCATCAAGGTATTCAAACAGATCTATATCTCCGAGAGGAAATGAAGATCCAAGTGTCACAAAGCGATATCTCGTCCAAGATTTCGTTAATTTTGAGAATGACGAGAGATTTCGGCATCAAGGTATTCAAACAGATCTATTTCTCCTAGAGGAAATGAAAATCCAAGTAAGAAAAAACAAATTGTCCCTTCCCCAGAGCTGGAGACAGTTTAGAGTAGGTTTTTGCAGCACGGCTGGTCACATCAGGGCAGTTTTCGACTCGAAGATAAACCACCCGGAGAGTTAACATTTAAGTCAAACATTCTGCCCCACTGCCTGATGTCCCTGTAACGTCATCTAACAATTACTGATTAAATTTAAACATTATTTATTTAAAGTAATTTGAATTTTATTTACATTAATTCAAAAATCGTGGTTACAGCGAGTGACATCGAACCGCCTAGGAACCAGGAACGTGACTCCATAATCAGAGTCTCGAGGATATGTCTGATCCTCTCAAAAGTCAAGTTTCATCTCTCTAAAAGTCTTCGGAACAACAAATTCAGTGACAAAGTTAAACACGTGCAAAAGGGAGTCTTTTAGATTTGACCTTTGACTTGACACGTGCAAGAAAAGTTTGTGAACTTCATGAGGTCGGAATCTCAGGGTGGCTCGTCTGTAGTTTTCTCACGGAGAGCCCAAAATGCACATGTTGATGACTTGTTTTTTCCATCGGGATTGATCTGAATTCCAGATGTGGGGGACCGACCGACCGCTACATCCCCAATAATGTATACCCATTCCAATGCTGTATTCTTTTCCGATAGCTGTCCATCAAGTTTACAAATGAGCCCCCACAGGGCATCAAGGCCAGCTTGAAGAGGACGTACGTCAGCTTGCCGGACGACATCCTGGAGTACAGCAACGCCCCGCAGTGGCAGCCGCTGCTCTTCGGCATCGCCTTCCTCAACACCATCGTCCAAGAGCGAAGGAAATTCGGACCCCTCGGGTGGAACATCCCCTACGAATTCAACCAGGCCGATTTCCTCGCCTCCATCAAATTCCTGCAGAAGCACCTCGACGACATGGACATGAAGAAGGTGAGCCCATCCCTTCTTTTGAAGGAGTATTCTGAGATCACAATGAGGAATTCCATCTTCGCTTGATGTGTCGCACCACTGTCATTTTTTGCAACAATAGGCTAAGACCATGAAATTATCTTGAAGACACAGCATGTCAAACAATTATCTTATACCCATAAAAATGATCATCTTAAGCATTACTGTTTTGTATAAGCATCATAAGCATAAGCTGCTTCTGTTCCAGTTTTTATCCTTTAGCATCTGCGATTTCGAAAATTAGTCATGTCTTTACAAGAAAGTAGAAAAATCGGAATAAGGCAATAGCAACATATCACTGAGAGAATTAAGTTTTAAAATGTGTGAGAAATGTTTTTATAAATTCGCGTAAAGAGGCAGTTAAACATAAACGTATTTTATTTAGTACTAGCCGGGCTGCGCCGGCTAGCGCTCGGCGGTGTGTAATAGTGCTTTTTTTAAACTTTTTTACGCACCGTAATCAAGCATGTTTTGATTTGTATATTTTATTTATTTTTATGAAACAATTCTTCAAATCATTGCGAGCGTATTCAATCAAATATTTAAGAAAAGTTGGTCGAAATATACATATACCGCTACAAAATTATACATGTCTAGTGATAGTTTGCAGGAAATAGACATATCATTAAAATCTAACTCCTAAATAATATTTCTACAATAGGTAATATATCAGAACACATAATGCAAACAAAAATAAAATTCCAATCCTTGAAAAAATGCAAAATTCCGAAGAAAAAAAATACGTACGTATCTATTCAAACGTGTTGAATTTAGATTTCCTGAATATATTGTGAAATAGAATAATGCGACAAAAGACTTTTCAACGATATTGACAAAGACAATAATGATTTATTAACAAAAAAATACATATTTATAATACTTGGGAATCCTCAAATATGTCCACAACATCTCGCAGTCAACTCAAATACGCAAACACGGAATTCTAAATCAAATTAAAAAAGCAAACATTAATTCTGAAGTGGCCAGATACCGGGTAGCAAAATTACGTTTAAATTACTTTTACATCAAAGGAAGAAATAAGAAGTCAGTTCAAACATAAATTTTTACAATTTAATTCCTTACTTTGCATAGAAATTGACCTCGGCTATTTAAAAACAGCAAGAATTCAAAATATCTGGGTTATTTTATTTACGTTGATTGTTGCCATTCGACGATACACAAATAACGTCGATTTCGGGTCCACGTACGTTAGTGTTTTATATATATAGATAGAAATTAATTTGCAAAAGCTGTCAAAGACCCTATATACGATCGGCTTTTAAAAATGAGCAGGTTTTCGGAATTTAAGGATTTTGTGAATTTTTGAATGATTTAAATATTTTGTTATCACAAAATAAAAGGGCCTATTCGATGTCTCAATTGATGGTTGTCTGTTTTCTTATGTCACAGTGGGGGGAGAACTAATCTGTACCAACGTCCCAAATCGAATGACGTTTAAACCCTAGCAAATTTGTCTCGAATAGTAGATTAGCATAAAATCCTAAATTAAATCGAAACGAGGCGAGATTAAAAGAAAGTGCTATTTTTAAGCAATGTGATTAAAATAAATTAGATTTAGCGAAATGAGAGGTTCGGAGTGACAGAGATAATCGCTAAAATACTTTCTGTAATGAAAAAAAATTAGAAACAGAATATTCATTGAAGATTAAATAAATTCCTCATTGAATAGTTGTCTAATACTTCAGTTTAAGATAACATGAGCGCCTTGAATAACGCATAAACCATTATAATTTTGGAATAATTTAAAACTTAAAAATTGCTATTCTGGAAAATTTGAAAAGTTGCTTATCTTATATGTTGCCCAAAGCTCTTCATTCAAAGATTATGTTAAGGAATTAAATAATTACGTTTAGTGGCATGGAATGTACAGTCACATTAAAAAAAACGAACCACTTATCTTCATTCAAGCAATTTTAACAGTTGAGAAAATTAAAATATGGTATTTGGTAGGAACTAACGTCTTCTATAAATTTAAATTCATAAAATTTGCATAAGAGGCCGTCTTCTTGTTAAATTGAGTACCAAATTTATAATTTCCAATAGGAACCCCCTATTTCGACACACAATTTCAAATCTATATCAAAATTTAACTTCAGATACCAAATTTCATGCCATTAGGTCGTACTGTCTTGAAAATATGAGGACAAAGATTGAAGCTGCTAATGTTAAATCAGTTTCTTAGACTTTTCATGAATATTTTCCTAAATAATATTTCTATAGCGCTGATATTTTGTACCGTGTTACTGTTAAATGACCCAAACCAGATTCACCTAAAATTTTATTTAAAAAATAGTTTTAATATAAAATAATAATTATTAAATTAATAGTTGAAAATATTATGAATTGATGCCTTATTATATCTTGATAGGAATAGATTCAGAAGGACCTCTAGTTTGGCCATGCGAAATTTCAGATCATTCCGATAGTTAGTGTTTGAGCTACATTAAATTTTCCTCATTATTTCGATTTTAGAAGGCAACCGAAAGTTTAAAAAAGCGTCTGAAAAACCTCGGATGATGATTTTCGGATCGTTTGCACCTGTATAGTAAATATAATAATGTAATTTTCCAATTGTTTTCACTTGCGTAGTAAATATAATTCTTGGATCACTGAAAAATACGTTTGTAATAGAGTTCAAATTTTACATTCGCGTAGCCAAAACTCTAATTAATCTCGATCTACGAATAAGGACCTTCTATGTCGAAATGATACCTTAAATTGTCAAAAATCTTAGGATTGAATATCTCGGGATATAAAGTCAGTAAAGTCATGGAATTTCATATTTAGACTAACTTAACGTTGCAGAATCTGATTATAGCATCAAAACATTGTGTTTCCATAAGAAATGTCCCTTTGTGTGAAAATTTAAAAAGAATACGCTACTATAATATGAATTTCAATTTGTACATGAAGTAATTCCCTATTGAATGATACTTTTAAATTTGCTTTAGTATGAATATGAATATATGAATACTAATAATATGAATTTCAATTTGTACATGAAGTAATTCCCTATTGAATGATACTTTTAAATTTGCTTTAGTATGAATAGTGCTCGAAAAAAAAGGAACTGAGATTCGTTTTTTTCCGTGACAACATTTAATGACAAGCGTCTTGATGTTTCGAAACCAGATCATCCTCAAAATTTGTATCTCTAAGTTAAAGTAACCTTAATAAATAGCACTGTGAAGGTTGATCTTATTTCTCCTATCTTTTTGGAAATACGGTTTCCTTTTCATGTCCCCCAGGGTCCATGTTGGCGCACCATTCGTTTCATGCTGGCTGAAGTTAAATACGGAGGCCGTGTGACGGACGACTACGACAAGCGCCTCCTCTGCACATACATGAACGAGTGGTTCAACGAGAAGATTCTGCACCACAGTTTCGAATTCTACCCGGGCTACAGGCTGCCCTCCTGCAACAGCCTCCCCCAGTGCCTGGAGGGGATACAGAAAATACCCGCAGACGACTGCCCACAAGTCTTTGGCCTACACGCCAACGCCGACATCACGTAAGATATATCTGACTTTCGATTTCTCACTTATTTTGTCGAAACATGGAAGTAGTTTGGTGGTAGCGGTTGGATTTCATGGCGTAATGTCGAATAATGGATACGTTGCGCCAAACGCAAGAGAAACCAATACAATAAGATTTAAAGAGTCGACATGCAGCCAACCAAAGAACAAAGATATACACAACCCTACAATAATGGACCGAAAGGAATGGATTTGCATAAAATCCGACTACTTCTTCGGGGTGTTTTTCGTGATATGGCCTGGTACCTTTGCATGTTGTTCCTGGTCAATTGAACACCGACGCCTACATCAACATTTTGGGCAATCAGGTTCTTCCTACGATCTGGCAATTTTATGGAATGGACGCATGTTACTTTCAGGACGACAACGCTTCATGTCATGTTGCAGCCTCTGTCAAGCAGTGGTATGACAAGATATGAATGTAAAGCGTCTTCTCTGGCCTTCTCAGAGTCCCGACCTAAACCCCATAGGACATTTGGGGGACGCGTTAGAGCGACTCTTACGGACCAGGGAACCACGTCCGAAATCAAAAGTTGAGGTGACGACATTCTTGCAGCAGGAATGGACACAAATACCCATAGCTGTGTATCAAAACCTTGTTGAAAGTATGCCCAGAAGGGTTGCTAATGTAATTGCAGCAAGTGGGAGACCACCCCTTATTATAGGATGTATTATTTCCCTTGTACCATCACATCTTACTGTCCGGTCCATTATTGTAGGGTAGTGTATAATATTAATAGTGTACCGTCATATAAGAACTAGACGGACAGCTGGTTTAAAATTAAACTATTTATTTAGATAAATTAAATATTTACATTTAAATTTACAAGATTAATTAAGGGCACAGCCATCGACCATCGATATCCTGCCTGGAGCCAAAGTAACAATGGCAAACAGAGACGTCTGTCTCTCGTCGAATCTAGAATCAGTCTTCTGCTAAAATCCACGTTCGCTTGGTTCCGCAGAACCGCAGCTACCAACGAGAGGGGGGGGGGTGAATTACGAGCCCTCGAGAGATGTTTATGTCCTCTCCAGACCTCATGACACCCCCACACAGATGCAAAAACCGTTTGTAACCGACTTGGTTTCCCAACAGCAAATCTTCATCCCAGACATGGGATTAGGGAACCGACGGAAACTCCAGCTGTGTTGACGGATCAAACGGAACGCCGGGCCGCCGATGAGAAAATACTCTCTTTCGGTATTTTGTCAAAACCCACACGTGCAAAGTCTGAAATTGTTTTTGTCACCGTCTGGCTGTTGAGCACATTCCAGCGTCCACGTGTTAGAGAAAAAGGGTCGGCTAGTACCATATGGTACAATAGGTAAATAACTTGTGAAAATACTTCAGTCAAACGTATAAGATTAGTATTATGTCATTTTCATATAAATATAAATGGTACTTTAAAACATGGTTCTACAGTGACCGAGGCGGCTCAATTCGTAACTCTTTTACAAAAGAGTAGGTCGTTGGTAACGAGTACCGATCTGGTATGCGTTGGTTTGACTGTTTGGCCTTTTTCTGGTTTCATCAAGACAAAACGTAAATGCAAGACTCCTCCGTCTCCCAAACTCCCAAAACTTTATGGTGGTACATATATCCCCATTTCATGGTGGATGTAATGTGGCAGCACCTTTCATGGCTTCCTTGGGTAACAGTCTTCCTTGTTCTTGCCAATACACATTGAAATTGGGAAAAGAGTTTTTTAAATGTTGACTGATGGGAAAATATTGAAATGAAAAGAGATACAATCCAAGAGAAATGAAAGCCAATAAACACATACATCTATATATATAATTCTCTTACGTGGCACGCAAAAAAGACGTTATTTGTAATCGCGTTTTGGCAACACTGTACGATTGTTTGTTTATCGCGAAGTCTCGCGCATCGATTGAATTTATAGCGTTATCGGAGGAAATTTTATTGGGAAAAAAAAGGAAATTTTAATGAGCTGTTGCAGTTAGTTTATAATAGAAATCAAAGAAAGCGGAGGATCTTTTCAGGGCCATTTAAAAAACGGTCCTTTTCAGGGCCAACAATTATCGTTCAACAAGACGCTTGCACTACAACTTTCGGCAACCAACTCAATGAAAAAGTGTGGGTCGTTTGAGTGCTGGGAAAATGTACACACAAACAACATGCTGGGTATTCAATTTCCAAAGCAACGCTCACATTTCGAGTCAAAATTTGCACAAAGTTTTTATTTGAATTCTGATTTTAGAGATACTGTATATATTTTTTCTGTAATACAGCAAATTTAGATTTGAAAAACATTTTGTGGTAACATATTTTGTAAACAATCCCTTCTGCTAGGACACATGTCTTCATTGAGGCGAGCGAAGCGAGCATAGGTTCGCACAGCAAACCAATGAGGATTGCGAAGCATTCCTCCGGGGTTGGCGAGCGTTAGCGAGCAGGGGGCAGGCCCCCTAGTATAATTTAAAAATGTAATGTTATAAAAAATTTAAACATTTAAATGGGGTTTTTTCCCAATCAAAACCTGCAAATTTAAAATTGGGATAGTAAAAAGGTTTTTGGGGTTAATGATTATAAACTGGATAATCGATTCCAATAGGATGAATTTCAAAAGAAGTCATCACTCACGGGTGCATTCTTAAAGAACAACATATGGTTGCGTGGACTTATAAAAGTCCAATACATTTACGAGACGAGTTAGAAGTACGTCATATCCAAGCAATAAGGTAAGCCACCTTAGAATGACTGGATGACCAGTAACAAGTGCATTCCATAGAAGATAGAGTCAACAGTACGACATAACCTTGATTATCCTAGGTAACGTGTACCAAAATCACCTTGGATAAAATATGGGCGTAGTAACACAAAACAGCTTGTACCCCCGAAACACAGAACTAGTTTACTTTACACTATATTAAAGGCAGTTTTATGTTTTGCCTCTGAACAAGAAACGCACACTTGTGCTGAAAACGTTCATTTAACTCATACAAAACTCGGCATCAGATTCGGTTAACATGTAAACTCTAATAATCAGAACTCGATAACCAAGGCTCTACCGTACATCGGAATGTAAAAAGAGTAAGCAAATAACTGGGTGAATTTATTCGTTTCAGGAGGTATAGATTCGAGTAAAACAGCAATGCAGTCACTACCAGTCAAGAGTTTTGTACACGATATTACACATTTCAATATGCTGTTGAAGTAATGTATTCATCATTTCATGAATACTTTTTTTTTATATAGACATAGTACTTACATAAATACTATAGTAAATAATTTGCTGCTACTTTTGTTGTGATACTTATGAAAGACTTATTTTCGATTGCAAGCTTACGAAGCTCTGAAATGGAATTGGCAACACAGGAATACGATTTCGAAACAATTTTTCCATCACTTTCCATTTTCGTTTATAAACTTTCCAAATAAAAGATGACGTTTCCGAATAAAAGAGAACATCTCTCCGTATTCTTCCACTTCTGAGAACCGTCCGTTCCTCTTCGCGAACGGCAAAGAGAGAGAACGAAATAGATTTAAAGGTTATCAAGGTTTCTATAACGGGAAGCGAAGGAAGAGAAAATTACGTTTGAATTGAATGCACGACATCAACATTACGACGCACACGGCAATACGTCTCTCCGAAGAAAAAGAAATATACATTCTCGTATAAATTCCTTCAATTCTCTGCCCAGAGATTTCATTTAAACGCAAATCGATTGGTTCTGTTGTTATGCCCTGTGAAGATATCCGTTTTTGTTTGCTCAGTTTTCTTCTATTCCCTCCTCCATTAGAAATCATTTATTCCCGAGTTATTGAAAACTTTTTTTTGTTAAGAAAAGTGGGAGGGGGGAGGGGGCATTTTTGAAATCATTTTTCTGAGCGGCAGAGCTTCTCTCGCTCCTCCTACCGTGTGTACTCTGTGTATGATTGTTTTGGTCCTAAATGGGACTGGAGCAGGCGAGTCTGGGGATCCTGCTACAAATTGCTCTGCTTGTTTGAAATATGGATGGGAGTCAAGTGTGGCAATCATGTTCTTTATAGTTCTACTTCCGCTTCAACGAATAGACTCTCAGATTTAGATAAGGACGTGTAGATACAGAGCGCCCTCTGAGACGGGTCTTTAGAATCCATAGGACTGCTAATCTTCTATGGTAAAGTGGAATTCTATGTATATACACAGTGCACATCTAGTTTTATTTCGTTTACTGCAGTATTGTAGTCGTAAATAAATCAGAGGGTATACCATGGGATCCCCTGCACTAGTATAGGCAGGGGCCCCATGGTATAATACCCTCTGATGGTACACTTTGTATGGTACACTCAGATACCCGCAGAATTGTTTCAATAAGGTGGCGAAACATGTACTTACTACTTACACTTTCCACGGGGGGGGGGCAAAAAATATGTACACGGACACACACATGTATATATATGTAGGATATCCTTTCTAAGGACCGGGTAGGTATTCATTAAACTAAACCCGCGCTCGCAAACGGCCGTGAAACATGGAAATATTTCAATTGTTCTTAAAAGGGGCTTTAGTTTTTCGGGAACAATTTGGGCGTTTTCATTGGTCCCTCAAACCCTGAATAGTGCACATTTCATTTATACCTAAACGTCAACAGATCATTTTTACCTCCTTTTCTATATGGCGAATATCCCCTGCATTTATATTTTCTGGATCAAGCATGACATGGATATATTCTTCAAAAGTTGACAATTTTCAACATTAACATCAGAACAAAGTCTGAATTTCATTCTATCCGCAATACTTTTTGAATGAATTGCTTTTGATTAATAGGTACAATTTTGGAATTATGTACCAAGGCGATATCGTGAAATAGAAACTTTTATTTTGCTTCTACAGCTATCTGCGTTTCACGTGATTTTTCGCGCGATGTTTTCTTGGAAAAACAAAGCGATGTTCGTAGTTTTTAATAAAAAGCAGAGGGTATACGGAATTTGCTGGAAAAACCAGTGGGTATACGGCGTATACCGCCGTATACCCTCCCCTACAGCCCTGATTGTAGGACAACTTGCTCTGTGAAAACTGCTATCTTGTTTAGAATGGTTGCGAGTTAAGTATGACAATCATATTCTTCATAGTTTAACTTATCTTTCAACAATAGACACGGAGTTTTAGATACGGACATGTAGAAATAGAGCACCACCCTTTGAGACATGTCTTTAGGGTCCATATAACGCCTATTAATTTTCAATGGTAGAGTGGGATTCTATGTTTACTCTATGTCCAAAGGTTAAGCATACTTGCTGTTTATGTGAATATTTCAGAAAAAATACATTGTGGAATGAAAGGAAATGAGGTTTGCGTGTGTAATAAGGTTATAGAAGAAGAAAATAATGTACAATGTAACGCAAGGATAATAATAATGGATTTTATTGTACAAAGAAAAGGGATGAAAGAGAAAGGTTCACGATACGAGTGTCAACTTTACTGAAACCTAATGATTAGAATAATGTTGATGCTGAAGTTTAATACGGGTTGTGGGAACCTCTGGGCCACACATACTGCACAAATACTTTCGATGAAGGTATGGATGACTATGCGCTGGATATCTTCACTTCGAAGGAAGGTGTCGATCAGTGCTGCAAGGTGAGGAGGTTTCGTTATCATCCATAAATATGAAGCCAGCACCGACAGCATCTCGAAACAGGCGAACGGTAGGTTCAAGGACTTAGTTTCTGTATCTTTGACCTGTAACATCGCCGTGTCGAAGACGTGGATGTCTGTGCGACCGTCCAGCATGAAGCCTGCCCAGAGCGTGACCCCCTGAATGGAAACAATGTTTTTCAGTGATGTCACCGGGTGAAAACACGTTCTCTCCAGATCGTGGTACGACGAGAATCAGTTTGCAGACTTAATCTGGACTCCTGACTGTACATTACGTTGCCCCACTGTTATCGACTCCATTGCCGATGTTCTAAACTCTACTGTAAACGCGCGCGTTTCTGTGCAGGCGTCAGGAGAATACAAACTGCTCGTCGTCTGGCATAGGGACTGAAACAACTTCTAATTCGCACAGTTCTTAAATGACCTGTAGACGGAAAATAGGTAATCTAAATTTTTAATTATTTTTTTCCGTTTTATTTCTCACAAACATATCACAATACACAACAACAAAGAAACAGAATAGTAATCATGCCGTCAAATCGTTCACAAAGGCAATTTTAACTAGAGCTTCAACATTTATCGCACGTCAGAGTGTACGCAGCGCCCTCGGGTCAGTATTTGAGTTTCAAACAGGGACCAATGTGTCTGAATCTCCTGTAAGTAGTTAGAGTTGGATTATTTGTATGTTCTGTCCCATTTCCCTAACAGCTGTTATTTTGGACACACTCCTCTGCTTGTTTGAAGTGGATGCTTACCAAGTGCGACAGTCATATTCTTTATGGTTCTACTTCCGCTCTGAGATCTGACGCGGAGTTTTAGATAAGTAAGTGTAGATTTAAAGAACTTTTGAGACATGTCTTTATGGTTCACAAAAGAACCTCTAACCTTCAACGGAAAAGTAGCCTAAGTCTATTACTACCTATATTCATAGCTAACACCACAGTCATCAAGCATGAAATCTACTTTTATCTTCTGTAGAGGTTGAAGTGTATGAACCACCACCTCTACCACCCCACACTACAGCCTTTTCTACCATTCCTTCGGAGCCATGCAGATATGTGACCGTATTGCTGAATCGATAGCGTACATTGTGGCGTTTTTGGCACCACAGTATTACAGTGAAGTTGGACTCAGCTGGTTACCTTTACAAATTATTTATTAAGTTTAAAAGGTTTCAATTAACAAATGGAAAGCTATCTACACGATATTTGCAGTGAACACTCAATGAACGAATGTTTACGAAGAAACAATAAGCTTCTCTTCACAATTAGTTTTTTGTTCCCGGTGTTTAACTTTACCGTATAGCTATCCGAGAGGTCCTCCTTTTCCATCTCGCACAAAAGCTCCCTCCTCTCGTCTCCGTTTTTGTTTTCTCCGTGGTAGTCTGCCTCCCTCTTGGAATGTTGATTCGGATGTTTTTCAACGACACCTGAAACATAAAGGGGTGTCTACTCCACAAGTGTGAGCCCCCTCTTTGGATCTCGGAAACGTTAGAAAATGGTGCAGGTCCAAGAAGTTGGATTACATGCCGACTCTACGACTTAAAGGGGTCCGAGACACAAAAATTGTCAAATTTTCGAAATTTTTTTTATGATTTTAAGAAATTCTCTATGTTTTTCTGCTTAAAATGACGTCTAAATCATCTTTCTATCTTAATTAGAACTAGAGATATAATAATTTTGGGGTGCGTTGTTTTGAAAATCTAACACTCTTGACAGTTGTTGTCATGGCAATAACATCAGTCTTTAAAACTTTAAATGCGTTTTTCTCCATGATACATTTTTTCAAGATTTCCTGTATTCAAATTGCTTTCAGTCGAAAACCGATAAAGTTTAAGGGTTGAAATTTGGAATATATATATTTCAGACATTATACTTTAATTTCGATTCAGCAAATTTAAAACAAATATTTACTTTTAAAAATATGAATTTTTATAAAAAAAGTAACTTAAAATTTTCACAAATTTTCATTCAAATATTTTTTTTTTATTCAATTAATCTATATATATAATTCTCTTACGTGGCACGCAAAAAAGACGTTATTTGTAATCGCGTTTTGGCAACACTGTACGATTGTTTGTTTATCGCGAAGTCTCGCGCATCGATTGAATTTATAGCGTTATCGGATGAAATTTTATTGAAAAAAAAAGGAAATTTTAATGAGTTGTTGCAGTTAGTTTATAATAGAAATCAAAGAAAGCGGAGGATCTTTTCAGGGCCATTTAAAAAACGGTCCTTTTCAGGGCCAACAATTATAGTTCAACAAGACGCTTGCACTACAACTTTCGGCAACAAACTCAATGAAAAAGTGTGGGTCGTTTGAGTGCTGGGAAAATGTACACACAAACAACATGCTGGGTATTCAATTTCCAAAGCAACGCTAACATTTCGAGTCAAAATTTGCACAAAGTTTTCATTCGAATTCTGATTTTAGAGATACTGTATATATTTTTTCTGTAATACAGCAAATTTAGATTTGAAAAACATTTTTTTGGTAACATATTTTGTAAACAATCTCTTCTGCTAGGACACATGTCTTCATTGAGGCGAGCGAAGCGATCATAGGTTCGCGCAGCAAACCAATGAGGATTGCGAAGCAATCCTCCGGGAGTTGGCGAGCGTTAGCGAGCAGGGGGCAGGCCCCCTAGTATTTTTTTAATTGCTGAATCAAAATGAAAGTTTATAAATTAGTGAATAATTTACTGCAAGAACTTTGAAAATGGATCAAGAATATTTTTAGTCTTAGTAATTTAAAATAACCCCTCTTTTTTTCAAAAAATTTTAATTAAAAATTTTTAAAAAACTTTTGGAAAAATTTTGTGTTGTGATTTCGTTTATTAGTTAGATGGGTAATCAGTACAAAAAAAAATCCAAATTCTAAATTAATTAATAAACATTTTTTTTTCAATGTGTCCAGGACCCCCTTAATGAGATGTCATGACAAGAGAACATGGACCACCTCGATAGACTTAATGCAGGAATTTTAAGCTCACATTCGTCAAGCTATATGCAATTTTAAAATTACCATATAACTAAAAAGAAATTTTCCTTGAAAATATACACCTTATATTTTATAATTAACTGTAACAAAATGTATTCCCTTTATAATTTTGTTTTCTAAAACTACTTACTTTTTAACTGTTTGAAAATTTTTTTTCACAATATCCCAGTTTGGTACATTTTTCTCAAAAACTATTGCAAGTATCATCTCCAAAATTTTCCTGGCAACAAAAGATATCTCATTTAAAATTAATAAGAAGGATTTTTTATTTTAATCTAACAAAAATAAAATTAGATTAAAAAAATTCAAAAATCACAGAATTTTTAAAAAATTTTTTAGTGTTATTTTTATATGTTTTGCACTTAAATTTAAAATAATAGGTATTTTTAATGAAAACACTTGTTTGAACAAGTGTGTAAAATTTGTAAAGTGTAGCTTCAATAGAATTTTTGAAAAGTGTACCAAAGCTTAAAAAAAAAAAACACATTTTGAGAAAAATGATAAAATTCATAAAATTACTTACTATGATGCTTAAATTTCACTAAATTAAAACTTTCCAGCACCATATTCATTTTGATTCAGTATTTCTGAATCACATTTCTTTTGTTTCAACAGCTTTAACTTCATTGTGGCATTTTTAGATAGTTTTTGGAGTCTTAAAGCTGCCTCGCGAATTTTAACGCGATCAATCTCTTTGAGGCAGTTTACCATATATTTTCCATGTATGGTGCCAAAATTACTCAGAACTTTCATCCGGCTGTAAGCTCCATCGTTGAAACAAATTAGAGCATCATAAACACCCACTTTTAGTGTTGTAAGGGTCACAAAAGTAGCGTTCTCACACACAATGGTTGAAACTTTCATTCGGGTTCTGGGTTTTCCCATTCATGCATTTATAGACAAAAGATTTTTTTTCTCATAGGGAATAAACACATTTTTGATGTCTAAAAGGATGGATTCAGGTAATTAATGTTTGTGGCTATATGTTTTTCCACTTAAAAGTGCCTTATTGTACCCACACCAGGTTTCGGAATCGACAGGACATAAGCCATGGTGTGGATTTTTATCCGTGGACAGTTTATGGAAATATATGCCCCAAATGGATTTTACCATATCCTCCAAAGAAGTATTAACATTCCTACGGATAGCAAGGCCGTAGTAGGTTTGAATTTTCATAATTTCGGCCTTTGTTAGACGACCACGTCCACTTAATCCTTTGCCGTCATTGAGTTTCTTATTCTTCATCTCACGGCAGAGATTTTTTAATCTGGTGTCCATTCTCTTTTGTACATGGGCAATGCACTCAAGTTTTTCAATTGCCATATCTGAACAATAGCACTTTGATTCAGTGACTCTGTGCACCTCCTTTAATCCCTGGATGTATCCTCCCAACAGCATTTCGTTTATACGGAAGATGATCTGCTGATTTCTTCTGGGCAGCATTCCTCTGTCGCGGTCACAAAGTCCGTCATTCTTCTTGACTTCACAAATTAGTAACTCTCATATGCAAGAGGGAGATTTATACCATAATATCCTAGTCTAAATCTTAAAAAATGCAGTCTATTATCTTCTGTCTCCCAATAAGAAGTAGGTTGTGCTGGTTCAATTCCTGTCAGGTTCGTTACCTACCTAAAAGTCTTTCTCTCTTGTATTTCTGTAAAACTTTCCTCCATTTACTTGACATTGTCTTGTGTTTGCCACAGCTTGTCCAAATAGGGTCTTTGTGCCATAAAAACCCGACCAAACAACTCCAAACGGTAACAGCCTCTGTTCGTTCTGTAGCGAGAGTAGCTACCACTCCAAAAATTAACATTTAGTATAAATATCAGCGCAACCCAACTCAACCATGAAGTACTTTTTGGTAGTTTTGAGAGTGGAATGCCACTCAGGTGTTGATCGTATCATCTGACCGTAACTTAAAATGACGAGTGGTTGTCCTTGAACCTTTCCGCTCGGGATTAATCCCGTGGACTGACGCCAATAGCCCGTTGTGTTGCACCCAGTGCGACGTTAAATCAACTATTTACCTACATTATTGTGTGCATGTCCATGTATTGGCCATGACATTTTTTGACGTTGTTTGGAACAACTTGGCCAACCTATGCGCCCCAAAACACACCAGATTCGGATAAAAGTAGACTCTTATTGGCTAACATTGAACTTGTGGCTAATAGAGAGTCCATTGGATAATAATTGTTATAATAGTTTTGCCCGAGTTCGATGCAGTCTTGCAGAGTTCGTTGCAGTCTTGCATAGCTCGTTGCAGTCTTGCAGAGTTCGGTGCAGTCTTGCAGAGTTCGGTGCAGTCTTGCAGAGTTCGGTGCAGTCTTGCAGAGTTCGTTGCAGTCTTGCATAGCTCGTTGCAGTCTTGCAGAGTTCGGTGCAGTCTTGCAGAGTTCGTTGCAGTCTTGCATAGCTCGTTGCAGTCTTGCAGAGTTCGGTGCAGTCTTGCAGAGTTCGGTGCAGTCTTGCAGAGTTCGGTGCAGTCTTGCAGAGTTCGTTGCAGTCTTGCATAGCTCGTTGCAGTCTTGCAGAGTTCGGTGCAGTCTTGCAGAGTTCGGTGCAGTCTTGCAGAGTACGGTGCAGTCTTGCAGAGTTCGGTGCATAAGCCCAAGTGACTGTCAGAGTGACCGAGCGATGTCTATTTGATAGACAGTGTGTGTAGTAGTGGCCAAAAACAGAGGGACACTGCACACCTAAAGTGGACATTGACATTTATTTTCAATATAATATAAAGTTACAAATATATACGCCGCACCGTCAGTTGCAAAAACACGTCTCTCTCCTTTGAAGTGTACAACAAATCTGTCCTTATACGTGTTCTTTTTCAGAATAGCAGCCAATATTTCAGGTTCTTGATCGTATCAGAACATAGGCACTCTCAACCATCGATGTTCGTCCAATAGAACGAGTAGCAACTAGAACACAAAGAACAACTGTTCTTGTAACTATCTGTGTTCGTAACCAACGTGGTGGAAAACAAGAAATCGTGACAATGCCATTATGAGTGTTATTTGGAATATCATAATATCATATACATCAAACTGATTAAACTGGTCATAAATAGTTAAAATGGGACACATTTTTCACGAGGTTATACCCCCCAGCGTTAAAAATTAGAACTGAAAACATAAATCGAGAATGGCAATTTTCAAACCCTGATTCCAGCTCTGTAATTCTGGCTTAACCTTCTCACCAGAATACATTCAAAAATAGATTTTAAGTAATAAAAAAAAACTCGAAATTAACGTCAGTGGGGTTATGAAACCCCCGCTACATCTTAACACAAAAAGCTTCCTCATAACCCTCATCTGCAGTCATAAAAATCACTCAGTCGGGTTTATAGCCCCTCACAGCTTAATACCCCGAAAATATTTCTTATCAGACAAAACGAGGGGTTTTATATTTAACTCTCCCAAAAACTGGATATTTATCTTTTTTAACGGTTATATAATCCCGAGAGTAGATCAAATAAAATCCCCTGGTTCTCGCTCCTCCCACCGCCATCATTGAGAAACACCCGAATTCAATCACCAAAAACAACGCAAAAAATAAGAGAAACAACTCAACTCCCCTCTCCGAAACAACGCAATCGGGGGGAACGACAAAATAAGAGAATAAATACCTCTGGATTTTCTCTTTCTTTCCTTTATACTATTATTATTTGGTCGTAAAGTAATCGAATTTTGCTCGGAGCCATTAAACACGAAGTATTTCCTCTGCGTTTATCATATTTTAACCGATAAAATGCCCGGTTTTATATTCGTCTCTCTCCAAAGCTGCCCATAATCATTGGAACAAGAATATATATGGGTGGATAGATGCGAATCTATCTATCTATCTATCCTCGTGCAATTTCCTGAGTGTCATTACATCCAAACAATGGCTTCCCCCCCAAAAAAGGAATATAATAAATAAATAAATTCATAAGCTTTCAAATTTTGAGGTAGCGTTTTATGGGTTTAAATGGCTTTTCGATTTAAGGCCCATGTTCGGGAAAGAAATGATCGCTTAATGTAGGGGATTTATTTAAAAGGGGGGGGGGGGTCGGTCGGTGGTGTGATGAAGTGGGAGTATTAATCTTCTACTTAATGTGCGTCTTTTGTGGGAGCGGAAGCATAGATTAAAAACTGTGGCTCGATTGGTGCGATATTGTAGGGGGGAGGGTAATTTCTGCTTGAGTTATGCGTTCAAATGTCATTAAATTTATGGATGAGAGGCATTTATTGTTGAAGAGTAATTGTTCAGTTTTTTCCCTGTGAAATACGTGCAATTACCGTTTATATATATGCTCAAGTACATTTTTTAAGAATTCCATTAAATTTATTGTAGTGCATTTAACGTCTGGCTGATTAATACTGGACAATCCATAATTAATTTTTTATACGTGTTAGGGGGTGTCAGAATGTATTGAGGTATACCGTTTATGTGAGTTTTTTTTTCTGAATCTGAATACAGAGGATTTAGTGTTTTAAAAACCTCATCGGCAGCATGTGGGGACCCGAGGTGGCTCAGTGGGTTAGCCCACTGCGCTAGCAACTTGCGAGTGGTAGGCGGCACCGCTTCTTTTCATCTCTTAGTAAATGTTTTTGTACATACATGTATATTACTAATGTATGGCTATTGCTTGGGTCTTGGCTCAGCCTATATAACAATTGTGCCATAAATATAACCAAATATGAACCTTGAGCTATAAATCCAACCAAATATGACCATTTTGTACCATTAAATCCAACCAATCAACCGTATTTTGTAGAGCAACTTAGCATGTTTTACTCGAATGCGATTTCAGTATTTTGTAAAAAAAATAACCTTTTCTATAATTTCTGATAGTTTACTTATGTTTACACTGACAATCATTCTTATTAAGGATTTTTTATATCTGCGACCTTGTAGAAAAGGTTGTGTTCCACTTTCAAAATTTTTGATAGCACCTGATTTAATAATTTATATTTAATAATTTGTCGGTTTTAATTTTTAATACAACGTACATGAAATTTTTTACAATGTTATGATACATTCAAAATGCATTTATTAACCGGGGGGCATTGGCACTCTTTTCATCAGAACTTTCCTTACCTTGAAGTGGCGATTTGGGATCATAGCGCAAAATCAGTGAATTTGGACACTGTCCCTTTTTTTATCAAGGTATAGATACATAGGTAGAGAGCTCGCTTAACAAGTAACGACTTGCTTAAGTCCATCCATTTTCTTTAACCTTTCGACTACAGCCGGTACAGCAGTTGTACCATGATCGCGCCAAGAAAGAATTTAGACAATGGCCAAGTACATCAATTGTACCTTGGAAGTTATAAGAATTGCGCCAAAAAGAATATAGACTACGTCCGTTACAGCTAATTGTACCTTCAAATTCATTAGACTCGCTCGAGTTACACAGTCCAGTCACATTAATGTGACCACCTGTCAAAAACCAGAATTACCACCTTTGGCAGAGCGGAACGCTGCGAGACGTGCAGGAAGAGAGTCAATTAAGTTTCTGAAGGTGTTCACTGGGATGTTGAGCCATGCCGACTCCAGTGCCGTGGCCAGCTGCGCTAGATTACGCGGTTGAGAATCCATGGCTCGAACAACCCGATCGAGGTGGTCCCACAGATTCTCGGTTGGGTTTAAATCCGGAGAGTTTGCTGGCTAGGGGAGTACTGTAAACTCATCCTGGTGCTCTTCGAACCACGCACATACACTGCGAGCTGTATGACACCTCGCATCGTCCTGCTGGAAATGCCATCATTCCGAGGAAAAATAATTCGCATGTAGGGGTGGACATGGTCCGCAAGGACAGATGCGTACTTGTGCTGATCCATCTTGCTTTCCACAATGATGAGTGCACCCAGTGAATGCCAGGAAAACATTCCCCAAACCATAATTCTCGCTTCTCCAGCCTGGATCCTTCCGGCAATTGTTGCAGGGTGTTTTCTTTCAGACGTTTCACGCCGTATACGCCAACGTCCATCTGTCCGATGGAGCATAAAACGTGATTCATCGGAAAAAGTCATCTTTCGCCACTCTGTGGACGTCCAGTTGCGGTACTGGCGTGCAAATTCCAGCCTTCGTCGCCGATGAACAGCAGTCAGCATAGGTGCATTAACCAGGCGTCTGCTGCGGAGGCCCACGCGCAGCAACGTTTGCTGAACCGTTGTTGAGGATACACTTTTGGTAGCCCCTTGGTTCATCTGGGTGGTCAGTTGCTCAACAGTTGCACGTCTATTCGCCCGAACGCATCTCTGTAGCCTTCGTTCGCCTCTTTCATCTATAGCCCGTGGTACACCACATGTGCCACGCCGCTGATTTTGTATTGTGCCATTTTGCCATGCACGGTATAAGTTTTACCACGGCGGCACGCGAACTGTTCACAAAATTAGCCGTTTCCGAAATGCTTCCACCCTTGGCCCGAAAGCCAATAATCATGCCCTTTTGGACGTCGGATAAATCGCTACGTTTCTGCATTACGCCAACGATTGAAATGCTTTCCGATGCCCTAAGACATCCTTTATATACACTCCACTGCAATGTGTTGCCACCTGCCTTTTGTGATTGGTTATTTCACGTTGACGTCGAAAGTAGGTGGTGGTCACATTAATGTGACTGGACTGTGTATATTTATAGCAGTAGCCAAAAGGTTAATATGTCAAATTACAATAGTTATTGTCACCTAAAATAATAGCTCTGAAAATTCATTTTCTTGCCACCAAAATTGTCACAGTAAAGTATTTCTAAACACAGTACCTCTGTGTGCACGTAACCCTCCAATTGGAGCTAATGAGATAACTCGCCCATCAAAATGTGACAATTTTCGTTAAGGACGAGATATATAGCCATCAAGATATGGCTGATTTTTTTATTCCAATGTTATCATGATCTGACCAGTTTTCTTGCCGAGTTACTGAGCTACCGAGTTACTGAACAGTTGAGTACAGCATGCCGAGATACTGAGACAATCAATCAAAAGGAGGGTTAATCGATGGAAATTTTGCGTACGAAATCTGTTTTCATAAGTGACTGCTAAGTCCTAGATTTTGTGTCTGAAGCAGTTCACCTGCCTTCATACACAGTGCCATCCGCCATCTAAATTTAACTCGCATCCTAGAATACTTATGTGTGTGTCGCTGTAACTCAGTTGATAGAGTTGTGGAATCGCACCTTGAAGGTTGTTAGTTCAGAACTCGATTCAACCTAAAAGACCGACGTGTACGTGAAGACACGTTAAAACCTATCGTGGCCCCAAATGTACTCACGGTGGTGCTGTATGGAGAGTGGGTGTGCTGTCTAAAACGTCAACCTTGTCACCTGGGTTCGTACTGACGACGTGTCGTCTTTGAATCTTTTCCTACGGTGCGAATACCGGATCGTCTCCAATAACCCGTGGTGTTGCTCCATTGTGATGCAAATTCACCAACAATTCTCACTGTGATATGAAAACTGAAAGAATGTATTTGCGTGCTCTTCCAGGTATCAGATCAACACCGCCAACGAAGTTCTGGACGCCCTGATACGAGTCCCTCCGCAAGACGGCTACAAATCCGGCGGTGAGACCAAAGAGTCCGTCGTCAACAAGATGGCAGCTGAAATGCTGGAGAAATTACCTCCCGAGTATATTCACCACGAAGTATGTTGGTTCTCTTTATCACACCACCAGTGCATCCCCCGAAACATTACTGATGTTAAAAAATAAATGTTGCACTTACCTTAATCGATGTGAATCTAAGTTTCACTAAGCCAAGCCTCGAAATGGATTTTATTATACAGGTGCACCTTGTTATACAGGTGCACCTAAGTTTTTAAATTAGGTGCACAGGTTACATTTTAGGTGCGCAGTTAAAAAAACTTAATATACTAGCATTAATGTAATGTAAACTGCTTTATTAGCTGTGTATGTTTATATATATTAGTAGTAGATAGTAAATAAAAATATTTAAACATCTAAATTCTCCCTTCTCTAGCGCACGGCTGTCGCGACAGTCGCTTCAACCGAACCATCTGGAAAATGTTTCGATCATCGGAAAGTTCTTGTGGCAGTGGCACAAGTAAACCTTCCTCCTATATAAACCCGTTACGGCCCAGCTATTTTGTTTTGCATAGTGTTAATTTAGGAATTTTAATTACGTTCCTTTAGAGCAAGAGAGGTCGATACTAATATTTTGTTCAAATATCAAAATAACATAAAATACGTTTCTCCTCTCATCCTTTTTTTTAACGTTATGTGCACTGCGTGCACCTAGCGGGAAAAAATTAGGTGCACAATTTTATTTTCAGGTGCACAGTGCACCTGTGCACCCGGGTATTTCGAGCCCTGCACTAAGCCGATGAGAAACCATAATCTATAGATATGAAGATAGTCAAATATATTTCCAAATCGAAATACTCACAAAGTTGTATTGCAGTTGCTTTGAAATGTAGCGAGGATAGCTGAATGAAGGTAACTGAATACAGTAAAACCCCGATTTTCCTAGTTTCTGCTTTAACCGATCTATCAAATATTTATAGGATTTTTTTTGGTCATACATTTCCCATTTTTAAATTGCCGAAAAAAATTATGAACTTGAGAAGAACACTCAGGAAAGCACAATCCAACAACACTACCCCCTTTACTTTTCATTGTATCACGCACTAAAAGCTATCGAAGTGCTATAGAACAAGAAGAAACGCGACACCAGCAATCCTGTTAACCTTAAAGAAATTGCGAAACTTTTTTTTTGCTGCAGAAAAACGCCAAAGTAACGTGAAACAAAAAACAATTAAGGACTTTTTTAAGTAAGAACTCTTCACTTATCGCAACATTATAAATTGCATGTGGCGTATCTGTATAACTTTTATATTTGTTAAAATATACATTTAAACCTACACAATTTATTTTACTTACAATTTTCGCATTAACCGAGTTTCCTATTGGAAGAAACAACCGCTTTAGTGCAGGCAAGACCGAATCTATATATATAATTCTCTTACGTGGCTCACGAAAAAGACGTTATTTGTAATCGCGTTTTGGCAACACTGTACGATTGTTTGTTTATCGCGAAGTCTCGCGCATCGATTGAATTTATAGCGTTATCGGATGAAATTTTATTGAAAAAAAAAAGGAAATTTTAATGAGCTGTTGCAGTTAGTTTATAATAGAAATCAAAGAAAGCGGAGGATCTTTTCAGGGCCATTTAAAAAACGGTCCCTTTCAGGGCCAACAATTATAGTTCAACAAGACGCTTGCACTACAACTTTCGGCTACAAACTCAATGAAAAAGTGTGGGTCGTTTGAGTGCTGGGAAAATGTACACACAAACAACATGCTGGGTATTCAATTTCCAAAGCAACGCTCACATTTCGAGTCAAAATTTGCACAAAGTTTTTATTTGAATTCTGATTTTAGAGATACTGTATATATTTTTTCTGTAATACAGCAAATTTAGATTTGAAAAACATTTTTTTGTAACATATTTTGTAAACAATCCCTTCTGCTAGGACACATGTCTTCATTGAGGCGAGCGAAGCAAGCATAGGTTCGCGCTGCGAACCAATGAGGATTGCGAAGCAATCCTCCGGGGGTTGGCGAGCGTTAGCGAGCATGGGGCAGGTCCCCTAGTTATCCAAAAATTCGAGATACACGTCAACGTTCATGGTACCAGGTATACATTATCTACCAATAAGTGTTTGGACACCCATGTAAATGACGATATCTGCGGTACTGTTACACGTCACGCCCTCCGCCGTGTAATATCGTGTAGGAAACAACATTGACATTAGTCGCATCAAGATTCCACGAAGTGCAGAGTTATCTGATTTCGAGAAAGGTGTAATCGTCGGGTATCACAGAAATGGCCGATTCTTAAGGGACATATCTAGCGAGCTGAATGACCCAAAATCGATAGTGGCATTTGTCATTCAGAAGTGGAAGGTGAGCGGTGATTGTCGGAGTGTGCCCCGAGTCGGCAAACCCATAAAAACCGACGGGTGCTGTCCAGAGAAATTCGGAAGAACAGCACCCAACTGACGGCCCACGTACTCCAGGAGTATCAAAAGGCTTCCGGAAGTGTTGTTTCGACTAATACCATCCGTAAGAAAGCACATCTTCTTGGTTTTCATGATCGTGCTGACACCCATAAGCCTATGATCTCAAACTCCAACCGCGCTTCTCGGTTAATGTGATGCAAGGCACGTCGAAAGTGGACCGCAGGGGTTCTTTGGAGCGAAGAATCAAGGTTCACCCCCTACCATTTGGATGGCAGGGTCTGGTGTTTGCCTAGAGAACGCGTCCTGCCTGAATGCATTGTGCCCACTGTAAAGTTCGTCGGAGGTTGAATTATGGTTTAGGGGTGTTTCTCCTGGTATGGACTGGGACCGTTGGTCCAAATTCATGGTAAGCTCAACGCCAAGGCCTACTGTACTATTTTAGATGAAAGTGTGCTTCCTACGTTGAGGCACTTTTACGAGTTGGACCCATGTTACTTCCAGGGCGACAGCGCCAACTGTCACGTTGCGAGGTCTACAATGGATTGGTATGGTCACAATGGGGTTAACCGAATGAACTGGCCTGGTGCGAGAGCCCAGACCCCTGAACCCTATCGCAAAACTCTGGGACGAGTTGGATTGCCGAATTAAGGGGTACAACAACCGTCCAAAATCGATGAGGAACTTACATGTCTTCTCCAAGCCGAGTGGAAGAAAATACCACTTACCGTCATGCAAGGACTTGTGGAAAGCATGACCCGGAGGGTTGAGGCTGTAATTGCTTCTCGTGGAGGCTTTACCAACTATTTAATATGAATACATTTTGTTTTTCTTTTCTATCACAGGTGTCCAAATACTTATTGGTAGTTAGTGTATAAAGCAATGGGCCGAGTCCTATCCAGGAGAAAACACCCCACACTGAGATGGATCCTTCTACGAATTTCTGCACTGTCCAAATACTTTTGTCCATATAGTGTATAAGTAGACTGAGCATTGCTATCGAGTGCAGCTTTAGGAACAGAGACATGACGAGTAATCCTGTCACGGCTCTGAAATATTGACTTGGTGGGCCGATTTGGCATTTTATCGCCGTGTTCGGCGATATAACATTGAATGACAGGGTAGATGTGTGAATCCGCATTTCTAAGGAGTAGCAACAAAACTGGTGAAATTGACAAAGTCTACTATTATATCACGCGTAACAGTCAGATGATGAATTGCAGCGTTTCTTCTCGGCAGACAAAGGTAGTGTAAGGATCACGAAACTACTTGGTTTGATCTGATGATCCTGGGTGCGCGTAAACCATTATGCACCCAAGACATGATTGTTACTCACTCTACATTTATATATATCTCCTCGATGGTTTCTATAGTGAAACGCTACTCTAACAAACTTCCGAACCAACACGAAAACATAGTTGTCATCGAGATGAGAACCCAGAGCCCGTTGATCCGAGAGCCAGAGTGCGACCTCTCGGCTACTTGGCCTCCGTTTTGATGCTTTGAATTGAGCGAAAATTTATATTCATTATTGGTTTGATATTAAAATTTCGGCCTTTGTAAGTTTTAAACAAATTTTTAAACCCCTCCTCCTGAAAAAGGGATTGAATAAATGAGTTATAAGGCGCATTTCGTACCTATTAAATCATTAGTATGCCTTATTTGGTATTACACCAGACAAACATATTCGGGTAGTTCTCAAAAAGTGGGAACAAGAAACATTTCATAACCTTAAGCTTTGATAACAAATAAATTTAATTCTTAAAATTATTTTTTTTCTCAGTGGGTTTTTAGTTCTGTTTAGAGACAAGAATTAGTATTATTTTTTCAGCAGTTTGGTGTAAATGTCCTTAAAATTAAAATTTTTAGTTACAAATGTCGGATTTTGGACATTTATAATGTTAACTGGTGCAGTACATCACCAAAAAAATAAATTCTAATGTGTTTTCCAGAATTGCAGAAGAAAAAATTAGTTAATGAATAGAGTACAAAGATAGTTTGTTTACTATTTTGATCAGTAGATGGCATCCTTATAATTAAAATCTTTAAGAATTAACAAAGAAATAATACTAAAGCCATCCAGCATGTTTCGCGATATTCAAGTGTAACGATGGAAATAGCTCTATACCTGACGAAAATATATATTTGTAAGTACTTTAAAGTGCATTCATTTGTCTTTCAAATAACTTTTTAATCGTTTTAAAGCATTTTTATGTGTTTTTGACGCATTTTCTTTGTTGTTGATATACTTTTCTTATTTTTAAAAATACGATGTCAAAATCGAGTAACGATCAAATTGACGATTTAATTTATGTTACAAAGGTGCCGATGTCCCAAAACATAAAAAAAAAATATTAATTGCAATCACCTTACATCAGATTAATATTTTGTTATCGAAAAATAAAGTGAATTTAGCAGATACAGTATTAATACCATTACCAAAAGTCATTACTAAAAGTACTGAACATGTCCAGCAAACGAGTGCGATCGATGTCAAATAGCGACGGCGTCGATCGTTACTCAATTTTAGACGTAATGTAGCAACAATATCAAAAAAATTGTAAATAATTTTTTTTAATGTTTTTTTATTTTCTGCCATATGACTGTAATGATCCTTTTGTATTTTAAGATGAAACTTTGTTTTTAGAACTTTTTTTCCTGATTAATACTATAGGAATTATAACTTTTCCAGGAGTTTTCAAGGATAAAGTTATTTTTATTTTATGATCATAAATCACAAAAATCAACCAAACCCAAAATTTTTGGAAGTAGTAATAAAACTTTACTGAATTAAACAAATCTATGATATGAAAATCTGGAAAAACAAAATTCTAATTTTAAATATTGAAATCTACTTCAATTTTAAATCATTGACAATTGATAACTAATTTATTATTAGTCAATAGACTTGGGAAATGCCAAAGTTGTGTAACCAACAGGCCAGCAATGTCCGAAATCTTTAACCTACAGGAAAGCAATGTAAAATATCTGTATCCTACAGATCTTGTAATTAAATGTTTTAATTAGCAATTTTGATCAACAGTTCCTGTCTTTGAATGATTGTATATTGTATTCTAGGCCTATAAACAAAACAGCAAAAAAGTATTGATACTAAATTTCAAAAAGTTTTGAATTATTTATAGTTAACATTTAGTGTTTTTCCACATTTTGAGAATGTCCCATTCACAAGCAAGTTGTGACCTGTAATTTTGTTCGTTTTAATGTTCTGAAGTGGAAATTAAAAAAAAGAAGGTCGATTTTCAAATATACTCTATAACAACAACAAAAAATTCGACTCACCAAGAAGGTGCAGAATAACAGTAGTGCCGGGCTCAATCAACTTGGAACGGCGCTTACTGGGGTCGTATAGTCTTTAGTGTCAGTCCCGCTTCGAACTGTGTCTTGACGTGTCTGAAGACGTCCAGGGCAGCGAGGAGATCCAGCCCTTACTATCGCACGCCACACATGCCCACAACAGGGCGTTATGGTCTGGTTTGATGCCATATCCTTTGATAGCCGGACCCTTTGGGTAGCCATTTCTGGCACACTTACAGCACAGCGGTACATAGACAACATTATACGACCGGTTGTGTTGTTACAGATCCTCTTGCGACACCCCGGACTTACTTTTCAACAAGATAATGCCCGCACACGGCACGTGTTGCTATGAATTGTCTTCAAGCTTTCCCAACACTTCCTTGGCCAGCTAGGTCTCCTGATCTCTCTCCCATAGAGTATATTTGGGACGTTATGGGAAGGCGTTTGTAACCATCGCGGAATGTAGGCCATGTAGCCCGACCTTTGGAGACAATTTAGCAAGAAACTCCGCAAGACACCATCCGGGAACTTTTTCAGTCTATGCCACGCCGGGTGACAGCTTGCATCCAACGCCTTATTGACTTCCTCCCTTTGTAACGATCAAAGTCTGAAATAAATCATTAAATAGTTTTGAAATTTTAATCGTTTGTTTTTCTATGTATGTTCTTCACTTTCACCCATTTGTTTCGCAATTGGACAACTCCTTCTTGGTGCGTCTATTTTTTTGTTATAGAGAAATATACGGATATGATTTCTTTTTAGAGCATTGAAAGAAAAGAAAATACAGTTTAGTTACCTTATATATTCCAGACGGTTTGTCTCCTATTAATATAGAAATTTGCACTTTAAAAAGGGTTTTTTGGGTTGTTTTTTCAATGGGATATTTCCCTCGCACATTCTTCACAAAACGCTTTCTCATTTATATGGTAATTTTCGATTGTAAAATCAGGAAGGAGATATGACTTTATTTGCTTCACTGGGGGTTTGATTGCAAGTTCGATGGTAAGACAAGCCCTGTTTTCATTATTTATGAATATTAAGCAGATAATTTGTTTTAAGAAAATATTAAGTAAAATGATGCTCAGTATTCCAGTTAGAACTTTACTTCAATCTTGTTATCAAAAGTGATTACAATACGTTTTGAAAAAGGATTCTTGGCATGTAGTTTTAGAGTCTTTCCGAAATCCAGATTTCAGCGCACGAACGACCCAATCCAAAGAAACGACGGATTTCAAACTAATAGTTTTAAATAACAGAAACTATTAAGGTGCTTTAGTCTGAATTTATGTTGACTTTTGTCGTGGTAAAACAATACTAGTGTAAGCCAATTTATTTTCCGTCAGTCTAATTTATGCATATTGGATTCCTAAATACATCAAAATCCGTCTATAGGGTGAAAACAATTTTTTAACGTTAAATAATATAGCCGTCACTGATTGCCAACTAATAGAAGACAAAACAACAAATAAATGACCTCATTCCATTTTCTACCGGAATTGAAATACACCTTTCCGCATACGAAAAATAGGCTAGATATACTTCGATTGGAAAGTTGGGATAAGTTCAAAGTCGATGTTACAGGTTGAGAAGTTTAAAATTATAATTTTTTTCAGTAAACCAAACTAATTTTTCAATGATTTGTTTTCGTAAATGCTGCATTGTCTCATTGGCGGGCGCAAAACTTTCATATGGAATGCAGAAAATAAAGGACTTTCGCTTGCAATAAACAAAATTTAATGACTAGCAGTATTTACGTGATGATTTTTATAGCTGAATGGTTAGATTCTCAATCAATGTGACAAAAATCCAGCGTCACTAATTTTACTTTTTAAATGGAGTCGGTAAAACAACATTTAAAGAAGCGAAAAAAAATATTTTTGAAATCTTACATAGGTATGGTTAATTGAAGTTAGTATCAGAATAATTAGTTAGTACATTTTTGACTTTGTTAGGCGACTGGTTTGAAGGAATAACTTGTGTTCACTTCTATGCAATGGGTAAAGTAAATATGGCGTAAATGGCTCTAAAGCGTGCTGTAAGGACGCCAGTTCTGTGTATGTTTCCGAAGCAATCCGTTTGGACTGTATTGTGCATTATATATATATCGGCACTCAGGTGGAAACTACATGCAGGTGAAGCACTTGCAGATGGTTAAATTTTTGTTCTGCGCTATTTCCCTATCTATATAAATAAGAATGGAGTGTTTGTTTGTACATTCAATATTATTTTCGACCCATTTCAAGTTTTCTATCCGTTTTGGAACCTTCTGATGCCGAATCCGCCTTTTTCTCGTTTGGTGTCTGTCTGTCTGTCTGTATGTTGTGCCCTATACACGTCCACGCGGTTTAAGATATTTTCATGGAAATTCGCATACAGTGAGTACTTATCTTCATTTAGTGAGTGGAATTGGTTGCGAAAGTCTGTTTGTCCGTCTTTCTGTTCTATGCTCGATTTTGTGTTTGTGTGTTTGTGTAGTCATCACATGAATTACATTCCAGATATTTGATTGCAGTGTATTTTATTTTATACATTATCTATTCGTTTAGTGAATACAATATTAAACATTTCTTTATTGTTATATTTAGATGCGTTTCATGCTAAAACACCTGAGTAAGTATACTTACATCAACCATAATTTGGTAGTTTTGGAAAAATTGGAATGTCTATTGAATATTACGATTACTTCGATTGCTTTACCAGTACTGCTAAAAAAGTAATTATTCTTCAAAAAATTATATTTTTTAATGGAATTTCCGCTCTGATACTTAAAAATGTTAGGTAAGTCAGTATAAATTTTCAGTAAATTTTAAGTGTAGTTATGCCATTATTGAAAGAATAATGCCGTTATTGAAAGAATAATAATGTTTAAAAATCCAAACTAGAACTTTTTCCAATATTAAAAAATTCGTTGTAATAATGACAGGAGAAGATTGCAAAATTTCACAATGTCGCATACCGGAGGCAAGAGTGCCACAAGTAAAAAAATATTGTTTTGTTGACTATGAGTGCAAGAGCACTCGAAGTAAATCGTAATTTTAATTAATTGAGTTGAACATGAAAATAACTTAAGAAAGGGAATTCAAAATCTCCCTCAAAATCGTCTTTTATAGTAGTAACCTTAGTATCACCTTTCGTCATTTTGTAGCTTTGTCATACAGCAATTGTGCGATGTATGTGAAATGTATTACATGAATGGATATGCATGTGTAGGATTTGTGTCCAAAGTAAGTTGTAGAAAATATAAAGATGTCGAAAGGTGTTAAAATAAATTTATAAAAAACGTTAGTCATTATATATTTTGATTATCTCTTCAATCTAGAGTAAATCAATTCAAACCGAGTAAGGTCGGGTATTTTGCTAGTGGTATGAATATAAATATATGTATGATTCTCTGACCAACAATGATTATCTGTCTATTTAATTGTCGAGATTATATTCTGACATTTCAACAACAATGCGTGCACTCTATTAGCTATGAACTTTGACGCATTGTTAGTTAATACAGTGAAGGGACGATGTTGGCTTGAAATATTGGCTGAAAATGTTATCCAAATACAGCTTGTTGACTCCCCGCAAGGCTCATATTAAATGCTGATTCTGAGAGGTCGATTTCGAAATGTTAATCAACTCGAATACTGATATTAACGCCAAACGAAAGGATTAAAGTTAATGTTTGTCGAAATACGCGGCAGTGCTAGGTTATATGATTAAAACAGGGATTCGAATTGACAGTTATTTTACTCTCTTTTTTTATAAGAATTTAGGTTCGTGTTTAGTGTTCATATTTTACCAACCTCTGCTACAAGCTATTTACACAAATTAACTTTAACTTTCTCAAACTAACATACGATTTCAGAACTACCTCCATCGATACTGGTAATGATAACAGCTCCATTCGACTAAAAAAAACGATTTCATCTATGTATTTTGATGAGTACTGCGTGTTGTTTAATACAGAGTGTTTTTCTTAGAACTAAGGCAAAAGAAAGTATCGTACTGTCTTTACTTACAATGGTGTATTTCCAAACTTTCTTAAGTACATACAAAGGCTCAAAAATATTTTGAAAATTTTGTACATTTCAACATTTGCTGCACTTGACGTTCAAATAATTTCTTTCAATATGTTACAAATTTATTTCCTTTTACTTTCAAAATTACACGACCTTACAAAAGTTGATCGGTGAACTCTAGATTGAAGAAATGATCAGAATATACAATAATTTTTGTCTTTTATTGAATAAAATAAAATTTATATCCCTTCACGATATTTTTATAATTTCTACAGCTTTCTTTGGACACAAATCATACACATGCATACCCATCCATGTAATACATTTTACATACATCGCACTCTTGCTGTATGACAAAGCTACAAAATGAAGGAAGGTGAAACTTAGGTTACTATACTACTACTACCAAACACGATTTTGAGAGGAGATTTGAATTCCCTTTCTTAAGTTCTTTTCATATAAAACTGCTCAACTCAATTCATAAAAATGACGAATCTATGATGAGTGCGGCATTGTCAACAAAACAATATTTTTTTACTTCAGGGCATTCTTGCATCAGACATGGACATTGGAATTTCACAATCTTTAATGAAAGAATGACAAATTAATTTGATAAGATTCATCACTGTTTTCAAAGATGAATACATTTTTTTCTTTAAAATTGAATTTATTAATAATAAAATAACTTGTTTTAAAATCGAATGTCTTCAGTACAAAACTACAAACCTATTACCATTTTTAAAAAATGGTAAATAGATTTTATAGTTTTTTTAAATAATATTATTGTTTTCAATAAACTTTTAACATAAAATAAGTTGTTCAAAAAAAAAACTTCAACTCGTAAAAAAATTCATCTTGACCTCGCGTCATTATGACAAAGAATTTTTTGATACTTCAGAAGTTCTAGTTCATTTTTTTTAACATTATTATTCTTTCGGTACCGTCAAAATTATTCTTAAAATTTGCTTTCTTATGTCTTACCTGCCACTTTAAATCTAATACTTTGCGATGGTGTAGCGTGTGATGAAAAGAAAATGCAATTTATTAAAATGATGTCATTTCAACACAGAAAACAAAAGAGAAGCAGAGAAATTAAACAAAATAAAAAATGTCGGAAAAAAATTTGTTCTAACGATATTAATTCGGGAATCTTTTTAATCTCTTGATCTCGGACAGTTGCCACAACCTACAACGAAAAAGTGCACAAAATTTAGAAATATTAAATTAATTCAGAGTGAAAGAAACAGAAAATATCACTGCACGCGCGTGATCAACCTACACGAGTTCTTGTTTCGTTCCCGTTCGTTGAAATATATTATCTGTCAGGAAATCGTTTATATTAGCAAAGAACAAAAATAAGACTTGATGTACATGAAGAGTGACAGCAGAATCAGAGTGGAAATTCCGTAAAAAAATAATTTCGTGAAAAATAATTGCTTTTTCAGCAGTACTGGTAAAACAATCCAAGTAATCGTAATACTAAATGTACTGTTCAGGTTTTCCAAAACTGCCAAATTATGGTGGATTTCAGTACATACTTACTTACTCGGATGTTTTGGCATGAAACTAATTTAAATATGTAAACAAAGTGACAGTTTATATTGTATTCATTAAACTTAAATACAATGCACGAAATGACAATGGTAATTTGTAATTAACGTCGCACTAGAGCAACACAACGGCTATTGACGTCGGTCCGGGATCAATCCCCAAAGGGAAAGATCCGATGACACCATCACGTAATTTTGAACCACGGTCAGATGACGAGGAAATACTAGATATAGCATCTCACTCTCCAAACTTCCACACGAACCCAACGTGAGCACTTTGGGACACGACAGATTTGAGGTGCACCAGCCGCATCTACACCAGACGCTTACAAACATCCATGCCCTGACCCGGATCGAACCAGGAACCTTTCGATCTAGAGGCTAACACCTTAACCACCACACAGGTCGGTCGACCAGGATGTAACAGAGGTCACTATGGTGCAGAAATGACCTAGCAGAGTAGACTTCGTGGCTGTCCTTGTGAGTATTTATGGGTTTTGTGGTCTCCCTTCGAAGTTGATTAGTTTCGTGATCTCGCAAACTCACATTTGGGTTTCTTGTTGGACATCTGAAGGTTACACAGGAAAACTGTGGTCATGTATTGGCGAGAAGGATTCGGCTTTGAAAGACAGGATATTCGATAATTTTGCATAAAATGAAGAATAGTGTATTCATAAATACTAGGGGGCCTGCCCCCTGCTCGCCAACGCTCGCCAACCCCCGGAGGATTGCTTCGCAATCCTCATTGGTTCGCTGCGCGAATCTATACTCGCTTCGCTCGCCTCAATGAAGACATGTGTCCTAGCAGAAGGGATTGTTTACAAAATATGTTACCAAAAAAATGTTTTTCAAATCTAAATTTGCTGTATTACAGAAAAAATATATACAGTATCTCTAAAATCAGAATTCAAATGCAAAATTTGTGCAAATTTTGACTCGAAATGTGAGCGTTGCTTTGGAAATTGAATACCCAGCATGTTGTTTGTGTGTACATTTTCCCAGCACTCAAACGACCCACACTCTTTCATTGAGTTTGTTGCCGAAAGTTGTAGTGCAAGCGTCTTGTTGAACTATAATTGTTGGCCCTGAAAAGGACCGTTGTTTAAATGGCCCTGAAAAGATCCTCCGCTTTCTTTGATTTCTATTATAAACTAACTGCAACAGCTCATTAAAATTTCCTTTATTTTTCAATAAAATTTCATCCGATAACCGCTATAAATTCAATCGATGCGCGAGACTTCGCGATAAACAAACAATCGTACCGTGTTGCCAAAACGCGATTACAAATAACGTCTTTTTTGCGTGCCACATAAGAGAATTATATATATAGATGGAACAAAATTTATACTATACCTGTAAAAACATAGAAACAGAAAATCTTACATAGAACAGGAAGACGGACAGACAAACTACCGCAACTAAGTTCAGTCGCTAATTGAATGCAAGTCCTACCAGTATACCAAGTTTCATGAAAATATTTTCAATCGTTTGGACGTAACAATGACACACACTTACAGACAGACAGACAGACTGGTGGACAGACAGACACCAAACGCGTAATAGAGACGGAGTTTGCATCAAAAGGACCCGAAATGGATAAAAGTCTTGAAATCTGTCGAAAATATTCATTGTATAAACACTCCATTCTAATTTGTATAGATTACAGTCCTAAACGGAGTACCCTGAAATTGAAAAGAAAGTCATTTCTCGAGCTACACATGAAATAGATAGGTTATATAAAATATGTGGTCAGATGGCAAAATGTTATAAGTCACTTTTACCAAAAAATTGAGTAAGTCCCCTCCTGGAGTCTGGTTCGTTAATGATTCTAAGGTGGCGAAATATCGTAAGTCTTTTTCTTTCAGTTTATGAGAAAACAAAGGTGGGAAAATTGAAAAAAAATCAAAAACCACAGACCAAAAACGCACATGTTGAATCTTAAAATTGCTGTCACGAAAAATTAAAAAAATGTGACTTATAACATTTTGCCATCTGAACACTGAAATAATCCCGACGAGAGCAATCTGTTAATCTGATTATTTGATCGCAATTAAACTGATTACTTTAACTCTAAACCTAGCTAATTTAGTAAGTTATTTGCGAAATAATTGAGCCACGGTAGCCCGGTTAAAAGAGTAACGGATTAGAAACGGGAGGGTTGCGAGTGCAAATCTAATCAAAAACTGTGTTAGAGATGTGTTGGTGCACGTTAAATCTGTCGTTGACGTGGTGTTGTTTGGAGTGTGGGGTGCCAGTTCAGGTGTGACCTCGTAATCGTTGTTCAAAATTACGTGGTGTTACGTCTTCGGGTTTGATCCCGAACCATCGCCAATAGGCTGTTGTGTTGATCCAGTGCGACATTGATTAAAATACCTACCTTCTGTAATAATTGAACCATCAATCTTTGTTTACCGTAATCATGTTTTAATATATTTAATTAATTTAGCTGATCGAAAAATTTGAATTAATTTAGAAGTTAACCGCTGCATCAAGAAATAGTAGGTCGTAATGACTTTACCTCCATCCCGTTTTCTCTGTCTAGTTAGTGTCTTAAGATGCTAAAAGTGTAATTTCTAAATTTTGGTCTACAATTTAGTTATATTATTTAATTTTATACTTTTTCGTCAACATATTTGTGAAATGCTTCGATGTTAGAGCACATGGCGATCCGTTTGTTGCCTGGGTTATTTTATGGAGCCAACTTTGGTAAAACATTCCGAGCGAATGAAGAGAAGCAATGAAATATACTTAGAAATCATCGTAGGGTTTACGATGCGTAGTTTTGATATATTAAGCTGTTGATCACTATTTTAAGAGAGTATTCTCTCATATCATTTAACTAATTGCTACCCCTCCAATAAATGTAAAATGTTATTACTCTCCATTATAACAGCATTCAACTTTAAATTCAACACCAAGCAAAAACAACGAATCCAATCTTACATTAATTGCAAACGACATCGCTCTGTCATATCCAGACAGTTCCAGAAGACACGCGCAGCACATTCCAACAACCCCTACAAGACCCACACCGATCATTATATAACGTTATCAAACCCCACCCCATCACCACCCTTCCATAATTTAGAAACAACCCTCTGCTCTAATTGTCTTTCAGAAGACCCCCATTCCGAGACACAAGCTCCCCAGGAACAGACAAGACGCAAAACAGACAAAATCTGATTTTCAATATCAAAACGTCACCCTCGACGATGTTCCACCCACTCCTCGAACCACCCCTCGGACATTAACGACCCCATTTGAACCTTAGGAAGATGCATTATAATGGTCCTTTTCCAGAGCTCCATTTTAATGCGCCTGCCCCATTACAACTCATTAGAGCCGGTTATTCACTCGCAAACGATGCACCCTCGCAGAATAAGTGCCATCGGGTTCGAAAGGGTGGTGCAAAACAAAGTATATGCACGTTCTGGAGAGTTATGAGGGGACATTATTTTGTCGGATGACTCGTCCGGTGGGGAAGCTGCTCGGTTTTAATGAAACTTTGCGGCTCCCATTTCGGCCGTTTGGTTGAGGGACATCGCAGTTCTCTTTTTGGGGATGGGTCGAACGCAAGGAGGGGAGGGGGAGTTTTTGTGGGGCAGAGTGGGTTCAGCGGATATTCGATTGGGTGGCGATATTCCGAATCAAGGTTGTTGACGAATTTCCGATTCTTTTCTATGGTTTTATTTCAGAAATGGCGTCACTTTACTAGCGAGCCATGTGACGGGTGTGTTATCAGCATATGGAATTACTATCATTAGAATTATTCTTTAAATTGTCGGTTTACTAGTGTAATTGTCAAAAAGCACAGTTCTAAGAAAACGAAGAATGTGAAAATTATTAATTTTTTATCAATCTTAACCCTCCTGATGGTTTTCTCGTTAAGGTATCTCTCCTCAATGTCAAAACTGTGAAAATTATTAATTTTTATCAATCTTAAACCTTCTGATATATCTCCTCCTGATCTTGTTGTTTTGTTAAGGTATCTCTCTTTATTGTCAAAGCTGACCAGAGCTTGATGGACGATATATCTCGTTCAAGAGAAAAATCTGACCGGAGCTTGATCGATAATCGTCGAAGAGAGAAATATGACCAGATATTGATCTCGTCATCATAAAAAAGTTAGCGTCATCAAAAAAGCAAATAATAAATCTTGATGGCAAGATACCTCGTCATTAGCAAAATTGGTCAGATCTCGATGGACGAGATATCTCGTCGAAAGTACGTGGAAGGTTAACAATCGTTCATTGGATTTTGTATGCCTCAATTCATCAGTCATTTAGAGAAACGAACTTCGTTGGTTGTTTTGTGTTTGCTATACAGCTTGTGAAAGTTATGATAAATATAAACCAACACACATATTTAATATCATAACTACATTAACAAATATATTTAATACCATAAATTAAAAGTCATGACATTAAACTACTATAAACATACTAATTTATTTCAGTTTCTCAAATGTCTTTTCAAAGTGTCTTTCTCGAAGGAAGAGTCTAACCTTCATGCACAGAAAAAACGTAACTCAATGGAATTCACCTAACTAAAGATCACCACATTTTCTTCTAGAAAAGCTAAAGAACTCATGTCTGAGATATTCGACTTGGCGTGTTTCATTTATAAGCCGAAAAAATACAAATAGTTTAAACTCCTTTGTGGCAGAGTGTTCGTTAAAGTAAACTCGTAAACTTCATGGAACCCCAAAGTTCTGGGAATAGTGTTCAAAGGGTCACTGAGACGGAAGTCTAAATCTTATATTTTTTTAAGGTTTAGACTATGATCTTGATTTTACACAGATATAAAGAATAGCAAACAATTTGGACACCCCCACGGATATTGATCTAACGCCTTCACGTTTGTAAAAAACGATTATTTTAGAATTCAAATGGATTCAGTTCTTAAAAATAGCTTCGCCAACGATACCATGAACTTATAGGGTTGTCTAACATGTAGAGAGGGTTTTCTGTAAAGCTAAATGTAGAGGATGCTTGTATTTGGTGATACGTAATTTTGATGAAACGGCATGTAACTTTAACAGTTTTACCAGAGGTATCACTAATAACTGAAAGGTAAACGGGAAATACACTGCTGGCCAACCAAATTGCAACACCAAGAAAGACAAGAGATATCACAACAAAATTTATTTTGTAGATAACATGTTGACCAAGTATCAAATGATTAAATTTATAGACTTCTATGAAGTGTGGTTCCTGCCAAAATCCGTAGCCAGAGTAGCCGCCATTATTGGAGATCACCGCTGCCACACGCCTCGGCATTGATTCAAATAGACTTTGGATGTGTTCTTGGGGTACAGCAGATCAAGCAGCTTCCACACGTTGCCAAAGTTGATCTGGTATGGCAGCTGGGGATGTAATCTGGGTCAATCGTTGAGCAGCCTTGGACCACATGTTTTCTATCGGCGAAAGATACGGAGAGCGAGCTGGCCAGGGAAGCAATTCAATCTGGCGATGGACGAAAAACCCTTGGACAATGCGTGCCACGTGTGGTCGCGCATTATCCTGTTGAAATATGGCTGTGGGCAAGCTCTGAAGGTAAGGAAGGACAACTGGCTCCAACACCTCGGAGATGTAGCGCTGGCTGTTTAAAGTACCGGCAATGCGTACTAGAGGAGTGCGAGAATGATATCCAATACCACCCCATACCATAATACCCGGTGCAAGACCAGTGTGGCGGTGCATAACGCAGCTGTTCAGCATCCTCTCTCCACGGTGTCTCCAGACTCGAATCCGACCATCGTGGTGTTGCAGACAGAAGCTTGACTCGTCAGTAAAGACAATTTCATTCCATTCTGCCGCCCACATCCTTCTTTCATCGCACCATTGGCGGCGGAGACGTCTGTGGTTCTGCGTCAAGAGTAGACGAAGCAATGGACGTCTTGCGGACCACTCTGCTGTAAACGGCGTCGAATGGTACGTACAGACGCTGGATGATGCGTTACAGACTGAATGTGCTGTGCTATGGTTCGTGATGTGGCTGAGCGATCCGTCGCTGCCATACGCCTGTCATCACGTGAAGTGGTGCACTGAGGTGGATGCGATCGAACACGTCGGTCCGTCGTACCCTCCTGCATCCAACGATCACATATCCGCATTACAGTTGTTTGGTTTCGTCCAACACGACAACCGATTTCCCTGAAAGATAATCCACAATCTCGGTAGGCCACTATACTTCCTCTGTCGAACTCGGATACTTGATCAAAAGATGATCGCTGTTTTCTACGAGGCATAATTGTGATCGTTTTTTTGAAAAAACCACAAGAAAAACACCATTGCCGTACTTGAAATCGTCGAAATCTCCAAGCCTTAAATAGCGCTTTGAAGTGGCGCCACGTCAGGCGCGCGTGATGTGCGTCTGAAATTCTTATCATCTGCATATCACACCTCCGCTAATGCATGTTGTAAATTTCATATTATTTGCATGCTTCCTTCAGGGTGTTGCATTTACGGTGGCCAGCAGTGTATCTGGCAATCCCGAGTGAAACATTGTAACTTTGTCCACCAAATAGTACTTCAAGGTGCAGTTGGAATATACTGCTATAAATACTATTTATTGCATCGTAAGTTAATTTATCGAGTGGCAGATGAGTTCTCCACATATATAAGTTTTCCACTGTAAAGGCACTTTCACTCTTTCCATATACGTTACGCTTGGTC
The DNA here is from genome assembly GCA_947359465.1 of Metellina segmentata. Taxonomy (NCBI): domain Eukaryota; kingdom Metazoa; phylum Arthropoda; class Arachnida; order Araneae; family Tetragnathidae; genus Metellina; species Metellina segmentata. Next base: position 9,293,865 of record OX375874.1, on the reverse strand, counting down.
AGATATGATCCATGATCCATAAAACACACCAAACCATGCATAATGCTACTGTTTGTTTCACGAGCATTTTGAATATTTAGGCACAGGCATTGGAATTCGCGAGAAATGATGGGATAGACCATCATACATCGCTTTGAGGGATACAATATGACGGAGAATATAGGCCCAGGTAGTGTTTTTTGTTGCTTGGTCATATTTGACCAAACTGAGTCAAACGCAAGAGAGACAATGTCACGTAAATTTATATACACTCAAGTAGATTTTTACATGCACAAAAGAGAGAAATACAATCAGGTACGAATCGTACCTGCGCCATCTATAAGTAAATGCAGTAATCAGAATTGCTTCATTAAGCTCTAGCCTGTATTACAAACTTGGATTATTTGGTTTGGCTCTCTATGAGGTCATTTTTGCTACATGGGAGGTAATTTGACCTACATATTAGTAAAATACAATTGAATAAGATTAAAAAATTTTTTTTAAAGAATAGTTCTTATTTGTAATTTTGACTACCCTACTTACGAGTCCTTTATCGGAGGGATTTACAGCGAAATACACCGATGAGCTTGAATTTGAATGAGTTGGGAATGAATTAAGAAAGCCTCTCGCACAAGAGATGCCGAACAGAGATTGATTGGAAGACATTGCAAACACCAATAGGTAGGTCAGTAGTTAATTAACGTCGCATAGCCACTACGGGCTATTAACGACGGTTTAGGATCAATCTTGAAGAGAAAAATCCAAGAACGTCTCGTCAGATGGTCAGATGATGAGGTCACCACGGTCATCACTTGATCTGACACCCCACTCTCCAAACCCCAACCACATCAACGTGGGGATATTTGAGGCCACGACAGATTTAACGTGCATCAGCCCCCGTGTACACAACGGTCTTTGGTTGGACCTAGTTTCCAACTCACAACCCGTTGCTATTCCGCCAACCAACCGGTATAGTGGTTAAGATGTTTGTCTCTGGATCGTAAGGTTCCTGATTCGAATCCGGGTCAGAGCTTGGCTATTTGTAAGCGTATAGTGTAGAGGCGGCTGGTGCACCTTTAATCTGTCGTGGCTGAAAATCCTCTTGTTGGATTGGTGTGGAAGTTTGGAAAGTGAGGTGCCTGCTCAGGTGTTTCTCGTCATCTGACCGTGGTTCAAAATTACGTGGTATTGTCCTCGGATCTTTCTCTTAGGGGATTGATCTCGGACCGTCGTCAATAGCCTGTTGTATTATTCTAGTACTACGTTGATTAAGGGGACGCAGTACCTAAAAATCACTCAAAGTATCGAATTTTTTTTATTGCTTTAAATTAGAGCTATAACCTTTCTAAATAAGTGTGCAAAATTTTAAACTCGTAACTGCATTAATTAAAAAGTTATAGACACTTTTCTGATCCAAGACACAATAAAAATTACGCGCTTCGAAGTAGGTGTGCGACCTTCAGAGACGAAATTTTAAATTTTAATTCAAAGTGTGTTGGCAAGAATATAACGAAGATTCCTGGTGCTTTTACCAAGCTGCATTGGCTCTTGGTATAACTCTTGGTTCGCATATGAAGCATATTAAACGAATATATATCAACGAATCGCATTTTGCAAAAATACTGTCAATTTACCAAAGGCTTGCTTCAACTGAACTGTTACAACGTTCTGTAATGTGTACCTCACAAAACTCTAATGTAAGCATGCACAGTGCAATATGGAGTAAGTGCTCAAAGCAAAGTTGTGCATCACTGCAACGTGTTACGATTGCTGTTTTTAATGCTATCACATAATTCAATGTGGATACTCTAAAAGATATAGAAGGTTTTCAAAAAGAAAACAATCTTTCATTTAGTGTGCATTCTAAACATCTTGCTATCTATAAGGACTATTGTAGAACATAGTTAAGAAACAGAAAGAAGACCAGCAGTATATTTACTAGCTCAGAATGAAATTAAAACTGCACGGCTGCAAAGACAAAACATTCAACTAAAAAAAAAGAATGAATTTTGAATTAAACTGGCTACTTTTAAATATACACACTGTTTAATGCCTTTTCAATTATATTTTTAATTTGTGTAAAGTTATTATAAACTGGATACTAAAAAAATTAAAATTCAAAACTGAAAAATTATGTATTGATGAATTTTTGAGTTCACGTCGATAACGAAATGTTTTTAAACTTCAACAAAATAACTTATCCTTACGGGTTATATTTTAGTTAAATAGATTTAAATTTGAGTGAAAAATGTTTTGAATTGCTTTAATTGTTATGGAAATCAACATATTAAGTCCAAATAGCTCTGAGTTTTGTAAATAATTTTTTATACGGGTTTTAAAACTTTAAAAGCATTTTTCTCAGCTTTGGTTTTTTTGGCACTAAAGGGATTCAAAATACTAAGGCTTTTTATGTATCACAGAAAAAGTTTCCAAACTTTTTACACTTATTTTTATATATCTTTAGAATAAAACTGTGTATGGATCTACATCTAAGTGCTATATTTATTTTTTTAGAAATAGTTAAATATAAACATTTTTATTTTCGGTGGTTTTTGTATCATTTTAGCTTTAAAAAATTGTATAAAATTAACTATGTTTTTTATTTAAAAATCCATACACAGTTTTCTTAAGTATATTTAAAATAAAGTTGAGAAAGAAATGTGAAGCAAAAAAATAAAAATTGAAAGAGTAGAAACATTTTAAAAAAATTCAAAAAAATTTGTAAAAATTGATTTTTTTTAAAAAATTGCTCATTTGACAAGATTTTTTCTTCTAAAATCAACTTATTGCTTACAAAACAATAGACAAACAACAATATTTTAATTCTAATATTAAAATTGAAGAAAATTTTAAAAATGGTAATGCGTCCCCTTAAAATTACCTTACCTTACCTTACAGTCAACCAACCGGTATAGTGGTTAAGGTGTTAGTCTCTAGATCGGAAGGTCCCCGGTTCGAATCCGAGTTCGGTCATGGATGTTTGTAAGCGTATACCAGCTTAGGTGTTGCTTCGTCATCTGAACATGGTTCAAAATTACGAGGTATAAATTGTTAGGGGCAATGATGGTCCTCCCACTGGGTGCTCCTTCACAAGTGGCCATCACTTCCGGCCTTGTAGTGGCCAATGACTTAGGTCAAAATGTGCCCGCCATTAGAAAAAAAAAACTTACCTTACAAACCATTTACTCCGAAGATACTAGCAGAAGGTTCCTGGTTCGAATACGGGTCAGTGCATGGATGTTTGTAAGCGTATTGTATAGAGGCGGCTGATGTACCTCAGTGAATTGATCCCGAACCGTCGTCAATAGCCCGTTGTGTTGCTCTAATACGACGCTAATTAAAAGAATTACCAAAATTACCGTTTCTATTCCAACTAGTTACCGTGGTCCAGCGAACACCTATGGTAATTAGTAATTTTTAGTTAACGTCGTACTAGAGCAACACAACGGGCTATTGACGACGGTCCGGGATCAGTCCCTTAAGGGAAAGATCCGAGGACAACACCTCGTAATTTTGAACCACGGTCAGATGACGAAGCAACACCTGAGCTGGCACCCCACTCTCCAAACTTCCACGCCAACCCAACGTGAACGAACACCTATGGAGAAACTTAGTATTTGTTTCCATTTACATAGATATATATAACGCAATAAAAAACCCGTTTGGGGCTGGGTTGTATGGCGTGAGGGCCATAGTTTCTAAACTGCGCTAAAAAGTATACAAGGCTAGGTGAGGTAATTATAATTAATATCGTACCAGAGCAACACAGCGGACTATTGACGATGGTCCGGGATCAATCCACTAAGGGAAAGATCCGAGGACAACACCACGTCATTTTGAACCACAGTCAGATTACGACCAAACATTATACACACGACTTCAATTAAATGGACACCTACCCACACAAAGAAAGTTTTACTGACACACAGAAGAAAAATATACCCAAGATAAGCTACAGGAATCGAAGCAGCGCCCTTTACAACTCTCATATCAGGTGATGGCTAGGGCAACTTTTTGCAACAAATGCAACTTTTTTTTACACGTTCTACGCTGCAAGTAAAGTGCTAAAACCAAAATTCCTCCTGCATGGGGTGTATTGTAAGTGAGTTATAACTGCAACATAAATGCAACCATCTGCAACTTTTTAAAATTTAGCTCAAAATTAAGTAGGCAACTATTTAATAACTATTTTGCAGGGTAATATTTCCGAACATATATATGTAGGAATACTAAACAACGGTAGTTGTCTACTAGTCTGGAAAGAACTCATTATAAGAGCAACGAGACTGGTAGGAGTCAGTTGCATTGTAGTAGGAATGCAAGGCAAGACTGTCACGAGCCATTCACATTCTGGTATTCAGTTACGAGAAAATTAATAGAACAGACACTTTTTCCCCTGGACGCCATTGAGAGCTGACGTATTTTTTCCGAGCAGAGACGACTGCTGCCGATAATGACGGAGATTTTTTGAAATATAACTCAACTGTACATAATAATTGTATATATTTATTCATTAAATGTCAATGTGCTGTAAGATTCGAAGTCTTTAATATAGACCTTACCAAACAGAACAACACGAATCTTACAAAAAATGAGGGTTCGACCGCGATGTGAAAAACCGTTGACGACCGCGACGATTCTCCTCCTTCGTACGAGGGCTTGAACGACGGATTAGCAGACCCCGAAAGCAGTGACGATTGAACCGGCCGGCGGAATGTTTTGACTCCCTATGCAAACCTGGACTTGTGTTTTAATCATCTGCAAGAACAGTTTCATGACTTCTCCTGACGTGGTGCTGATGATAGACTGAAACGACAAAAAAAAAAACGCGTAGACGAAAAAACGCGTAGACGAAAAAGACGAGTTGACGGAAAAGACGGATAGAAGGAACTTTCGAAACTGTGAGTACAGAATTTTGTTTTAATTGATGACATGGCATATTTGACTAAGGCCCGAAAAGCAGATTTGCTAACATTGATTGACGAATTAGGCCTAATAGTGCCAGCGAATCCCAAAGTAGCGCAGTGCTCGAAACTTATAATAGATTCTGAAAATTATGACGAGGAGATAACAAAAAATCTGTTGAGTGTTATTAGAACTGAACGCGAAGAGAAAATTGAAGCCGAAAAACGCGCAGAGAAAATTGAAGCCGAAAAACAAGCCCGCGCAGAGAAAATTGAAGCCGAAAAACGCGCAGAGAAAATTGAAGCCGAAAAACGCGAATTCGAATTAAGGAAACTGCTAACAGACAAGGCAACAGTTATGGTAAAACTACCAGCCTATACAATAACGATTTATTGAAATTGATTAACCGTTACGAGACGAATAAGGATATTAGCTGTTATTTAACTTTATTTGAAAGACAGATTAGTCGTATCGAAATACCAAAAACGGAATGGGTTACACATTTGTTGGGGTTACTCCCATTGGATTTGGCTAATCTTATCACGCGTGAGCCTGACGAAAAGGCTAATGACTATGAAAATGTCAAGAGATTATTGTTGAAACGTTTTAAATTAAATCCGGAACAATTTAGGCAAAATTTCCTTTCGCATAGAAAAGAAGCGTCTTCTACTTGGAATGACTTTGCTCATGATCTGAAAAATTTCTTTGAAGAATGGACGAGTGGGTTGGAAGTATCAAATTACCAAGACCTTAAAGAACTCATGATTACCGATCAACTAAAACGAAAAATACCCAATGACGTTCGAGACCATTTTATAGACGAGCTACCGAAAATAACGAAAATAGACCAACTCGTCAATAAATTAGACGAATATGAAGCGGCTCGATGTCATTTAAAACCCAATAGAGATTCGAAAACATCAGACGATAAATATAAGAAGCGTTTCAATAGGGATTTTGACAAATTAAAGCCTCGATCTTTCGTGCGCCCTGAACAAATTAACACCAATCATATAAAATGTTACAACTGCAATGAATATGGACATAGGTCGATAAATTGTGAAAAGAAAACTGAGGGTGTGAGATGCTTTAAATGTAAAAATTATGGGCACAAGGCCGACGTGTGTCCCAAAAGAGATGTAAATAGAACTTTAATTAATAGCCCTTTTAATTCTCGTACTAAGCTTAGAAAATATGTTGAAATGTGCGGGAAAAGATCTAATGCGCTAATCGACACAGGAAGTGATGTGTCAATGATAAAATATGAATTTTATGTTGAAATTGGATCCCCAAAATTGAGTTTTGATAATGTGACTTTAATGGGTATAGGAGGAGAACACATTTCTCCTCTAGGTTTCTTTTCTACGGAAATTATTATTGATGAATGCATTATTGTTACTGATGTTTATGTTTTAAAAAATTTACCTGATGATATTGTTCTTGGGTTCGATTGCATAAATAAGTTAAATCTTACTTTATCAGAGAGCGGAATTCATGTTTTGAGCAAACGCGATAATTTTCGAGTGAATTACGCAAGAATTGTTAATTTAGCGAACACTTCAGATTCAACTAAAATTCAAACCGAAACTCATCTCGAAGTAACTAATCGTCTGGAACCAAACACTAAGTTGGAGACAAAACGAACCATAGCAGAAGATAACATGTTTTACTTTTCTTGTCACCACAAATCAGAAAATGTTAATTTAGCGGAAAGTTTCCTAACTACAATGTTCAACGCTGTGACATTTGACGAATTAGATCTAAATCATGTTTCTTGCGTTAAGCAGAAGGAGGAACTGACAAAACTTATCAGCCAATATAAACCGTGTAAGACGAGAAGCACGAACTTGGAAATGAACATTATTTTGACTGACGAGGTCCCCATAAGCCAGCGTTCACGCAGAATGCCGTTCGCTGAGCAAAAAATAGTTGAAACTCAAACACAACAGTGGTTGAAAGATGGCATCATTAAGCCTAGCTGCTCTGATTTCTCAGCCCCTATCGTGTTGTGTAAGAAGAAAGACGGTTCTTCTAGACTCTGTATTGACTATAGGAAATTGAATAAGAAAATTATTAAAGATAGATTTCCCTTACCCCTAATAGAAGACGTTTTAGATCATTTGGAAGAAGCTAAAGTTTTCACTTCCCTTGATTTAAAAAACGGATTTTTTCATGTAGATGTAAATGAGAAAAGTACCAAGTATACATCTTTCGTTACACATGAAGGGCAATATGAATTTCTGAAGGTCCCTTTTGGTTTATCGGTTAGTCCCAGTGTTTTCCAGCGGTACATATACACGGTATTTAGAGATCTTTTAAGGGATAACACTCTCGTTATCTACATGGACGACATGATAATTCCCTCACGAGATGAGAAAGAAGGAATCGAGAAACTTAAACGTATTTTAAAAATATCATCGGAATATGGATTAGAATTGAATTTTCAGAAATGTCAATTTCTTAAACGAAAAATAGAGTTTCTTGGTTATGTAATAGAAGACGGGACAATTCGACCCTCCCCAGCTAAGACGTTGGCTGTACAGAAATTTCCACAACCACAAACAACTAAACAATTGCAAAGTTTCCTTGGTCTTTCAGGATACTTTAGGAAGTTTATTCCTCAATATGCCAAAGTGGCCAAACCTTTGAGTGATTTACTCAGAAACAATACAGAATTTAGGTTTGGGCCAGAACAAAAAGAAGCATTTCATATTTTAAAGGAAATGTTGTCACAAAGCCCAGTACTACACATTTTTCGCCAGGGAGCGACTCTAGAACTGCATACTGATGCAAGTAGCCAAGGATTTGGGGCGGTGCTCCTCCAACAGTCAGACGACGGGAAGTTTTACCCAATATACTATAAGAGCAAAAAAACAACACCTCAACAAGAGAAGTATAGTAGTTACGAACTAGAGGTACTTGCCGTAATTGAGGCTCTTAAACACTTCAGGAACTACCTTTTAGGCTCGAAATTTAAAATATTCACCGACTGCTTAGCATTTCAGAAAACTATGGAAAAAAAGGATTTAACCCCTAAAATTGCAAGATGGTCTCTTTTCTTAGAAGAATTTGACTATGAAATAGTCCACAAACCTAGTAAACAAATGGCCCACGTGGATGCACTCAGTAGATACCCTGTAATGCGAGTGATGCAAGTCATTGCAGATGACGGAATAACTCATAAAATAATTGCTTCCCAATCCAATGACGACCACATTACCGCAATTAAAAAACTGATAGAAGATGGAAGTAATTCAGATTATTTTACAAAAAACGGTGTCGTGTATAAATACGATAATGATCGTGAACTTTTAGTTGTCCCCAGAGCTATGCAAGACGAAATAATACGACATGCACACGAGAAAGGACATTTCGCTGTAAATAAAACTGAAGAGGTAGTTAAGCGTGAATTTTTTATTCCTAAATTGAGGAAACATGTTGAAGAGTTTATAAGTAATTGTGTACCATGTGTGTGTGTGTGTGTGTGTGTGTGTGCATACTCAGTAATAAGAAGCTAGGAAAGGCTGAAGGATTTCTAAATCCAATTCCTAAAGAGGACGTTCCATTATACACTTATCACATTGATTTCATAGGTCCGTTACCTTCAACATCTAAGAACTATCAGCATATCTTCACGGTAGTAGACGCATTCACAAAATTCACTTGGTTATATCCTACCAAATCTACGACATCAGGTGACGCAATAAATAAACTCAAACAACAAAATAGTTTTGGAAATCCTGCGAGGATAATCTCGGATAGAGGATCCGCTTTTACATCTAAAGAATTTACAGATTTTTGTTGCGAAAACGGGATTGAACACCTAAAAATCACAACAGGAATCCCAAGAGGCAATGGACAAGTAGAAAGAATGCACAAAACCCTGATTCCAGTGTTATCCAAACTTTCAATTGAAGAACCGATCAAATGGTTCAAACACGTTGACGCCGTACAAAGAATACTCAATAGTACAAACTCCAGAAGCACAAGATGGACACCCTTCGAACTTTTGACAGGTGTGAAAATGCGAAACAAAGAAGATCTCAAGATAGTCCAGCTTTTAGAAGAAGAATATACTGAAGTTTTTCTAGAGAAGAGGAAGAAATTAAGAGACGATGCCAAAGAGAATATCCTAAAAATTCAGGAAGAGAATAAAAGAACGTATGATAAGAAGAGGAAGAAACCTCATCAATACAAAGAGGGCGATCTTATTGCTATTCAGCGGACTCAATTTGGTGTCGGAATGAAATTACGACCGAAATTCTTAGGACCATATCGAGTGAAGAAAGTGAAACCCCATGATCGCTATGACGTTGAGAAAGTTGGAAACCATGAAGGACCGAACTTGACGTCGACAGCAGCTGACCATATGAAGTCGTGGTTCAATAACTAATACTGAATCGATGTATTCCCAGATACTGTTTTGTGTTTTTTTTTTAGGTTTGTCGTGTTCCTTTCGAGGACGAAAGATCATCAGGATGGCCGATTGTAGGAATACTAAACAACGGTAGTTGTCTACTAGTCTGGAAAGAACTCATTATAAGAGCAACGAGACTGGTAGGAGTCAGTTGCATTGTAGTAGGAATGCAAGGCAAGACTGTCACGAGCCATTCACATTCTGGTATTCAGTTACGAGAAAATTAATAGAACAGACACTTTTTCCCCTGGACGCCATTGAGAGCTGACGTATTTTTTCCGAGCAGAGACGACTGCTGCCGATAATGACGGAGCTTTTTTGAAATATAACTCAACTGTACATAATAATTGTATATATTTATTCATTAAATGTCAATGTGCTGTAAGATTCGAAGTCTTTAATATAGACCTTACCAAACAGAACAACACGAATCTTACATATATATATATATATATATATATATATATATATACAGGGTGGTCCCGAATTCATGGTACAAACTTTAATGGTAGGTACAGGACATTGTAACAATGATTTATTGTATAGGAATGTATAGTCGCAAGTGACGCGGTGAGGCGAAAACAGGGGAAATAACGGCCGAAAGGAAAAACAAAGATTTTATTGAAAGCGTTGTTGACAAGTGTCATGTTTACAGTAATTGTTCAAAATTGCGTCCACCAGTATCGATACATGCTTGACAGCGTCGGTGGAGCGATTGGCGTACACGATCAAAGATGCCTGGTATTTCACGCACACCTGCAGCAGCTACAGATAAGCGAGCGACGAGATCCTCATCTGAGTCAACTGGAGTCTCATAAACAAGATGCTTTAGATGTCCCCATAAAAAGTAATCGAGGCTCGATAAATCGGGAGATCGGGGTGGCCAAGGGACTGGTCCAACACGCCCAATCCATCGAGTACCAAACGTGGCATTCAGGTAATTCCGTAGATCAATGCTGAAGTGTGCTGGCGCCCCATCGTTACCATTTGCACGGCCGTACATGTAATGCATGTCTGCTTTTTCTGCATACGTAAAGTCACCCATCGTCTACGGCAGCACAATTGTGAATGGCGCTTTTCCCTACTGCGATGCATCATGTTCAACAGCGGCTAGACATCTACTGCCCTCTACCGGCAATGATACCAACCGATCACTCCATTTCTCTTTCCTTTTATTTCACCTGTTTACGCCTCACCGCGTCACTTGCGACTATACATTCCTATACAATAAATCATTGTTACAATGACCTGTACCTACCATTAAAGTTTGTACCATGAATTCGGGACCACCCTGTATATATATATATATATATATATATATATATATATATATATATATATATATATACTTCAACACAAAACTTCGTTCACCCAGAGCTGTCAAAACGTTTGCTGAAAATCAAAAGCTGCTGCGAACGTTTGATTCGTCTTGTATAAAAATAGGAATCGAAAGCGTACAACATCGAAGCAGCGAATGAAGATAGCTAATCGAAGGATTTTATAGAAGTTCCTTTCAACCTTTAAACGTATCTTAAAAAACGATTGGACAAAAATAATGACCTGACGTTTATTGCTACACTTTACTAAGACGATATTCTTCCAAGCGATGATTTTCAACTGCAACAATGCAGGCAACTTTAGTCTCTGTTGAGTGCAGCTTTTCAATGTTTAAGAAATTACTGGCCAAGGATCAGCCATTCAAAGATGTCAATGTTCTTCAGTATTTACGTATGTACAATAATACTTTTGAATGCCACTAAAATTTTCAATACATTCTGATTTTTCCCCTTTTTTTGACGAATAATTTATTTTATATTTTAGTGTATCAAAAATAAATGCAACTTTAGGGAATGATAAATGCAACTTTTCCCATTTTTACTGCAACAAAAAAGTTGCCCTAGTGATGGCATTAAGAGAAATACATGACAATTTCACAGTAAAGTCCCGACATAATACTCGGCCAATTTCCACGCGAGCAAAGCTTATAAAAAGGCACACCAACCTCGCATCTTCCGTAGATCAACTGACAAAAAGATCTGCCTAAGATTATCATCGCTGCAAAATTTTTTTCGTTCTTGAAGTACCGATATTGTCAATTCGCTTTAAAATATGGCACCATGTGTCACTGCCCCTGTCAGAATCTTATCTAAATCCACGATTTATTCGCAGCTGCACGAAAATTCATCATTAATGCGGAGCTTATCCATTATTTAAAAAGGCAAAATTTCGCGTGCGCCCCATTGGGTTCTCAGTGCTCCGAGCTGCTCGTTCTTTGGGAAGCATCTGTTCCTTAAGAGCGAGATTTATCGGCTCTTTTGGATTTACGGCCAATGGCCGAGATAAAGGATCATGTGATTTATCAAAAGTGCGATTCAAATAAGAGTGGAAAGGAAATATTTTTTCCTCAATTCTCCGGAATGGTCTTTCAATTGCATCGATGAACTGACAGTGTCTAATTACAAGAATTCTTGACGTTAAAGCCGGATATAATGTTGCCAAGAAATGTTGGGTATTGTAACGTTGTTGGACGCGTTAAATTATGCAGAGTAAATTGAAGCATAGAAACACTTTTCAAATAAATAACACATTTAATTAGACGGAATATTCAGTACTAGGGGGCCCGCCCCCTGCTCGCTAACGCTCGCCAACCCCCGGAGGATTGCTTCGCAATTCTCATTGGTTCGCTGCGCGAACCTATGCTCGCTTCGCTCGCATCAATGAAGACACGTGTCCTAGCAGAGGGGATTGATTACAAAATATATTCCAAAAAAATATTTTTCAAATCTAAATTTGTTATATTACATAAAAGGGTGGAGTGGTCGTTTACGGTAAGAAGGCGATTTGTCGCCAAATATGGTAACCTTCACCTTTTGCGGATTTTCTTCACATCTGCCGTTTTTGTCATGGCAACCCTATCTGCTGTTACGGAATTCGGCCGCCAACTTGATTTGGCGACACAAATTAGTTGGCGACAAACGTCTTACCGTGAACGACCACTCCACCCAGCGCTCACATTGCGAGTAAAAATTTGGGTGGAGTGGTCGTTCACGGTAAGACGTTTGTCGCCAAATCAAGTTGGCGGCCGAATTCCGTAACAGCAGATAGGGTTGCCATGACAAAAACGGCAGATGTGAAGAAAATCCGCAAAAGGTGAAGGTTACCATATTTGGCGACAAATCGCCTTCTTACCGTGAACGACCACTCCACCGCGTCTTGTTGTACTATAATTGTTAGCCTTGAAAAGGATCATTTTTTAAATAGCCCTGAAAAGATCCTCCGCTTTCTTAGATTTCTATTACGAACCGCAACAGCTCGTCTAAAATTCATTTTTTTTTCAATAAAATTTCATCCGATAACGCTATAGATTCAAATGACTCGCGAGGCTCCTAGTAAACAATCAATCGCACAATGTTGCCAAAACGCGGTAACAAATAACGTCTTTTTTGCGTGCCACGTAAGAGAAATATATATATAGACAGTAAAACCTCGACTATCCGAGTTTTCGCTTTAACCGAGCTGTCAAATATTTCTGAACTTGATCTCACTAACACTCAGGAAAACGAAATCTGTGACTGGATAAACGCTGACGAACAACAAGATGTTACAGATAAAATGATCGTCAATATGAAAAAATGAATCTAGCGATGATGATGAAGACAATGACGATGAAAATCGACGTATGAAAATCTCCCATACAGACGAACTAAAAGCTATCGAAAGTGCTTTTGAATATGTAGAACAATAAGAAGCAACACCAGCAATCCTGTTATCCTTAAAAAATTGTGAAACATTACTGCAGAAAAACGCCAAAGTAACGTAATACAAAACAAATTAAGGACTTTTTTTAAGTAGGAACTCTTTAATTATCGTAACAATATGAATTGCATGTGGTGTATCTGTATAACTTTTGTATTTGTTAAAATATACATTTAAACCTACATGATTTATTTTATTAATAATTTTTGCTTTTACCGAGTTTCTCGGTTATTCGAGTTAGTCTTGGTAACACATTAACTTGGATAACCGGTACTCTACTGTATTTACAATAGTCAAACGGTTTAAGGTAGATTTCGAGGCTAAATGAATATTAAGGCAAAATGGTTTCAGTTCCACGGTTTAAACCAGGGATGGCCAACCCGCGGCACGCGTGCCACAGTGTGGCACGGCAGAGTTTTAACAGTGGCACGCGAAGACTTATTAAAATATTAATAATTATTTAGAATTAAATGTTTCAAGTTATATTCAATTTTTTTTATACAGAACCTAACTGAATGATCCTTGAAAAATGTTTATTAACAACAAAATCTAAGTTTGTACTTGTGTTTTATATATTATATTATTTTTAAATCTACACTACTCAAACTTACATGAAAAAATGTGCTATTTGCATAAAAATCCCATAATTAGCCCATAAATAATATATATATATTTTTTTTCAATTTTTTTATATTTTATTTAGTATGTTGGAAAAGTTGGAAGTGGCACGCATAACTTTTTCCCCCAGATTGTGGCACTCGAACCAAAAGGTTGTCCACTCCTGGTTTAAACGGAGCAGACAAGCTCTACGTCCGTTCGCACCCAAAGCTTCAACGGATCTCCCTGTTCGAGGGATCAGGAATGAGGGTCACCACCCCACCTGTTACTCGATAACGAAGGGGGACAGTTACCAAAAGATGGGAGACTGATGGACCATTGTTCAATCCGGACGTAAGCTCTCCAGACATTTCCGCTCGGGATGATTTATGCATCGACTGTCAGTTCATATTTCAGGTCCCCGAAGAAGGGATACCTGACTCTACAGATGTCAATTTCAACAGTATTTTTGGCTTAATTGGAAGCCGCCCATGGAACACATACAAGACACATTTCGAAAAAAACCCTCTGTCATGTATCGACATGATTCTCGGAGCTAGGCATTATCAGTAGTCAACAAGAAACTAATTTCATGATACTTTTTCGACCAATCACAACATATCGCACCCCGGCAAGAAAAGTAACAAAAGTCAAAAAAACAAAATTTTGGTCTAATGTCATTGAAAAATATGTATGAGGTGCCCCAGTGTGTTATAATACTATTCTATAGACTATAATAGAAGTTACCACCCTAAATACTTACCTAAAATTTAAAAGAAGCTTATGCTATTTCAATATAACTTTTATAGTATCCTTTAAGTTGATGTTTCTCAAATTCGGCAATTTTGAATTGGGTCACTTTTCTTGCCAGGGTGCGCATTCTTGCAAAACATAGGGTAACTCGTGAGACCAAAATTTTAAAAATAAATATTCGTCTCTTTTTCTCTTCCAAATTACAAAAGCCAGATGGTTCTATCATATAATAGCGATATCAGTCCTCAAAATGCCCTCAATTATAAACTTGATTAGCAAAATTACTGGCACATTTTTCTGTGAACTTGAAAGAAATACCGCAGTAAACAAAATTGTAAAAGTAACATTTCAGTGAACAAAATTGAAGTTTATGATCCAACACTCCCTAAAACAAAACAAGACCTCGCAAATCCCGTCTTCATGAAGACTGAAATCCTACAACTCACCCCAATTCAACCACCATTTGTCGTGCCGTCAATGATAACTTTATTTCATCTCGTGTAGCCATTGAGAAGCTTTTATTCATTTCAACACTCTTGATCAGCACTTCGGAGTTGTCCCAAGTGCTCATCCAAATCGGAGCTTTATTTTTTCAAGACTTCAATAGAACAAATTTACTTTTTGCTGGACCTAACCAAAAGGCAAAAAAAGTAAATAATATAAATACAAAAAAATTGTCAAAACATGTATTTATTTATATTTATTCAGTTCTTTTCTTAATATACCAAATTATTAGGATTCTCAAATACAAAGACAGGCCCATTTATCAAGTGCTATACTGTCAATACTGGAGATTGAAACCTCTTCGGAGGGCCAGGTCCTACATGACCTCATCAACACCATGGCGCTACGGTATCTCTCTATATTAAGAAAGCGTTGCCGCAGACGAAATCGCTAACGCAGGATTGAAAACTCGCTTTTTTCGCTCGATTGTTAAGACGGTTTCCTGAGAAAGTACGGATCAGAAAATAATTACTAAATTAATATGGTTTGTTAAAATTTGTACAGGGAACAAGACGGAGAAGATTTTGTTCCGATGTGTCTATTAGTTTAGAGTGCATTAAGTGTTAAAGTAAGAAAAAAAAAGCAAAATCACTTGCGAAAGGAATGAGATTGCGTAGCAATCACCGGGGGTTAGCGAGCGTGAGCGAGCAGGGGGTGGAGCCCTCGCTGTGACGTAACGGCCCGGAAAGTCCAATCAGGAATATACGAATTAAGAAAGTTTCGACGTCGCAGGAGATTTAAAAGTCTGCGAAAGGAGTGTTGGTTTACGAAGCAAACTAAATGGGATTACGTAGCAATCATCGGGTGTCGGCGAGCGTAGTCAAGCAGAGGGCCGAGCCCCCTATTGAAGAAAAAAGTGGCTTAGAAATGTCCTCTCTCTCTATGTAGTTTCGACGAAATATCCTGTCTATCAAGATCTGACCAATGTGTTAGTGACGAAATATCTCGTTGTCAAGATATTGCCGATATTAGATGACTACAACATAAAAGATTTTGTCAGATTTCTTCTAATGACGTGATATCTCCTCCACCCTGTTTACAATGGTCAAGAGAAAAAATATTGATATCTACCCTGCGGAGGGAGATTCATACAATGTATATCGGATGTGTAATCAAGCAGTCTCTTGCATCGGAAAACTAGTTTTGACTTTGACCAATAAAATATATGCCATGATTCCCCCTATCAATATATGTGAAGGTCCTTTCTAAATGAGTGGGACGATCCACTTGACTGTCGTTTTCCGGTCATGTCTATCCAACTAATTCAGCGCCATTCGGCACTAGATGCAGGTGGACTGAATATATCACTTTCGGAGAACCCGCTGCGCAGCAGTTTATCTCCATATCGCAGTTAGAAAACAAATTAAAAATAAGGACTAATAACAATCGGGTGGGTGAATTTATACAAAACTAGCTGAATGACCCGGTGTTGCTCGGGTGTTATTTCCCCGTGTTAACTCAAATACACAAACTTTGTAGAACGTGTTTCCAACTGCTACAGCTAAAAATGTGACCGTGGCATTTTCCTGTGTTAACTCATACACAAACCCTGTAGAACGTGTTTCCTTATCCATTTTTTGCAGAAAAACAAACTATAGATTTTAAAATTGGGGCTTCGAGGGGCACTGTTAGGACTACCTGTATGCCAATTGTCATGGCTACAGATGGGTCTGAAGATAGGAAAGAAATAGCCTAAGATTTCCGCAATGTTATAAAGTTTAAGTGTACCAAATTGAGTGTGGATTGGTCAAACGGTGTAGATTTGTTTACAGAATACACAAAAACATACACACACATGCTTTTATTTAAATATAAATGGTGGTCAAGTGGCAGAAAAGAACTGAAGTGCTTAAGAAAAATCATAGGCTCCGGCTAGTCGCAAAAGAAATAGGATGTCATCCACCCATATGCTGACCGCGGCCTACGGTGCTTAGGTTTTGGTTCAAAAAGTTTCTGAAGCAGTCTCTCTCTCTCTCTCTCTCTCTTGTTCTAGTCTCTATTTAAAACACTGCAGATACTTGTCTAAAATGTCTGACAACGAATCTACCGGAAGTGATGAAGGAAGAATATTCTAGTAATTGATACTGAATAACTCATAAAAAAATTGAAAAGAAATTTTGTCATTCGGTAATACTTGAAAAACTTTGCAGGGTGCTTACATAAATCTTCAAATAACTTCTAAACTGCATTTTCAATAATCTTTGACTTACTATTGGATGTACCCAATATATAACAATGCTTCCTGCATTTACTTCTCCCCCGAAGAAAAAGAGGGATCGCACAAGTATTTTCAATGACATCCATTGGAAAACTGTTCTAATTCAACGATTTATCTATCTTGTTGATTTTCTGCGGCAGCAATATTTTGGTCACCGCGACTCATAATTGCAAGTGGAGGCCTAGCCTAAGGTTCTTATCTTTGTCTCGATTCTAAAGAAATCCTCAATTTGTTCTTCCACCCCACCTAACCAAACCAGAAGCTTGGAATCATTTGAAACCAACCCGTTGCCATGCCAACCCCATTCAACCACCCCCTAAGTCAAAACACACCATCATAAGAGAGATAGACACTCTTTTCTGAAACACACAAAATGTGAAACGAAACTGATAATATTTTGCTACCTAATAACTGTTTCCCGTTCTGTGGTAATTACTCACACCCCTCCGTCCATCCCGCAGACGATAATTCGACTAACTTTCTGTCGAAGGGGTGTGCGCTGCAATTACACTCGATAGTACGCATAAATATTCCATTGTTCTATTAGTTAATGGGATCATGGATACGTCATAATAGGGTCGTTAAGGGATATGACGTCTCATTTAACACCATTTGGGACGTGTAGTTAGGATATGGAAATGGCGGAATCTGCCGCAGGGGGTTCTTTTTGGAACAGACTGGGCTTGGAATGTATTTCATTTCGTCGTTATGGTCTCAGAGAACGGCAGTTTGGCTTTCCGGTACCAATCTCGAGGATCGATAAATGGTTTTGGAAGCTTCCAAATTTATCCGTTTTGATGTGAGTAATAATTAAAATAGCCTCGGTGGAATAGTTAACAAGTAAACAATTTATTTGGAGACCCTATGAGAGCACATTTTTGCTTTTGCCTGACTTTAGCTGAGAAGTCCATCAATATACACTCTAGACTAGTAATTGTATTAAATGAAACATTCGTTTTTACCCTCTGATGAGTTCATGTGTGTGTGAGCGTGTACCAGCTAACCGAGAATTTAATTATTGTTGCGAGCGTGAAACTGATGCTTTCGTAACATTATTGTTATGCTTATTCAGCACTCAACATAGTGGTTGGAAATTTTTTTTTAATCCAAAAGCGGGCATTGTTGACTTGTAATCATTTTGCCACTACAAGGCCAGAAGTGATGGCCAGTTGTGAAGGAGCACTCAATGGGCGACCATCATTACCCCTAATAAAGAACAGTACAATTTACATCCATGCCCTGACCCCGGATTCGAACCAGAAACCTTCCTATCCAGAGGTCATCACCTTAACCACTAGACCGGTTGGTCGGCAAACTGAGTGTAACCCTGTACACAGGAAGTGTTCCCCTATACACAGGAAGTGATCCCCTATACACAGGAAGTGTTCGCTCTTTTTACTGAAAATGAACTTAATAGGTCACTCCAAATTTCAAAATCGACTTCTACAGTGGTTTCCTTAGTATAAATTTCTGTTGTTCGTCTTACATCAGGACTACGATTAATATAAATTGAGGCGTTGCGGATACGATGGAAAAACTCAACAATTACTGGTTTCCAGCATAACGCATTTAAACGCGGAGCTCTACCTCTTTTAGAACATAAGCCAGTTAATGCCAGCCCTAATTTTATAGGGTTAGAAAGGCCGAACTCAACAAAAAAGTTAATATTATTATTCACTAATGTCTAACAAACCAAAATACGAGGAAAACAAATTTTGCCCAATATTGAGTTCGCCCTTCGTATCCGCTATGCCTCAATTGATTACATGGATGGATGTATCATATGTCCATTCACTACCCTACAATAATGGACCGGACACCAGCGGATTTGCATAAAATCCGACTACTTGATTGGGAGTGTTTTTCGTGGTATGGCCTGGGACCTTTGCATGTTGTTGCTGGTCAAATGAACGCCGAAGCCTACACGAACATTTTGGACAATCCGGTTCTTCCTACGCTTTGGTAATTTTATGGAATGGACGAATGTTGAATCCAGGACGACAACGCTCCATGTCAAATTGCAGTCTTTTTCAAGCAGTGGTGTCAAGATATAGATGTAAAACGTATTCCCTGGCCTGCTCATAGTCTCGACATAAACCCTCTAGAACATTTGTGGAACGAGTTAGAGCGACGCTTACGTACCAGGTCCGAAATCTACAGCTGAGCAGGCGTTCTTGCAGCAGGAATGGGCACAAATACCCATAGCTGTGTATCAAAACCTTGTTGAAAGTATGCCCAGAATGGTAGCTAGTTAATTTGCGGCACGTGGGGGCCAACCCCATTTTAAAGCATGTATTCTTTCCATTTTACCATCACATCTTGTTGTCCGGTTCATTATTGTAGTGTAATGTATTTACGTCTGAAGTAAATTGTAAAAACTATTAAAAAGTTGAAACATAATTTAACAAAAAATATTTTTTGTACACTTAAATGATGTTTGCATTTTACATAAAAGATAAGTGATTCGTCTGATCAATTTTCAATAAACGTTACATGATTGCCAATCTGCAGTAAAAAATATTTTTTGTACACTTAAATGATGTTTGCATTTTACATAAAAGATAAGTGATTCGTCTGATCAATTTTCAATGAACCTTTAACCAATCCAACCCGAGTAACACCTGGTAGTTCATTGTATGTTTAATCAATTTAAATTACAGCCCCTCAACAAAAAAATTGAGTGCGTATCCACAAAAATAAATCAACATCACAAAACAGATTCTGGGTGCTCCTGCTGTAATTAATTTGATTTAATTTAAAACCTATGAGGGATACTCACGCATTTATTCGATTGCCAATCTGCAGTATTTTCCGTATTTCTAATCAATTTTTATCTTGACCAATAAAATCTTTCTTACAATTCTTTCAACCAATAGCTGTGGTTACTTAGTTATTATTTGAGGGATAAAAGCATTGCTTTGAAATTTCGTGACACTCAGTGGGTTGCAGAACACGAAAAATTAACACATTTATGTATTTTTAACAAAAAATTTTGTACTCAAAGATTCCAATATTGCAGGATCTCTCCAACAGTAACCATCAGCCACCTCCAAGTAGTCGAAAATTTCAGTTTATTACATTTCAATCTTTTTCAAAACATGAGTTGCTGCTTAGAGGATTTGAAATGTTCTAAATCTGTCTCAAATGAAACGTTGGATTCATGAGTAAAGTTAACTTAAGCTACACTTGTTTTTATTGTACGCTCATTATAACTTTTTGGAGCACGCGATCCTTTGAAGACCAATGTAACTGAAAAATCAAAATCAGACAGGGATGTGCACTCAACGTCACCAAGATCAAGGAAAACTGATTGGTGGTCGCTGTTCATATTTACATGTCCACGAAGGGGACAAGTCAAAGTGTCAAACGGTTCGATACGATGTAAATTGAACGGAAAGTAACCATATCCTAAGGTGAGACATTCTCATGACCGACAGTCATTTTCGCTTCTCCGGGAAGTCATGGAGGATTTTATTATGGTATCTACTTGACAAGTACCTCTTTTCCCATCAGAAACACCATCAATACCATATCTCCTTTCCAAAACTTTAATGTGCCATTTCGTTTCCATGAATCCCACTATAACTAGGAGTCCATTGAAGCACCACTTCCCCCATTACTAGTAATTTAAGTTTCTTTAACCCTCCAGGTGGTTTCAACAAGGTATCTCGTCCATCAAGATCTGGCCAATTTCACTGATGACGAGATATCTCGACCCTCAATATCTGGTCAGTTTTACTAATAATGGCGTACCTCGTAAGTAATATATTGCCAATTTTTGGATGACGGGTTATGACCAGTTATCTCGTACATACAGATCTGGTCAGTTTTGCAAATTAGGACATCAACCTTCCAATGAAATAGACTCTAACATGTGCTCACAGTTTTATGTTATTTCGTCCAGTCGCTCGGTTTGATGATCTGTCACGTGGTTGTTGTTTCCACTTGTTAAAGTGACTGTGCACCAGGATCAAGAACATGATTCATCTGCTCTTCCAAAGCCAATAGGCAAAGTCTATTCGTAAACTCACGTGATTTTCTCTTCAGAGATCTTTGGACAGCAACTCCACCATATGCTCTGTCAATTTCATTAGAAGGTCAATAAATGACAAGTTATGTCGTCACCAAGAGATTGCTGATTTGGTTTTGATGGTAATCTGGTAAGTTTTCCTAATGAAGAGCCAACCACCTGGAGAGGATCAACGAGACCGTCTCATTATATAGTATAAGATGTGTTCCATTCTACTATTGACTACCTTCCTTTGTCAGGTTCGTCGAGCTCTGCAGGAGATGGGAGCTCTGGAGCCCATCAACATCTTCCTGCACCTGGAGATCGACCGGATGAACAAGGTGATCACCACCGTCCGCAGCGACCTCACCGACCTGCAGCTGGCCATCGACGGAACCATCATCATGAACGACAACCTCAAGGACGCCCTCGAAGCAGTATTCCAGGCCAGGGTGCCCGAACTCTGGGCCAAGGTGAGCCTTTGCCCCTTCATCCCTATATCCAGAAAACAATTTTTGAAGAGGCTCCCAATCAAAACTATCGTTGTGTTCCGCGTGCCGTCGAAAAACGCCGACCAACCGGTTAAGGTATTAGTTTCTAGATAGGAAGGTTCCGGTTTGAATCCGGGTCAGTTCATGGATATTTGTAAGCGTATAGTGTAGAGGCGGTGTGCATAGTGTACAGAGGCTGTTCACACATTTTTAGACTATGTATATTGTATTCACAAAACTAAATTACATTAAATTTTTGTGTTTTAAATGTTCTATTTCATAGCCCTTATTCTAATCTATCTTTCGACACCGTAATTTCCAGGATAATAATGCCTTTTGAAGTGTAAGAAGAGGTATTCTATCCCATTCCTCCTGAACAGCTTTCCAGAGTCCTGAAAGGGATTCTATTTCATAGCCCTTATTCTAATCTATCTTTCGACACCGTAATTTCCAGGATAATAATGCCTTTTGAAGTGTAAGAAGAGGTATTCTATCCCATTCCTCCTGAACAGCTTTCCAGTCCTGAAAGGGATTCTATTTCATAGCCCTTATTCTAATCTATCTTTCGACACCGTAATTTCCAGGATAATAATGCCTTTTGAAGTGTAAGAAGAGGTATTCTATCCCATTCCTCCTGAACAGCTTTCCAGAGTCCTGAAAGGGATTCTATTTCATAGCCCTTATTCTAATCTATCTTTCGACACCGTAATTTCCAGGATAATAATGCCTTTTGAAGTGTAAGAAGAGGTATTCTATCCCATTCCTCCTGAACAGCTTTCCAGAGTCCTGAAAGGGATTCTATTTCATAGCCCTTATTCTAATCTATCTTTCGACACCGTAATTTCCAGGATAATAATGCCTTTTGAAGTGTAAGAAGAGGTATTCTATCCCATTCCTCCTGAACAGCTTTCCAGTCCTGAAAGGGATTCTATTTCATAGCCCTTATTCTAATCTATCTTTCGACACCGTAATTTCCAGGATAATAATGCCTTTTGAAGTGTAAGAAGAGGTATTCTATCCCATTCCTCCTGAACAGCTTTCCAGAGTCCTGAAAGGGATTCTATTTCATAGCCCTTATTCTAATCTATCTTTCGACACCGTAATTTCCAGGATAATAATGCCTTTTGAAGTGTAAGAAGAGGTATTCTATCCCATTCCTCCTGAACAGCTTTCCAGAGTCCTGAAAGGGATTCTATTTCATAGCCCTTATTCTAATCTATCTTTCTACACCGTAATTTCCAGGTAAATATTGCCTTTTGAAGTGTCAGAAGAGGTATTCTATCCCATTCCTCCTGAACAGCTTTCCAGAGTCCTGTAAGGGTTGTGGGACGACGTTTGTATAATGCAGATTTTAAAAGTCCGAAAGCACAAAAATCCATAGGTGATACATCGGGAGATTTAGTAGGGATATCAATGAAGGGTATGGCCTTGATACCGGTTTTTTGTTCCATTTCTTTTAGGAAATTTACAGTGGATTTTGATGTGTGACTGCTAGCTTTGTCTTGATGGAGTTCCACAGATTGATAGCACTGTGGGTAAAGCGATGGTATTTCATTCAGAAAAATTGGCGATAAAATATGTTCCTGATAGTATTTGGAGTTAATGTTGACATTTTTTCCCACTCTCTTTATTTTTAACTTGCCATTATATGAAAAATCAGCAACAATCATGAATCCCTTAGAAAAACTTTCTTTCGATTCTGTGAACCATATACTTAAATTTTTTTCTCCCCTTTTATGATAATATATGGCTCTTTTTTTGCTGCAATCATTTAAATGCACATATTATTCATCTATTGTGACAATTTTTTTCCATTTTTTTTTTGGAGAAGTGTTTCTCATATAGAATTCGGCAGCGTGTCCTGCGTTCAGCGATATGCTTTGGAGTAAGACGATGCACATAGTGTTTTTTCGCTTTCTTAAGATTTAAATCAACGTTTATCATTTTGTTTACAGTGGACACCGAGCATTTTAATGATTTTGCAACTGTCCTTTGACTAGGGGGATTTTCTTTTAACATTAAACAACGTACCTTTGCAATAGTCGGAAGATGTCCGTTTCTTTCTTGTATACTTGTTTGGAATTTTTGTCCCACTTGAGGCTCCAATTTGGATGTTTTTTTTCCTTTCTTGTTGACGGTATTACCTATCGACGCTTTAGATATCACAAAAGCATGACTCTCACATCGTTTTTGGATAAAGGAATATGAATATTTCTCTTCGGAAAGAGCATAAATATAGCCTTCGAACCACTGCTTCGTTAAAAACGCCATTTTGAATAAAAACAAACCTCTCAAGCCGCAGACCATAATTTTGACTTTTAAAAACATAGTACAACTGCAATTATTACTTTTTCAGCAAACGATTTTTTATTACCGCTAACCAAAATCGTCTAAACAAATGTGCGAACAGCCTCTGTAGAAGCGTATAGTGTTCCGCATCCTATAGAAAAACGCCGACCAACTGGTTAAGGTGTTAGTCTCTAGATAGGAAGGTTCCTGTTCGAATCCGGGTCAGTTCATGGATATTTGCAAGCGTATAGTGTACAGGCGGCTGGTGCACCTTAAATATGTCGTGGCCGAAAGTTCTCACGTTGAGTTGGCGTGGAAGTTTGGAGAATGGGGTGCCAGCTCAGGTGTTGCCTCGTCATCTGACCGTGGTTCAAAACTACGTGGTGTTATTCTCGAATCTCTCCCTTAGATGATTGATCCAGGACCGTCGTCAATAGCCTGTTGTGTTACTCTAGTACGATGTTAACTAAAAATTACGTAACTACCTATCGAAAAAAGGGAACAGTTCTTCGGGTTTGCTTTAAGCAAGGAATGGCGTGATACGATTATGGGACTCTCTATTCTGACCACCCTGCGGAAATAATCATAAAATTAATACCTGAATAGGTTGTTAATTAACGTTATACACACACTCTGGAGCAACACAGCGGGTTATTGGCGACAGTCTGGAATTAATCCCAAATCCAAGGACAATGGCTCGGGATTTTGAACCACCGTCCGATGACGAAGTCAACACTTTTGATCTGCCATACCACTCTCCAAACGTCCCCACCGTACCAATGTTAGGACATTTGAGGCCACGACGGATTTAACGTGCCGTTAACACGACGGTCTTTGTTTGGATCAAGTTTCGAACTCGGAACCCTCCGTTTCCCATAGGGCTAACGCGGACCATTTAATATTGGTCAAAACTTGATGGATGAGGTAACTCTTTGAAATCGCTTGGAGGGCTAAATGATCGACCATTTATCATAATTATAGCTCTTAACCCAATCATTACTATAACAGTGATCTTGTTGATGAGACACTGTATTCAGCTAAAGTATAATTCTCGAGATTAGTAACTAGAAATGAAATAATTATGTACATTATTTCTATAGAAATGTTAATCCCCAATTAACCCTTTTAGTAGCTACTAATCTGAATTAATTCCATTTAGTTTCGAGCCCATTCTAATGCACTACAATGCTAAGTCTCAGCCTTCTCAGTTACTTCTGGGGGAATTAGTAGCAAGTGAGTGAAGATCCGAGTGCTTTTGCAAAACAAATTAATGAGTTTAATTTAAGTGCACAGGTTTTCTTTCACAATCATCATTATTCTGTACGCATATTCGGCCAGGCTAAACGCATTTCATATATGTAACTTACTTCTTAAGATTTCCAGAGTTCCTTATCAGTGGCGACAAATGAGGAGGTTCAAGTGTTTGGATGTCTGCAGAGAAATGAACGGGCGAAGCGTTTGCTTTGTTTTCGAATGTGCCCTTCGGATTACGCAGAAAATTTAATTACTGACAATTAACAAACGTAGAATTTCGTACGAGAAGGAATTTGTTTGGCTGGTAATTACCAGACCAAAAATGTAGCAGCGAAATAATTATGTAATACGCACAAATAAGGGGTTTGCTAATTTCGACTGTACCCTGCAGTCTGTTAATTTTAAATGCAACTTTACAGACTTTAATCCTCCTGGTAATTGTTTCGACGAGGTGTGCTATCTAAGGGAAAATCACTAAATATTGATTGAGGGTATATCGCGTTATTATAAAAAACAATTTTATCGTCAACATCAAATAATCGGTAACATCGATATCTCGTCATTAGTGAAATAGTTCCGATTTTGGACGAGATATATCGTCGAAACTATTTGAAAGGCTAAAGACGACTTCGTCTGAAATTGCAGGCACACTTTTGATAGAAGCCATATGTACAAAAAACTTAATAACTGACAATATCTATTAGGAAATATGCTTACTTACATTAACGTGCAAACCTGTACCAACAGGTGAGTTGTTGTGCCAAGCTAAAGACACTACATTTCACGTTTTGCCAGTGGACACTTGAGATATCTCTCCTACGTACAGGGCCAGAAGGTTTTCAGAACTTGTACCAAGTGCTGATCAGGCTTCGCCAGCTCATATTTTAAAATGTTTTGACTTTACAATGGACAAGGGTTTTTCGGAACCTCTACTTTTCATAGACGTTTTGGGGGTTTATGGATTCGTGGACTTGGTACAATTTAAAGAGACCATGTCGGAGATTAGTAACAACAACAACAAAGACACTACTGTTTGGGAAAATTGTAACACTATGAAAGAATTATCATAAGTAAATTAAATTTATTCTATGTACTACTTACTGTGGTTAATACACGATCCAATTTACAAAACAATAAAACAAAAATAATGCCGAAAATCAATATCCTGTGCAACCGCCACACGCAGAGATGAGAATCTGTCCACATCATGGCATCGAGTCATACGGATTATGAATGTTATGCTGAGGAATGGCCTCTATCTGATGCCGAAGTTCAGCCGTACTTTCTGACTAGCGCGTCTTTTTAGTAATGGCTCTTCGTTACGTGGACGATTCTATTTAGGACCGTAGGGAGGTCGGTAGATATTAAACTCGTGATAAGTGAATCGATTCTTCAGTTTGATTCTTTCGTAACTTGTTTTGATCATTTGATCTACAGTGAGCTATGATTATTTACTTGTCTGGTAGTCTTTTTTTGTGTGTCTTCTATGATTTTTTGAAGCAGATTGATGGAATGTATGATTGATGGAAGGGTACTTATACTTTAAAGAGCTTCTTTTCGTGAAGCAACGATGGCCTAATGGCTAAAGTCACCCACCTTCAGATTATCGTCGGCAGCGGAGGATGACTTCCCGAGTTCGAACCCAGCTGGCGGAAAAATTTTTAGATCCTCCAAATTATTTTTAAAAAATTCCAATTTAATTCCTTTTCATTCAAATTTACTTTTCCTAATTTTTAATACCCTTTTCATATTTTTCCAAGCTTCCGTTGATTTTACATAAATAATCTAAGAACCACTCCTGAACTCACTACCAGCTGATATTTTTCCGCCCCTCTGCCGTCCCCTTTGCTTTAGGATGATGGTGTCGTATCCACCGCTGGCTTAGGACCATTCTGATGTAACAAAAAGCATACATAAAACACTAACTTATATAATAAAAGGATACAATTTTCGGCTCCCACCTCTACCCACCCATAGCCATGGATCTGAAAAGAAAAGAAGAAAGCAGAAAGGAAGAGATAAATCGCCAACAACTATAAACCTTGATGACATACGTATCTAGGTCATGTGATCCGATTAGCCGATCAAGTTGGACTTGCGTAAAGTACTATCATGGGATTGAGGCGCCTGTCCTCCCCACGGTCCTAAATAGAATCGTCCACGTAACGAAGAGCCATTACTAGAAAGACGCGCTAGTGTACTTTCTGGCCAACGAACGGTACGAGCGAGTCGCCGACCAATGTAATCCCAGACTTGCTCAATGGGCGACATATCCGGGGAAGCGGAACCTGTTATGCTCTGAAGAAAGCTTGTACAGCCGTCAAAAAAAAACGACTCACCCGATCGCAATTGCACAGTTTTCGTCGCAGAGCAAAATGGAAGGTAGCACTCGATAGGAACAAATGTTTACTACAAATATCAATACTTAAAATGTGCCTAAGGGACCGTCTTCGCATTAAATTGGGTGCTTTCTCCGATAATTTCAATACGAACCCCCTTCTTTGGTCACAAATTTGGATTCCACACAATTTCAGGCGGATTTGATGAAAAAATAAGGAAAAACGGCTTAAAATTGACCGCGAAAATCCATAAAAAGCATTTAGGGAGCGTGTAAGAATTGAACTCCGTAGTAGAAACGGCGGATTTAAATCAGATAGTTCGATTCCGGGAGTATGTCTTGCTTTAAAGGACTGCTTGAGGATGGTTTGTTAAGGCGCGTATACATAAGCGAATCGAACCGTTCCTGATACTCAAGTCTTCATGATTTGGACGGGGTTTTGGACGCCAAACGAACGGCTCGTGAACCGCTCGTGCGCTTCCTGTCGGTTTTTCGACGAACACAAAGACGTTCACGGTTCAGATTTGGATGGCGTCGTGAGTGGTTCGTTGCTTTTCTTTCTGCTCGCGAACCTCCAGGCTCCATCGTCATCACCGGAGGCTGACGAATGACTTTCGGATGCTTTGCGGTTTGTTCCTTCCTTTCCCATGGATCGCTGGAAGTTCTTGGCCAAAATAATTTCAACGAACGTTTCACGAGATGCTCGTGAACGGTTCGGCTCGCAAATGTATATGCACCTTTGGAGTGTGACACTTAGGTAGTGTAATTGTGTCCAATGAGTGAATTGTTTAAATACTAACCTACAGTCGTATAAGTGGGTTGTTAATTATGATTCAGAAACATCTGAATTATGAAGTTAAATTTTGCCTAACAAAGAGTGATAAAATACCCTTCATACAAAAGTTTTATAATGAATAATTTAACAGTATTAAACAATCACATTATGAATATTAATATGATGTGTAGTAGCCGTCGTAATCAATGACCTGTTGCAGACGTCGTGGCATGTCCACTAAGCGGGCGACTAAGTCAGAATCCATTCTGATTGAATCACAGGATCTGTTGGGAGAAATTTCTATTTTTACTTTGTGAACAATCCCAGATAACGATAATAATTATCGAATTTTGTAAACAGTCTCACTGCGCTAACTATTCACGTAATGAGCTGAAATTTGGAATTCAGATGTTTCAGTAACAGTTGAAGCGCATGGAGTCAAAATTTATCCATGTTTTTCTATTCATAATTTTTATAAATATTAATTTTATAAATAATAAACAATAGTAAAATTTAGTTTGATAGTTAAAATGTTTATTGATCGTGTCTTTGTTTATGGGTAACAAAGAATGAAAAACAATTTCCAAGAAAAATTAATGTTTTTAAAAAATGTAACAAAAAACGTGAAATACCAATTTAACATTAGGAGATCTAATTTTGAAATACTTACAAATTTGTGAAAAATCTAATAAAATGAATGAATTTTTTAATTTTAGTCTGAAATTGTGTGTAGAATCCAAATTTGTGATAAAAGATTGTGGTTCGTATTGAAGTTATCGGAGCAAGCACCCAATTTGATATGAAGACGGCCCCTTAGACAAATTTTAAATATTAATATCTGTAGAAAACATTCATCCCTAGCGATTACTACCTTCCGTTTTGTTCTGCGATGTAAATTGTGCAATTGCGAACGGGTGAGTCGTTTTTTTTTACGGCTGTATCCAAGCAACATGTGGGTGGGCCTTGTCTTGCTGAAATACAGCTCCGGGAATGCGTTGCAGGAGGGGTAGGATTTCGGGCTCCACAACTTCCTTGATGTAGAAGCCGTTGTTCAGGGTTCCTGCAATTTGGAGTATACAGGATAGTCCATGATATATAACAGCATCCCTGACCAAAACCGTCAAGTGATCTTCAGATATGATGCTGAGTAAGACACTCCGGGAGAAGCCGTTCACCTCTTTAGTGAGTGAAGAGTACGCGTTTTAGTCCACAAATTGTAGCGCCAAATTGTACGCGTTTAGTAGAAATTGTAGCGACTTCTTGCCAATAGGCACACCATTGGCTGCGTCGATGGTTCAGCTTCAGGTGAATCCTACGCAAAGGAATCCTTGCACGTAGCCTATGGTGCAGCAGTAGTCGATGAACAGGGGGGCCAGGCAATTACAATGATCTGTAAATGTGTTCCAATGGTGTGCCTACGCACGAGAGGACGCTGTACGGTCCGCCAGCGACATGTGGATGAGGAGTCTGTCGTCACATGGTAAAGTCATATTACGTGGCCCACTACCGGGGTTTTGACTTGTCCGGTTCTCCATGGTCCATTTCTTCCACTTTTGTAGCATTAAGTCCCGTGCGAGTGGCGATTTCACAATACGAAAGTCCCTACTGTAAAGTCATCTAACAATTAGACGCACAACTGGTTAAATGTAAACATCATTTATTTAAGGAATTTGAATATTATTTATAGATTTAAATATTTACATTCATTCAAAATTTATGGTTACAGCAATGGACATCGAACCGCCTAGGAGCAAAGAGACTCGCTGTTATCTTAGAGTCTCGAGAATACATCAGACTCTCAAAATTCAAGTTTTATCTTCCCAAAGTCTTGTCAAAACAACAAGTGCAAAATCAAACACGTGAAAAAGGGGGTTTTGAGACTTCGAACGAGCGACCTTACATGTGCAAGAAAAGTTTTTGATATTCCACGACGGGGTCCTGACGAGCGTTCAGGAGGTCGGTCGGAATTTCTAGGTGGCTAGTCTACAATTTGAGAGCTCCAAAAATGTAGGTGTTGACGAATTGGTTTTCGCGTCGAGGTCGATGTGAGTTCCAGATGTAGTTGCGAGAGACCGATCTGAATTCAAATGCGAGGGCGCGAGACCTACCGATACACCACCCGATCATGCGGCCCCGTTTAAACACCGTCAGTTGCTCATATGGCACTCTGTGTTTTTGGCGAGGCATGTTGACTTCTAATCAATCATTTGCAGCAGTCAAACGACGATGCACACATTTCAACGTACCTTAACCGTGCTTTTTATACACGACACACTAGAGAGTTTAGAGGGTGTTTCTAGGCCCACACTTGTGTGATCGCTTTGTAATTCTAATATTTTGCATATCATAATCTGTTTTGCATTTGCTGTAAGTTTCCTTCAATTTGCATGATTCCTTCATGATGTTGCAATTTTCATAAACAGTACTGTACATAGGACGCTGGTGTTTTGGTAACGTGTTTCCTAACTTAGTGTAACTGAGCATGTTACACGATTGCAATTTCAACGTGTTGCTTATAATAAAAATGAATGTCGAAACGGAGATGAATCAAGCTATCATAGCTCTTTACCGGAAATCTGTTTTCTTCTCTGGTAGTTTGTGTTTACATTGAAAAACCCCTTCTGATGAAGCGATGATCAGTGCAACTTTTATATCTGGTGTAAAATAATTTACCACCATGTTTCTTAAAAAATTTAACTTTTTCTGATAATTGTACTTTTTGTTAGGTAGTTAAATTTACGTCGCACTCAAACAAAATAACGGTCTATTAAAACGATCCAGAATCAATCCCTAAAAGGACAATCCAAAGATAACATCTCGTTATTTTGAACCATGATCAGATGACGAGGTCAACACCTGATTTCGCACCTCACTCTCCAAACTTCCGTGAGGACAATTCATACCACGGCGTTACGTTACTTATGCCGCCAAGAATTGTTTACTTGCAACTACATTTCTTCCACAGATGAATCTGTTCAGATAATCGCAAAAGGTAGTTAATCTACAACACAAATTTTCCCAAAGCTAACTTGAATGGGTTGTCACCTTTGAAATACTAGTTGGCTCTTCTTCACCCTGGGGGCGGGATGGGAGGTGCGATCACCGTGAATTGAGGGGCGACGTGTCTTCCTGGAACACTTTACGGAAACCGACTCGCATTGTCGTGTCTCATCCTGAAAAACCAGGTAACTTCAAGCAGCCATCCCGATTTCACCGCATTCAAGATTCGGATTCGTAACCCACTGAACTCGTTAGCAACCGACTGAAAATACAGCCAGAGAGAGAGAAACGGACTTAAAAAACACATCATCTTGTTTTTTTCCATTTTTATGTACATTCTAGCAGTAGGAAATACAACTCAGTCGCAGAATCTGATAACCCCTCTGCAATCAGTTGTATTTTATAAACGTTTTCATAACTCAATAACCGTTTTGATATCGTGTCTGGTCTTCTTGCAGGTCTCGTGGGACTCGAGTACTCTAGGATTTTGGTTCACCGAGTTGCTGGAGCGAGACCAGCAATTTAGGCGCTGGTGCTTCAAGGGCAAACCCAACACCTTCTGGATATCCGGCCTCTTCAACCCCACCGGATTCCTCACGGCCATGAGACAGGTACACCCCTATACCTATTCTACAATCTCACTTTCTTTCCTCAATCTCAACACTCCTTCCTCTACGAACTTTTCCAGCGCACAATTATAACAATTCGTTACGTTTATCTTCCATTAGGAGGTGACCAGAGCCCACCAAGGCTGGGCGCTGGACTCAGTATCGCAGAGAAACAAAGTAACCACTTTCCTCAACCCAACAGACGTGACGGAACCACCAGCAGAGGGCGTCTACATCTACGGCCTCCACCTTGAGGGGGCATCCTGGGACATCAAGGCTGGCTGCCTGAGGGAGTCCGTTCCCAAAGTCCTGTTCGAGCCCCTGCCCCTGCTGCATGTGTACGCCATCAACAGCACGTCCGGCAAAAGCCCGGACGTGTACGAGTGTCCCGTCTACAAGAAAGTGATGCGGACGGACGACACCTACATCACCTCCATAGACCTCAAGAGCGAGCGGAACCCCAACCACTGGATACTGCGGGGAGTGGCGCTACTGTCCGACATAAAGTAGACTATCCACCGCACAGTTTAACAGCTCCTCCGCAAAGCAAGTCCACAAATAAAAGTAAAGGTTATATCCGATCACCACGAGAAGAGACTCGGCACGGCTCTTAGGAAGAGTTCATTGCGACCCGGTTAGAGACCAGCAGTTTCAAAATGAGAGGATCCCATAAAACGTCTTATTTTGTACCTAGGGGCTGGACCTGTTTATGTCAACAATTAGTCTTCATCGACGCTAAAAAAGTCATTAACCCTCCAAATTGTTTCGACTATAAATTCATCCATCTATCAATACATGACCGATTTCGTTAATGACGAGTTATCTCGTCCACAAAGATATGACCAATTTTGTAAAAGACGAGATATCTCGTCTTTAAAGATATGACCAATTTCGCTAATGACGAGATATCTCGTCTATAAAGATATGATCAATTTCGCTAATGACGAGATATCTCGTCCATAAAGATTTGACCAATTTCGCTAATGACGAGATATCTCGTCTATAAAGATATGACCAATTTCGCTAATGACGAGATATCTTGTTTATAAAGATATGACCAATTTCGCTAATGACGAGATATCTCGTCTATAAAGATATGATCAATTTCGCTAATGACGATATATCTCGTCCATAAAGATTTGACCAATTTCGCTAATGACGAGATATCTTGTTTATAAAGATTTGACCAATTTCGCTAATGACGAGATATCTCGTCTATAAAGATAAGACCAATTTCGCTAATGACGAGATATCTCGTCTTTAAAGATATGATCAATTTCGCTAATGACGAGATATCTAGTCCATAAAGATATGACCAATTTCGCTAATAACGAGATAGGACCAATTTTTCTATTGACGAGATACCTCGTCATCACGATATTAGGTTTCTTTGATGATGACAAAATGAAGATTTTTTTATGAGTTTTCTTGTAGTGGCAAGATATCTACTTCTCTCTTCAGCTCTACAGCTGAATAGAAATTTAACCTATCAAGATCTGGTCAGTCTTGCTGACCAGTCAATTTTTCATGACGCGGTACCCCCTGAGAGACACCTCCAATTTGGTTTAAAGTTTGAATAGAGAAATACTATATCCAGAGATATTTGCTAAAATTATTGAATCATCCCATACCACGTGACGTAGGGGGAGCCCTCTCTCTTCTCGTATTGGTCATGCTATATCTTAATGAGTGCATAATGACAGATGGTCGTAAAAGTCATAGCTCAGGTGTATTTTAAGTAGCTACTTCTATGCTTCAAATATAAGAAAAGATTACGCTCTCGGAAAATAATTTTCTTAGCAAAATATTTTCGAAAGAAATTTGCGGATTAGATTTTTGTTTCGGTATCCTACTACCGGTAAGAGGTCTGTTCAAACCATGGCCATTCGTGCCCGTCATTTTTTATTGCGTTAACTAGCAGCATCTAGGAAAACATTACTTTGGCAAAGGCAACCTTACATCCTACTGTGCATATGTTACTTGTTCTTTCAGGAAATGTGTTAATTTTTTGTCATTTAATAATATTTATTCTCTGTTAGAATATTTAATTTACGATGAGTGATCTACGACAGTTTCAGTAGAAATGTTTAATTTAAATCTTAATATCTTTGTAGAAACAGTATCCCCTACTAGTAAGTACACTTTTACATGACTGGCACGTTGCTCATGTGAGTTCACATTTTCCTATTTTATTTGGATTGACTAGCTACTTATATTTATAATTTACATAAGAGGAAATTGAGTAGAGGAGACATAGAATTCTGACTAAATCTGATAGTATTCGTTATTTAGCCCGAGACTGATTTTTATAGTTATTGCCTCTAAGAGGATAAAACACTCTTTGCTGATGAAAGTCTAAATTCATCCAGAATTTTATCACAAAAATTCCTTCCAAAGGATGATCTGACACTTTTTAAAGATATTTGTGAAATATCTTTCTTTTATTTAGGTTAAATTGAGAGAGAGATTACATTGGGAAATGCTTTTATATCGGTATTTAAACTTCTTGAATATAAGAATATCTTTCACATTTCTCTATCTAAACTTTTTTCACGATCTAGAGTATTTTCAATTTTTTATAGTTACTTATTTTTCAACACTCCTTTAAAATTCTTTCAGCTAGTGTTATTTTAACTTTAAGCTATTTTTGAACGAATATATATGTATTAAATATGGCTAATTTGAATGCTAATATATATTATTTCTTGAATTAGATATTGACAAATCGTATAGCAATTTCTCGTGCTTCTAAAAAATAGCATGAATGGTCAAATAAATACGCAGCTACTGAAAATCCAAACGATCTGATTTTGCATAGTTTATAGAAGAGCAAATTCAAATATATCGTTGAATAGGAGATAACAATTACAATTTATGTACAAAAGAAATAAATTAATGTATAATTACTTTAAAAGTCGTATCTTCATAACAAATTGCGCATATACTACGGAAATTCTAACAGAAAAACCCGATTTTGTCATCAAACTTCGAATCTATATGAAAATTTAACCTTTGATATCAAGTCTCAAGTCATTTAGTCCAAAAGGTTCTGGAATTCTGTCTAATGTTTCAGTCTCCTAAAATTTAACTAATTCTGTACTCTTAATAGTCGTCCACAGTAATCTTCATATCGTGTTAAGTTTTTATTATGTTACTATTAAAGAATCTAACGGAAATAAGAGCGCTTTCTGTTTAAATACAATTTAGTACGCAATTTGAATTATGACATTATTATCCGCAAGATATTTTGGCAACTGATGTATTTCAATAGAAATGTATTTAGGAAAGGACTTTATATTTAAAATATCAGCTCTTTCTTACCGATAGTAATACGTATTATTTACTTATAACTAATGGATTAAAAATAGGTTATTACATTTAGTAAAGTGAAAAACTGCAGGAACGAAAAAGCTGAAGTTTTAAACAATTTCCGCAAAAACGCCCTTTCTTGCCTTTAAAAATTCATAATTTCTCATTGTAACTAATACATGAGACTTTATTACTAGAACAGAATTTAGTTATTATGTTAGAATTTAGTAGAAGAAAAATACTATAGGTAGGAAACGACAAAAAATTTTACAAATTTCTCTACTTAAAAAACTAGGAAAAATTTCAGATTGTTCTTCAAATACTTAATTTCTCTTTGTAATGGATACGTTTTTTTATCATGTAGTTCATATTAAAAACATATAGTTACGTTTAGTATAACAAAAAAAAACTATCAGGTGGAAAGATACGAATTTTTTTTAAATTTCCTACTTAAAAAACTGCAGAAATGCAGCTTTTTTTAGATAGTAGTTCGCAATTTCCACGAGTAACTAATGAACGGAAATAGATTAGTATATTTAGTACAGCGAATACCAGCAGGAAGGAAAAAGCTAAAATTTTGCAAAATTTCATACTTAAAAAATTGCAGAAATATAGCTCTTCCTTCCGATAGGAGTGCGCAATTTGTACTACTAACTAATGAATGAAAATACATACTACAGGAAGGAAAAAGCTAAAATTTTGTACTACTTTCTAAAATTTTACAAAATTTTCTACTACTTTCTAAAATTTTACAAAAATTTGTACTACTAACTAATGAATGAAAATACATATTACTACAGGAAGAGAAGAGTTAAAATTTTGCAAAAATTTCTACTTAAAAAATTGCAGAAATATAGCTCTTCCTTCCGATAGAAGTACGCAATTTTTACTATTAACTATAATGGATGAAAATAGATAAATAAATTTAGTACAGGGAAACACTACAGGAAGAGAAAAGTTAAAATGTTGCAAAATTTCCTACTTAAAAACTGCAAAAATATAGCTCATCTTTCCGATAGAAGTTCGCAATTTAAACTACAAACTAAAATAAAGAAAACAAATTATTTTATTTAATATATATTTCGAAATATTACAAGTAAAGAGCTGAAATTTTGCAAATTGTTTTTTTTGAAAAAACTGCAGAAATACAGTTTTTTTCTGTTAGTTTACAATTTCCACTAGCAAATAATAGACTGAAATATATTATTAAATTTAGTACAGCGAAAAACTACAAGAAGGAAAGCTAAAATCTTGCAAAAATTCCTACTTAAAAAACTGCAGAAATATAGCTCTTCCTTCCGATAGAAGTTCGCAATTTCTACTACTAACTAATGAAAGAAGTATGTTAATAAATTTAGTATATATAACGAACAGTTACAAAAAAGAAAGAGCTGAAATTTTGCAAAATTTCCTACTTAAAAAACTGCTGAAATGTAGTTCTTCTTCCTATAGAAGTTCGGAACTATGTAAAATACTACAATTCTGTTAAACAGTGAATAAAAGTTCTCACTTTTCAGTACTTTTGGATAAAATTAGATTAAGTTCAGTAACACGAAAAAAATATTCGTAAAGAGCTAAAGTTTTGCAATGGCATACAAACTCTTGAACCAATTCCCGTCATATTATATCAAGGTTCCTATTCATATTTGTTCATATATTTATTTCATACTTTATATTTTTTAAAACAAAGGTTTCATCCAAATTGTAGTTACTATATCACAAAGAAAACTGAAATGTATAGTAATTATGTTCAAATTTCCAGAACACGAATAGTGACACTTTTGACTAATCAAACACCACAGAATGGAAAAAAATTACAACATTTTTGTAAGGAAAGTTCTTTTTTCAGTCGGGTGGTTCAAGTAGTCAAAAAGAAGACTGATTGTGTCTTTGTTTATCTGTTGTGGTCAGTAATCGAGAAACCGAATAGGAAGAGGCATCAGTTCCCATGATCAGTAATAATAGACGTCGTAAATTGAAAATCTCATACAAAAAATTATGGTTTTTCAACTTAATTTTCATTTGGGAGAACCTTTGCCTATCTGGGTTTGATTCCAGGTAAACTTTTCGATTGAATGTGTTTTGTGTTAGAATTCATAATCGCACTAAAATTTTTAATAGTTCTAAATTTCCTTTGCGCTTCCATATAAAAACGTGTGAACGTAAACATTGCAAAAGAATTAATGTGATACTTTATGCGAACTACAGATCTGAGAAACTAACACTAGGAGCTCGAAACTTTTCACTCGACTGGTATTAAAAATTAGTTCTTGGTTTTTTTATTATATATATATATATATATATATATATATATATATATATATATATATATATATATATAAAATCGTCAAATTTGCGAATTTTTTTTTTATTATTTTAAGAAATTCTCTGTGTTTTTCTGCTTAAAATGACGTCTAAATCATGTTTCTATCTGAATTAAAACTAGAGATATAATAATTTTGTGGTGCGTTGTTTTGAAAATCTAACACTCTTGACAGTTTTGTCATGGCAACAACATCTGTCTTTAAAACTTTAAATGCGTTTTTCTCCATGATACTTTTTTTCAAGATTTCCTGTATTCAAATTGCTATAAGTCAAAAACCGATAAAGTTTAAGGGTTGAAATTTGGAATATATCTTTTCCAAACATTATACTTTAATTTGATTCAGCAAATTTGAAACAAATATTTACTTTTAAAAATATGACTTAAAAAAAAAAGTACTTTAAAATTTTCAAAAATTTTCTTTCAAATATATTTTATTTTTTATTAAATTAATATTTTTTAAATTATTGAATCCAAATTAAAGTTTATAAATTTTTGAATAATTTACTGCAAGAATTTTGAAAATTGATCAAGAATATTTTAAGTTTTTGCAATTTAAAATGACCCCTCTTTTTTTCAAAAATTTTTTATTTAAAATTTTTAAAAAAGTTTTGGAAAAATTTTGTGTTGTGATTTCGCTTATTAGTTAGATGGGTAATTCGCACAAAAAAATTCCAAATTCTAAATTAATTAATACATTTTTTTTTCAATGTGTCCCGGACCCCCTTAAAATTTGGTGTCAAATTTATTGGATGTTTACAATTGGAAATTATGAAACTTGCATACAATTTGATATGAAGACGGCACCTTAAGCAAACTTTATGTATATGAATTCGTTGAAGACGTTATTCCCTATTGTGTGTGTATCTTTGAATTTGCTCGTCTATGAACAGTGCTCAGATGTGTTTCGGTGTGTTTCCATATCCGCGCATTTGTGGAACATTGTTGCATAGTTAAAATCAATGTGATTGAAATTGTGACTGTAGATACTTGAGTTTTTGTACATTACATGCCATTTTATGGACTGAAGTTTCGGAAATGGGAAGAAAATACCTTGATTGATGCTTGAAAATCATGTTAATCCATTAGTATACTTGTATAATCAATCAATTAGTGTATTCGTATTAGTTTTGTGTGTTGTCTTTTTGGCTAACTTGTTAGATCAATTCCTTTGGTGCTAAGGCAAAGCTGCTGCTGATGCCGAATACTTTTCATAACTACAAAGTATTCGCATTATTTTGCAATACTCTAAAGTAAATTTATTGGTGCTTATCTTTGTAATGCAGTACTGCTATTTTATTTGAATAAAATTATTTTGCTGCAAAATGCCTCTGATCTTTACAATCAATGCCTTTGAGCTGCAAATTCTTCGTACTAATCGTACAACAGAAGTTTATCACGAAGGATATCTTTACATTTAAAGTTCCTGCTTATTTTAAAATATAAACTACATTTTTGTATATTTTACAAAATATATTGTAATTTTGTGTTCATAGAAATGGATTGACATTTATCACGAATCACTATTTAGCGATCAAACTGAACAGACTATACAACTTGTACTAATTCAATTAACGTGTATCAAACGAGATATTTCAGTTTGCTCCGTATTATAAAACACTAGGGAACTCTCCCAATGCAAGGAACCATGCTGGATCGCAACGCTCCCTAGCATCCAAAAAAATGAACACATACATGGTAAGTAAAACTTCTCATTTCAACCCTCTGATGGGCCCACACGTATATATTCGTTCTACAACCTGCATGTCTTCAAACTAGTTTTAATTTTGACCAATGGAATATTTCCTGAAATTATTTCAAAGTGAGGTTATTTTGCCGTTAACCCTAAAAGTGGTTTCGACGAGATATCTCGTCCTTCAAACTAGTTTTAATTTTGACCAATGGAATATTTCCTGAAATTATTTCAAAGTGAGGTTATTTTGCCGTTAACCCTAAAAGTGGTTTCGACGAGATATCTCGTCCATCAAGATCTGATCAATTTTGATAATTACGACACACCTCGTCAAGGTATAGCCGATTTTTTTATGATGACGAGATCAAGATGCGGTCAGCTTTTCTAATGGCAAACCCTCCTGGTTGTTGTCTCGACGAAATACCTCGTCGAGATAACCATTAAGAGGGTTAACAAAGCTACTTCTCTTCATTGACAATCTTGATCGACGAGGTATCTCGCCGAAACCACTTGGAAGGTTAACCCTCTAGCATCACAAGATTTCCGAGTGGTATTTATATTTCATTCGCGGCACAGTTACAGAAAATCCACATATATTGTTTGAAAGAATCCCGCTCAAGATTCCTGTTGGCTAAGAGGTTAAACTTGGTTGGAAGTCCATACAAGTTACACAACGGATATATGCTCGTGCTCCCTTCAAATTTAAATGTATACTCTAGGAGGTGCAGAATTGCAGTGGTACCGGGCTCGATCCACTTGTAACGGCGCTGACTGGGGACGTATCCCAGTGACGAGTATTTATTGACGAGTCCCGTTTCCAACTGTGTCCTGACGACAACCGCAGACGGGTCTGGAGACGTCCAGGACAGCGTGGTGATCCTGCCCTTATTATCGCACGTCACACATGCCCACAACAGGGCGATATGATCTGGGGTGACATCTCTTTGGATAGCCGGACAATTTGGTAGTCATGCTTACAGCACAGCGGTACGTAAACGACATTCTACGACCGGTTGTGTTACCGTTCTTTTTGCGGCACCCCGGACTTACTTTTCAACAAGATAATGCCCGGCCGAACACGGCACGTGTTGTTGTGAATGGTCTTCAAGCTTTCCCAACTCTTCCTTGGCCAGCTAGGTGTCCTAAAGACTAAATTTGGGACATTATGGGAAGGTGACTGCAACCATCCCGGAATGTTGACCATTTATCCCGACAGTTGGAGACAATTTGGTAAGAAATACTGCAGAACATCATCTGGGAGCTTTTTCAGTCTGTACCACGCCGGTGGCAGCTTGCATCGAGGCGAGAGGTGGACCAAAGCCTTATTGACTTCTTCCCTTTGTATCGGTCAAACTCTGATATAAATCATTCAATGGTTCTGAAATTGTAATCGTTTGTTTTTCTATGTATGTTCTTCACATCCACCCATTTTTGTTGCAATCGGACAACTCCTTCTTGGTATTTTAGTGTTTTTTTATAATACGAATTTCAAATTAATCAACGCATTATCTTTTGTAGATCTGGTGAACATGGTTTCTGACACAGAGCAGTGAGTTACAAAGGCTTCACTGATTACAGAGCCCTCGGTGCGGGTCACTTGTCGCTAATTGTGGGCGGAGTTTGACATGCTTCATTCAAAGCGGTAGCCATTTGTAATCGCAGACTTCTTGAAGTGCCATCCAGATGAAGTATCTTGGCAGCACATTAAAAAAATTCTTCACTGTTTCAATTTTTTTTAATTATTTAAAATGTCCCAGACAAAATGCCATGATGATCTTGCAGTTCAACCTCAAGTTTCCCGCTTCTGTTAAAAGATGAATTGTTTTAGTTTTTTGTTTGATAAAAGGTAAACAAAATCGTTTTATTTAGGTCCGGTTCGCGATTTTCCAAACCCTCACAGATACTGCACCGCCAGGTGACAGGCCGGTCGCTGGGAGGAGCGTTAAGGAATTGTGGGAAGGTTGATCCAACTTCTTGGCGACTTATCGCTCCGTCGTCGCGCTTTTAGCAAGAAGTTTCAATAGCTAACAGTTTGGGCGATTTGATTTTTTTTAAACGGGTTTTATTGGTTTAAACCAGGTTTTTTTTAGAAACTTAGTTTAACAAAAAAAGCAATGAACATTAAATGCAAAGTAGTAATTATCTGTAATATCTGCTCAAATTGATTAGTCCATTAGATTATCTTAATTAATTAATCATTATTTATGATTAATTAATTATATGATTAGTTCTTATTAAATAATTAATATTGCGGGGTGATCGTTTTTAGATTTTCTTTAATAAGTCAATGGGATCTTTAAATAAGCAGTAACTTTAAATGCTAATATATTTATAGAATATACGAGGATACTGCAACGGGTAAACAAAACATATTGAAAAATTTTGTAGTCATATTTTTTATGTACATCTTATGAATGGTTCTGGTTGGTAAATATCTATTTAAAACAATTATTTTAACATTTGATGATCTTTCCTTTATCATACAACTACGATTATTTATTAAGGTGGATTCTGAATACCTATCTTCCCATTAAGTTACATTTTATGTATTTTCCCCTGGTTTTATTAATCCAAACATTATAAAACTGCAAGTGTAGTTAAGCATATGATTATCTTGTTTTTATCTCAGGGATGACAACATACTTTTTAAATATAATATAATATATTATCAATACTTCTTAAGCAAATACATTTTTTAGGTTCCATAAAAATAAAATGACTAAACCTCTGTATTGAAAATAAATCCAGCTGCCGATGGTGTTTTAGAAAATTTTTGTTGTAACACCCTTCTAACTAAACCATCCTAAAAATAATATTTGTCTCACAGAACCAATCTTTTATTTCGGTTATAAAAGAGGGTGTTGAAATTTAAAATTTAACTAAGCAGTTTTTGTTTTATTATCCCCTACCCAGTTTTTGAAATAAACTCGATCTTGGTAAAAAAAAAAAAAAAACTCAATTAAATATAACTTTTTATAACACATATTACCTATTGACCTCCAAAACAATTTGGAAAGTGTTCTTTCAGCAACTCAAAAGCTACAGCATAATTTTCGGTGGTTTAGGCCTGGTGAATTACAGCAGCGATGGGCACAGCGCCAACTTTTGTTGCTGTAATAAAGATCGTTAGAGTAGAAGACAACACATCATAACTGGTTGTAGAATCCAGAAAGATTATTTCATGGGATGATGGCAGTTGTTGTGCTCTTTTCATTACTGAAGTAACAATTAGAACTGCCCAGGGAGTTATATTAATTCTATTTCCATTATGCGCTCCACACGTGTAACACAATCAAGATAACACTAACAACATGAAGAATGTGCGGCGAGATTTCTTCAGCGCCAAGTCGTCCTAGTGCAACCCGATAACCGGTCAATTTAATTGGTTCAGCAACAAATCGTAATCCAACGCGACCGGCCTGTCACCTGGCGGTGCAGTATCTCTGAGGGTTTGGAAAATCGCGTCCGGTTCACACATACGGTTTTTCAACATGGGGCACCGAAGCCCAACTATGCACACATAACCGTGAAATGACGCAAGTACTCATTTCGCGCCATTTGCGATAAATATTCTATCGAAGAAAACGTGTTGATTTCGCCTACTCGGTGTAAAAAAAGTATATTTTGAAACAAAATATTAGTTACAGGATGTAACCATTTAGCAAATATTATTTATATTCCATTTATTTATGAAAACAAGGTACTTGAGACCGCAGAAGCGTGTGCAATCGAGCTGCGGCGCCGAGGGGAACTGCGGTACAAATTGCACGCAAATTGGACGTGCGTCGCCGCAGCAGCGCCGGGGGCATGTATGCACTTGTACGTAATTGGATCTAATGTATCTCAGACCGCACTTGCGTTGCGCGTTGAAAAACCGGATGTGCGCACCGGGCCTTAGTGTTGAGACTATTCATTGAAGCTTATCGTTATTTTTAAACTATCTTTCAGTGTTATTTTTCTCATTTGTTATTGAATT
Source organism: Metellina segmentata (assembly GCA_947359465.1). Classification (NCBI taxonomy): domain Eukaryota; kingdom Metazoa; phylum Arthropoda; class Arachnida; order Araneae; family Tetragnathidae; genus Metellina; species Metellina segmentata. Next base: position 9,250,671 of record OX375874.1, on the reverse strand, counting down.
AAAATCGATAGTAATTAAATTAACTTAAAATGTGACATTCAGAATTCTATAGAATTGTGCTGTTTAATAAATTTTATTTTGTGCTATTTGTTGGTGATTTTAATATTGGTATACTGTTTTTATGTAATTAAAATTAATCTATTTCTGAGTTAGGCCTATGTTCTAGTTACATATAATTTTTTGTTAAGTACCCCAATGGAATATTCCTGCAGAGTTCTATGAAAGATCATAAATGAAATGTAGAGAATTTCTGTTGTTATTTTTTTTAAAGTAATTAATCGGTGAAAGACTTGTTTTGGAGAAAAAATCATATCACTAATAGAAAATAAAATAAAAGGGGCTTACAACACAGAATTTAAAAATTCCTCCTTCTCATTAATATTTATCTTGAAAAAAGAAATTAGTAGTGAAAAGTGTTATTTGTAAATAAATAGTAAAAATTTAGATGAAAATATACATAAACTGAAAATTTTTTTTCTAATGTCGGGCACATTTTGACCGAAGTCATTGTCCATTACAAGGCCGGATGTTATGGCCACTTGTGAAGGAGCACCCAGGGGGAGGGCCATCATTGCCCCTAACAATTACATCGTAATTTTGAACCATGTTCAGATGACGAAGCAACACCTAAGCTGGTATACGCTTACAAACATCCATGCCCGAACCCGGATTCGAACCGGGGACCTTCCGATCTAGAGGCTAACACGTTAACCACTATACCGGTTGGTCGGCACATAAACTGAAATAAAATATGCTTTTTTTTCAAAATTTTCTTGAGCATTGATGAGTATTGCAAAATTATATTCCGAACACACATAAAAGCGTTATACATAGCATACAAGAAAATTAAGCTTTTTTCTACGAACAGGACAATAAATGTAATAGCATTCTCCTAGAAAATGGCAATTGAATGGAATTTTCAGTTTGCAACGAATAGAATCTCTACTATTATAAAAGGAAATGTTTGTTTGACTGTCTGTGTTTTTTTCGCGGCCGCAAAATCCTGACGATTCTATGGCACTTATAGCAATGAGATTTGGACACAGGTAGTCCGAATTTTTTTCAATTTTTGAGTCTCGGCGAAATTTTAAAATTTAATCTAGAAGAACGTTAAATGAATTTAATAATTTTATTCTCTAACGGGTTTCTTCAAACACGGAGGACTTTTCCTAGATTCAATTCCATACATTAGGAGGCCGGCGCCTGCTCGCCACCCCCTGAGTAATACTTTGCAATCCTCATTAATCCGCTGCGGTAACCTTGCAAGCTTCGCTCGCATGAATGAAGACATGTGTCCAAGCAGAAGGGATTATTTACAAAATATGATATTCCAAAAAATGTTTTTCAAATATAAATTTGTTGTTTTGCAGAAAAGTGTTATACAGTACCTCTGGAATCAGAACTCGAACAATTTGGAATTCAAATGAAACCTTTCAGCAAATTTTGACTCGAAATGTGAGCGCTGCTTTGGAAATCGAATACCCAGCATATTGTTTGTAAGCTGCCAACAGCTCGACTAATATTCATTTTTTTCAATGAAATTTCATCCGATAACGCTATAAATCCGATTGAGGCGCGAGGCTGAGGCCTCGTGGTAAACAAACAATCGTAGTGTTTCCAAAACATTATAACAAATAATGTCTTTTTTGTGTGTGCCACGTAAAATCTATATGTATAAAATTCAAATACCACTCACTCACTGACTGACTGACTGACTCATCACTGGATCTCAAGAACTACAAATCCTAGGAAGCTGAAATTTTGCAGGGTGATTCTTCTTATACCGTAGAGGTGCACTAAGAACGGATTTTGAATAATTCGAATCCTAAGAGGCCTAAAATTGACCTAAGGCCTAAGCCAAAATCAATTTGAAATCGACATAGAAATAACATTGAGTATAAAAACGATTGCTATACGCATCTCAGATTGCTTTACCAGTGTTGGTCGAAAAACAATTTTCTTAAAACAAATTAAATTATAATGTTCATGTTCGAACTGAATTTTTACTTCTTCCCATGATGAAAATGATATTTATAAATATTTGACTGATGAAGAAAGAATACTTAGAATATTTAATTTTATATTTACTTAAATTTTATAATGGAGCATGAAAAGGTCGAACGATAAACTCATTGATCATAAAAGCGTAATTTTGATACTCGGTATCTGGCAACCTCAGAATTAATGTTTGATTTTTTAATTTGATTTATAATTCTTTTTTTGGGTATTTGAGTTGAAAACGAGATGGTTGAGGTCATGTTTGGGGATTCCCAAGTATTCTAAATACGCGTTATTTTTGCTTATAAATCATTGTCTTTATCAATATTGTTCACGTTTTTTGTCGAATTGTTTTACTTCTGTTTTTTCAGGAAGTCGAAATTCAACACGCTAGAACAGACTTTTTTTCAGAATTCAGCCTGTTTTAACGATTGGAATTTTGTTTCTGTTTGCTTATGTGTTCCGGCATATTACCTATTCCAGAAATATTAGTTAGGAGTTGGATTTTATTTATTTATTTCCTGCAAAATATCACTATACATAGGTACTTTCGTGGTGGTACATGTATATTTCCACCAACTTTCTTTAAATCTTTGGTTGAATACGTTATAGTGTATAAATAAAAAAATAAATAAAAGGTGGAGTGGTCGTTCATGGAAAGAAGGCGATTTGTCGCCAAATGTGGTAACCTTCACATTTTGCGGATTTTCTTCACATCTGCCGTTTTTGTTTTGGCAACCCTATCTGCTGTTACGGAATTCGGCCACCATCTTGATTTGGCGACAAAAATTAGCTTGCGACAAACGTCTTACCGTGAACGACCACTCCACCAAATAAAATTTACAAATCAAATTATTTTTTAAGTGTGTAATTTATTATTTTAAAATTACATGAAAAATTTTAAAAATAACTTTGAAATAAGATGGGTTACGTTAAATTAAAACTGGTTGTCATACTTTGTAGTTCAAAATATATTTAAAAATTTTGATATAGCTTTTCATTGAAAGACGATTAAAATAAACTAAATTTAATTTGTTTTTCGTGTGTTTCATGGGTGTTATTGAAAGCTTACGCCATAGTCAAGAACTACATCTATCATTCTAAAGAGATACGTGCTTTCGAAACCATTTCGAAACCAAATTTCTGATCTTAAAAAGTACCATAAGGGTTCAATTTAAAACTGTATTGTTGGACAAAAGGGAAGTTTTAACAAGACTTCGTTGATCTTGGAATAATATCACGCTAAGTAATTTTAAAAAATTGAAATTTTATGTCTTAAAGAGACAAAAAGTCGAGGTTGCTTACTCTATTTATTGAAGCTGTTCTTACGCAACTTAAGATGCATGTGAATCCTTAGTTGGAAATGATTTTCTTTTTGTAAAAGCGTTGTAAAATCAACCTTCTGTTTATCAAAAAATTGTTATCGCTTGGGTTTAATTTGTCTACTCTAATGACAAACGCTCTGTTATTCCACATGCCACTGAATGCATTTTTCTGGAGAAAAAAAAGTGCGTTTGCTTCAAATTAAATTAGTCACGACTGCCGTAAATTTTCAGCTCCCTTGGACATATAGAACGCGGGTTAATATGTAGCCTATCATATCCGCAGGGTTCTAAAATATAAATTTATCAAATGTATGGATTAGTCAAAAGGTGGATTAGTGTCGAGAACAGACAAACGTCAACTCTGCTTCATATATCTAACAGAAGTTCCGTTATTCCACTTGCCGCTGAATGGAATTTCAAGAAAAATTGCGTTTGCTTCAAACTAAATTAGTAACGAATGCTGTATAAATTTTATTTACCATATTCTCATATTGATGAGGAAATTCGAAAATATCGCATACTAGGTGAAAGAATGGCACATTGAAAACATATTTATAGGAAAACTAAGTGCAAGACTATCCACCGAAAATTCGCCAGTTTTACTGATATTGAATGCACGGGAATATTCGTAGTCACTCGAAAACTTAAAATCAACTTCAGCAGAAGTGTGACGAATATGAAATGGATTATATGGTTGGGTACAACATATATGCATATTTGAGTTCGAAGTAAATTGTAGAAGCGATGGAGTAGTTAAATTGGTTTAAAAATTTTTTTTCCCGCACACCTAAATGATGCTAACATTCTTTTATGAAAAAGAATTGATGTTGACTTTTCAATCAACATATTATTAATTCAACCCGAGCAAAGCCGGGTATTCCTGCTAGTAATTATACATATAGATACAGAATATAGTTACGCTATGCGTGAAGAATTCCCAGGGATCAATTTATAAAATTTCTCCATTCAAATTTTTTAAAATTAGATTATTCTCGAGTCATCAAGAACATAAAATGACTACACAGATGTATTTTCTGCCTTCTTTTGTTCGTATGATGGTGAAACATAAAATAAAAATCTATGTAAATAAGAATGAAGTGTTTGTTTGTACATTCAATATTTTCGACTCATTTCAAGTTTTCTATCCTTTTTGGACCCTTCTGATGACAAATCCGCCTCTTTCACGTTAGGTGTCTGTCAGTAAGTATGTGCCCTATACACGTCCACACGGTTTAATATACACTCATTGCCATAAAAATTTGGCACCAAGAAATAATTGTGGGATCGTAACGAAACTTAGGATGAAGGTACATATCGTCCATATATGCAAATGATTAGAAATGCTGCGTAATGCCACTAGAGGGCGTTGAACTTCGTTCTCCTTGACGTATAAAACAGGAGGGCAGAGCTTGTTTGAGTGTACTAAATCTTTTGCAAAGGAAACGCTGAGGTAGACATGCCGTTACGCCGCCATCGAGGACAATATGAGCAGCTGTCAGAGTTCGATAGGAGAAGAATCATCGAGATGATGGAAGCTGGGTGGTCAGCTCGGCGAGTAGCTCGTGAAGTAGGCCGTTCTGATTTTACTGTGAGGAGGTGTTGGGACCAGTGGACAGAAGAGACGTTATTTACACGTTGACCAGGCTCAGGACGCCCTCGACAGACCAGTCGTCAAGAAGCATCCAGACACAGGCAGCATCTTCACAACGGGCCCCTGTGTCTTCCCGATCTATCGCAAGGCGCCTGGCTGAAGGACATCTGGTATCGTTGCGCCCATTACGTGTGCTCGATCCCCAGATTTGTCACCAATCGAGCATATCTGAGATCATTTGGGACGGCAAGTTGGACACCCTACGAGTTAGGTCGAACTAGAGGAGCGTTTACAGCAACAGTGGAACGAGATGTCTCAGGACGTCATATGGAACTTGTATGATTCAATGCCCGCTCGTATCGCATCGTTCATTCGCGCTAGAGGGGGGTCCAACAGAGTACTAAAACGTCCGTTCATTTGTACTTATTTCTGCAATAAATGAGCCTTTTTCTTTGATTTTCTAATCACTTACTTATATCAAAGTAGTTCTTACATGTGTAAAATTTCGTTTCATTTTGACGACTTTTTCTTGGTGCACAAATGTTTATGGCAATGAGTGTATTTTCAAGGAAATTTGCATACAGTGAGTACTTATCTTCATTTAGTGAGTGGAATTGGTTGCGAATGTCTGTTCGTCTTTCTGTTCTATGTTCAATTTTGTATTTGTGTGTTTGTGCAGAAATCACGTAAATTGTATTCCAGATATTTGATTGCAATGTATTTTATTTTATACATTGTTCATTAGTTTAGTGAATGCAATATTAAATATTTCCTTGTTGTTATATTTAAATGAGTGGCAAGCTAAAATACCTGAGTAAGTACACTTAAATCAACCATAATTTGGTTCGACCTAGCTAAAGACCGTCGTGCTCACTAATGGTGACTGGGGCACGTTAAATAGGTCGTGGTCACAAATTCCCCCATGTTCCCATACCAAATCAATACCTCTGGGGGTACCTGATCAGGGGGTTATCGGCCTCCGATTGGGATCTAAATTACGATATGTGTGAGTGAATGAATGTATGAAAGGGACCATCCTGTAAAACGGATGTGTCATGTATGTCGAGCAAAGACGGACTTCCTCCCAATGGGGCTCAATAACATGGAAGGCGCACCCCCCTCGCCTCTTGTTGTCTTCGACGGGCCTGGCACTCCTCCGGTCTGCCAGTGTAGGCATAAGAAACAACAACAATAATTTGGTAGTTTTGGAAAAATTGGAATGTATATTGAGTATTACGATTACTTTTATTTGCTTTACCAGTATTGCTGAAAAATCAATCATTGAAAAAATTATTACCCATGGTCAAATGGGTTTTGTTCTCGGAGAGGGTTTTCAAGTCGTCCGGTGTAAGAAAAAAAATATATAAAGATGGTAGGAATACTAAACAACGGTAGTTGTCTACTAGTCTGGAAAGAACTCATTATAAGAGCAACGAGACTGGTAGCAGTCAGTTGCATTGTAGTAGGAATGCAAGGCAAGACTGTCACGAGCCAGTCACATTCCGGTATTCAGTTACGAGAAAATTAATAGAACAGACACTTTTTCCCCTGGACGCCATTGAGAGCTGACGCATTTTTTCCGAGCAGAGACGACTGCTGCAGATAATGACGGAACTGTTTTAAAATATAACTCAACTGTACATAATAATTGTGGATATTTATTCATTAAATGTCAATGTGCTGTAAGATTCGAAGTCTTTAAAATAGACCTCAAAGTCGCACGAGAAAGCACAGCGGTGTTGCCATTTACGCCAAGAATAATATTGAAACACAGGAAGCTCTACAGTTCCCAAATTATGACACGGGAGTTCACATTGTTGTCGTCTATTTAAAAAACAATGTTCGTTTGGCCGTACTATATGCCAAGCCAGGTTCGAGTACAGATGACATTTTAGAAGCGATCTCAGAAGCATTGGGCACAGATTGTGACGAGTATAAATCAGTCTTGGCTGGAGACTTTAATATCAACATGAGCACTGAAGATGGGAAAGAATTCTGCGAAGTGTTGAGAGAAGTCTATTGGTTGGATCTAAAGACAAATCCTAAATATTGGACAACGAGAGGCAGAACTTCGATTGTTGCAATCTTTTCCACGCACGATTTGAAATGTTGTGGAGTTTACGAGAGTACGTTTAGCTATCATGTTCCGCTTTACGGAAGACTAACATAAAAATTTAAGCAACTAGTTATATATCTATTATTAAAAAAATAAATAAAAAAAAAAAAATTGACCATGGGTAACTTGTAATTGGCTTTCAAGACAATTACAGATAAAGTTTTTTTTTTAATTATTTTTTTATTATTATTATTTTTTTTTAAGTTTTGATAATATACATATTGTAAGTGAAATCATTTTTACTACAAATTTGTTCCACTCAACACTACTTTTAAAATTTTTAAATACTTTAACTGGGGGTCTACCGCTTGCAAACACCCCCTTTGTATTTGAAACAGAAACTTTGTTGGCTTGTGTCGATAAGAACAGAAACATTATTGAAAACAAGATTACCAACGCAGTTGGTAATTAAAAAAATCAAATGCGTGGGCTGAAGTAGCAGAGGATTTCAATAGTGTGCCAGGCGTTAAAAAAAATCAACAGCCCAATTGATAAATTTGTACAAAAATTCTAAAAGCAATGAAAAGGATTTCTCATACGCGTGTTGAGATTTTCAAAACAGGCGGAAGCTCCAAAGATATCAAAACTATGGAGATAGAAGAACGTGAATTCGACATCTGACCATGTAATTTCGACAGCGATACTCTGTATCAAGGGATGACTAAAGAAATAACGTGTTAGTATGAACTTGTATATGTAGAGATAAAAATGAATTACTTTGTTTAAAACTTCTGTTTGCTTTTCAAAATTCATTGTTTTCTGTAAGGTGTTCCAGTGTTTACTACTGATACTCCCGACTGCCCAAATCTAAACTCGGAAAGTTCATTTACATTTTTTTTTATTTATTTATTTTTGTTCTTTGCGCAATATAAACGATTTTCGAATATTTGGGACAGACGATATATTTTAACGAACGGGAATAAAACGGAAACTCGTTGTTTCTTTCGCTCTGAATTAATTTCATTTCTAAATTTTGTGCACTTTTTACTTGTAGATACTTTTTTCCGACACCTTTTAGTTTGTATTATTTCGCTGTTTCCTTTCCTTTTCTGTTTTAAATATTTATTATTTTAATAAATTGCGTTTCTTTTACATCACACGCAGCACCACCACAAAGTATTCGACTTAAAGTCATAGGTAGGTCAGAAAAAAAGCAAATTTTAAGTGTAATTATGCAATTATTGAAATAATAATGCCGTTGCTGAAAGAATAATAATGTTTAAAAAATCCGAACTAGAACTTTTCAAACATTAAAAAATTCTTAGTCACACTGACAGGAAAAGATTGCGAAATTCCACAATATCGCATGCCGGATGCAAGAGTGCCACAGGTAAAAAAATACTATTTTGTTGACTATGAGTGCCAGAGTACTCGCCGTAAATGGTAGTTTTTATTAATTGAGTTGAACATGAAAGGAACTTAAGAAATGGAATTTCTTCAAAATCGTCTTTTGTAGTAGCAACTTTAATGTCACCTTTAGTCATTTTGTAGCTTTGTCATACAGCAAGGGTGCGATGTATGTGAAATGTATTACATGAATGGATATGCATGTGTATAAATTGTGTCCTAAGTAAGTGGTAGAAATTATAAAGATGGGGGGGGGAAGAAAGGGGTCAAAATATTATATTATTATACGAAAATATAAATTAGTTAAATAATAGAAAAATATTATAAAAATAAGTTATTATATATTTTGATCATCTTCTCAATCTGGAGTAAAACAATTAAAACCGAGTAAGGTCGGGTATTTTGCTAGTAATAAATAATTATTTAAAAAAATTATAAAAAAATTAAAGGATAAAAATTCCAAAAAATTAAAATTTTGATCACACATTTAATTTATTTACATTTCTATTTTTTATGTTTATGGCAGAACTAATAAACATTTCCAGTTAAAGTTATTTTTACCCTTGGAATTGCCTTTAATCTGTGTGGTAGAAATTACCAGGCTAAATTGACCGGAAGCCCAGTAACCTGGCGGTGCAACTTGTATTCCATTGTTCGATGACAACGTTGTGCCAGACGTTTTCAAATTGGAGTTTATTTTCCTAGTGGCCTGATTTGTTACAGATATGAACACTTCGTTTCTGTTCCTTTTCCAAACTGCATAATTTGTTCAAAAATGGATGATGCACCTCGTCATAGTTTAGATACCTTATTATGTGAATTAAAAAAAACTTTTAATGTACTTTTTCGTTCCAATAATTTTTTAGACTATATCATCAATCTTTCAAATGAAAAAATCGAAAAAAGCGAGTTTTGGAATATTTTGGTATTAAAAAAAAGCATTCATATAAAAGAATAAACTAAAATTAAAGAAACAAGTTCATACATTAGTAAGATTTCATAAATTAAGGTTCTTAAACTTGTAGGGTTCGAAAAATTGGAATCTTCTCCATTTAAAACGCGTGGAAAAAAGTGGTTATGAATTGAAGGATAAAAAAGCACAATTTGACTTGTGTAAAGGTAAGTTTGTGAATTTTTTTTTATTCTATAGAACATTGATGCAAATGACAAGATGTAAGTGGCAACCTTTCTGAGTTTAATTATATAAAATAAGAAAAAAAAATTATTCAACTAATAATTACAAAAAAATTTTCGCAAAATTTTCACTAAGATTACAAATTTCCAAAATCGTTTTAAGAAAAAAGGTTTAATATGTTGAGCCCTGACTAGCCCCAAATTTAAGGTCACCAGTTCCTCGATCTGACCAGTCTCCCCAGTTCCATCACCTAAGGTCCACCATCCTATGTGGAGAGTTGTGTATGATTATAAATTTTGGCTACTTAAAATAAATTTTATAATTTATGTGTTCAAAAAATTAAACATTCATTAAAGTAGCAAACACGACAGAAAACAGAAATAAAACAACGATAATTTTGGAGGAAAAAGTTGTTCTTAAGATATGAATTCGTGATTTTTTATAAATTGTCCCTACATACAGAAAAGTTTTTGAAAATGCAAAATTCCAAGAGACAAAAAAAAAAGTAGAAAATAATATTACTGCACGTGGTCAACAAACACGAGGTTTCGTTTCCGTTGAATACGCACTACACATTAAATTCGCAGGCGTAAATTTAAGTTATTTAGCCTTTGGCATAGTCTGAATCATCCCTTAGTACCTAGAACCTTCGTGGGCTGATAGATAACAATATTCTGATTAGGCTATGTGTTGAAGCTGTAAAAGAAACAAATGACTGTACAACTTGTAACATATCCTTTTTTATTCAATTTTTCACTTAAATACAAGACTTACATTTTATGCACACATGTAACATCATCATGTCTCTTTCAAAAAGCGAAATTGAAAGTAATTTTATCCTTTTTTGCACAGAAAAAAAATTCGAAGCAACCACTAAAACTGTCTTTAAGAATTTAATGTCACTTCAAATTTGTTCCCAAAAAGTGAGAGCACTGTGAAAAGTAGTCAACGGTATTTTAAATATCTCAAAACATAAACAAATAGTGAAAACTGTCCAATGAACAGGCTATGCGAATAACATACCCATTATGACAATGCAGATAGAACTTGTTTTAAAATCGAAATTTAGAATTTGAAAACCTTTTTGTAAACAAAAGTTAAGTATTAAATCAAATAAATGCAGATAAGACTTGCTTTTAAATAAAAATTTTTCCATACATTTAAGGCCTCTCGATTCCCGAGTTTAAAGTGAATGACTATTTGATTTCTCATTCCTAATCATTTAAATTATCAATACAAAATTTATAAATATGTATAGATTTCACCATCGCTATTCTATTTTAAAAGCATTCGCCGAAGAATCTTCAGGTGTGCATTCGATCAAAACATTTGCCAAACGTATAATTATGTAATTATCCACAAGTATTATTACTTCTAAAATTATTTTAAATTCCAGTCACCAAAAATGAATCTTGGTCTCTTCTACTGAGATCTGACAACAGAAAACTTTTCTAAAAAATGAATCTACTTTTATATTTACTATCCCTTCGTAAGAATATTTGATACATGCTTGTATTTAATTTTATGTATTGCAAGACTATTACTAAATCCATTTATCGTTATTCACGATTGTACAAATTTCCTATTCAACGTCAAAACGTAATAAAAAAAAATCATGTAAAAATCAATTTTCCGTTCATTTCTTAATGAATAAAATACAAAGACAGCACAACCTTTTTGCAGCCATGCAAGGAATGTAACTCATAAAGACCACTTTACGATGTGCCCCCACTTTTAATTACTAAAAGTTTCTATAGTTCTCAACAAATATTACAACACTAGAACCATAGAAACTATCTACAAATCTACAGACAGAAACAGCACTGAAAGAAAACAAGAAACGTTTGATTAACCCCCACACCAATATGAGGAACGGAAAGACATCTGGTTAATTCCAGCTAACGGCGCAGATTTGGCGAATTTTCCGTTTTCGTCGCCAGGCCAACGCCAAGTGGTTGGCGACCGCACCGCACACTAGCATTTAACCAGACTCCTTGTTCAAAATAAACACACACGTCAGTCAATACATGAGAATGCATCTCTTGTGTGCCTGTTCGACTGCACTAAATAACTTGTTTATACATATATACCATAAGAGAGACCTTTGAGAAGGACAAAAACAAATGAATACTTTTCTGTTTCCAGTTCGCGAAAGACTTCTCGACCTTTAACACCACAGCCAAACCGCAGCAGCTTCAGCCAAACCGCAGTCGGTAAGCTAAGCTTTTTAGTTCAACTTTTCACTCGGGAAATGTAGTCACCCTTCACTTGAGTGAACCCGTCTTTTGATTAGAGATAACGATGAACTGAGATAATCCACACAAATGAAGAGATGAGCAGGATCCTTTTATAAATATATAGTATCGAAATATGTGATAATTGAATGGGTTATCTCTACATACTTCAGGCCAACTTAACGTGATCTCTACTAAGGCTATAAAATATAGTCCTTGAAACCTTTTTTTTGGGGGGTGGGTATAAATTATTGCTAGATAAAAACTGAAAATAATACAGAGCACAGACATGATTATATGATTTACTGTTTTGATTTTTGGTTTTTCTGACTTGCATCCATAATACTTTCATTAAAATAAAATCATTCTTGAGTGACTTATGTAAACGTATGACGGGCAAGGTTTCACTCTGAGCAAATCAGAGCCGCATTTACAATCGCGAGACTCTACCTATCAGTAGGGTATTCTGAATAACCACGTTAAGTTGACCTGAAATGGAGTTGGCGGTACGGCCTCGAGCTTGGCGTTAGTTTGGCTATTGAATGGGTGATACATTACGTTCTGGTAACCCCGCCGAGTAAGCGTCATGACTTGGCGACCGCCTCTTTCCGCCGTGGCGACGAAAAATAATACCACTTTCAAGGCCGTACCATTCGAGATTTACAAGACTGTGGAATAGTAAATGGTGTAAGTGCCGAAAGGTAAAAAAATATTTTTAGTTGGTATAAGGAATGAAAATTCCATATATTTCCGAGTTTCCAGAAGGAACATCAGTATTTATTCTGAGGAATATGCTCAAGTACAAGTAGCAGATAAGTAAACCATACATAATATTTACCATCTTTATATTAAAAAAAAAAGAAGGTAAAGGCTAAAAGTCCACATTTAAAGTGATAAACAAAATAAGTACCAAAATTCACAACAAAAATGCCCTTTTAGTTTGTACTAATAATTTTCAATCAGGCACTTATACCGTTTACTATTTCCGTTCTTCAATTATGGATTTCAAATACTGACACTTCAAGATTAATGCTTCGTTAACTTCGTTTATGTGATTAGCTTATCGATTATACTATACTGTGATAAAGTAGCTGTGATCGTGTATAAAATATAGCTGAATATCGGCAAAAGAGAATTTAAGCATAAAAGTACATCACTAGCATAAAATATTTGTCATATTAAAAATTTAAAAAGTTGTTATACACTTCAACGACAAATCAACATTAATTTAAATCAATAATTTTAACTTAATACTCGATTTAATAATAAAGTTTCTATGGATATACAATGATATTACAACAAATAATTTAAATTTGAAAAATATAATCAAATAAATTATACAAAATAAGAGTATTTTTAACTTGAGCCTTATGAAATTGCAATGCTTGTCGATTATTTGTGAACAAAGGAATATCAAATCAAACATTAAAATTCACATTAAAGAACTGTCTTCTCAAAACAGAATTTCGTTTCATCTCAATTTACACACGATTCTCCTCTGAAAACAATAACTTACGCGAAAAGCCATTGGAAAGCAAAGGTTTTTATAGTTCATAGAGTAGTATCATTATTCACCACCAGTACCCTGTCTTACATAAGTGCTTGAAACAACATTCAAAAAGGTATAAGATCCCATCACGGGAACCACAACACAGTTCCAACAGAGAAGAAACTCCTATCTTTACACATTCCTATCTATACACAACTCCTTGTGATTCAGTCCTTTCAGATAGAGAGAGCGCATGGAAAATACAAAACAATACAAACGCAGGTAATTTGAAGTAGTAGTAGTTATCAGATGCAATGACAATAAAACGACTACTTAAAAAGTTCTCATAGGATTTTTTTTCCACTAGTTACTAGTCAGCGCACGTAGTGAGAAAATAGTGATCACCATTTGTCCGGTTTGTAGTCACTCACTGTTAAACGCACGAAATAGTTATCTCGTAGGTTATTATAACTGTAAATAGTAGTTATATATAACTGTAAATATAATTATTAGTTGTTATGATTAACATGGCATCTGTGCGTTGAATGTTCAGGAAATATATGCAGTCGATGCTAACTTTTTCTCTCTTCCTTCGCCGTCGTCCTTTTGTGATTCCTTTTGTTTTCAGGTTCTCGTGTTCACGGCAGATTCGGGTTTTCCTATTTCACAGAAGCGTACGAGTTCTGTGGGGGTCTCGCTGCCACCCAAGTGGTGAACACGTCCCTGGAAGAAAAGATAGACATCAGAAATCCAAATCATAACTTTATGAAAATCCCTCCAACGACACGAGATACCTCGTCCATCAAGATAAGAATAATATTACTAATCTCGTCATAAAGATCAGACTAATTTTACAAATCTCGTCACAAAGATAAGACTGATTTTACTAATCTCGTCATCAAGATAAGACTAATTATGTTAATCTCGTCATCAAGATCAGACTAATTTTACTAATTTCGTCCATCAAAATCAGACTAATTTTCTTCTCTAGTCATCAAGATAAGACTAATTTTACTAACCTCGTCCATCAAAATCAGACTAATTATGTTAATCTCGTCATCAAGATCAGACTAATTTTACTAATTTCGTCCATCGAAATCAGACTAATTTTACTGATCTAGTCATCAAGATAAGACTAATTTTACTAACCTCATCCATCAAGATCAGACTAATTTTACTACTCTCGTCATAAAGATCGGACTAATTTTACTAATCTCGTCCATCAAAATCAGACTAATTATGTTAATCTCGTCATCAAGATCAGACTAATTTTACTAATTTCGTCCATCGAAATCAGACTAATTTTACTGATCTAGTCATCAAGATAAGACTAATTTTACTAACCTCATCCATCAAGATCAGACTAATTTTACTACTCTCGTCATAAAGATCGGACTAATTTTACTAATCTCGTCCATCAAAATCAGACTAATTATGTTAATCTCGTCATCAAGATCAGACTAATTTTACTAATTTCGTCCATCGAAATCAGACTAATTTTACTGATCTAGTCATCAAGATAAGACTAATTTTACTAACCTCATCCATCAAGATCAGACTAATTTTACTACTCTCGTCATAAAGATCGGACTAATTTTACTAATATCGTCCATCAAAATCAGACTAATTATGTTAATCTCGTCATCAAGATCAGACTAATTTTACTAATTTCGTCCATCGAAATCAGACTAATTTTACTGATCTAGTCATCAAGATAAGACTAATTTTACTAACCTCATCCATCAAGATCAGACTAATTTTACTACTCTCGTCATAAAGATCGGACTAATTTTACTAATCTCGTCCATCAAAATCAGACTAATTATGTTAATCTCGTCATCAAGATCAGACTAAATTGACTAATTTCGTCCATCGAAATCAGACTAATTTTACTGATCTAGTCATCAAGATAAGACTAATTTTACTAACCTCATCCATCAAGATCAGACTAATTTTACTACTCTCGTCATAAAGATCGGACTAATTTTACTAATCTCGTCCATCAAAATCAGACTAATTATGTTAATCTCGTCATCAAGATCAGACTAATTTTACTAATTTCGTCAATCGAAATCAGACTAATTTTACTGATCTAGTCATCAAGATAAGACTAATTTTACTAACCTCATCCATCAAGATCAGACTAATTTTACTACTCTCGTCATAAAGATCGGACTAATTTTACTAATCTCGTCCATCAAAATCAGACTAATTATGTTAATCTCGTCATCAAGATCAGACTAATTTTACTAATTTCGTCCATCGAAATCAGACTAATTTTACTGATCTAGTCATCAAGATAAGACTAATTTTACTAACCTCATCCATCAAGATCAGACTAATTTTACTACTCTCGTCATAAAGATCGGACTAATTTTACTAATCTCGTCCATCAAAATCAGACTAATTATGTTAATCTCGTCATCAAGATCAGACTAATTTTACTAATTTCGTCCATCGAAATCAGACTAATTTTACTGATCTAGTCATCAAGATAAGACTAATTTTACTAACCTCATCCATCAAGATCAGACTAATTTTACTACTCTCGTCATAAAGATCGGACTAATTTTACTAATCTCGTCCATCAAAATCAGACTAATTATGTTAATCTCGTCATCAAGATCAGACTAAATTGACTAATTTCGTCATCCAGATATTGCACATGTTTTTTATGATGATGAGATTAAAAAAAAGTATTTGGATCGGAAGATTCCTAGTTTGAATAATACGGGTAAGTGCAAGGATGTTTGTAAGCGTATGGTGTAGAGGCGGCTGATGCACCTTAACTCTGTCGTGGCCGAAAGTCCTCACGTTGGGTTGGTGTGGAAATTTGGAGAGTGGGGTGCCAAGCTCGGGTGTTGCCTCGTCATATGACCGTGGTTAAAAATTACAGGGTGACGTCCTCGAAAATTTCCCTTAGAAGACTGATCTCGGAATGTCGGCAATAGCCCGTTGTGTTGCTCTAGTACACGGTAATTAAAAATTTCAAAAAAAAAAATTTGGTCAATTTTGCTAAGAACGAGATACTACCTCGAGGATTAACCCTTCAAGAGGTTTTGACAAGAATTATATTAATCAAATCTGACCAATTTTTCTAATGGCAAGATATCTCCCATCATCAAGATATTACCAATTATTTTTTTATGTCGAGATCGTCTGGTCAGGTTTTTTGTTATGAGTTGAGGCAACCACGAGTAGGGTTAATACTGACGGCTGACAGGTTGAACAGTCATAAATGAGTCATTACCTGCAGTGTGAGACGACGCAGTCATTGTTGCTGCAGTAGTCCCTGTCCCATTCTTGTGGTGTATCACCCCTGGAGCAGTTGTTTTGCAGGGGAGATGTGCACATCATACCCTGTTGCTGCTGCTGCTGTTGTTGTTGTTGTTGTTGCTGCTGCGTTTGGTGAGACAGCTGCGGTGACTGTAAGGAGGAAAAAGCAACGCATCAGTCTATTTTCAAGATCATGATTACCAAAATTGGGAAAGTGAATCACGAAGCTTGAAGAATAAGGTATAATCAGCAACGCAAACTAATCCTATTTTATGAGGGTGGCACCCACAAGCGTCACCGAGACAGCCACGGCGTGAACATTCACATGGAGCATAGTTGGATAGTTCCAATAGGGGGCTTGTACTCACCATGTTTGAAGTGTACGAAATGTTGTTGTTGTTGAGGGATGCCATCTGCATGTTGTGGTGCTGCTGCATCAGGTGCGAAGGTGGCGGAGATCCCATGTGCATCAGCTGCTGTTGCTGCTGCTGAGCCCCGGGGGACAGCATCTGATGGAGCATCTGGTGGGAAGGGGGCGTGGAGGAGTGCGGAGATAGGTGCTGGGGCATCATGTGGGGGTGGTGGCCACCATTCATGGGACTCTGAATAAAAGAAGAAAGAAAAAACGTCAGGAAACGGTAGCCTCTTCATTCCGGAGGAGCTTTGGTATCATGAAACCAAAGGTCCAGAACCTAAAACCTAGTGACACACCAATCACTGCAGCTAATGCTATGAGCCATAGAGATTATGCGAATGCTATTCCATCAAAATACCTTTTTTACCATCTTATCTCTTAAAAATAGCAAGTTATCACATGGTAAGTAAGAGAAGAAATTGATGGAACTGCTTTGGCATCCTACCGCATGTTTAACCATATGCTTCAATGTAAAAACAATTTTAATTATTAGTTTTAATACTGAATTTTATAGTTTACATGAGAAATTACATCTCTTATCAACAAACAAAATATTTTAAAGTAAATATAATTATGCAAGGTACAGTAGAACTCCAATTATCTGGATTGCCAATTATCCGAATCGATTTAAGAAAAAAAGAGATCAGCAAAATCCGCATTTTAAAAGTTTCTGAACTGTGAATGATAAAAACGAAAAAGACGACGTGTCATTTGAGGCCATAAGCAACATCACAGTGAACTGATAGTAAGAGATACCTGTCCCATAAGACAAACCATAGATAACTGATGGTAAGAGTTGCATACCGGTCCCATCAGAACAGATCATTGTTCAATGGTGGTAAGAATTGATTATATACCTGTCCGTTAGAGAGAAACAATTGATCACTGATGGTAGAATATGCATACCTGTCTCATACAGACAAACTATTGATCACAGATGTTAGGGGTTGCATACCTATCCCATAAGAACATACCTGATGGTAGAAGTTGCATACCTGTCCCATACAAACAAACTATTGATCACTGATGGTAGGGGTTGCATACCTGTCCCATAAGAACAGATCATTGTTCAATGGTGGTAAGCATTGATTGAATACCTATCCCATAGAAACAAACTATTGATCACTGATGGTAGGGGTTGCATACCTGTCCCATAAGAACAGATCATTGTTCAATGGTGGTAAGCATTGATTGAATACCTATCCCATACAAACAAACTATTGATCACTGATGGTATTGGTTGCATACCTGTCCCATAAGAACAGATCATTGTTCAATGGTGGTAAGCATTGATTGAATACCTATCCCATAGAAACAAACTATTGATCACTGATGGTAGGGGTTGCATACCTGTCCCATAAGAACAGATCATTGTTCAATGGTGGTAAGCATTGATTGAATACCTATCCCATAGAAACAAACTATTGATCACTGATGGTATTGGTTGCATACCTGTCCCATAAGAACAGATCATTGTTCAATGGTGGTAAGCATTGATTGAATACCTATCCCATAGAAACAAACTATTGATCACTGATGGTAGGGGTTGCATACCTGTCCCATAAGAACAGATCATTGTTCAATGGTGGTAAGCATTGATTGAATACCTATCCCATACAAACAAACTATTGATCACTGATGGTAGGGGTTGCATACCTGTCCCATAAGAACAGATCATTGTTCAATGGTGGTAAGCATTGATTGAATACCTATCCCATAGAAACAAACTATTGATCACTGATGGTATGGGTTGCATACCTGTCCCATAAGAACAGATCATTGTCCAATGGTGGTAAGCATTGATTGAATACCTATCCCATAGAAACAAACTATTGATCACTGATGGTATTGGTTGCATACCTGTCCCATAAGAACAGATCATTGTTCAATGGTGGTAAGCATTGATTGAATACCTATCCCATAGAAACAAACTATTGATCACTGATGGTAGGAGTTGCATATCCGTCTCACGACAACAAATCATTGTTGAATGGTGGTAAGAATTGAATACCTGTACCATAGAAAAAGCATTGTTCACTGATCGGAAGAACTGCTGATTACTGATGGTAAGAGTTGCGTGCCTGTCCTATGACGACAGAGCATTCTTCCAAGGGCGATACGAATTGGATACTTGTCCCATCTGAACAAATCATTGATCTCTGATGAGAGTAAAGGTTGCGTACCTGTCCCATGAGGATCGAGTGCTGGTTCGACATCGACTGTAGTCCCGAGGCCTGCGTGCCCTCCATGAGGGAGGTGAGGAGGGGCGACTTCTTCTGCAGGGGCGACAGGGACTGCCCGGGCATAGACGACATGGGCGACGACATGGAGGTCGGTGTGGATGACACTCCGTTGCCATAAATGTTGTCAGACTGCTCGTTGGCCGCCTGAAGAAATGAAAGACATTCATTCAGTCCACACGACAGAAATCAGAATTCAAACTGAGGATTCTGAGCAACGTTAAATCTTTTATAAATGACGATGCATTGGTATGGTACAGTACAGTTACTTATAATTTTTAAAACAATACACATTCAATCTACAGAAGTGTGTTTCATAGTTGATATTATTTGCACTACTGTTCTTCTACTACTTATTCTAGTTCTCATTAAGTTCATCACAGAATAATATACTACTTAATTTAATCCCCCAACAAATCGTTTCAACGAGATATTTCATCCATCCAGATCAAATTTAATTTACTAATGACCAGATATTTCGTCAGCAAGTTATTGCTTATGTTTTGATGATGTCAAGATCAAGATATTTTTTTTTCTAATGACATATATCTCATCCATCAAGATCTGGTCAATTTTGCTGATGGCGAAATATCTCGTCTAGACGACCACTAAGAGGTTTAAATTCAATACTTGGAGAAAATTAATTCATTTCTAATAGAAAATGAACTATTAAAAAAGAAGCAGGAGAGAGATTGAGTGAATATCTACACATTTTTCCCATACTTGAACACTTGAAAGAACTTTCAAACACAAACGCATCCATACAAACTTTTTCATCATCCAATGCAGTTTATTACCTATCATTCTTACAGGCTATAACTGCTCACAAGTTTTTAAAAGTAAAGAAAATGCCAAATGTTTAAAATCAAGAAGTCAGATTACAATCTATTAGTAATCAAATAGTAATCGACATGAAACGTAATTTCAATAAGTTTTATATCGAAAATTTATTACGTACTAAGATTATTTTTTTATGAAAGTGTGAATTATAATTTTAGCTAAATCTCCTGAATTTAAATTTTTGTTACTTAAAATATCTTTGTTGCTCGTAAAAATATTTAAAAAATAAAATAAGGGCATATATTTTGTTTTGATATCACAGTTCTTTTTAATATATATTGCACTTTTAAGGTTGCAATTCGAATTTTACGAGTTATTTCATTTATTTTATTCATTTATACTATTAATTTAATTATCATAAACTTTTCAAGTTTTGTACGAATGTTTCATTTAATTCAAAAATAGCTTCGTATAATAATAATTCAAAATAAATAATTTTCTCTGCAAAAAATGAATTTAAGAGATCTGCATTTTAGTCAAGAGGAAACTATACGATCGAGAAGAAAAATGGGGGTAATACTTGTTTAACATTTCTCACTTGAAACATACTTTCACTGAGTTTTTGAGATATTTGAGAATGAGAAATTCAAACAAATACTTACCATTTCCTTCGATAGTCTTCCGTTCTGATATTTGGATGCAACGAACCATTCACGCACATTCACAATCACACATTCCTATGAACTTTAAACTCGAAAAACATCACGTTTGAGTAAGCAAAACAAAAGAAACAAACCAAAAGTGAAAAGCGTAAAACGTTATACCATCTTTACAAGGAACTACTTAACAGCCTTATGCGTTGTAAAAATGAAAAGTTATAAAATTTCTGTTATAATAAATAATTTTCTAAAAATTTACTCTAAATTTACTCATGAATAATCAAAACATTTGCGCTGGCTGATAGACTGTTATTAACATTCTCAGTGACACAGGTTTCATGAGTAATCAGCAGGTCTTAAAGTCAGTACAATCATTTGAAATTATTAAATTGAAGGTTTCGAATTACCCCCTATCATTACTTAAAACATAATCATTACCTAATTGAATGTCTTAAAAAAGATTTTACGTACCTTAGATACCAGACTTGCTCTGTATGCAGCAAGTGCCTTCAGATATTCCTTCTTAGCTGCTTCAGTCTTTTTCTTATAAACCTGCACGGAGAAAACACCAGAAATTAACAGTAATATTAACAACTAGGGGGCTCCGCCCCCTGCTCGCTTACGCTCGCCAACCCCCGGGGATTGCTGCGCAATCCCATTTGGTTTGCTTCGCAAACCAACACTCCTTTCACAGATGTCATTTGGTTTGCTTCGCAAACCAACATTCCTTTCACAGAGTGAAACTATCTGAATAATTCGTATTATGCTGATTTCACTTTCCGGTACATGACGTCACAGCGAGGGCTTCGCGCCCTGCTCGCTTACGCTCGCCGACCCCGGGGATTGCTACGCAATCCCGTTTGGTTTGCTTTCTCAAACCAATACTTCTTTCGCAATTGATTTCACTTTTTTTTGCTTTAACACTTAATACACCCTAAACTAATAGCCGCATCAGTAAAAAATCTTCTGTATCTTGTTCCCTGTACAATTTTAAGTAAACAGTGTTAATATCAAAACTTTACGATTGTACTTTGTCGGTAAACTGTCTTGAGAACAGAGGGAAAAAAGCGAGCCTTTTTCCTCGCCAAATAAAAAGAAATCGTTTTTATGGCAATTGTTGCTACGATAAATTTGATATCTGGCAAACCCGATAGTAGAAAATGCAACCCACTGCTGTTTGCGGAACCAGCTATGCGAAATGAAAAATACGAAATTTGTGTCACCAACTTTTGATTGCATCGAATTTATTTATGAACCGATTTTAAAAATAATTGTACCGTAAGAAAGAGTACATTCTGAGGTATACTGCAATATTTTTAAAATTAAAAACTAACAGTAATACTATATAGATATGACCATTTTAGTTTTGTATCGGAAGTTACGATCTGAAAGTTCCGAAAATTGTATGACCTACTTTTAATTGCATCGATTTTGTTTATTAACCAATTTGAAAAATAATTGTACCATAAGAAAGAGTGTAATGTAGTGTATTCAGTGATGTTCTCAAATTTAAAAAATAATGGTTTTTGCCGTAGACATAACGGTTTTAACAAAACGTAGCGAAAATATCCGAAGATTCCGAATTTTGTATCACGAACTTTTGATCGCATCCAATTTTATTAACCGATTTCAAAAATAATAGTACCGTAAGAAAGAGTATATTCTGAGGTATACTGCGATATTTTAAAAATTAAAAACTAATAGTAATTAGATATAGATACGGCAGTTTTAAAAAAAAGTAACAAAAATGTCCCGATTTTTCCCGAATTTCAAAAAAATATTATCAAGAACCACATTTAAATTTCAAAAAAAACTCGACGAGCTGCAAAAATTTACGTTGAGAGGTACTCTTAAAAAAAAACTCACGACTAAAGACTGAAATTTTGAATGTGTTTTGCTCACTCGCGGAAGAAATTTCACTTCTTCAACTTTAACACTTAATAAAACCTAAACTAATAGCCGCATCGGAAAAAAATCTTAATAATTATCCAGGGAATACGATGAAGAACAAAGCATGTTAATTTCATATTTTTCCGATCAGTACTTTCTCGGGAAACCGTCTAAGAATGGAGCTAAACAACAAAAATTTCAATTCTGCGGCGGCGGCGGCGGCGGCGGTAACTTTTTTTTAATATAGAGAGAAACAATGTGCACTTAAAAACTAACATATATTTTGCATCGAGGTTGGTATTTGAATTGACGTCGCATTGAAGCAACACAACGGGTTTGAGAGTTCCATTCCGAAGGAAAAGATCCGAGGACAACACCTCGTCATTTTGAACCATGGTCAGATAACGAGGTCTCGCCCATTCTCCCAACATTTGAGACCACGTACATGCACCAGCCCCATGTGTCTTTGGTTGATTCGAGTTATTTTGATTGCTAATTCGCGACTCTACTAACCGGGTTATCAGTAATTTTTTTTTACATAAGCACATACTAAATCATTTTACCTGTGAATTATATCACATTATGAAATTTTCAAAAGTAGCTTGGATCCGCTGTTGTACGTAGGGACAACAGTGTATTTTGTCCCTACTGTGGCGAAGTGATAAAAGGGGACCTCTTGCTTCACCAGTCGCCTGGCCGGCTGAAATCGTTCTTTGTCGGACAATGGCCAGCCCCTCTGTTGGAATAGAACTGAAAAGACGGGGGAGCTCCCCTCTTGGAGATTTGAGACGATAGAAAATTGCGCAAGGGTTTTTTCCCACGGACGGGAGCTTCGAGGCTTGGAGGAGAGAGGACTGGGTCAGCGATGAGAAGACTCTCTGACAGACTCGAGAAGAGTTTGGTCGTTGTTTCGAGGGCGTAATAGCGAAGCCCCAGATTTAGGTTAAGTCAACGGTGGAGACTCTTTGTTATGCTTTGAAATTGTCTGTTCAACAGAGCAGCACTGTATAAATATAAATAACCTAGAAATAAAAGAATATTTTTTTTTTCTATACAATATTCAGATTTCCTTAAATATCCTTCCTGCGAAAACTTATACAGCCCAGTTGTTTAACACTGTTACACTACCTACGACAGGCAAAAGTGTTCTATGGTAAAACAGCTGGCCATTTTGAATTCGATCGCCAATATAACAGGGTTGAAGTTGGGTGAACGATCCAAAAGAATATGAATTAACTCTTGAAAAGAAGTAGAATTGATTTCTAAACAGTGTGTGTCTGTAAAATACATTGAAGAATGATGAAAAATCGAGAAAAACTACTTCAAAATCTTACTTTAGGTAGGCAAATATAGTAAAATTCAAAACACGACTTATCAGTTAATAATGATAATTTTTAATTAACGTCGTTCTAGAGCAACACAACGAGCTATGGACGACGGTCCGGGATCAATCCCCAAATGGAAAGATCCGAGGACAACACCACCTAATTCTGAACCACGTGCAGATGGCGAGGCAACACCCGAACTGGCACCCCACTCTCCAAACCGCCACTTCAACCCTTGTTGAGGATTTCGGCCACGGCAGATTTAAGGTGCAGTCGCCTCTACGCCATACGCTTGCAAACACCAGTGCACTGATCTGGATTCGAACCAGGATTCATCCTATCTAGAGGCTAACAACTTAACCTTTACTCTGCGGCGCTTAGATTTTTTCAATCGTCTCACAGAACGGTTCTTTCGCCTGCATGTTCGACCCCTTTTACCTAATTACCTAACTTGAGCGTTAGAGCCGTGAGTGGGCATTACTGCTGACGCTTTCCTTTCATAGTATTGTGTGGCGTATCGTTTGGCGTGAGATAGATATCTAAGAAGCGACTAGAAACCTCAAGGTCATTCGCTGACAGCTCGTAAGTGGTGATCGATGCCGGCGGTCACTTAAAAGTGGGATTATAACCACAGTGCACAGATCAATACCATGCAGCTGGTGTAAACGAAAACGTATTGGTAACAATTCTCTATCTGCCGCAGCGTAAAGATTAACCACTGACTTATATGTTGAAGTCATCACCTTCAAATAACATGAGCGACTGACGTCATCCTACCCCAGTGTTACCAACGTGTTCAAACGAATTTCCCTTCTCTTCTATTATTTACATCGACTGTCCTTAGTTATGACTGTATACCTTAGGTACAACATTCTCCCCTTTATAACGGTTCAACTAATCTAAGCCATGAGAGAGTACCGAAATTGCACCGTCCGACGACGTTCAGCTACCAACAGGTTACGGAAACCGAAATTTTTCCGATCCCCGTTTTTCAACCAAACGATAAGCACCCTCCATCCATCACCCAGATGCCAGATCCGCTCTCCGACTGCACCCCCGCAGTCTAGGTGTCGGCCGTCTTCCCCGCAAGAGAGCCGAAAACGACTCATTTTTCAGCCGCACCGTGCACCTTGCCCGTCAAAGATAAGGCGGCCCCAAACAATAAATACACAGCGGGTGCGTTTGTGTGCATGCACGCGGAGATTAGTGCACTCGTGAATGACGCATGGGAGGGGGCTCGTAAAGCTTTCAAAACGCAGGATAAGATGATTTGGAGTTTGAAGTTTATCATCAATTCGCGGCTAGGTAATCAATTTAAATTAATGTTCAATAATTTATTTTGAAGGTATTTTAATTATATTGACACATGCGAGGGCCTCCCCTTCCCACTCTCCCACATTCTCCCCCTCTTAATAAAGAGCGCGGAGGTTGCGAGATGCGGGGTTGCCAAAAGGAGGCCTTGGCGACGGTTTCCGCGAGGAAGGTCGATTCCGATTCTTAAGAGCGTATGCATCGATTAATTGTTAAACGCAGCTGTAAATGTTTTATGGGAGGGGAGTTGTGCTGTATGTTTCTCGTGTTTTATTCAATTCTTTTATTGGTATCACCAGAAAATGAGCCTCGTTGTGATGCAGCAGCGGTAGTAAAAGAGATTATTATTATTTTTTGTTTTACTTCGCATATGGGTGTGTTGGGTTTTGGTTTATGGTATACACACATGTCCAAAAATTAGTAATAACGCATTGCGAGATGAATCTGGTTTCAGGTTCCGGCACTTCAAACTAGAAATGAATATTCCACAAGATATGTCGAAGAAAATAAGTTACCCATATACCCCGTCGTGCTATGGCGAAATAAATTAAAGCAAATGTGCAATGTGAGCACAGTAGCTGTCAGTTATTGCGGAAGAATATTTGTTTCGTCATGTTGAACTCCCACCTAATAGGAAATGTGTTGAGCTCTGACCCTAGTGCAGGCCATACAATGTGCCGACATGCTTTCCCCAAAGGCTGACCACCCGAGAGAGGGAACTAGCAAGACGTCCTATTCTCGCAGCTAGAGCACGTCTTTGCTCTTGCGCTTGGTGATGTTGAGTAGATTGCACTCTCTGCGACGTCTAAGAGCATGCTCTATTGGATTAAGATCAGGTGACTGTGGTTGCTACGAATGTGGGATGAGATTTAAAGTACAAGCAGAACTATTGTCACTTCCTTGGTGTGAACAGGAAATGAACAAGCACCGTGATGTCTAGACAGACCGGTTATGCAAGTTCTTTTTCAGCGATTCCGCAGACAGTTATACAGAATGACACTAGAAGAGGAAGGTGCATGGCCATACCAGATGAATACCCGATGTAAAGGTAACTTGTAATGCTTTGAATGTTTCAAAAAACGATGTTCAACCTGTAAAACCCATCCATTGTATACAAAGATATTTAATTAATCTATATATAAAAAAGGATGTGTGTGTATATTCTCTTTCAACAAATCTACACCGTTTGACCCCCTCCACACCAAATTTGGTACACTTAAACTTCAGAACACTACGAAAAACATAGGCTATTTCTTTCCTGTCTTGAGACCAAACTGTAGCCATGAAAATTGGAACACAGGTAGTCTTAAAGTGCCCCTCGAAGACCCAATTTTAAAATCTAAAGTTTGTTTTCCTGCAATAATTGGACAAGGACAAGGAAACACATTCTACAGGGTTTGTGTATTTGAGTTAACACAGGGAAATGTCGAGGTCAGATTTGAAACTCGAGCAACACCGGGTTATTCATCTAGTTGTTAATAATGTAGATTCCATCCTAAATTTTAGGACACGTGTGTACACACATATACATCATTACAGTGCCATTTTGTACTGAACAATTATTGTGTTTACTAAATAAATATTTGTAGTACGCGTTCATCGATAGCCACCGTTTTCTATAAGTTGCAGATGGCTTTTCGAAAACTTAATAATCTGTTTATTTCGATTGTTTTAGCATTGTTCATTTAATTCGTAACTGCTCATAAAATACTTTTGTATTTAAACTGGTATATGTGTCTTGTTCATTTCTTGTGTTACATTATGTGCTAAGTTATTATAGTTTAACGTTCCTGCAAGGTTAATGTTTGTACGAACCTTTTGGGCCTGATGAAAACCCAGCGAACTACCTCTTCAGTAGCCTTACACCCTCTGAAAAAAGCTATGCGGTCTAGTCTTGAATTATTAATTTATTTGTATCTTAATAAACTTAGTTTCAAATTTCAGTAGTCGAACAGACCTGCTTGGCAGATCGTGAAACAAGAGAGTTTACTATTGAATTCACTGTTTCGCTAATATACAACTTTACTTTCTAAATAAACAGCATATATTTTTAAATGTCTGTAAACAAATGTATTGTATTACGATTTGAAATATGTACCGTTTGAAATTACGAAAATACAAGCATTTTGGAAGAGAGTTTATATTTTGTAAATAAAATTATACAGTTTATTCTAATTTTGTCGGCAATAATCTCTCATTTATGAACATACCAATGTAACATCTGCAATGTAATATAGAAATAATTATGTTTTTAAATTTTTCTTACCTAATTGTTTGTAATGTCTTTATACTTTTCTGAAAAATAAAAGATGCTAGCACATGTTTTTACTAACAGAGGTAGGCAACTTTCGCAAACCCCTTCTCGCCTTTTCAAAATCGTGAAAGATAATGTAATCGTAAGACTTGTGCTCGCCAATTACGATTAAATTATAATTAAAATTATCGATATTTGAGAATTTTAAACTCAATATAAAGTTTAATTTAATTTAAACAATGCTGTAACCATATAATTAACATTGAAAATAGACGTTCAAACAAAACTATGGAAGGTGGAATTTTCCACAATTTCCACCAAATAAAACAACGCTTTTAGTTAATCATTGCTCCCATATAGATACAGAAACAGGAATTATGAACAGAAAATTAGTGTAGTGACTGTAGCAAAATCAATTTTATTACAAAAAATTTAATAGTGGAGCGAAGTGCCAAAATGTTCCCCAAACAACGGCGCAGTCATAAAAGTACGTGATTTAAGTCACAACACCCAACCAAGCCAAACGCCTGGTGTAACTGAAAGGGCGAGAAGTCGCCAAGGACGGCAACCCGCGCTCATCAATATTAGGGTAAAAGATAGCCGAGGCGTAACAACTAGTTACAAATCATGTTTGTTTACCTTCACGTGCGATTGTTTGCCGAACAAACTTCTCAGACCCCAGATATAAACCGGAACAATAAACCTAATTAATGTAGAAACCGGTACCGTACTTTGCAAATTAAACAAATTTCAGGTTTAGCAGGGAAATGATTTGATTTACGGCCTTCAGAAAATTGAAGTTCCATTGTTCTAATCACCCCAAAGGTGGATTATTATTATTATAATCATGCCAGTTCCCCGAAGAGGAATTGTTCGATAATTATTTGCTCAGTAATTAGTCGGATTGAATATACATTACGCCATCCAGGAGCCTTTTTGGGGAGTTTCCCAAAAGAATTGATTCTTCAAACGGGACTGCTCCCTACCTCGATTGCAATTGAGAAGAACGTTTAATTGTGTTGTCTTTCACACAACTTCAAAGAGGCTTCGCTCCTTTTTTCCTTTCGTTTACTTTGTTTGGGAATCTGGAATGAGTGTTTTGTTTCGAGCCGGAAACGAGGCTAAAGTGAGCAGTTGCCAAATTAAATTTCACAATTCCGATTGAAGAATAAATACCTTGTAGCATTGCCCGATAGAAGGGAGATGTTGGTTAAATCTCGAATGGAAGTTGTGGATGCAATTTGTTCAAATTAGAGAGGTTCTAGTGAATGACATTTTATTGCTTGTTTGGATTTATAAGTATTTTAGATGAAATTAAAAATGAATTTTAGTGAATCATGTGAATATTATTTACTCAGTAAAAATGCTGAGATTTGAATTGAGATGAAAACAGTTCCTGGGTAGGATTTAAAAATTAAATTGTTACACAAATATATTTTAGATTAAATTTTCTACAAAAGTCGAGTTTTGACTTAGAAATAAGGCTTCTAAGAACTTTAGTTGTATATTTTGCATATTCCACTATGTCTATCAATTTTTATTAGTATTTTGTAGACAATGTCCGTTAAGATAAGATAGAAATTCCGCAATCAATGTTTGTCTCTTATACATTATTTTTAAATTTTCCTGGACATTTTTGGGTAATTTTTGTTTGGGGTGTCATTTCTCACCATTGTAAAAACAGCTTTTGAGTGTTTAGGTCTTAGTTTTGTCCTGAGAGTTTTAGTTATACTTTGGGAACTTCTAAAATTTTTTAGACCCAATTTTTTGGTTAGGATGTTTGAGAGTCATTTTGATTTTTAATGTTTACATATGTGTGTGTGAAATGACATTTTATTAAGATGCCACTTCCCTATTACAATAAAATTTTGCAAATCAAAAGTGTTTCAAGTGAACTTTACAGGCCACTTGTGTTCATACTTTTCAAAGTTCTTTGGTAGTTTAACAAAATCTGGGCTTTATAAATCCCACTTTCAATCGTTGAAACACAGTCAAAGTGTTAAACCACTGAGATTTCGGAATACTGCAGTCTTCAGAAATATCGTGACGACCCCACAACACACGTATAACTCAACAACACCTATGGATTGAAAGAATCCCTACTGCTCCTTTCTTTGGAAGTGGATTCTTTAAAAATATTCTACTACTCCTTTCCTTGGAAGAGAATTCTTTGGAAATATATTCTATTGCTCCTTTAATTGGAAGTATATTCTTTGGAAATATTCTATTGCTCCTTTCCTTCGAAGTGAATTCTTTGGAAATATTCTATTGCTCCTTTCCTTCGAAGTGAATTCTTTGGAAATATTCTATCGCTCATTTCCTTGGAAGTGAGTTCTTTGGAAATATTCTATTGCACTTTTCCTTGGAAGTGAATTCTTTGGAAATATTCTATTCCTCTTTTCTTTAGGATAGAATCATTTAGTAGATTCTGTAGGCCATTTTTTTATAATACATTCCTCTGGAAAGATTTACTGATAAAGAAATCCAAAAGTGGTAAGAAAGTAAGCAAGAAATACTGTAGTGTTGCAGAATGGACTTTGCCATGTGAGCTCCCCAGAAAATCAATTAATCAAATTTTATTTTAAGTTTAAAAAAAAACCTTACATCTAATTTCCATTTCGAATTCCTAAAGCATAATCAGAATGTTACTTCAGATCCAATGTACGAGAGAGAGAGAGAGATACTTACGTTCTTGTGGTCAATGTCGAGTCCGTCCCACATGGAGGCGACGATCTTGGACACCTCACCGAAGCTCGCGTTCGGATTCTGACCCTTGATGGCCGCCTGGGTGTCCCGGAAAAACAGGGCGTACGCCGACACGGGCCTGCGAACAATCACAAAAAATTAATTCCGGCTGAAATTACACTCGTTATCTATCCGACTGAGTGAATGAAAGGCTTAAGTGGACAGTCATTTGAGTTTTTACAAACAATCATCGCTACCACTAACGCTATTTAGAATCGCAACATTTACAAGCGGTGTAGTGTTCATCTTGCCCCACAACACACAATCACATACACTACCCTACAATAATGGACCGGACAGCAAGATGTGATGGTATAAGGGAAAGAATATATGATTTAATAGGGGGATGGTCCACCACGTAATGCAATTACACTAGCACCCCTTCTGGGCATACTTTCGACAAGGTTTTGATACACAGATAAGAGTATTTGTGTCCATTCCTGCTGCAAGAATGTCGCCAGCTCAGCTGTAGGTTTTGGACGGGGTTCCCTGGTCCGTAAGCGTCGCTCTAACTAGTCCCACAAATATTCTATAGGATTTAGGTTGGGACACTGAGAAGGCCAGGAAAGACATTTTACATCCATATCTTGATACCACTGCTTGACAGAGGCTGCAACGTAAAAATGGAGGTTTTTGTCCTGAAAGTAACATTCGTCCATTCTATAACATTGCCAGAGTGTAGGAAGAACGTGATTGTTCAAAATGTTCGTGTAGGCGTCGGCGTTTGATTGACCAAAAACAACATGCAAAGGTCCCAGGCTTATATCACGAAAAACACCCCCAAACAAGTAGTCGAATTTTATGCAAATCCGCTGGCGTACGGTCCATTATTGTAGCGTAGTATTTGAAAGAATCCGAGGATTCTTTTAATCTTAGTGACATTATTTTGGCCCTTTCATTAGAATTGAAAACTCTGGAACGATTCCATTGGTTTGTTCTGTAGAATAAAACCATTTGGAAAAATTCAATTGCTCCTTTCTTTAGGATAAAATGATTTGGGAAGATTATGTTGATAATTTCTTTAGAACAGAATCCTTTTGAAGGATTGTATAGCTCTTTTCTTTAGAAAAGAATCCTTCGAAAATATTCAATTGTTCCTTTTCTTTCGACCGAAATCTTTGAAAAGATTATACTGCTTATTTCCTTAGTATAGAATCTTCATGAAAGGTTCTATTGCTCTTCCATTTAGAAAAGAAACATTTGGAAAATTTTCATCCATAGGGGCAAGATTTCAAGTTTTTGTAAAATGGAGTTGTGAGTAAAGACCCTTCAGAGGGTGCATCACCTATTTAAAAAAAATGACACCTGTTAAAATAAAATAAAAAAATCTGGAAGATTTTTACACATAAAAACTAAAATAAATAACATAAATGACATTTAAACTAAAGCGCAACTGTCAAAAATGAAAACTGCCCCAAAAAATTTAAAAAATTTAAAACAAAATACAATTTCTTAATTAGCGACAATGGCGTCAAATTGGGTTTTACGAAAGCAAATTGTAAAACAAAAGAAACCCACGCATTACCGTGCGTAAAATTATATCTGTAAATGTTTCTTCACAGTCATAATCATAATACCGCAAGAAAGATAAGATTAAATTATTCCTTACCTTCCTATCATGGTATAATTGTAATCGAATACAGAAAAACAAATCCGAACCGATAAATTATAAATACCAAGCATCCAAATAAATCCATCCAGGAGACATAAATCGTCTCAATGTTATGTTTTTCAACAAGATTCTCAAACAGATAAAACAAGGCTGAAAGCTCGTCATATCTGTAAATGTTGTTTTATAGTGAAGGTTTTATTGCCGAGGGTAAACGTCAATGTTTGGAAACTATCCTTTTTCTACTCGATATTTAACAATGGATATTACAAACAAAAAGCTCTTAAAATAGTGTGACGAAAAATAATAATAAATGTTTTGCAAGAAGATTTAAAGGTTAATTTTGAAAAGACAAACACAACAAAGCACAACAGAAGAAGAATAATAGATTCGTAAATAAAATAAATACCGTTTGATGATTTGATATAAGATGTTTTGAAAGTTCTCGAAGTTATTGCAAAACATATAAACCAAGTTTTAAACAAATAATAAATAAAAAGAAGTTTAAATAAAACAAATAGTTCTTAAAAGTGTCTGGTACTCAATATACAATAGCGTTGAGCTTAAAACTTGTTCGTTCACATAGTTCGGTGCGTAGTAATGTTGAGCCCTCTAATGTTAATACACTTCTGACATGTTTTGTATTGCTTATGAAATCCAGATGATTCACAAAAGATAATTCTGTTTAGTAAATCATCAAAATAACAGACCTCTTAAATATATAAATATATAATAAGGAAGTTTAGAAATACAAAATCAACAGTGTTCTACAAACAGAGATTTTGGAAATATTTATTTCGTTTTCAATGCCATAAAAACAAACTTAAAAGATAAATGAATGGCTCAGAAGTTAATGAGGTCCAGAAAAAAAAACCTGAGAAAACTAATGTTTTTGAATACATTAGGTTTTTAAAATTTTTAGTTTATTAACTTGATCAGAAAAGTATATAAAGTCTTTTTTCAAAGGGTAGGCTCTGCAACAAAGCAAGATATGCACAGAATGTGCAAATAAAAAAGTAAAAATTTTACATAAAAATAGATTGTTCTGTGCTTTATGAGTTCATGTTAAATGTATGGAAGCATTCGTAAATGGAACTTCAGAACTGGGGAAAAGGATGTCATATGACGGATTATTTTTTGGTTAATATTTTTTCAAAGAACTGTTTACAAACGTGGCATCATTGTTACCAACACATATCGAAAGAAGAAGAATTTTGTTTTTATTTCAAAATTTATGTAAAAATAAGTAATATTGAAGCTATAAAAAGAAGGGTTTTCTGACCAAGAAAAAACGAAGAACGAGTAAATCTCTTAATAACTACAAATAATATATTTTATTCCATTAAAATTTACAAAAAATGGACTAAACTGCATCGGCTTCTGAGCGGCTCAAATAAGGATCGATTTAAAAAAATAGTAATACACATTAAAACGCCATAAATAGACTTTAATTTATTCATTATTTACATATTACATTATATTAACAGAAAGACTGAAAAATTTTTAAATCATAAAAAGTGTGAAAAGAAATGATTGGATGCATAATTTGCATGATGTAATAGACCATAAATATGGAACCACATACTTATATCCGTCACACCTTTTAAAAATAGACGTCGGGTAAAGTAATCAGATTTATAGTTAACATGCAATTTAGAATAATTCGAATAAGAATAGAATATGGTTTTACTTATTGACAACATCACATACGCAATACTATTTGTAAACAACTGTAAAAATAAAAATAGATTGTTCTGTACTTGATAAGATAAGAATAAACGAAATTGCTCGAACGGAAGAAATAAAATTCCATTTTTTGCTAGATTTTCATCACTAACATTTCATTATTTTCCACTATCAAAACTTCCAAACTTGATAAACTTTTAGGTTCCTCGTATAATGTATTACGTGATAAAAATCATGTGTTTATGGTAGCTTTAATAATTGAATTTGTGTTCGTTAGATTTTATTTGAATCACAGACAGATTATTCTAAAATACAGAAAATTGAATTAAGTTCATGTTATTTGTACTCGTACATTACAATGAATAGAATATTTAACAGGTATGTGCCATTTAGGTTTCCTTAAAGCATCATTATTGTTGTTTACAAACACTGAATACTTAGAAAATTCATCCAAAACGATGAAATTTAATATTCGTGTGTTCTTTTACTATATTCTATTGGAATTTCATTGTTATGGATTTATGTGGAAACGTTTTATAATCAAAAGACTAATATATGTAGCAAAAACAATTTTTTACAATAAATTCAAAGAGATATATACTATTATATCGTTATATTAATTCAATGAAAAGTAAAATGCATTTACATTTTGTCAAAAATTGATGGGTTACATTTTAACATATGAATGAATTTCGAATGTAATATATTACTGATTTTCAAAGACCATAAATTACTACATATTCCATAACAATTCCACACAGGTTATAAAATTGATGCTCGTATAGCGTAACGTAGTAATTTAGTATGTAATTTCCTATAAACAACTATGCGACACAAAAAATTTAATATTCGTGGGGTTTTTATTTTTGATTTGTAATTGCAATTTATTTTACATTCATATATCAAAATATTTTGGAAATTGAAAATGTTTTTTTTTTTTTTCATAGATCATTTGACAACATTTGATTAATAATTATATGTTCTTTGGTATATACCTTTAAAATTAATATTTGTTCCAATATCATCGAAAATCGACATTTTACATCGTTAAACATTTTATGTTTCAATGTCATAGGAAATTCGAAACATTTATACTTAAATTATTAAATGTAGAAGTTATTCTTCATGCCACATTTCACAATACATTTTAGAATTGTTGAATAGGGAAGTTTTAAAAAGTAACGTACCTTATAGCACAATATTTATATGTTCTAATGTAATTTTGTTAAGTAATAAACAACCTTAACTATTCATACAATGCTAAATGCAACATAAAATGCTCGTATATTGTATTTTGCAATTTGAGAATTTGTTTTGGATTAAAAAATATTTTAGAATCAAAACCAAAATTAAAACATACTCTCTACAGTACAACCTTTAATTCAAATACTTGTTTCAATTTCATCAAAACATCGACGTTTTAAATTTTAAAGTTTTGTTCCCATTTCATGAAAAAAAAATGAACATTTTTGCACTTCAATGAAAACATCAAAATTGATTCGCCCTTTTTATTTTACTGATTGTAACGTCTTGAGGTGTATCACCAGAAAATGTGTATTTTTTTTTTGTTAAACCTTTAAAACAGAATGCAAGTAAAATGGTCTTAGGCAACCGGATGTGAGAATGACCCATTGGTGTGGAGTTTAATGCTAGTTCTACAAATGGAGAGGCAGAAAATTCTGTAACAATTATTTAATATTTCACTGACAAAGTAGTAACAAAATAAGGCGTGGAGGTTGAAGGTTTGGTGTTTGGAACTCCTTGGACAAACGGACTGGTGAAAAAAGTGCATAGTTTACAATGAATTCGCTAGAGGATACGAATTAAAATAAAGACTATTGGATCAGGGGATTATCAAGACATTTCATTGGTAGATGGTGGTTTAACGAAGGAGTAATATAATCTTACACGGACGATTTTAAAGGAAAAGAGTCAGTGGGAGGTCAAAGTAATGACATGGCTTTAAAGGTGAAAGGGGGTGACACTATATATACAAGGTGACGAAATATCACTTATTTTGCTATCAAAGTTTAACCAGATACGGGAATGTGTTCACTTATTGAAACACATTGTTCTTTTCATGCGCTGTCAGAAAAATAAAACAGACGAATTATGAGGGTGCAGTAAACATTCAAACGTCATTTTAGGTATCTAATCAATTGATTAAAATTTTCGATAATACAATATTCCTAATATTTAAAATTTGTTCTTTACAAAAGCGTTTTTATTTTATCTGCAGGGTAAATAGAAGCGGAGATATAGCAATTTGAATAGATCTTGACAGATGTTTTTTAATTCACTTTAAAATCTTTAAATGCATTTTACTTTTATTGTGATTTTGAGCATAAGGTTTGTACGGGAAAAATGATAAATAAACAAGTGCTACATGTTTTTGAATGAAGTTAGGGGTTTTGATTTTTATACTTGTTTAGGAGGCCCTGAAAAAAGATATAAGAGTTATTTTGCAAGGAAAACGTTTTGAGGTTTCAGTGCTGTGACACAAGGAAAAGTTTATACATTATTCTCAATGTGAGGGAAAAGGGATAACGCGCATTTTTAGTGTAGGTTCTAGCTTATATATTTAAGAGACAATGCAAAATTTTAGGCAAATGTACTTATCATTTTTTTTAGTTGTTCTGTTTTTCGCTAGCGTCATTTTGTTTACCTAAATTTTTTTTCCCATTTTGTTAAGTAAATTATAACAATTTGTAGTGATTTTTGTTTATAAAGTGCTTTTATAAGTTGTTTTACCTTAAAAAGAATAAAATAGCATAATTTGAATCTAAAAATAAGACTTAGTCATTTGACTCCGAACGCAGTCAAATACCTAGCGCATAAATTATTTCCTACGCCTATTACAACGTATTTCATTTATCGTTTCCACAGAGAGATTTCGAAAAATACTACTCTCACGTACCCTAATATTTCCCCTAAGTTGCAACGTAATTTCGCTGAGATAAGAAACAAAAACTCGTACAACAGAACGGGACGGCGCTAAAAAAAAGAGAAACCCGGTAAAACAAAACTCACACCGCTTGTTCGGGAAAGAATAAAAGCGACAGATATCGGGAAAGCTTTCAAATTTGTGCAAAAACCCCGCATTCATGATGTCATCAAAAATTTCTAAGCGCGAGAAAATATGGCGTTGCCATCCGACAGTTCCTTAAAGAATGTAAAACGAGATCGAAATATATATAGATATATAAATAAGGGAGTCGAGTCACATCGCAAAAATCCAATATTCAAAAGTGAAGCAGAAGCGGTAAATCACTCTCCTTTTATGAAAGCCCGGCCGAGTAATGTCGTTTTATAGCGGCCATTAAAACCGACAGGACTTGTTCCTACTGGGCCAATAGCCCACCCCTACCCCTCATGTTTATGGGGACCGGGGCTACCTTCTAGGCGGCCTATGTTTATGGTCTTTGCAGGGCCGTAAAGACAAATGTAATCTTTGTAATGGCCCGGCTTCTCTTGCCTTGGCTACGACATCTGTTCTGCGAGGAGCTTCGGTTCGGGGGTGCCACTTTCGGGAATTAATCGCTCCATTTGGCGAGGGGCCTGCATTTCAATATATTCGCTATTTCACTCATTTGAGACGCAACATCAAGTGATGGTTCGAAGTGCGTAGTAGTGAAAGCGATATGATTGTCTATGTCATGCCTACTATCCTTCTTTCTCTCTTTATTCGGCGAAATAATTTAGTAATCTATAATCCGCGGAAGCCTAGTTGGTAGAGTATCGGACAAAACGAACAAACTCTTTGCAGAACAGATTTTCCTTAATTTCATCAAAATTTTGGCCGATTTTATTTTCAGTCATAAGTTACGATTTTCTGCAGTGCAAAGCGCTCTTCTTGTCACACCTTTTTTTTTCTTTTCTAGCTACGGAACAACCTCCCTACACCGCCCCAAATTACCACAAACACTTTATAAATAACGCATCTTCTATGTCAATGACAAACTAACTTCAAAAGTGATCGACAGAATTGCAAATCCTGAAAGTATGCCTTGGATTTAAATAAAGTAATTTAGTTAATTTGGTTATTTTATTATAAATATATACATATTGAGCCGATAATTGTGCTTGATGTCTGTTTTTGATTTGACTGCAGCATTCAAAATTCGGACAAAATGCCTGCAGAACACTTGCAATTGCTAGGAGTTGTGTTGCAGAGCACTGAATATAATTCTGCACCTGGTGCCCTCACGCTGGCGGAGTGCGGAAGATGGGAGAGTTGGGTTGTCCTTGGATATTTCCCTTCGAGATTGATCCCGGACTATTGCCAACAGCCTACTATGCTGCTCTAGTGCGACATTAATCGAACTACCTACCAATTTTCGCCTTTTATTTTCTCTTTTCTCACACTCTGCTTGAAGCCTCTCATTTGAATATCACTGTTTCAGCGATGATTGTCACGTTTCCGTTTTTCAGGAGCAATCGCAGCCTACTGGGTTCGCGCACTGCGCTAGCAGCTTGCGAGTTGTAGGCGGTGTCCACTTTGGGTGCATTTATCTCTCTTCTGTCTGAGTAAAACTATTTTTCGTTTGAATGTATGTCTATCTCTTCATGTTATCTGTCTTGTGTTTGGCCACAACATGGCCAAATATGTCCATTGCGCCATAAAACCCTTCCTTTTTAAACAATTTCTTTATGAAATTATTTCATTCATTTGAGACGCAACGTTAAAACAATTCCGTTATATAATTACATCACTCATTTGAGACACAACATTCCATAAATTCAGTCATTTGCGACGCAACATAAAACAAATTCCACTATAAAACTATTTCACTCATTTGAGACGCAACTTTGCATTAATTCATTCATTTGAGACGCAACGTTACATAAATTCATTCATTGGAGACGCAACATTAAAACAATTCTTCATGAAATTATTTCACTCATTTGAGATGCAACATTCCATTAATTCATCCATTTGAGACGTAACATTAAAACAATTCCTTTATGAAATTATTTCATTCATTTGAGACGCAACGTTAAAACAATTCCCTCATATAATTACTTCACTCATTTGAGACACAATATTCCATTAATTCAGTCATTTGAGACACAATATTCCATTAATTCAGTCATTTGAGACACAACATCAAAACAATTACCTTCTAAAAACTATTACACTCATTTGAGACGCAACATTCCATTAATTCATTCATTTGAGAAGTAACACTAAAACAATTCCTTTATGAAATTATTTCATTCATTTGAGACGCAACGTTAAAACATTTCCCTTATATAATTACTTCACTCATTTGAGACACAACATCAACACAATTCCCTTCTAAAACTATTTCACTCATTTGAGACGCAACATTCCATTAATTCATCATTTGAGACGCAGCGTTGAAACAATTCCCTTATATAATTACTTCCCTCATTTGATACACAACATTCCATTAATTCAGTCATTTGAGACGCAACATTAAAACAATTCCCTTATAAAACTATTTCACTCATTTGAGACGCAGCATCAAGTAATGGTTCGAAGTACCTTGTCATGAGAGCGATATGATTGTCTATGTCATGTCTACCCTTATATTTAAAACCCATCCATGTCTTATGTGTTTAAGCATATATACGTAAGTATTAACTCCTCCGTATAAATATTTAAATCATAGAAGATTTTGACCAAAGTTATAGTATCAGATTACCGTATAGAGTGCGAAGTAACATACGACAAATGAGCTAGTTGGACAATACTTTGAAGCAAACTGAAGTAGTTTATTTAATGCATACATATAATGAATGTACTAAATGTTTGTTATTTAATTGTAGTTTAGTTAATGCCCACAGAACAGTTAATTATTCTTCAATAAAATTAAATAGTACATTGTACTGTTCCAGTGCGACGTTAATTAACTACCTACCGCTTCAATAAAATTGAAGAAGTTTGTCAAAAAGTAATTGTTTGTCTCATAACTCACATGGTTTGAAATCCAGCAGTTGTATGCACGTTGGAATGGTGTGGAAGTTTGGAGAGTAGGGTGTCAGTTCCGGTTTTGTTCATCTGAATTTGTTCAAAATGACAAGGCATTGTGCTAGGATCTTTCCCTTTGGGACTGATCCCGGACCGTCGCCAATAGCCCGTCGTGTTGCTTGAGTGAAACTATAATTAACTACCTGCCAGTTAGAGGCTACGCAGGTTAAATTCCTGTCTGAGAGTATTTGCTGGATAAATTTTCCTGGGATGTGTATTATACAATATACTACATTTACTTGACGTTGTCTGGTTGAGCTTGGGTGTGTCACAAAAAACAACTCAACCAACAAACAGTGCTTACATGGTGTTGGTGTTTTATTTGACGAACGATAACATTAATTAAAACCGTGTAACTTTAACTAAAAAACTGTAATTTTATGATTCCTTGTGTCTTTGAGAATAATTTCATAATAGTATTTGTATTACGAAATCTTAATTCTTTCGATTTCTGCTATAAGTTTAGAAGCGACATACATTTCTTGAACTGATCGAACCAAACGTGAACGTTATAAATTTTCCAAACAAATACCTAGCAAATAAAAAAAATACCTATCTATTCGTATAAAAATAGTGGTGCAAAATAAAAAATATATCGCTAATATTAAATTAGCTCAGAAATGCATATTTAATCATGAAAAATTTGAATATACTTATTGGTAATAGTTCATTTTCATGAGGTACTGGAAGCAAAAAACAAGACTTTATACAATGATAATTTTATTTCCCCCCATTTAAAGTTGTTTTAGGAAGTGTATACAGTAAATTTTAACAGGATAACTATAACCTGTAACAATGCAGGAATTTATAATCTATAATTAAATAAGTGTGCGTGCGTGCGTGCGTGTGTGTGTGTGTGTGTGTGTGTGTGTGTGTGTGTGTGTGTGTGTGTGTGTGTGTGTGTGTGTGTGTGTGTGTGTGTGTGTGTGTGTGAATAACATTACAGAGAAAACCTAAAAGCTGTTCATCAAAATATTCTCTCCCAGAATGTTGTCCTAAATTTTAAATTTTGTAAATAAATATTTATTAATTTGATTTTGACTCGCAAAAAAACTATTTCTCGTTATCCCAGTAATATATCGAAGCATTCCAGATTATTTACAATTTCCAACAATAAGTGTTTTTAGCAAAACCTTTTTTAATCATCAAATTATGTACTGTGTCACTGGTAATAATGAATAACTTTATATGAAGGAGATTTTGACAAAAAAAGTTACTTTCCTGAATGAAAATAAGTTCCTACAATATTTTATTTTAACTTGCTGCATTAATCTAAGAATAAATTCTATTCCACAAATACATCAGAAACATGAAACATAAATACAATTCACGAAAATAAAATACAAGTTCCAACGAAAAAAGTGCACACAGCAAAACCTTTTTTCTCGCAAAACTGGTACTGAATAACTGTTACTAACAATCTTCTAAATAAAGGCGAAATACAGAGACGGAATATCGCCGATTGGCACCGTTCATCAGAGCGCTGGCGATAAAAATTGGTAGCAACGAAAAGTGACAACCCTATTTCGCTTTCCACTTACGTTTCAACTTGAGCTGCAATTAAGGAAAATAATCAGTTTCTCTTGATGCAGTTGTCTACAGTTTTTATATCTCTTCTTTCTCTAAATTTTCTCCCTATCTCTTTTATCCTTCCCCTCCCCTCTTCTTTATGTTTTGGTGAACTTTCATTGGTTAAATTGCTTTCGTACAGTAGCCCCTCCCCCACCTCCTATAAAGTATACGCAGAGTGTATTTGAGAGTTGTTTTCCCTGCTGCCCCCCACACAGGGGTAATTTAATTCATTTCAGTTCCCCGAGTACTCAAATATCGTTCGGCGATTAGAACGTTGGAGAATTTTTTTTTCTTTCCACAGTAAGGAAACGAAGGCATTTTTATCCTTTCTCGCAAAACGTATATACTATTCTGGTATTTATTTATTTATTTTATAGCGAGCAGTTTTTCAGTGGAAAAGAACAAAATTGTGACTTCGAAAAATTAAATCTTTGAGAGAAATTCCTGAGTAAGGTTGTGTTGCTTTTACCAAGCCAACACACTTAATAAATAAATAACCACATCTCTCTAAAGAATCTATACATCCATTCTTTCAACCTCTGGAAAGATTCTTAGTTCTTTCTATGGAATAAAATCATTTGGAAGATTCTATTACTCCTTCCCTTGCAATAGAATCCTTTGAATGTATTTAAATCCTTTGAAAAGTTTCAACTGGCCAAGAAGATCAAAATTGGATACTCTTGTTAAACATTAAATTATTTAGAACATATCTGTGACAAAAAAATTTATAACTTTTTTAACATTATTTTCGTAATCACACAGGTATTGAATTTAAAAGAGGTATTTTCTTTACTTGTTTAACAGTATGTAAATTGTAGTGGTTACTAGAAGTTCGTTATTAATCCAACTAGATGTTGGTAATATGAATTAATTTAAAGCAGCACTTGGTTTACCTGGATTAGTAATAAATTACCTATACGTATTTTTATTAGTATATATTAAATATACTAATAAAAATACGAAATACAGCATTCAAAACAAAACACTCTTTAAAACAATTAACCTTCAAACCACGTTTAAATATTCCATACGCTAAGCAGAAAAAAACGATTTTGGTTCAATTTGTTTTTAATTTTATTCGTCAAATTTCGTTTTAGCTTAGCTATTTTTGTACAAAAAGCAGGTTGCATAATACAAAGCATAAATACACACAGACGGAAAGATTTTACTGACTTAGAACATAGAAATACATCCTGGGTTAGTTACAGGAATCGAACCTAAAGCGCATGGCATCAATACACATAAAATATATTTCATTCACTCAGTTGAATTTTGACTTTAAAATCTAACTATTTCCAACGATTTTCCATGGTAAAAATCCAAAACAAACCTTCCCTATCTTAACCCTCCGATTTCGTCAAGATATTCTGTCTATCTGACTAATTTTGCTAAGCACGACATATGTTGTCATCAATATCAAGACCAGGGAAGTTTTCTTCTAATGAAGGGATAACGCGTTCATCAAGATCTGATGTATTTGCTACTGCTGGTTGTCTCTTCAAGGTATCTGATCATTAAAAAAATTTATCAGATATGGATGGACGAGATATCTCGTCTTCATCAAAACGATGGCAATATTTTGATGGCGAGATATATCGCCCTTAGCATAGTTGGACAAGTCTCGATCGACGAGATATCTCGTCGTAACCATTGGGAGGGTTAACAGAACAAATTGTATTCCAACACTCGAAGCAAATACTTAACCCTTCTGGCGGTTATCTCGACAGTATATCTAGTCAATAGCAAAACTGGCTCAATCTTAATGGACGAGATATTTCGTGATTGGAAGAAAACTGATAAGATCTTAATGGACGAGATATTTCGTGATTGGAAGGAAACTGATAAGATCTTAATGGACGAGATATTTCGTGATTGGAAGGAAACTGATAAGATCTTAATGGACGAGATATTTCTGGATTGGAAGAAAACTGATAAGATCTTAATAGACGAGATATTTCGTGATTGGAAGAAAACTGATAAGATCTTAATGGACGAGATATTTCGTGATTGGAAGGAAACTGATAAGATCTTAATGGACGAGATATTTCGTGATTGGAAGGAAACTGATAAGATCTTAATGGACGAGATATTTCTGGATTGGAAGAAAACTGATAAGATCTTAATAGACGAGATATTTCGTGATTGGAAGAAAACTGATAAGATCTTAATGGACGAGATATTTCGCGATTGGAAGAAAACTGATAAGATCTTAATAGACGAGATATTTCGTGATTGGAAGGAAACTGATAAGATCTTAATGGACGAGATATTTCGTGATTGGAAGGAAACTGATAAGATCTTAATGGACGAGATATTTCGTGATTGGAAGGAAACTGATAAGATCTTAGTGGACGAGATATTTCGTGATTGGAAGGAAACTGATAAGATCTTAATGGACGAGATATTTCGTGATTGGAAGAAAACTGACAAGATCTTAATGGACGAGATAGTTCGTGATTGGAAGAAAACTGATAAGATCTTAATGGACGAGATATTTCGCGATTGGAAGGAAACTGATAAGATCTTAATGGACGAGATATTTCGTGATTGGAAGAAAACTGATAAGA
Organism: Metellina segmentata; assembly: GCA_947359465.1. NCBI lineage: Eukaryota > Metazoa > Arthropoda > Arachnida > Araneae > Tetragnathidae > Metellina > Metellina segmentata. The sequence continues at coordinate 9,207,112 of OX375874.1, read as the reverse complement.
TCTTAATGGACGAGATATTTCGTGATTGGAAGGAAAATGATAAGATCTTAATGGACGAGATATTTCGTGATTGGAAGAAAACTGATAAGATCTTAATGGACGAGATATTTCCTGATTGGAAGAAAACTGATAAGATCTTAATGGACGAGATATTTCGGGATTGGAAGAAAACTGATAAGATCTTAATGGACGAGATATTTCGGGATTCGAAGAAAACTGGACCGATATCAATGGACGAGATATTTCATGATTCGAAGAAAACTGTCCCGATCTTAACCACGTAATCACCAAACAATCGGCAATATCTTGATGACGAGATATCTCGTGCTGAACAAAATTGGTCTGGTCTCGATATACGAAATATCTCATCGAAACCACTTTTAGGGTTAACAGAACAAATTACATTCCAGCACTCAAAACAAGCTCTTAAAGGCTCTACACGAACAAAACACACCTCTTAACGTTCGACCACCATTTCTCTCCCCCCCCCCAATTCCCGAACATCCCGTTTCTCAACCCCAAAGACCACTCCAGGGGGAGGGCGAAGAACAACCCCTACAAAAACGTTCCCTCCTTTCTGATGCTTTACAAGTATATAGGCGCTATTTCCTACGAGGTATAGGGTCTATGGCTCATAAACGTGACACAGACGATGAATCTTAGAGCTATTTGAAACAATGTATATATATATACACTAAAAAATATCCTTTTCCATTTTTATTTCTTTCACATTATTCTAGTATTCCGTTTTATTTTTCCAGTATATCTTTTCAAAAATGGAAGGAACAGGACAAACAAAAGTGAAATATACCGAATTCTTTCATTTCTGCTGTACGAATATATATATAGATATATATATATATATGAAGAGAAGTGCATTACGTATGAAGAAGGTGCAGCAAAAGGTAAAAAAGAGGTTTTATTTTGAAAGATGAAAGCTGTCATGGCAAACTGCAATGCGAAAAAAAGATAGTGGGGGGTCGGCGGGGAGGAGGAGAGAGGGGTGTAGTTGCAAAGGGTGCATGTTTGTTGTATGTAATCTATGATCTATTGCAGGGACTATGGTGATGGCTCATTTTTCATGACGTTCTCTCTTTTTCCATTTCGTTCTCTCTGGAAACACATATTTTTACTCCTTTAGGTGTGGGGAGGAGAGAAGAAATATCTCTTTCGTGCGTTATTATTCCATTCGATGGGAGCTGTATTTCGCGATTGCTTGCGAGGTGGTGCTGAAAGCGGAGTTTTGTGAGGTTGCCTGGGGAACGGGAAGCCAACATTAAATGATGGTGCGAAAACATAGGACAAAAATTATCACGAGGTGCTCGCATGCAGATGTCTCTTCTTCAACATACAGTCTTTTCTGAATGACTGTTAACCAGTTGTGACCTGCATGGGAAATAAAAGCTTTAGCGAGATTCGTTCAACCAATAGAAATGACTATTGGTTGTTCTGCATGTTGGGTTTTATGTCGAATAAATCGTCCTGTTTTTTTCTTGGACAGATCTTAATGGACGAGATATTTCGTGATTGGAAGAAACCTAACCACATCTTAACCACGTAATGACCAAACTATCGGCAATATCTTGATGCCGAGATATCTCGTCCTGAATAAAATGGGTCGGGTCTCGTCAGGTTGGTGTGAATAAAAAAAATCTGTGATTAACCCTCTTGAGGGTTTTGCACTCAAATTTAATATTCCAATCACCTGCACCGTTACCCACATGACTTCAAAGCCAATGTGACTTTCTTGGTCCATGGAATTTTTTCAAAGGATCCGTTTCTAAGAAAAGGACCAACTTAATTATTCTGAAGGATTCTATTCAAAGCAATTCATATAGCAAAGGAGCAAAAAAATCTTTCTGAAGGATTATATTCTAAAGATAGGGCCTATGGAATATTTCTTAGGATTAATCCTAAGTAAATGAGCAATGAAATTTTTCCAAATTATTACATTCTGTATCTACATCTATAATTCTATTCTGTATCTATATCTATTATTCTGATCTATAATTCTATTCTGTATCTATATCTATTATTCTGTATCTATATCTATTATTCTGTATCTATATCTATTATTCTGTATCTATATCTATTATTCTGCATCTATATCTATTATTCTGTATCTATATCTATTATTCTGTATCTATATCTATTATTCTGTATCTATATCTAATATTCTATTATGTATCTATATCTATTATTCTGTATCTATATCTATTATTATATATTCTGTATATATATATCTATTATTCTATTCTGTATCTATATATATTATTCTGTATCTATATCTATTATTCTGTATCTATATCTATTATTCTATTCCCTATTCTGTATCTCCTACGGATTCGGATCTACATAATGGGAAAATGGAATCGTTACGAAAGATTCAATTCCAAGTAGAGGACAAATAGAATCTTTCTTATGGATTCTGCTCTATAGTAAAGAATGAACAGAATCTTTCCAAATAACTATATTGTAAATAAAAGTGTACAATATAATATTTCTAGATGATTCTATTAATAGGAAAGGGGCACTATAATCTTTACAAAGTACTATTTTACAGAATGTACAGGAATATCTAGGAGAAAAGCACCACTCGGCAAATTCCTAAATCCTCAGAAAGTTAACCAAGGTGGGGGAGGGGGGTATGCGAAATATTCGCATTTTTGAAGGCCATTTGTTTGCTAAACGAGTGCCAACTATACCTGGTACTAAGGTTAAAGCGGATTCCAAACATTCACCGCTTCTGATGAAGAAGTATTGCGATTTTCAATGATATGGAATTGCTTATACTGTTCAAGAAATTTCGATAGTTAAACTGACACAAATAGCTATAATTCAGCTATAGGCCTTTAAATTATATTCCATCAATTATTGTAAATTTTTTATTTAACACTCAGAGGGGCATACACGCAGATATTCGTATTGCAGCCTGTATCACCCGCATATCTTCCACACAGTTTTGAGCTGTTTAATGAATAAAATCCTTTTCCTGGATTCTTTCAACCAATCGATGCGCCTATTAAGTCCTTAGATGTGTTGCGAGGAAAAAGCAACATTACACTTCTCGGATGTGACGCTCAGAGTTAAATTCTATTAACCTATAGACTACGGCCGACACAGAAGTTGTGCCATGATCACGCCAAAAAAGAATTTGGACTACGACTTGTATAGCACTTGTACTTTGAAAGGTATAAAAATAGCGCCAAGAGAGAATTTAGATTACGGCTGGTACAACAGTTGTACCTTGAAAGTTATAAGAATCGTACCAGTTATATCTATAGCCGTAGTCAAAAGCTTAATGCAAGTTTGTTCAAAGCTAGGTAGATACTTCAATCATCAATAACAATCAATGGCGTTGGTCCGGGATCAAACCCGAAGGGAAAGGGCAGAAGAGAATATCACGTCACTTCGAACTACGGTTAGATGACGAATCAGGCCTGAGCTGGCACAACACTCTCCAAACCTCAATACCACGACACAGTAAGGACGTTTGAGGTCACGACAGATAACTTGCAGCAGCCCCTTTGTACGCGACGATCTTTGATTGGATTCGAACTTGCAACCCAGCAGTTGCTAATCCGTTATTTTTCCAACCGGACTACCGCGACCCTTTTTTTGTTCAAAGGAGACGCTAATATTCATGTTACAGGGAAGGGGAAATGGTAAATCAAAGAGGTTTCAAAAGGGTTGGCGATTACCCATCTCATCGACGGTTCTTATTGAACCCTCTGATTCAAAACCAATGTCAAGAGATTACCGAGTAGTGTAGTGTTGATTTTTCCTCACAACACGCCAAAGTACTAAAAAGCCACATGGATTGGTTAAAAGAAGAGGGTAGAAGTCATGCAGGGAAGACTGCAGGAAGGATAGATGCGTGTGAGCCCATTCGAGGGTCACAGACAAACATGCTTTGTTTCCACTCCTAGGAAAGGTGTACTCACTTCTGGGGTTCGTTGGGGTCCCTCTTCTTCTTCTTCTTTTGCACCTTGGGTTTCTTGACGGGCTTCCCGACGCTGGGAGGCCTCTCCACTGGCTCTGGGGAGGGCCGCTTCATTCCGCACATCAGCTGTAGAGAGATAGGACAGTTCAAAACCAATATCACAATTAGTGTAACTGAGAGACAAAATTTACCTTCACCCTCTAAGCGGTTTCGATAGGATATCCCACATATATACATCAAGATCTCCCCAAGTTTGATAAAGTCGAGAAATTTCGTCAGCAAAATACTGCCCAATTTTTTAATAAGGAGATCAAGGTATGGTCAGTTTTCTTCCAATGACGAGTTATTTCGTCCATCCAGAATTTTTTTAATTTTAGGTCTTGCTAATGACGATTCACCTAGTCAGGACAACCAGGGGAGGGTTAGGTTGAAAGAGTTTGATTAAAGTCCATTTTTTATAATATATATATATATATATATATATATAACCACGATTTGACAACAATCGTGAGATATAAGACTTTTCACAACCAAACTTCAAGGAACACAGTTTAACTGTATCCACATTGTGATGCATGTCCACAAGGAGCACCCGGATTTGAAGGGGCGCTTGTATTGGCAACGCGGCAGTTGGCCAGCGTGCACCGTGGTCGACACTTTCAGGCGTGTATAACTGTTTGTGGTTTCACCATTGCATATCTTCTGAGAAACTAAACTTAGTAAAAACATTTCTGCACCGTACATAAAGTTTTTGAATACTCTTATTTGCATCGTGTTTTAGATCTCTCTGTTGGACATGACGAGTTACTTTTTGTATCCCATGAATTCATACTGCCTTATTATACCTTATAGATTGCCAAATGTATAATAAAATATAATCATAAAATAAAACATATTAAAAATATTTATCGAAATCGAATTATTTTAATTAAGAAACTTAGCTCTTATATGAAATATTTGCCAAGAAATTTTTTCAATGAGAAAACTTCTATTTTTACCACATTTTTTTTAAATGTATCAGAAGCATGAGAGCTCAAAATAAATTTAATGGACTTTCGTAATCGTTGTAGAATTTGAAATTTATTTGCAACACAACTTGAAAAATTATTTAATAATAGAAAACCTGCAGGTGTTTGAATAATCAGACTAGTCTTATAAGTAACCACGAGGTTTCATTGGAACAAACAGGTTCGGTTCATTGTATAAGTCATTTTGAAACAATAAAACAAGAGAGCACCTCATGTAAGGTACTAAAATTCTTGCGCTTTGTGTCTTTGCCAACAGATGGCAGCACTATGATATGATTTCGCTGAAACTGAACTAATGCATTGAATTCCAACACGAGGTAGGAATCTAGCTTGGAAAATTTTTGTTACACCTCCGGTTGGAAATCTATAGCCTAAAGTTTGTGATTTATAGGGCTGAAAAAATACATTGATGAACTGTTAAGAAAGTGTCTAACAATTTGAATAATATGGATGAAATAAGATATAATAATTCCCAAGCAGAGTCGGTTACTGTACGATAAAAAATCCTTTCAGAATTAAACACATACATAGTAGATTGTTCAAAAGCATTCACGTTTTTGAGATTTTCTATTTTTGTTCAAAATATTATAAAAAAATACCACTTTATAATTTAAATTATTTTCTGAATCGGATGGTTTGTTCCCATAATTTTGCCCTTGGGTAGATCAGGTTTACTAGGTTCCAAAATGAACTATTTTCTTGTTTGGTCACATTTTAATGAAGAATTTCAATCTGTCAGCTTGCAGACAAAGGAAAAAAAATCATTTGAATGAATACCCGATCAAAACAATCGATCTTTGAAATTTTATGAAATGTTAAAATGCCTCAAAAATTTATACTTTGAAAGCATTCAAAAATACCACCAATAATTTGTAAAAAAAAAATTAATGTATCCTGTTGCAACATATTGATACAGAATATTTGTTTTTTGGTCTGTTGTTATATTTTTATTAAAAAATTCTGTTTTTATTGACATGGCTAAATATTTGTTAAATGTTTTATGTTTTCAAATGCATTCTCGTTTTGCAAAAAGGTTCCAATCGAAATAACCATTTTAAAAGAAGCAAATTAATGACACAGTAAAAATTTATTTCCACTATAAGTAAATTATAATCCGATAAATATTTCATAAAAGAATTTTGCCTATCGCGTCAATTCTATACTTTATTGCAGAAAAACTTTTAAAATGGCGAATGATGTAAATGGGTTCCAACATACACATAGGTAATCGTTACGTACAAACACAGAAAAAAGAAATTAAGACACATAGTCTGAATCAATTACCATTAAAATCCCATAAAGCCTACATGCAATCAAACCCACAAAAACGATTACATAAGCAGCAGTCATTCATTCCAGAAAACCGCAATTCAAACGCAAGCACCGTTGCCAAACGCGCCCGCGGAATACTCGCACACACAACACAAACAGGATTGCGGCAAAAGATTAGCGCGATACATTTAATTCTTTCCGCCGACAGGAGAATGCGGCCCATAAAAAACGATTACCCAATTCCAATTCGGACTGACGGGGAAATCAGTTAGGAAATCGGGTTGTTGAATGTATCGATCTCTCTCGGCCACTCGCAGCTGCCGCGAGAGTCGATTTTCAAAACTCGATGATATGAACACAGAAACGATTCCGAATCGATTAAGCTCTCTGCACGCGCGGAATGTTTTCGCTTCTGCGTCTGGGATTCAAAATGGCGGGCAGCACGTGCAGGTTGGGGGGTATTCTTTCGGGAGGTGAGATTGGGAATGAAGTAGTGGAATATCGGATAGCTCGCAGAATCACCGAGGTTGTTTTGAAAAGAAACGAATTGAATGAGTACGATACGTCCTTCGGGACTGTTACTGAACTGTGCAATACGTGGTCTGAATGTCTCGCTAATTATGCATGTCCTCTTTAGTATCATGGAGCCATTTAAATGCAAAGTGCGCGCTTGCCCTGTCTCAACAATTCCATTTGTTTACTCTAGATCCAATGGGGGAACGCGATGGGCTATTGGTCTGGAATCCATCACGAAAGGAAAGATTCGAGGATAAGACCACATCATTTTGAACAACGGTAAGTTGACTAGGTGGACAACTGATCATTTTGAACCATTGACTAGATACTATCCTTTTCACGCTCCTGGTGGTTTTCTCCACAAGGTACCACGTCATTAGCAATACTTATCTGATCTTTATATACAAAAAATATTGCCATTCGCGTGCCACAGATTGAATAGCACTGACACGTATTTCTGAATGATAAATATTTCATTCTGGAAAAAAAAATCAAATATATCATTCTGACAAAATGTCTTTCCAAAGACAAAAGATCAGTTACTTTTACGCCGTAGTTTAAAAAGTGTCCAGGACCATTTCAGTAGGACCGCAAAACTTTATTAAGAGGCTTAACTCGAAATTATACGTCTTCGAACAGGTATCTCGCCATTCCAAAAACTGACCAGATCTGGATAGACGAGATGTTTTGTCATTAGAAGAAAACTGACCAGATCTGGATAGAAGAGATGTTTTGTCATTAGAAGAAAACTGACCAGATCTGGATAGACGAGATGTTTTGTCATTAGAAGAAAACTGACCAGATCTGGATAGACGAGATGTTTTGTCATTAGAAGAAAACTGACCAGATCTGGATATATGAGATGTTTTGTCCATAGAAGAAAACTGACCAGTTCATCAAAAAATTCAGCTCTATCTGGATGGTCTAGATATCTGGTCTAGCCACTACTTGGAAGGGTTTAGGAATCTTGACATTTAGAATGTCACTCACCTGGCTCAGGTGTCCGCTATCGTCGCTGTCTTCGCTGGTCTCGAGTCCGGGTGACGTGTGGTTGGAACCCGGGGGCGAGGAGCCGGGCCTCTGATGTCTGGGGGCCCCCAGCTGGAGGGCCAGCATGGGCGAGGGGGGCAGCAGCTGCGGGTGGTGGTGCGGATGGTGGTGGGGGTGCATACCCATGCCGTGGTGTTGCTGCTGCTGTTGCTGCTGGTGAGGAACTTGGTGGTGGTGAGGCTGCTGGGGGTGTTGCTGCGCGTGGGCCATGTGCAGGTGGGACTGCTGCATGGGCCCGTTCGAGTAACTGGTAGGAATCGCGTACTGCTGCACGCTGGAATTAAAAAAAAAAACAGATTCTTAAATATGTACCAATAAAAAAAATAAATAAATATTTTTTTGTGTTGTCAAACTTTGGTTAAGATGAATTTCACTGCAATTTTTTTTTCTTTCTCCGTAGTTCGTGTATGTAAAAAAGCTGTATTTCAACAAAAAAAAAAAAAAAAAACTATTAATGTATTTACATTACTTATTGTACAATTCTTGGTTTATAAACGGTATTCTTCGTCATGAAGATTATACAGCGATTCTTGGTAATACGGTGATTCTTGATTACACAAATGATTCTTGATAAAAGATAGTTTAATTTGCAAGTCGAACACTATGAATGATAGTTTAACCCTAATATGCGGTGCTCTCGCCAAAATTCACCAAACAGCAAAGCTAATTGTTAGAGACGGGCTGGATTCCCGATAGCAGTTCAGAAAACAGTTTTACTACAAATCCAAAGTGAGCAACTGTTATTCAAAATATTAACATTAATCGATCAATTTTTTAAGAGTAACATTTAAAATAACTAAACAAAGGGTAACACAAACATTAAATTAAAATACTGCAACCTATCAATCCTTTGAGTGGTTTCCACGAGATATTTTGTCGATAAAGATGTGACCAAGTTTGCTAGTAACGAGACATCTCGTCATCAAGAGAGTGCCGATTTTTAGATGACGATGAGATTAATATAGGGTTAGTTTTGTTCTAATGACGAGATACATTTTCAAGAAAACCACCACGAGGGTTAACATGAGGGAAGAAGAAAAGTTGAATAGTTTAAATACTAATAATTTAAGCAATTATGTACTATTTGAACTAAGCGTTAACGTCAATTTCCAACACTGACAGTTAGTGAATAACAAATTAAGTGTTACATCAATATGACAAATATTATGAAATATATGTGATAGATTGCTGATATAGAGGAATCTGTCAGTGTTGCAGAGAGCGAGGATGATGGGCATGCCTTTATGAACCGGTATTGCAAAGTAAAGAAGTAGTTCAAACAAAAGTCCAAAACCTCACTAACACGTTCGCTGCCGATCTCGCGGCAGCGCGTGATGTGGAGTGATGTCTCCGTAGCCAGTCACGCGTTCGCGCGGGAAGCGCTGCGCCTCAACATTTATTATCCGCTTCAATTGGCATTATATGTTGGGTGTTGACGTAGAGTAAAGTTTGGAAGCTAGTTATAAAGGTATGTGGTTTCGAGTTTATAGCTTTAATTTATTTGTTGGCTAAACTTTTGCCAATCTATTCTGGTATTGGCGCACTTTTAAATCATATTTGCTATAAAAAGTAAGTCTGCTTCTGGGAAAAACTCATTTCTACGTGACCGGCAGCGAATGTGTTAAGACGAATTCGCTTAGAACGAATGCTGATAATACGAAATAAATTCCAATCCTCGTCAAAAAATATATTCAAATAACTTTAACTAATCGGTTTAAGAAGGATTCAAGTTACATTAATCTCTGTTTAAGACGAACAAATTTTTGAAAGACTTTTAGAGTGAAGAGAAAATAAATGAAGAGTCCGATGAAGACGGAGAAATAAGTGCGACTTCTTCAAAAGAAGCCACTTCTGACTTGGAAATTGTTCATCGCTTTTTGTTAGGCAGCAGAAATTCACCTGCTCAGTACAACAGAGTTGACCACACAAAAGATTTTCTGAAAGAATCTCATGAAAAACAAAACAAAATCGATAACATGCAGAATAACGTAATCAGGAAATATCTGTGCAGTCCGGAATTATCTATGTAATCACATGAACTATTCGTGTAATCAAGAATTATCTGAGAATAAAGAATCATCTGTATATAAAAACAAGTATTATCAGTATAATCTCTATGATGAAGAATGCCATTTATCTGTGCAACAAGAATTATACAGAAAGTAACGTAATTGTTGAGATGCTTTTTTCGGAATTCGGTTAACACGAAATTTTGTAGGGTCAAGTGGAATTCGTCTTATCGCGGTTTGTCAGTATGCGCATATCGTGAAAATAATAATAATCTCTTACTGGAACTGCACTGACTGTGGCGGCATCATGCTACCAGGAGCTATCTGCAGCATGTACATGTCGTTGGGGTGACCGTTCCCATACTGATGCTGCTGCTGCTGTTGTTGTTGTTGCTGCTGTTGCTGTTGTTGTTGCTGCTGCTGTTGTTGTTGTTGCTGCTGCTGCTGGTGGTGCGAAGGCTGGTGGTGCTGGTGGGGGTGCAGGGGCGACGCGGAGAAAGAGGTCATCATGGTGGTGGGCGAGGGCGGTGTGCTGACCGTCGTCATCACCGCTCCGGACCTCTCCAGGCTGCCCGGCTGGCTGCAGGGGGTGGAACACATCTGAGGGGGAGGAGGCGACATGAGATGCTGCTGTTGCTGCTGCTGCTGGTTACTGTTGGGAGGCTGCTGTTGCTGCTGTGGTTGCTGTTGCTGTGTCGGTGGTTCCTGGTGACTGAGTGGCTATGAGGGACACAAAAGATTGGACTCATTACCATTGTGCTGAGCTGGATGCATATTAGTGACATGCATATTGACCGTAAGGCCTATTTTGGGGGGTTGGCATGTACAACAATCCATACGTCGACATTGACAATTGTTAGGGTTGTGACGTCTGGAAGAGACGTTTTCGACACCTGGATCATTGTGGGTCTGCCGCAAAAGGGGAGCAGACGACCTCCCCCACAAAAAAAAACACACGTGTGTTACAGTTCTGAGATAACTCAAGAAAGAAAAAGCAGTAAATCTGTCTGAGAGTCGGCTTGTTAACCTTTAAGCTGCCGCGGGTAGACAACTTTTACCACAACAATTTCGTTTACACCAGCGGCATGGTATAGATCTGTGTACGGTGGATGTTATCCCCTTTTTAAGTGACCGCTGGCATCGATCGCCATTTACGAGCTGTCAGCGACTGACCTTCTAGAGGATCCCAACCTTTTGTTCGGTACCCTACCGAGACCTGTCGACCGTGAGTTGTGAACACTTCATGGGAAAGGCAGAAGATCGCTCTGGTGATATACGCCACACGATACTGTGAAAGGAAAGCGTCTGTCGTAAATGCCACTCAAGGCTCTATCGCTCAAGTTAGGCAATTAGGTAAAGTGGGTTGGACATGCAAGCGAAAGAGCGGTTCCTGGAGACGATTGAAAAAGTAAAAGCCGTAGCGTAAGGTTAATCCGGTTTCTTGCACTTGACACCTGCTCACTTTCTAACGGTTCCAAGATGCAGAGAGGGCTTACAAGTGTGGAGTTGTCACATCTACGAGTGTTGCAGGTATCATTGGAAAACACCTGATCGACATTCTAAGAGGAAGGCTGCTCTCCCTGTGAAAAAAGGGAGACGAGAGAAGAGCGCTTTGGCGCGTGGTAGCAAAGAGAGAACTCTGGAGACAGCTATACGGTGAGGTCAAACACCGGTAAGAAAAACTCTGAAGAGAAACTTTTATTTCTGCTTGCATATTCGTTCATCGATTGTGGAATGTAGTACATAATTCTGTAAACATTTTCCAATTGTTATTGAAAACCTTTGAAGTGAAATAAATAGCTTAAAAAGGTAAACAGCTCAGTACAACTCCATTGTATTGCTGTGTTGCCAAAACGCCACAGGGTTCAACTTTTGCCAAACTGTATAAGTAAGGTTTAGTAAAAATGCTGTTCAAATTCTTGTTGTCATTCATTTCTACACCCTCTAGAATAGCTCGAAGGTAGGTAGCTTACAATAGTTAATGCACTATACGAAATACATCCCAGGTGAATACAGTTTAATTTTGAGTTCATTAACTCCCCTTATATTTTGCACAGGAAGTTTTGATATCAAACAGTATGACGTGTACAGAACATTTGACAAATTTTTCAGAACTTTTTAGAAAGTCACTTTGTAACGTTAATACGTCTTTAAAATCAGATAAGTACAAGGTGTTCGGTACGGGAGAAATTGAGCGTTACGAAAAAATGGCAGCGAGTTCGGTCGCATAATTTCTATATTATCAACGCGAACCTAATCAGTCTAGTGTCACTGGATAGTCGGGGGAACAAGCACTTGTTAGTGACTGTGAATTCGCACACCACATTAAGCATGTCGATTATAGCGAGGTCTTACTTTTTGAAAACCAACAATGAATGTTACAGTGGAATAAATTGGATTTAGATTTGAAACGATGAATCAAGTAAAAGACTTCAATTTTTACCTGTGTTGAACCATACACATCGCTGGAGTTGGTGTCACTGGTTGGCGTCGTTGGCGGTAGATTGATTGGCGGAATGTCAAATTCTTCATCGCCAAAGCTTGGAGTATGGAATGTCTGCAAGTACAGAGAGAAGAATATTCATATAGTATTTCCCCCCACGATTAAGATAACAACAATAATAATTATAAAATATACAGAAGGGAGACATTTTCTTTTTTTTATAATTAGAATATATTTATTTTGGAACGTATTTAATAATTTTAACTAATTCATAAGAATTCTATTTGCGATAAATCAGTTTTTCAAATAAAATGTGATAGGTTTAACAGTATAAAAACTACGTGTTTATAGATAAAGAATTAAAAATAAAAATTGACAAATCCTCAAATTTAATTTTGAAATTAAAATATGTATTCCTCAAATTTAATTTTTAAATAAACTTGGAATACAACATAAATCGGATAAAACACAAAATGTGCATATTAAGTATGAAACTGGCGTTGAATATATTTCGGCAAGAAATTTAAATTTTAAAATAAAAAAACTAAATATTTTTTCAATACGCTTATAAACTTAATAATAACAAGTTGACTATTCAAGTGGTATAGACGATATATCTCGTCTATGAAGATTTGACTAATTTTATTGACCAGATATCAAGATGCTAATTTTTCGATGATGACGAGATCAAGATCTGGTCAGTTATCTTCTGACGACAGACATCTCGCTCATCAAGGATACTGTTTTTTCGGTGTGACGACATATCTCGTCGAAATAATCGAAAAACTTGTCCCCAATGGATCTCAAGTTTTCGAAGAGCAGACGAGAGTGAATTGTGAAACGATCATGTTCTAATAATCTAAAACAACTTGCGATTTCAAAAAAGGTTTTTTTTTTGACAATTTTTATTGTTTATGTTTCCTCTATAATTCCACAGAAATTGAATACAAAGCATTCGCAAAAATCATTTTGGCGTTTCTTGACTTTTCACCCGCTGTGTTCAGGCCATTCAGCCGAAAACAAACCCAACAGCCGAGCGAAAACAATTAAACACACATTCACCGCCGCACAAAAGACGCGAACGAATATTCCGGCCTGTTTTTACGGCGCCATTCTCTTCGAGCAAAATGGAACACACTCGGAGATAATTATTCGAGAACATTCACCACAGATACCAAGCAAATGCGCTCGCAAAGCATTACACCACGCAGCTTGGAGAACATCGGCCATTGCCAGATCAGTGTTCCCAGGAAAATAACAAGCGCTGTTCGAACGGAATCGAATGGTCAGCAAAATGTTGCTTTTGTTTCAGCCGCACAATCGAACGCATTGTAAGTGGACAAACGAACAAATAGAACCCGCGGAGCAAAAATGTTCGCTAAATGAAAAACAACACAAAGCACAAATGTAAAAAAAGAGAATGAAATCTAGGAAAAACGGATAGAACAATGATTCGTCCTTGTGCAGATCGTTCTGAAGGTTCTTTTCATATTACGAGGTCGAAACGAAGGTCAGGAACAATTAATTTTCTGAAACTGAAGCTATCAACTTCCGACAGCGCCATCTATTGGATTTTAAAGAAATGGCTGAAATTCGAAAGTCGACCACAACACAAAATGAACAGCTCACAAACGATTTGATCAAACTCGAACACACCATGGAAATCAAATTTAGGTATCTCGAATTTACATCACACTGGAGCTACAGAATAGACTATTTGGGATGGTTCAATCCCTCAAGGAATTTCACATTTTGGAAAGATGATACAAATAGATGATAAAGGTATCAGATATTTAAAAATTTCCTAATGGGAAGGCAGTGCCCTTGTTGATAGATTAGCTGATTAGCAACCGGATAGTAGCGAGTTCTAAACTCGATACAAAACAAAACCCGTCGTTCACACGAGGTAAGTTAAAATCTGTCATGGCTTCCAATGTCCTGACGTAGGCGTGGTGAGGAAGCTTGAAGAGCGGGGTACCATTTCAGATGTTGTCCTCGTCATCTGACCATGGTTGAAAATGACAAGGTATTGTCCACGGAACGTCGTCAATGGTCCGTTGTGCTGCTTCAGCGCGACTTCAATTAAACCTACCTACCTTCTATTTTTGCAACGTAAATGTCAAACATTTTAGATTAAAGCGGCATCCCAAATTCAGATTTCAGAACGAAATTAGTGTTCCATTGCGCCTTTACCACATAAATCAAGCAGCATGATCATTACCAAACCGATAAAATGAGTCGATTTAGGACCGGTGCACACATCCGATTTTTCAACGTTCGGTGCCATTGCGGCTCCGAACCCCAATTATGCACACCTAACCGTGAAATGACGCAAGTAATCATTTCCCGCGCCTTTTTCGATAAATATTCTATCGAAGAAAACGTGTTTATTTCGCTTACATGGTTTACAAAAAGTATATTTTGAAACAAAATAGACGTTACTGGATACAACCATTTATTGATTATTATTTATATTCCTTTTATTTTTGAAAACAAGGTACTTCAGGCCCGGTGCACACATCCGGTATTTCAACGTGCGGCGCCACTGTGGCACCGAAGCTCAACTATGCACACATAACCGTAAAATGACGCACGAACTCATTTCGCGCCATTTGCGATAAATATTCTATCAAAGAAAACGTGTTTATTTCGCTTAAGGATACGTTATTGGATACAACAATTTATTAATTATTATTTATATTCCATTTGTTTATGAAAACAGTGCGTTGCCGTGGGGAACTGAGGTACAAATTACACGCAAGTTGGACGTGCGTCGCCCCAGCGGCGCTGGAGGCATGTTTGCACTGCTCCATTGGATCTAATAAATCTCAGACCGTACTTGCGTTGCAACAGCGGCGCCGCACGTTGCAAAACCGGATGTGTGCACCGGGCCTCAGACTGGAGAAGCGTGTGTGGTGAGCTGCGGCGCCGTGGGAAACTGCGGTACAAATTGCACGCAAGTTGGACGTGCGTCACTGCAGCGGCGCCGGATCCACATGTGCACTATTTCATTGGATCTAATGTATCTCAAACCGCACTTGCGTTGCCGCAGCGGTGCCGCACGTTGAAAAACCGGATGTGTGCACCGGGCCTAAAGAAGACCGATTTCAGGAAACTTCAACGTCACTCAATTCTTTACAATCGTTCAAAAAACTCACTGAGCTGTGAGTGTTGTGCATGCAAAATCATCTCTTCTTCCCTCAAGGCTCCGTGTCCTAATTTTGTTCCACTGCACGTAGAACCTAATGACAGATCGTTATCGTTTGGACACTAACGTAACTACTCTGTAGCCAACTACTCGCCCCATATCCTTCCGGGGTTATTTGGCTTCCACCTCCGGATGATCACTCCTAACACTAGTTAAGCGCTCGTAGCTTTCATTACAATGTTATGACGGTGCTCTGCGAATTGGTTACATTTGATTGTTCTCTTTGAACTAAATTGAGCTTCTGTGTTTTAACTAGAGATCGCGATTTACGTATGGCACGGGTATTCATGAATCCGATTACTTACACGTTAGTCTTAAGTACAGCGTACTCAAGCTTACAGACCCGTGTGACACGTGTATTCAAAACATGCGTACTCGAACTTTGGTGTACCCGTGTATTTGAATACACCGGATTTTAAGTACCCGTGTACCCATGCTTCTGAATACATATGTATCCGCGTATTTGAATATAAGGGTATTTAAATATTCGCGTACCCAAGCTTTTGAATACACATGCGAATTTCAATACACACATGGATATGAAAAACACACGCCTTCATGTGTGTTCCAGACACACATGTATTCAAACACACGTATAAACGTGTATTCAGACAAACGGATATACCTGTATTCAAATAAAAGGATATAAATGTATTCAAACGCAAATATATGCGAGAATTCAGACTAACGAATATGAGCGTATTCAAACAAACGGATATGAGCGTATTCAAACACATGTATGCACGTGTCGTGTAATTAGACCAACGTGCAATATAACGCACGTATATGCAAAAACACGGGTACACGGATAATTTCGAAACTTTCTCAGATTATCTGGAATAATTCTGTGAATGAATGCGCAAAATATATTGTGTATGAAAAAATGGCACAAAATATATCGTCCATTTTCTTCCTGCATAAACAATTTTCCACTTCCTTCGCTAAAATTGCAAACAAGACGCTAAGAAAAAGTTTTAATACTCCAATAACTATAATTCAATGGGGAGTAGATTTATTTTGTAGAATAAATATGATGATCATGTTAAGTTGAGTGGAAGTGTGATAAAAAAATCATTTATATGAGTACTGTACAGTATTTTTCTTTGTGAAATACACAATCTATTAGACGTTTTGTAGTCTTTTTTTCCAACTTGATCAAACAAAACAATGCTCTTCTTCTATCACTGAATCGCAATCGATATATTCAACAATAAATGTCCTTTTATACATGTAAAAAGAGGGTGATATATTCTCCTTTACACTATATAATTTTCCTCTTCCTACCTATAAAATATAGATCTTTTTGGACACTATATATTCTTTATCTTCGCGAATTCAACTTATTCGACGCTGTTATTCATTTCCACAATATTCTTCCCGTCTCTACTTTTGAAATAGATTCGATCTATTGTACTGTCACAGTATATTCTTTTTCTATCATGAAACATAATCGATCTATTCGACACTATTGTCTTTTCTACCTATGAGAAATGCTTGTTTTATTCGACGGTGTGTGTTCTTTTTTTTTTTTCATTCGAAAAGTTTTCGATATTGCGAAGATTTTCTACCAGAGAAAAAAGATTCGATTTATTCGTGGCACATTTTATTTGCTTTCACGAAGATTGTTCGATTTTTTGACACGGTATATAACATTAAGGTGACAAGGTTTATAAGTTGCAATATGTAAACACGTGATCATTTACAAGACTTATCCACAGGTAAATGGTTGATCATGGTCAATGCGAAATTGACAATCGTATTCTACATAAATCATTAATGGAATTTTTTATTACTTTGTGTTCTCTCTCCCTTCCTCCTTCTCACTCCCTTCTCTCTCTGACCAACGGAGTGTATGACGCCTTGAATTCCTACCACATATTACAAAAGCCCATGATTGGTTGGCTTTGCGTTTTGTGGCGCGACAGCCATATTTAAACAAGCTGCGTCAAACATCAAGTCAATGGACAGACTCACACAAAGAAATGCAAGGCTGCTTGCTATAAAAGAGAGAAATACACCCATGGATGAACTAAACGCGACAAAATCAAACCTGCACCGCCACCTACAACTTGCAGGTCACTAGCTCAGCGGATGGACCCAGAGACATTGCGACATCACAAGTCCATGATTCGCAAGTTAATAAACTTTTCGCTGCCAACATCAGTCGCACCTCGAAAGTTATAAGAATCGCGCCAAGAAAGAATATAGACAACGGCCAGTACATCACTCTTGAGGGCCGGGTGACATGGTCGGTAAGGCAGCGAGCTCGTGACTGACTGATCATGAGTTCGAGCCCAGGTGATCGAAAACTCCCGTGTACGGTAAAGGTGACTGGTGTACGAAAAATCTGTCGTGGTCACAAAGTCCTCCATGTTCCCATAATAAATCAATACCCCTGGGGGTGCTGAACCAGGGATTAGTTGGTCTCTGGTTTGGTTCAAAATTACAACCGTGTGCCTGAGTATGATTGAATGTCGTGAAAATGTGACGTATCGATGTGCTGCCATCTGTTGGCTAAAAATTTGAGCTAAGTCGGACTTCCTCCCGATGGGGTTCACTTGCATGGAAGCCGCAACCCCCTCGCCTCTTGCCGTCTTCGACGGGCCTAGCACTCCTTTGGTCTGCCAGTGTAGGCATAAGAAACAACAACAACATCAGTCGTACCGTTGAAAGTTATAAGAATCGCGCCAAGAAAGAATTTAGACTACGGCCATTGCAGCAGTTGTACCTTGAAAGTTATAAGAATCGAGCCAATAAAGAATCGCGCTTGCTATAACTATAGCCGTAGTCAAAAGGTTAACTAAATTAAAATAATTACGAATTAACGTCGCGAAGGTAAGATAATTTTAATAACGTCGCAACTAGAGCAACACAGCGGGCTATTGGGGGCGGTTCGATATCAATCCTCTGTCTGAAGGAAAGATCCGAGGACAACACCACGTAATTCTGAAACACTGTCAGATGACGAGGTGAGAATGAACGTTGCACTGGGGAAACACAAGCTATTGACGACGGTCCGGGATCCGGCTAGAAGGGGAAAGATCCTACGACCCGACCTCGTCGTTTTGAACAACGGTCAGATGACGAGGACAACACCTGAGCTGGCACCTCACTCTCCAAACTTCCTCAGACGCCAACGTTTGGATATTTAAGGCAGATTTAACGATTTCCAATTTGAATTGAAACCAGGAACTCCTGACACAAATATGACGAGGGGCATAAAGTTGTCCCAAAGAGACAGACGGACAAAAGCGCGGTGGGGGCTGTCGTAAAGGAACACTCTCGTGCAAGCGATAATTCCCTACCGGTTTTGACGAAAACGCTGGCAATTGTTTTCCAAATAACAGGGTCGAGGGTGGGAGGGGGGAGCGTAATGGTTTTTTAAAATATAACTCGGCAATTTAAATTCCCTTCCGAATGCAGATGCAAACGATAAGCGGCGACGGGGAGGAAGGAGAACGTGCCCCGCATAATACGGGAAACGTGACGCGTCCCATTCGGAATGGGCATTACGGAACGATTATCGTCTGTGATTAGGCACCAATGGGAAGAATTATGAGCCTAATGATGCTGCCTCTTTTGTCAAAGGGCAGAGCGAATATTTCGAACATAGTTCGGGAATGAACATGATGGAACGGAGGACAGGTTGCTTTTGGGTTCAGATGTAACTGCGGAGTGGGCCACTAAACTATGTAAGCTCTGCTGACAGGTGATTCTTTCTTAGATACTCAATAGGTCCGACCATAGACCAACGTGTACACGAGGGCTGTTGCGCGTCAGTGCGGAAGTTTGGAGAGTGGGGTGTCAGCTCAAGTGTTGACATTGTCATCTGATTCAACACATTACGAGTTGTTGTATCTTTCCCTTCAGGATGGATCCCGGAGAGTCGCCAGTATCCCGTTGTGTTACACGGGAGCGTTAACTACGTATCCCGTCATCTGACCGTGGCTCAGAATTACCTGGTGTTGGCCTCGGTTCTTTCCTTTAGGGCAGTGCTCCCCAACCTTTTTATCGCCGCGGACCGGATCAACGTTTGATAATTTTAACGCGGCCCGCTGAGGGGGGGGGGGGGAGAGACGTTTATTGTTTATATTTTAGATTGTTTTGATTTAATAATTTTAATTTTATTGTATTTAAACATGCCTTCAAAATAAAATACGTTTACACCAAAAAATGAATATAATGTGACCTTAACATTTTAACTCGCTAGAACTCTAAATCAATGAGAACCCTGAGCTTGCTTCTTTGGAACGAGACGGTTTCATCTGTGGGTAATAGGAGACAATGACACCCGAAGTGTGTTGCTTATGTCCAGTTTATTCCGTCGTTTTGATTTGGTTGCTGTCACTGCAGAAAACCTCGCTTAACACAGATAGGTTGTCGGATATGGCAATAGGGATTAAAGTGCTGTGGTGGCAATCTCAGGGTATTCCGCCATGACTTTAATCCAGAACACCGACAGAGTTGTTGTCTCACACTTAGATTTAAGGTCGCCTTCATTTGCAATCTCCAGCAGTTGATCTTCTTCTTGCACAGACATGTTAGATTCGCCTGATTAATTGAAAAATGGGATGCGGATCCATTCCTTACTAGTTCGTGGGTATTTTGTGGTTTCCCAACCACAAAATATCCCTGAAGCGCTCGAACTCTTTTAAAAGCAAAGACAGGTGATCGTGCACCAACTAGGAGAATGAATGTTTAGGCTCAGTCTCGCCTAAAATCCCCGCTAATGTCTGAAACATGTCCAAAATGCCTGTGTTCAGTGTTCACGCGCCGTCCTCACAACTTCAGTTTGGATTTAAATGCAGCTACTTTGTCTGCCAACTTGAAAACAGTTGTCACATTTGTCAAAATTAGAAAATAGAGACATGTAGAATTCAGAAATCATAATTGAAGCTCTAGTAACAGAACAAATTTCAAGTTCTGATTTACCGCCTCCTAATTTGAGTGGACATTTCATAAATAAGAACCGCACAAACCCTAGATAAATACACCAAAGTAAATAAAATGGAAATAATTTAATATTCCTTGGGCGGCCCGGTACCATTTGATCCACGGACCGGTACCGGTCCGCGGCCCGGGGGTTGGGGACCACTGCTTTAGGGGATTGATCCCGAACCATCGTCAATAGCCCGCTGTGTTGCTCTAGTAAGGCGTTAGTTGAAATTACCTTTACTACCTAAACCAGTTACTCAAAAAATGTCCCCCTACAACGTTCATATATTCCTCTAGACCAGAGGTTTTGAAATCGTATCGAGGTTCCCATAGGATGTTCCGCGCGAGGTGGTTATAAGATGCTCCGTAATATACGATCAGGAAAAAAACTATTTATTGGTGAGACACTTTATCATAAACTGCGTTTGGTTATGATAGTAATGTCGTTAGTTGGAATCACTATCGGGATAATCTGACGTGGATAAATTCTGAGCCTTGGAAAACTGAATTCAATTTCAGTTTTGATTCCTCTTGGGTGACTTTGCTTTTGTAAATCTAGAGTCTATCAAAATCTTGCAATCAAAAACCTTGCTTTGACATTTTCGAATACGCGAATTGGAGTTTCGAATATTCCACCGATAGTTTTCCAAGGGTGAATGAATCAACAAGTTATCCTACAAATTATAATAGCCTCACCACCGATTTGTTTCTCTAACACTATATGACCTCCAGTACAAAATCTGCCCTATGTTGCCGTAGAAACGGGTCATATCCCATTTTTTATAGGGGATGATTGATTCAAATTTGCTACATGTTGACTTAAATGTTGCACTTGATGGAACATAGGAGGGGGATAGTTGAATTAATGTCGAAATGGAGCTAAACAACGGGCTACTAACATCGGTGCGGGATTAATCCGGAAGGGAAAGCAAAATAAAATAAATAAAGGCACCCCTTCTCAATGATGGACGAGCCCTGTTTCTATGGCGACCGCTCAGACTTGGTGTGGAGAGCAGTTCTAGATGTAGACTACCGTGACGGCATGATCCACTTTCAAAATACAATTTCCGAGTGTAGCCCAGTTGAAAAAGTAACAAATGAGCAATCGGAGGGTTGTGAGTTCAAATCATAGGAGGGCTGATGCACGTGAAATCTGTAGTGGCCTCAAATGTTCTTACGTTGGCATGATGTGGACGATTGGAGAGAGGAGTGCCGTTCAGGTGTTGACCCCATCATTTGACCATGGCGTGGTGTTATCCCCGTATCTTTACCCAGGGGATGGATTATGGACCGTTGCCAATAGCTCCAGTGCAACGTTAATTAATTACTATTACCGAGAGTGCACTTGAACCAAACGTAGTGTTCAGACAGAGATATTGGCCAAGCCAGACAACCCCGATCGTTCCAATGTCTCTCTTCCTCACGAATATATTAATTTCACAATTCACTTCTATTTCGTTTCATTATTATCTCCGAAATATTGTTGCATGAATGATTGGTAATTCTTCCAATTCGAGAGACATCCAAAGAGCATATCATGTTGAAATCAGTTCCAAGCAATTCCGAAAAATGATCACCCATTGTTTACCTAACGCTCATCAAATTCCAGTGCAATCCATTTCGTCAGCGATTTACCAGAACCGTCGCCAACTCGAGCGATAACCGTCGCCAATCGCGGCAACCCCAAGTCCTCAATTGAAGCTCGCTTTAATGTGGACTTGCACACAAATTACAACGTGGTGCGGCAGGTGTATTAATCACAGAAACAGGATTCACTTGTGTATTATTACCGGAGCCAGAGTATTTATTTCGAATACAAAACCGAGGCGCGTTCCTGAACTCCTCCGCCCCTTTGGGGTGCCTCCGTCCGGAGCTATCGTTTGCAGTGGTTGTTGTCAGACATCAAGAGTTGTTACTTAGTATGATGGCTCGCTCTTCAAGCGTGATTTCTTAACAGCTTGGTAGGAAGCTTCTTGACCCCGAAGTAGTAGTGATTCTACCCTCCCCCATCACGAATGTTCGAACATTACCATGCTTCTTTGTTTTGAATACCTGTCAAAGGTATTTTTTTAAACTTTCCTTCAAGGGATCAGGTAGTTTAGTAACGACATACAGGAAATGCCATGTAGAGCGATATATGGAATGCGAAACTGCATTGTAATTTTCATTCAGTTCAATAAAATATTAAAGGCATTACGTTAATAAAACAAAATAATCAAGAACCAATTATGTGATGTTTCTTTTACTAAAGAGAGTTTTCAAAATTGAAAAATAGCAGCCACATTTCAGTCGCCTGTGGTAGTCCTAC